>JAVJGI010000062.1:60042704-60081980 GCA_035590275.1 Ibycter americanus
TCTTTTCTATGTCCCTGTCTCGCACCCCATTTGTCCCGCCCCCTTCCCCCCCCCCCCCCCGATTAGACTGGCAGCTGGCACAGGAGAAGAAGGAATGAAGGTGAAGGAAAATTAAAAGAATGAGAAAAAGAAAATGGAAAAGAAAGAAAAATGCATGAGGCAATATTACAGTGTAAGTTAAGCCAGGGAAAAAAAAACCTTTTAAAATAAAATGCCTATTCTTCTGAAAAGATTGGTCAGCTGTATTTTCTGAGATCATTTAACTCTGGTTTCTTTGCTCTGTATGTCACTATAATAAGTATCATATCTATCAACTGCAAAGGGCAGTAAGTGCTGGATTAGGGAAACAGGGAAGACCTGGAGTTTGCTGGCAGCTGGCTAGGCTACAGGCTCCATTCCTTTCTTGGCAGCATATCCCACACCAGGCCCACTACACCACGCAAGAGGACCGCCAGCTTATGACAACTGTCATGACTGAAGTCAGCAGCCACAGGGAAGTCTCCTGCCTCCCAGAGTCCCTGAGCGTCAGCCTGACCGGGTTGTGCCATTTGCATTCAGACTGCACAAAAGCCAAGTACTCCAACCCTCTCCTTTCCAAAGCAACCAGTTACTTGGAGAGCCACTACCAAGGCTTTTGCAGGGAATCTGACTCACTGCACTCTTTCTTCCGTTGTGCAGTTCCCTGCAAATGTGTAAACTATTAAACTATTAAACATTATAGAATATGAAATATTAAACCATTGAGTAACATTAGCCATATCCCATTATTCCCACTGAACATGCGTGCCTGCTGTTGGTTACTTAGAAAAGCTCCCATTTAAGAATGCTGTGGCCACTCCAGACAGCTGCTTCTGACTTGCAGGGTGTGTTAGCTCTTTTTAGCCAGTAGGGACCATGTTTTCCCCAAATTTTACTCTGAGTTTATATCTTCAGTACTGCAAGTTATTTATATGGCAGGTTTGCTCAGGTAGATTTTATTTGTTGATGAAGTGTTGAAAATAAACTTCCAGATGTTTGGAAAATTAGATGTGGCTTTTCAAACCTGTGGAACATCGTACTTTGTACTACAACTCCTTCCCGTGCAAGCTCCAGCTACTGATGATGTGCAAGCAGACAGCATCAACTAATTTAGCACAATGCTCACATTAAAAAGTGAATATTTATCATCAGATTGTTTATTAGCATCTACTATCTTTTCACTTGTTTTGTCTCTGACATATCTGCATAGACAGTTGACATATCCACATCAGCTTTCATGGCAAATGGCAGTGAAGGCAAGTAACCATGATAGGAACATCGAACTGCACAGACATAGATGCAGAATGGCAGCTTTCCATCTCTGAAGTGGAAAGTCTCTGTTTTAAAACAAGAACCACTCAGAGTGGCAAAAATTCAAAGGGGTGTGTTAACTAAATGCTGCAGTTTGATTTGGTTTTTATCAAAGCCAGTGGTTTATCTTTGCACAGATACCCTTTTTTCACAGTGTGCTAATCTATACTTCCTTTAAGCATTACTGCTTGGACTTAATTGGCAATATAGCTGAATGATCAGGGTTAGTGATGCCAGTGAACATTTTCTTCAGAAGAACTACATAAAGTAGTATTGGCTCCTTAACAGTAGAAATGGCATCAGCAGTAACTGCAAAAAGCTTTTTATTGTTACTTAGCAGCACATCTATGAACTCTCATGCTTCTAATCAGCTTTACTGAACTTGTGTTTCTAACAGAAAACTTCAGTGTCCCTTGTTGCCTCATTTTTACGTGCTAGTGGAACAAGTTTTTTTATATTGATCCTTTTACAAATGCGCATCAGTAGGTTGGTTTTATAGAGAATTCTCATGATGGAAACCAGGGTCAACCTTCAGCCCACTGAAGTCAGTATGAAAAGTCTAATTGATTTCAGTGGACACTGCATCATATCCTAAATGCAGATATCTCTCCAGAATAGCTACGAAAACACTTGGAAACCAATTAAACCTAAACTTAAAGACTTAAGGAGCTAACAGGCCACTTTCCCAAGATTTCTATTTTCAGTTTATATAGTAGTAGTAGGTCATGGGATAGGCTTGACACTTGGCATTTTCTTTTCCTTCTCCGTGTCTTTGCAGAATTATGCCTGACACCCTCAGGCTGTCACTGAGGTGTGTGCAGAGGGCAGAGCAGAAGAAATGCACAAGGGAAAAATGAAAGGTGATTCCAGCAGACGACAGACTCCTGTTAGGCTGTCAAAAGAATTAGTGCTTTAGGTATTTTTGCCACCATTCTTGTCAGCTTCAGGTTGGCATCTTGGGAGTTTACGGAAGTCCTTGTCAGAATAATACAAGCAGAATTATAGAAAGAGAAATGAAGGAGACAATGCAAAAAGAGAGACTTAAGTTTAATTGCGAAACTGCGCTTTTCCATTTAGATTTTTTCTCTGCTAGTTGGTCTCAAGCTGACACTTGACTCTTGTAAGTGTCCTTTAGCACAGCTAGATCGCAGGAGTAGGTGGAAAACTGAGGGAGGAGAATTTCAAAGGCATGAGGATGAGTTAGGCTTTTCCTCTGCAGAGACATTACCTTTCCTTGGAAAATCTTCCCCAAAAGGATACAGGCTAGTTAGGACTTTTTTTTTTTTTTTTCCCCCCCCAGGTCTCTAACTCTGTGAGCTTCTTCTGCCACCAAGAATGTGGTTTTGTTCATGCGTTTAAAACTACAAGTTACAGGCATGTGTTGCTCAGAAGTGGTAATCATCTGAAGGAACCTGAAGTGTGTAGATACCAGCGAGGAGAAAGGCATGGAAGGGCCCTAAAAAAAGGGGTGAAGAGATTTTTAGAACAGCAAAGAAAATGTAGGCTGAGAGATCAAGAAATGCTTCCTGACACCCTATGAAATGGCAAGTTCCCTGAAAATTTACTATCTTAGACAAAATGAGAAAAAGCAGCAAAAGCAGATTTTTCAATTATATCTGTTCCTAGGATGCATTTTAAAGGTGAGCTGTTTTGGTTTTCTGTGGTGCTTCTCTGTAAGTATTTGTCAGTCATTAATTCCTACACTGTCACATGTGGAAACATTATCCTCCTCTCTTCTCTATACTTACATAGCACCCACATGCTAAGTAGAACAAGGGGTTATATGAAAAAATATTACTACAAAATTTATACTTAGAGATTTCACCTATCTTTTCATGAAGCAGAGCACTCAGAAAAAAGGAGACCCGATAACCAGATAGCTCTCTACAGGCTATTAGCAATTATTCCATTAATCATCATTAGTCCTTGGATTATCTTTAGATGATCACCAAGGTCTATGCTTTATTTGCCCTTTGTTTCTGTGGGTTTGGAGTAAAAAAAGTACCTATTTCCCCTCTTGGCAGTAATACATGAGTAGAAAGATCACTAATGAGAGCAACTGACCCTCACAACTAGTGATTTTAAAGAATATGTTTCCATATCTATTGACGAAATATTCAGTTTATAGCAAACTTAAGCCTTAGTCACTTTTGCAAGTCTTACAAACAATAACTGATATTAACATTACCAAACTGAAATTTCTGTTAAATAGGAAGAAGAAAGTTAAAATGCCATGAAGAAAATTTTGTTCAAGTTTCCACTTCCTCAAGGAGAAAAGAAAATGTTCACAAATCAGACTTTTGGATTATTTTCTATTTAGCTCATGTTATCCTACAAGATGCATGAAATCTTCCTTTTCATATTAGTGCAGTTAATTGCTTTACAAGTCCCAGTGGGCAAACTGTGTAAGTTATCCCAAGCTCCAGAACATTTGGCAAAGACCAACTGTAACATCCTCCATTTATACAGGATCCTTGGGATTTTTGCAGCACGTGCTATTTTAAAGGCAGTACATGTTGCGAGGACAAGGGGCTGACACAGTCCATACTCAAGTTTTTTAACTCTGTATGCAAGGTAAATGGGAGATGATAAACTCTCATGTAACCAGAGGAGGATGAATGCACAGTATAAAAGTGATTGTAGCAACACTTCCCCATGTTCTTCCAAATTTTTTGCCTCAAACTAGTCAATGGAGCTTTAAATTTGATTTACTGCCATCTTTTGCAGGCAATATTGGGAACACACATTCTATGATTTTGATCAGTCTAAGGCATGTTTATCCATTTGTGGTTGTAATACCTGAGGATACGTACCATAATATATAACATTTTATATGCTCAGAGTGACTCAAGGATGCCATACTAGACTGCATTGCAGTGCAAGAACACCGAGAAAATAAGCCGTATGCAAGGATATACAGTTATTTTTTTATCAAGACACATTAGCATTTCATCTGGGATCAAATCCTTCTGGTGGCAGAGACTCGAGGTCCCCTGTCACTTACTTCTTGTCAATATTGGTCAGTTTGCCAGCATCGAGACATTAACATCTCTGGAATACCACTGTAGGGAAGGAAGAAGGAAATGTATTGAATTTCTAGTTACTAGAAATAAGATAGTAAACAAAGTCTCTGTCTGTATTCCCATTTCAAATGCCTGTGACTTGTTAGGAAGGGAGGTGTAGACAGGCCATTAGTTGCCTTTTCCTCCAGAAAGGGCAGGAAAGGTTACAACACATTACTCTGCAAGTAACTTTACATTAACACACTTGTCATTTCTAGGAAAGAACAATTTCTGTTTGGGTGAGTTTTACTGTATCTGCTAGAACAGGGGTCTGGCAAATATCAGAGGGCTGCTACCAAGATGCCTTATGATTTGTAAAAAGAAGGGGGGCAGATCATTTCATCTATGCGGTATGGAAATAAATGGTAATACAGTCAGGAAGGATAAAGTGGAATGGGCAAGTGTATAAAACAGAGCTGACAAAAATGATGTTAAAATCTTTTCAAGAGGGGTTGAGGGCTTCTGTTTTTGCAGGCAATAGCATAGTACAATGGTATAGCCAACAGTGGTACTCAATGAAACAAAGCATAATTCACCAATATCTCTTAACATGAATAAACACACTTATATGACTAGTGGCAACTAATCAATAAATGTTTATATAATGATCCAGGAAGGAAAACTCACCACATGGCATCAAACAGCTCAAGTTTGTTTGTTCTGCTCAGATGTCTAAGAAACTAGATGCCTCAATCATCCTGTCATTTAAGTAGCTGCATCTAGCTGGGACTATGATCTTACTTTTTTCTCAGATTAAGCTTATTTGATACAACTTTTTTGTGAGGAAAATGCTAAAGTTATTTTTCCTGTTCACAAGTGGCCAAACTGTAATTTCAGTATTTTTCTTTTTTTCTAGCAGCCTAATCTACATGAGTGAACGCAAAGATGGATGTAATCTGTAACCCATGCCAGCCTTCAGGCTGAAGAGCTGGGTTAAAATGGGCTAATACGCACGCTATTGCAATAAGAGTTATTAACGTGCAAGTAAAGCACATCTCTAATAAAGCTGAACAGTGCTAGAATCAGTTACCTTGTTCCTCAAGTTAAAGAGTGAGCAAAAGCACCCAGGTCTGTCTGTGGCTAGCCATGTAGACATACCCCAAGGATTATGGGGGAGATTGTGGGAGAGTCTGTCATACCTTTTCTGGGAAATCAACAGAACTGGGTGTCTCTCTGTAGTCCCTGTACACTAACATGCACAGCGTGGGGAACAGGAAGAACTGTAAGTCCATGTACAGTTGCATGGCTGCAATCTTATCAGGATCGCAGACACGGTGAGATAGCTCAAATGACTGGAGCACTGCCATGGATGGATACTGGCTCTTTAGGAAGGACAGGCTGGGTAGGCAAGGAGTGGGAGTTACCCTTTACATGAGAGAGCAGCAGGAATGCATGGTGTTCTGCCTAGGGATGGATGATGAGCCAGCTGACAGTTTAGGAGTCAGGATTAGTGGACAGACCAAGATGGGTGAGGTTCTGGTGAGGAGGATGCACACCTCTATCAGTAAGCCTGATTGAGAAAAACTAGATGAAGCCTTCTTCAGACAACTGGAAGAAGTCTCACATTTTCAGGCCCCAGTTCTCATTGGGGCATTTTAACCACTCTGATGTCTGCTGGAAAGACAACACAGAAGGGCACAAGCAATCCAGGAGGTTTCTGGAGTGCATTGACAAAACTTCCTAACACAGGCGTTTGAGATGATGAGGGGACACTGCTGAACCTCATATCTACAAAAAGGGAGAACTGGCCAGGGACGTGAAGGTCAGGGGCAGCCTTGACTGTAGTCACCATGAGTATCTTGAGAGGAGGAAAGAAAGGAAAAATCAGGATCACAGCTCTGGAGTTCAGGAGAACAGACTGCCCTGTTCAGGCACCTGCTACAAGAGTGCCATGGCATATGACCCTGCAGAGAAGAGGGGTCCAGGAAAGCTCGTTGATTTTCAAGGTTGCTTCCTCCAAGCTCAAGACTGGTCCATCCTGACAAGCAGAAAAATCAAGCAAACACAGCAGGAGGCATGCATCAATGAGCAAGAAGCTCCTGACAAAACGCAAGCATAAAAGGGAAGCATGGAAGAGGTGAAAGCAGTATCAGGTGAGTCAGAGGAGCATGGAGGCACTGTCTGTGCTGTCAGGGATGGGGGCAGGAAAGCCAAAGTCCACATGGAATTGAATCTGCTGAAGGATGTGAAGGGCAGAAAGAAGGGCTTCTACAGGTAGCAAAAGTAAGAGTAGGGAAAATATGGGCCCGCTGCTGAATGGCGCAGGAAACAGGATGATAAAGGACATGGCAAGATGGAGGTTCCCAAGGCCACCTTTGCCTTGATCTTACAAGGAAGACTAGCCTTCAGGAATCCCAAGTTGATGAGACCAGTGGCAAAGTCTGGAGCAAGGCAGAATTGCTCTTGATGGAATAGGATCAGGTTAGGGAACACTAAACAAACTGGGCATGCACAAGCCCATGAGACTGGTGCTTCCACAAGCACTGAAGAAGCTGGCAGATGTCACCGAGAGGCCGCTCTGAAAGTCATAGCAACTGAGGGAGTCTTCCTGAGAACTGGAAGAAAGCAAATGTCACTTCAAGATCCATATTCCATGCATGGGCACTGAACTCAGCAGTACTAGGTTAATGGTTGGACTCGATCTTAAAGGTCTTTTCCAACCTAAACAATTCTATGATTCTATGATTCTGTCTGCAAATAGAGCAAGAACGAGGTTTATGGAACTAAAGGCTTGTCAACCTTGCCTCAACCCCTGGGAAGGTGGTGGAGCAACTAATCCAAATATACAAGGACAAGGAGGTGACTGGGCATAGTTAGCATGGATTTATGAAGGGGAAGTCATGCCTGATCAATTTGATAGCCTTCTACATGAGATGACTGGCTTGGTAGTCAAAGAGAGAGCAGTGGATGTTTTTTACCTCATCTTTGGTAAGACTTTCAACATCATCTCACATAATAACCTCATAGATTAACTGATGAACTACAGGCTAAATAAATGGACAGTGAAGTGAACTGAAAAGTGGTTGAACTGCCAGACTCAAAGGATTGTGATCAGTCACACAAAGACCAGTTGGCGGCAGACCAGTGATATACACCAGGGTCAGTGCTGGGTCCTATACTGTTTAACATCTTCATTAGTGACCTGGATGATGGGATCTAGCATACCTGATGTCAGGGCATGACAAGAAGAAATTGGCACAAATTAAAATAGAGGAAATTACATTTAAACATAAGAAAAAGTTTTTTACACTGAGAGTGATCACACACAGGAACAGGTTGTCCAGAGAGGTTGTGGAGTCTCCACCCTTGGAGGTAATCCAAACCAGGCTAGCTGGACATGGCCCTGAGCTATGTGGTCTAGTTGGCCCTTCTCTGAGCTGAAGAGCTGGGCTAGATGATATCCAGAGGTCCCTTACAGCCTCAATTATTCTGTGATTCTGTGATCTTTGCCTTAGGATAATATTACTTCCCACAAGTTCTCTTTCATAAAGAGAAATGCAATATTCAGTCTAGTCAAATGTTTCAGTCTAGTCTTGAAAACTGAAGGGATAATTCTCAGGGGTTATTTCACCTGGGTAAATTTTAGTTTAATTTTTCAAAGAAAGTGTGTCGCATAGCTCTGTCAGAAGAGAGATAGTCAAATACATTGTTTTAACAACTCTGATACAGAACCCCCACAAAACCAAATATGAACAGGGAAGAAAATCAGACAGTAATCAGCAATTCCACAGCACTGAAGGAGATAAAGACATCCTCTAACCCAATCCAAAATCTCATTATGTCAGGAAATCCCAGAAGATACTCAAATGTCATTAAGAGTGAGACAGCTTGCTGGAATCTACAGATCGTGTTCTCTCAGATATGGTTTTTATTCTTGTCCATGTGATTCTAGGAGGGAAGTACAATTTCTACCTATGATTATTCTCACATTGCTCAGAGACGCTATTTTAGTGAGCACAATATTGGAGACATTCTTTACATACTACTGAGAGAGAAAACTTTCATTAGTTCAATCTTATTTCCCTCTAGGTTGCCTTTGGTCTGCATCCATCTCTTCACCCAGTGAGATTTAATATTCCAGCTTTTGCAACAATATCTAGAATTACATGACGATGACCCCCTGCTCTTACAGTAACCTTGTTCATTCTTTTCTGTCTTCTCCTGCTCCTCTGAATTGATATTTGTCTCTAGAGGAAACGAAACTTGAACATTAACTTTCCTGAAGGCAAGTGCTTTTTTATACATTTTTAAACTGATCACAAGGGTTGTTTTATTACTTACACATTCCAAGAATGTAATCACTATCCCCCTCTGAGAGTCATAGCTACTGTTTCAAGGAGAAAATCAAATATTTGCAGAGACACCAGTGCTGCACCTTCTCTCCCCAGTCTTCATGCTATCAAGGAAAAGATACAGGCAGGTACTCCACTCCACAGGCACTTCAAAGTCAATGGAACCTGGGTTCTTGGATCAGTTGGATGCTTATAAAAAGTCACATCTGAGAGAGCTCACAAGACTGGAGACAGTGTGCGGTGGTCATGGCCCTCAGCCTGGATGTTCAAAAGTCCAGGACTCCATAGCTGTCTACAGAGCATAGATGCTCTCAGTTCAGATGTAGCTTCTACCTTGCCACTTCCCTCTCCAAATCTGTAACATGCTACGGCACTACTGAAGTCTTCAGAGACGTCCTGTGAAGTATCAGTCACTGGATTAAGCTCTTCAGCTATAAAATAATTCATAAATTGTATGTTGTGGTATGATATGGTTGAGCACCAGCTCTAGGCTGTTTACCACACTACTGTCAAGATGTCCAGAGGCACGGTGTCCCAGCCCGCCACACCTTAGTCCAGACCAACCATTGCTCCTGCCTGTGGGCTGTCAGGACAGATGCTACCCCTATGGCCTCTGAGAGCTGGGAAACCCAGCCAAACTGCCAGTACTAGTTTGTTGGACTCCAACCATAGCTTGTTCGCTCCCTGAATACCCTCTCCACGGGAGGCTGCCTGCTTACAACTTGGCTTTTTAGAAAGCATAAAACCTACAAAAGTTTAGTCAGACCTTTGCACAGTCTGCTCTGGCCTTTGGTTTTTATTGTTTCTTTGTTCATTTACCTTACCATTTGCTGGGGATCATTCCCAACCATGACCCAATCCATCAACCAGCTTTATAGTACACTTTCTTCTCTCCCACTACCTAATCCAGGTATGTAGCACTTGCTACTGTACCTGACTCCATCCACCAGCACATGACAAGGGAAAGTAGATTTCCGTTCACAAGGTTGCATCCCACATTGGACTGCCTGCAACAAGACACCTTTCTACATACGGACTGCTTCTGCTAATTCTGTAGAATTGTGTCCTATTGTAGTTATTGGCAAAGCCCACTCCAAGTACAGCACAGTCAGTCTAAGGGAGCATCACACCTATCTAACAAAGAAATGGATGGCCTTTGTTGAGAAAAGACCCCAAAAAATGGGAATACTATTGCTCTAATGCTTTGTACCCTTTATACTGCTTGTAAAATGCCTGAAGACTTCCAGAGTCTTTGCAATTATTGGAGAAGATGACAGGAAATAAAAATGTGTTGCTTAGAAAGAGGAATGTTTTCTTACCTTTATAAATAAACCTTCTGTATCTTTTGACACCTGCAAGCATAATTTGCTTGGTTCTACACATTGCAATATTCCATGCTCCCTGTTCAGCTTTGATCTGCTTGAAAACACACTACATAAGCAAGCTAAGAGGATAAATATAGTTAACAATCAATATTATTATTTTTCTATATATAATTTTAGTTTGAAGAATTGACAAAGTGTAAGAACAGTTTTTAAGTATTGTACAAGCAATAATATAGCCAAAATGCATTATACAAGAAGTTATTATGCATGCATAACTAGGAAACAAAAAATTTGTTCTGATGTTTAGACAGATAGCACAGGGTTCAATTTACGTAACTTTAGCCAGTCAGAAGTTAAACATCCTGCCTAGAACAGCAGTCTAATCACTGGCGGGAAAAAAAGAGAGGTGCCTCTGGGGCAATTCACCCACTCCATCCTGAGATGGATGTCTAAGGTATGTAAGATAGATCACATTTTGGAGAGTGTTCTCTCTCTTGCTGCCTTTCCTGCTGATAAGCAGGAGCCTGAACAATGACCTTAGGTCAGATACTGACCTTTAGATCAGCTACCATTAGGTGAAATTAATCCCTCCTCCACAAGGTCTCACCCTTCCCAAGGTTTTCACATTGTTCCATGTGGTAGACATTATGCATGTAAGTACAATATGAAGGCCAAATGGATTCCTCCCAGAGATTGACTTCGATTTCCATCAAAGTCAGTGGAAGGAGGCCACTGACTCTCAAATCATACTGACTATAGTTCTATTCATTGCTCATCTCCCCCAGGAGCAGCAGCCTCAGGCTCCAAACCTTACCACTGTACATTCATCCCAGTTCACTTCATGTCCTTTGCCTTCCACAACTATCAGAATAGCTGTCAGGATCTTTCACTCCAGGTTATGAATATTACACACTGTCTCAATAGTGGCCAGACAAATGTATTCTAAAATTCAAATCTTTATTGATTCTTTTAGGTATTGTGAACAGCAATGATTTTTGTTCCTAGCAAGTGCTTCTTTGATCATTTCAGAAAAAAATATGGTGCACATAAATATGGACAAGTTCCCTTAACATGAGAAAAACTGCTTCTCATATCTCAGAAAAAGGGATCTGATTGAGCTGCTCTTATGGCAGCAAAACTAATTACTGTTCCCTGACACTGCAGCCAAAATAGCACACGTTAAGCCAAAGTGGATCTGCCTGGCCTTGCTTGCGGTAAAGCTGGACCCTGAAAACAGTGCTCAGTGCTAGTGTTTAAGCATGAGAAGGTCCTGGAAAGAATAAGCATCTTTTATTAAAGACACATTTTTTGTCATAGCTAGTGCTTGTTAGTCCTATAAGTTATGAACAAGACCCTCTGAGCTCAAGGGTGATTTGGCTCAGCCAGCCTGCAGGTCAGTATGCCAGCAGCATGCTCTGTTTGAATTCCTCATGTTTCACTGAAAACTTAACGTTTCCAACAAGTTGGCTTTAAAAGCAGTGCTCCAACATACTTCCCCTTGGCTCTTTCAGTCTGGTGCAATGCATTCGCCAGCATTTGCTCTTGCTGGAATTTTGTGTTTCATTCATAAATAAAGAATCATAGAATCATTGAATCATTTAGGTTGGAAAAGACCTTTGAGATCATCAGGTCCAACCGTTCACCCAGGACTGCCAAGTCCATCACTAAACCATGTTGCTAAGCACATGTCACTTTGCTCTGACAATGGTTTTTGTTTGTCATCATCAGTCAGGCTGAAGTTCCGAGCTTCCCAAAGTTGTTCAACAATTCAATGCAAAGGTCAATGGAAAAAGCAGGCCCCTCAAACCGGCAATGGCTTAGCCATTTTTGTGGGCTTTGGTGGTCACCACTTGCAAAGGAGAGCCTGAAAAAGAAAAATGAAGATGCTTTGCAGACAGATCTGGGGAAAAAATTTTTACAAATCCCAATATGTTCTAAATACCCAAGAAAAAGGGCAGCACAAGACACTTGTAGATAAATTTAAAAAACAAATTATGGAGGCTATAACAGTGGGGTTAGTGGAAAGAGGTTTTGACATTGTCAGTCCAAATGAGAGATGGCAAATAGGTTACACTTTCAAGGGACTGGCAGTAAAGATAAGTAGTGTAAAGCTGATGCACAAGAAGAGAAGTAGTACCGCACACAATTTTGTCTAGAGCAAAAATCAAATACACAAAATACTGCAGTGATATGGTGAATTCATAGAATCATAGAATGGTTTGGGTTGGAAGGGACCTTAAAGATCATCTAGTTTCAACTCCCCTGCCATAGGCAGGACACTTTCCACCAGACCAGGTTGCTCAAAGCCCCATCCAGCCTGGCCTTGAACACTTCCAGGGATGGGGCATCCACAGCTTCTCTGGGCAACCTGTGCCAGTGCCTCACCACAATAAGAATTTCTTCCTTATATCTAACCTAAATATACCTTCTTTCAGTTTAAAGCCATTCCCCTTTGTCATATCACTAAATGGCATTGTAAAAAGTCCCTCTCCAGCTTTACTGTAGGCCCCCCTGAGGTACTGGAAGGCTGCTATGAGGTCTCCCTGGACCCTTCTCTTCTCCAGGCTGAACAATCCCAACTGTCTCAGCCCGTCTTCATAGGAGAGGTGCTCCAGCCCTCCGATCAACTTTGTGGCTCTCCTCTGGACTTGCTGCAACAGGTCCATGTCACTCTTACACAAGGGGGGCCTAGAGCTGAACACAGTACTCCAGGTGGGGTCTCACAAATTGATTTCTTCTACCTCTTTTATTGGCTGAAATTCCATCATACAAAAAAGAAGTTAAAAAATAACGGAAAAGTTAAAAAGTTCAGCCATTCATGGATATAGCATACACAACTGTATCCCAATATCACTTGTATTTCATCATTTCTTGTAGTTTCAGTAACATGAAAGACAGTAATTAGAAGTTTGCTTCACTGTTCTTCCTTCTGAAGCATTATATAAAAACAGAAGTGATTTTAAAATGGAAGTTACAAATTGATATTTGGCTTTTCTCTGTTATCACGAAGTCCACAAATCCTGAAAACAAGGAATGCCTAAAATCATATACTACAAAAGGAAAGCATTTGCATGCAGTATTTCAACTGTCTTTTTTCACAATGCTGTATATGAACCAAGAGAGCTTGGAAATGCTCCTGTAGAGCAAAACAGCAAAATAGCTCGTGAACCATTTCTTTAATCTAGAAGAAGTTTCATCTTCATCAGTGTCTTAATTCGATGTTCAAAATCAAAATCGTAATATTAAAGACATTCAGATCTGTAGAGATAAATTTCCCTCTGAAACAAAGACTAAACCTGGAAATGATAGAGTTGATGCTACACTTGTGTTTTTCCTTACTAGGCCAGATAGTGGGAAACAGCACAGAATTTCAGAGCATATGAAATTACAGTGGATCTCTTTGTCTGAATCCAATGACATATTATGAAAAAACCATAGCCTCCATTTGTAACTTGATTACAGGAAAACAGAGACTTAGAGAAAGCAGTTTATTTGAAGTAGTAGCTGATACTCTGTAACTAGATGCTTGGTAGGTTGATATTTTTCTAGGTTACAAATGTCTTTTACACTTTTTTTTTTAATTAAAAAATGGAAGACAAAGTATTTAGACAAAATCCATATTTATAATGTATTTCACAAATATTAAGGTGCATTTCTATTAGGAAAAGTAGTTTTTAAAAAATTATCTAGAGCCACTTGTAATTTTGAAATTGTTACACACTCTTTCCTGTAATGCTATCAATGTAAGTGCATTTTGTCTCTGTGTGCTTGTATACATGTCATGATTTTGTTGAAAACCATAGTTTATAGTTAGGATTTCATTTGAAATGTGCTTTTCCTGAATAATTTTAAACATTATTACATTAGGCAGTGTTTTGGTTTTATTTAGGGAAACCTTTCTCACACAGTTATGGTTTTGCAACTCACAAAGAACAATGGGAGATGGTTTTTTATATACATAAGGATCAAAATACAGGTATTTGATTTTTTTCTGGGAAGGCTCTGGAAGATTGTAAAGAAATAAGCACTGTGACATGTTCATCCCCCTTTTGCATACCCTAAAGAAAGTGAGCTCTTGACGTTTTCTTATCTTTATTGTGTCTCAGCCGTAAAGCTTCAGTTAAATTATAGCTTGAGATGTGAGCATTAATATGTTAATTGCTTGAACATCAGTTTTTGAATATACTATGACAGCTAATGAATAGCACAAACTACGTTATGTATACTAGTGCACTTTTTCTCAGATTCCTGTATTCTTCAAATCTGGTCAATATCTTTGAACAAAAAAGGCTTATTTTTAGAGAGAACATGTTCTTGTACAGGTTCTGCTTGTTTAGAAAGGTATTGACATAAATGGAACTTGGAGTCCTTTCTGTTTCAAAGAGATTTTATCAGAGAAATTTTAGAAATCATATAAGCTGCTCCACAGGTTAAAGATATATTCATTGTAAAAGAAAGCTCTGTACAGTTATTGACAAAGCTCTTAGCAAACTCAGGCAACTTATACATGGGTGTAATTGAACTTTGCCTTTATATCTGTGATGAATAGCTTCTAACCGTATCAATACTCTCTGTATTACACACAGTCTAAAATAACCCATGGGTATTTTACCAAAAGCATTGCTGGAGTGAACTGCCTTGTCTTGTCCCTGTTGTCGTCTTCCTCTGTGTAAATCTACTGCTTCTTTCCCTCTCTTCCACCCATACAAATCCTTCACTCTTCATCTTTCTCATATTACGACTGCTCCTGAATGCAGCAAGACGTTTCACATGGACAAGGAATATAGAAAGTAAGGATTCTTGTCTCCAGCAATTGTTGGAATGTTCTTGGACCAAGGCAAGAATTACCTTTTTGAAACCACTGTCTCCATGTAATGTTAACTTTGGAGGAGGAAAGAAAAATCTTTTTGCTTGTACTTGGTAGGAGAGAAGTAAAAGAGTTATCTCTGCCTGCTGCATATCTACAAATACTAGACTGGGACAGAGGATAATCCATTTTCAACATCCAGTGCTTGAAAGACACCTGGGACAAAACAACCACACTGATATAAACACAGTATGATTTACTACCACTATCTAGGAAAGAGATGCTGGGTCACAGTATAGTGCTACAAATATGTCAGGGCTGCTCAGCAGTAGTCAAAAAATCCACAAACAAAAGGACCACAGCTCATGACAGCCTCACGTCGAGTACTGGGTGCACCCCAGCTACAATAGCTTAAAAATACATAGTCTCGAAAAAGGGGACAAAGAAAGGCAACAAAGATAACAAAAAGTGCGGAATGGCTAATTAGGGCAAGAGTTTAAGAGAAGAGACTGTGACTATTCAGCCTGGAAAAGAGCAAGTGGAGTAAAGCCTAAATTCAAGGTCTATACGACTGGAAAGACAACTACTGGATCTTTCAACACAACAGCCAAGAACACACAATCTACTGATTAGACAACAGTTGCACTCCATGCATAACTAAACTGGGAAAGTTACTCCTGATGTCAAAATTATTAATGGGCTTAAAGTAGATGAATAAGGGAAGGCTAATTTAACTTGTAGTTGTTAAACATAATGGTCTTAATAAAACTTCAAGAAAACCCTATGCCACAAACTGCTGGGAACTAGGAGAAGACCAAGGGAAAGAACACTGAGCATTTGCTCAGCTCCACAGCATCCACAGGGCATTGCAGGAGGCAGGATTCACAGCTGGATCTAAAGGAGCAGGGCAAATATTGCACTCTTATGATAACCCATAAATGACAAAGTGTTTCTGCTGAGACTTGTTTAAATTCAAAACAGTATGTAAAGCAGCCACCTGCTTCCCTTTTCACCATAATGGTTCTGGTGACAATTGGAAGACTCAAAATGAGCCAGATTATGTTTTATGCCTTTCCCCAGAGGCCCTGCTTTCTCAGTGCAATAGTAGTCTGCAGCCTATTATGATGTTCCCATCTGTCTTAGTCATCATGCAGCCAAGCTATTTGTATTTAGCTCCTTAACCTTTCCTCATGAATCAATGTCTCTAACTCGGTAATCAAGACTGTCTGACAGGGAGGGAAAGTAAATCTTGGATTTGGAAATAGAGCTTCAGACAGCAACTCCTGCAACAAGAAATACAGAAATTCTCTAGGTCCCTTGTACTACCTTTGTTTGGATAAATGTGTATACTTACAGGGGGAAACAATGAAGCAAAAAGGATTGACCATGTTTGGAAAAAAAGTGGGCACTGGCTAGGAAAGACCATTGAAAAGCCTAAGAGCAGAAGGCAGGATTAAGATGTGTTTTGTTCTTTCCTGGTGGATTATAAAAAAGCATCCATCCATCCATCCATCCTTCTATTCCTTCTTCTTTCCTTTGTGCCTTCCTTCCTTCCATCCTTTCCTCACCCCTCTTGTTTCTGCAATGGCTACTCCATAGCTTTGAGACCTTTCAGGAGGACTTTGAACCTCTATTCATACCCTAATAGGCAAATGTGTTGAGGAATAGACAGTGTAAACCTTCAGTTATTCAAAAGAAACTACCTATGTTCAAGAATGTTTATTTCAATACAGTCTTTTACAACTTTCTTGACTATTCCCTTGAAGTTGTGCTTTAGTACTGTTTTCTAAAAGAAATCAGTAAAAAAATAATATGTAGTTGGGAGGAATGTAAATTAGTCTATGCCTCATCTTTGGAAATTGTCTTCTTTGTGGTCAGTGAAATGGATTTTTTCATTGCTGATTCAAACTAGATTTTCACAGCTGCTGAGACAGAGAATTTCCATGAAGCAAAATCCACATAAACTGCATTTTTTTATGAACAAGAACCGCTACACATTGCATTATTGGCATTCGAAGCGAATTTACAGACATCTTTGATAGCACTCATTTTCATGCTCTGTAGATTACTGACTAATGATATTGAATTAGAAACAGTATCAGTAGTTGGTATGGAGATGCTGATTCTTATACCACATACTTTTTAACAAAGGTATGCACATTATATACTTGGTATTATATTTTGCTGGTTAATTTTGTCTTTTTAATTCATTGATTAAATATGACTTACATTATCCAAGGAAGCTTTCAGTTGCAGAACACCACAAATCCTGATTTGAACCTATTTCCCAAACATTTTAGGAGGCTAAATTGAAACAAAAACTTTTAATTAGGAAAGACATTTTGCTACTAACTTTGATTTTGAATTTGATCTAACCAAAAGTATATATGGGATACCAACTTAATGCTTACTTAGTGAATGTGTACAGTCTAGTCAGTTATAAAAGTTATCCTGTACAGGCTCTTGTTTAGCACCGTGCTGCCTAAAAATATGAGTGGCAGCTTTCGAGAAAACTTTGGAATCAAGTTTAAAGCCGCAGATTTTTCATGCAAATGAAGAAGTATCTGTCATTGCCCAGTAGTGAAAGCGGTCATTAATGAAGCGTTAATGAAACTCAATAGCTGTTACTGTTGCTTCTAACTTCGCCAAGCTTTACCCCTCCACATTCATGTTCTTAGTACTTCTCTGCTTGAGGCTTGCTTTTATAAAACTTAAGTAAAAATATTCACCCTATTCAGTTCCAAAAACAATCAAGGAAAATACATAAAACTGCTCTGAAGCAATTCCTTGGGTATGAAGCAAGACCTCCTCATGGTTGCCTTTCCATGGACTGTTTGCCTAGGTTATGTTCATGATGGTCTTAACAGTTAATGTGACAAGACTCAGGGTGAGACCTTATGGAAGGAGAAGTGATAGTCTCTCAAAGGTTGCACTTGCTCATCTTCTCAAACTGACACACACACACAAGCAGCAAGATGCATGTGTCCAAGCTGTCTGTCCAGCTGTTCTTGTGTGCAGCCCAGAGGGCAAGGGGCAAAAGCTACTGAGTCCTCACTATGTCTTCTGGGTTTCTCTGGTTTGGCAATGACACGTTGGTGTTTTTGCAAGCCTTTGAAGGCTCCCTTTAGGAGCCAATTATTACAAAGGGATCTTCCAACTCATAGCATTGCTTACCTCATCCTCCCTAAATCTTAGACAAGGTTGCCAGGCACTGCCTTTGGTTGCCTCTTCTGGCTTTGTGGCTACCATCTGCCTTTCGGTTTGGAAGAGGAGAGCACATGCCATTTGACCTACGGCCTGTGTGTAAAACTTGTTCACTGAACAAGTTCAGCTGAAAATCATTACACAAACATCTCGACAGAATAAGGGCTAAACAGTACAAGCCCATGTGTGGGCTCTTCTCAGCTTCTATAAATTGCTCATCACATTATTAGGACTGAGAGACTCTGCAGAAAAATTTACCAGGTATGCTGCAGTGTTCATTACCCCCAAACAGAACAGAAATGTAAGACACTTCATGCCTAGTTTTACTGTCCTTCAGAAGCTCTCACTGAGAAATAGACTATGAACCGAAGACGTTAAAGACAAAATAAAAAAGGTTAGTGCAACAGGAATCCATCCTTATTTATGGACTCTCTCACCTTCCTTGGAATAGAAATAATCCACAAATTTTAAGGATTTGATCCCACCTCATATAGATTTCTCACCCTTTTGGAACAGGCAAAATTTCTGGCATTCTGAAGTGAACAAATCTTTCTTAAACCTTTCATTCTCCAAAGAATCAGAGGGGTGTCTTGAATGGCCAAGACATAAAATCCCTTTCAGTGATGGAACTGGCTGAGTTTGGGGCTGTGCAAATTGGCTTTTCTTCACAACTTGGTATGCTGAAGAGAAACCTGGTATCTGCACATAGATCAATGCTGCTGCTGCTGCTCTGTGCTGCCTCCCTCTCTTCTAATAGCATGACACTGCCATAATCTTGGCAACTCTACCTGGATATTACTGGCATAATTAGTTCTTCTTTAATGCACAAAATGAATTTGTAAATGAGTACCTATTAGTAGGAAGCATACTGTGGACAGGGTTGATTTAGTTTAACGCAGCCTTCCTGAACTGTATTTTCTATCCATTTAATGTGACATAAACTGCTCAATAGCTGAAACTCCCTTTATTTTAATATTAGGAAATTTTTCCATTAATAATGGGGAAGTCCAATAAGAAGAAAAGATGATTATATGAAGGACAGAAGTGAAATAGAGTAATATTTTCTTGATGATAAAACCAAAATTTAAATAGTAATAAACTTTAATGACATTATGTGCATAACAAAGGAGAGTAAATGTGTATCATAGCCCAGTACACAAGGGGGTGGGGGGAATGATAGTATATACGTCTTTATAAAACAACATTTTAGTAATTCAACTTGTGACAAATTACAGCTTTAAAAATCTCTTAATATTTTGCCACACTTGCATTATTTAAACTTTACCTTTGCCACTGAGCAAACGATACTGTACTAATGGACACATAAACCTCTATTCAGAATTATTTCAAGACACAAGGATTGGAAAAATCATTAAATATTTGATGACATTTGCAATATCTGCCTGATTTAGAAGCAGATCTATTCCCAGGAAAATACAGAGAGAATGATAAAAAGAAGATCAATAAAACTCTGCTAATATCTATCATACGAAGGAAATAAAATGAAGATACAGTAGATGCAATGGATTCATAAATGAAATTGCAGATGGAATATAATTTCTTTGTTTCGCTCACATTTTTGTTCTATTTAAAGAACAAAACCAAAACAAATTCATTAAAAACAGTCTAAGGTAAGAATTTTACCCCACCAAAGTCTGAGGGCATTTTATCACTACCTTCAGCTGGGATGGATCACCAGTTATGCTTAGCTTTTTCTATAATTGGATCTTACCTTTGTGGATGTAAAAAAAAATTGTTGACATGATATAATTCACCTACAGATCTCTCAACACGGTTTTCAATCACTTAGCCCATGTTCAGAATAGAAAGTACTGTAGCATGTTTCACCTGCTTTGCAGTGGCATAGCTGCAGACAAGAAAGTTGTATTATGGATAGGATGAAGACATATCTGTTGTTGTTTCACCTCATTCTACTGATGTAGCTAGGTGAGATTAAAATTATTTTAGTCAGAGATGTATGTGCTTTAAATCCATTAACATTAAGCCTTACACATTTTTTATTCCAGTTGTACAGACAGTAAAACCTGCGGTAGGAAAGCAGAAAGCTACAGAGCAAATTGGAGCTGGGAGAGACTCAGAAATTGCTTTACACTTCTATAGTAAATTCAGACTGCTCATGTCTCGAACCTCAAGGCCCCAGGATAGCAGTTTTGGAGTGGAGCTGGTTTGTTGGGGGAGGGTTTTGCATAAGCAAACATGCTTGTAATACATGGCTTGAAATGCTACAGAGTAATTGGCCTGTGAAAAGTTTCAACTGTGCATTTTCTTCCTCCTTCTTCTTCCATTTCTCTTTATCTGACCCTTCCTCAACATAATATCTGAGCATCTTATTATGAATAGCCAGAGCCACAAAATAAATTTGTTCCCTACCTCTTAAAAATAGCAAGATTCTCTTCTTTCTTAAGTATACAAGCAATTCAGAGCAATTT
This sequence comes from Ibycter americanus, assembly GCA_035590275.1. Classification (NCBI taxonomy): domain Eukaryota; kingdom Metazoa; phylum Chordata; class Aves; order Falconiformes; family Falconidae; genus Ibycter; species Ibycter americanus. The sequence goes on from JAVJGI010000062.1 coordinate 60,063,174, forward strand.
CATTTGGCTGCTTTGGTTCTCAGATAATTCGTAATTGACTTGGAAAAAAATCAAACTCAGCTTGGATTTAATCCATATCACAAGAACCAAAATCACAGCTGACACTCTTGTTAGCACAGTCAGCAGAGAAACCAGAGCCTGCTCCTATAAACATTACTCAAGCAGAACTCCTGTTGTGAGGAATTTATTGTTAAGAATTTTGCTAGCATGAGGACACTAGAAAATGAGACATCCCTCCCTTTAAAAAGACCCTCTGTTCCCAAAATTGTACCAGTTTAACCAAAAGAGTGTCTTTTTAGCGATTTTTTCAGTGCTTATGTAAGAGTTCGGGGGGGGTTGGTCAAAATATGATTTATTTTACTTATAAATAGACAGAAAATAAATATTAAATAACCTCCTTTCCATCTGAGTAACAATAGTCACCGTGGTTCTTGTTACTGATTTTAATTCAGTTGCAAATAAAAGCAACCCACTTAAGTAAGCTAAGGCTGGACCACTTCCCCAGTAGTGAGGTTAATTCTGCCAGGAAAAGGATGATGTTTGGCCTCGTATCTAATCAAGGCATGATAAGCTCTCATTAGTTATACTTGACCTGTAGGAGGAACTGGAAAGTCAGAGTTTGTGGTGTGCCCAGTTGATAAATTGATTGCTTTCCTTCTCTGGTGCCTGGGTCTACTGTGCACTTACACAAGCTCAGATACATCAGATGTCACAGGAGTGCACGCACAGCACCAGTTGATGCTAATGCAATGGGCTTAAGCTCCTTATCTCCCTTCAAACCCTAACCTCAAATCCACACTGGATTTTTTATCATTCATGTTCACCCTTTTTAAAAAGTAGAATAAAACCCTTTTTTTTTCACTAATATTTCTCCTCTTTGGTTTTAGTACTGTGTCCCTTAATTTCTGTCTTTCATTGAAGGTTTCCAGACTTCATCATGGCAGTAAATAAATTATTTTCGTTTATAACCCAAAATAGTCTGTTTATAGCTGTCAATAGTTAATGTATTTGTTTGAATCCTGAAGGGACCCTGGACTGCAAAACCTAATTAATGTTTACTAAGCAGCAGAAAATTGTGTGGAAGAAAGCATTTCTCTCTAGCACATATAATGTATACTTGTTCGTTCTGCCTTTCCTTTTTCTCTGTCTTTTACCCATATTTGAATGGATTTGTCATGAGTCTCTTTTCTTTAGGCATGGCACATACAGACTGCCTATTGCCCTGTAGATGCCACTATGTAGGCATCCTCCTGGGAGCTGTGAGCGTACTGGTGGCATGGGAAGGCTTCCCACGGGTCTCAAAGTTCATTCATTGCAAGCAGACATGAAGAGCCATGACCCAAGCTGCATTGCTGTCCTGCTCCCACTGGTCCCACAGCCATATGTTTGAGGGGCTTATTCAGCAGGCCAAATTTAGTAGTTAAAATTAAGATCTTATTTAGTAGAAGAGGAGACCATTCTCCAGTGGTTCAGACCATCTGAAACTGCATTAACTCCATTCTGGGGGGCACCCCTCTAACTCACTGCAACAGATACTTTTTTTTCTCCCCTGGCAGTGGACAGTAAACAACCTAACATCCTATCCTAAACATCGCAGAGACACAGTTTAAGCGGACTGCATCCCATGGTGTAAATGCATCCATCACAGATCAACATGTCCCCTACCACTCAGCTGAGACCTCTCCCAGCTGCACAGTTCATCTGCTTGGGCCCTGGTGGCTGGAAACTCGGCCTGTCCCCACTCCCACCTCCCTAAATCTAATCCTAATAGGACAAATTCTCTTAGTATTCAATATGGGAATGATGCAGCCAAGCCTTCAATCATTTGGCACTAATTTAATACCAACTCTCTTTGTTGGAGTCTCCCAGAATTTCTGTTTTGATAAAAGCTTTCCCGGATTGAACTTTGTTCTTCTGCCAAGTTTTTTGTTTGGTTTTACTTTTTGAGAGTGGCTTAGCTAGAAGAATTGATATGTACACACACCTACTCTGCTCTTTCACAGACACAGTTTACCCACATGAGCGTGAGAAAATCCAGCAATCTCTATTGGGTGTCCAGCACCAGTACTACCTTGGCTGAACATTGCGGAGGCACAGCCTACAGGACAACCTGCTCAGTGTCACCAGTTTAAAAAAAGTCAAAATAGAGCGTTTATGAAATTAGACAGAGGTTTCCTTTTTACAGGATAGTCTAATAAAATGGTTTTACGGAGACATAATCCTCCAAATGCAAAATGTAAGTAACTGCCTTCCTGGATCCAGGCCCTGGAGACCTATCTGTTGTTACCTAAAGGGGTTTATTTGTCTGGGACGCAGTGATGGAAACGCAGATAATAAGATGGGAGTGTAGTAAGTTGAGGCAGGGAACCTGAAAACACTTTGTGAAGAAATTAAGCCCTTTTTGTGAATTTCACAGCTGAATTTGGTATGCACAAGAGAAAGCAAACGTTTTTACTGAAGTGAGTTAATGCCTTTGTCCGTTGAAATAAGGTAATTATGATATATTTTTAATTCTGGAAAAAGAACCTATATTAACAAAAGTATTTAGCGATTCTTTTATCATTTGAAAATTTCATCATCTTGTCTTACTTAAGCTGAAAGGGCAGAACCCATTAGACAGCAAACCACAGCTGAAAAGTCCTTCCTTGCTTTTCAGTGAGACTGATCATTGAGTTGTCATGAATCTGTGAAGTGCAGTTCTACTTTCTTTATGAAACTTGGACCTATTGTTCCCATGGCACAATTATTGTTTAGGGTTTTATTTCTATATAAAAAAGTAAAATTTAAAAAAACTGCTTGCAGCTGAATTTTGTCCTTCAAAGCTCTAATCCCAGAGTGATTCTCTTTGTAAATGTTTAGAAATTAACTACTTGGCTATTTTTAAGATGCAAGAGTAAAGAAAGAAACTACTGCTTTTTAAACGTAAAATATTTTATCAGATGTTTTCTAAAATAATAGAAAACCAAATGTTACAGGCAGGTTTTTTTATTATTGATTTTACTACTGTAAAGTAGTGAAAGGCTTCTGTTCAAACAAATAACTTCTAAAAAAGCCATTTCCCATGCTGCATCTAAATAACTCATAGCCACCTCGAGCTTGAACCAGTCTGCATAGGACAGTGCTGGCCATCAGGCGTACCCTGTCTCTGTGGGGCTGTTGTAACAGGTGTCATTCGGGTTTCTGCTGTAAATTGCTGTTCTAATTTGTAAGTTTGAACACCCTTGCCTTAATAATCTCTATGTATAGCAAGAGCAGAAAGGCACTCTGTCAGAGAAATGTGGCAACACCCCAGTAGCCTAGAAACAAAAGTTCAGTATGAAGCATTAAGTCAACAAAAGAATTATTTTAAAATTCCTCTATTTTTTTAAGTGGGTGTTTACAGTCAGTTTACATATATTATTGATGACCTAAATTTTAATACCACACTTAAGTAGAGAAAATAGTATCGAATGGATTCTAGGGATGAGGGTAAGGTAGAGAGAAAGAAGCCACTGAAGCAGAAGGGAATACAGTTCTTGGGAAAACTCTGGGTGAACTGATTAAAACTGGGATTCATTTTACCTACTCTGTAAAGCACTAGCCAAACTGGGTTTCTAGACTCCCTGTGTATGGAAAGAATACCCAGAGGGTAATCCATCTCAATTAACTTAGATACCTATCTTAGGCTGGGATGAAATAAATGCGCTCTGAAGGTATCCTTTCTCTCCACTAACTATAGGGGAACTTAAACACGTGGTTTAGACTAGACCTTTAGCTCTCAGACAGCAAATTTACGTGAGATATATGGCATGCAAAGTAAAAACAGGAGCAACATCAACAGCTGAGAAATAAAAGGGTAATGAACTGCAAAGGGCCTTTGGGACAACAGGAAAGAATATGGAAGATGGGAAGTAACATAATTAGGTAATCAAGTGGGGCCACACGAAAGGATTTGAAGAGCAGGACAAAATGATTTTGCAGCAACCGGGTAAATCTGACTGAGCTGTCATACGGTGTAGAAAAAAAAAGAAAAGGTGGCTAGGGGAAAGGTTTGCAATAATCAGTGCAGAAGTTGCTCAATGCATGAATGCAAGAGTCTCCTGTAGGGACACAAAAGAATTGCCAATCTTTGGGATATTGTGAAAATACAAAGCATATTCAACCACAGTATCTTCAAAAGATGAGAAAGGCACTGAAGATGAAAATAGGTTGTATTTTTGCTGTAGTGGAGATGAAAGATATCATATGCAAAATGTAGTGGGAAAAGATATTTTTTCTCTTTAGACTGGATCTAGACCTCACAATGAGAAAGTGCCTATTGCACGTTGGTATGGATTTTTTCTGGTTGCCTATTATGGCAGAATTGCTGACTGAGATACTAGAAACATTTAAGTGGGAATTCTTTAATTGTACACTATCAAAGGAAATTATTTTATTGAAGGGATAAATAAAATTGACATGATCAGATAAAGAAATTTGCTCCCTGATTATTCATTATATCATCTAGTCTGAACAGTCTGACTGCACATTTAATACTCTCAATCTGTAATATAACAATGAATATTGCATAATCCAGACTAAGAAAGAGCAGAAGCTTTGATTTAACCAAATCTTAATTACAAACTGATAAATGTCAAGTGACTGCAGTGGCTTCCAAGGCTGGCTCATTTGGATCTTTTGGGAAACTGTACCAAAGTACTATAAAAGCCTGTGGTCATCATCAATACCTTGTGTTATTTGAAACCTATCACAGGGTAATTGAAGGCACAATTAAAGCAAATTACTGGTCTGTGACTCATTTAACTAAAACATTTTTATATTTTTCTTGCCCATCCTCCCAGCTCAAAATCTGGGCTGTACTTCTGCTGTTTCTCTAGGAATTAACCTAGGATTCCTATTTTTCTCTATGATGTTTTGAGTGTATTTTAAGCATAGAAATTATGAATCCTTTCCTGTCAACTTTTGAGTTACCAAACATTTGGCTAAGTCAATGAACAGATTAAGCTCACTACATAATACCAGATGGCTTTATGGTTTTGTGTTCTCTCCTGGGCAAATCCTCCTGTCATCTCTGAGCATCTGCACAGAGCCACGAGGGATGTGTGCACTTTTCATTCATTCAGCTGGGTCACTCATCATTAATATTCGGAGGAGGAAAGGAGGTGTCAGACAATAGAATTGGTTCTGGCTTCTGTTAGCACATTGACACGTCAATCATTCACCCTAGAGGCTGCCAGGCCCAATTTAGAACAAAAGTAACTGCTGGGCTGAGCACATCAACAAAAGGAGATGAGATTTCTTTGTGTTAACCAGTCCCTTCACAGGGTGGAAACATAATTAGAGTCTTCCTCATAACCAATAACACATAAAACCCAGTCATTAGTGGGACCTACTCTGAGATAAAATCGCTGACCTCAATCACGTTATGAATGATTCTAGCGCAATCATAGGGTGTTCTCAAAATGAAATTGTATTTAAAGCACCTCTCTTAGGAAAGCAGTCCAATCCAGCACAGTGATAGCTTGAATATGTTAAGTTCCCTGCAATTTCTTACATGACAGCTTTGATCATTCATAAAAGGTACTGTTGTTCTCAAAATTAATACAGTCACCTTTAAAAGAAAAAACAGCAGAAACAAATTAATCCTCAAGCCGTTTGATCTCGGTGCCATTCCCCAGCAGCAGCATGTGTAATAGCCTCTTAGTGCACCCTGCTGGACTCCCTAAAGAACGCCTCCTGCTTCCAGGGAGCAGCTTTAATGGGAAAACGGTGGGTACCGTGGCAGAGGCCGCATAGGCTGAGCTGCTCAGACTAGAAAACAGGAATTCCTGCTCCATAAACCCTTCAATCTTTTCTGGCAACATTTTTATCCTTTTTGGCGCCTTGAGCTAATAGAAACAAACGTAAGCATTGGCGATAGAGCATTTGCTATCACGGTTCATACCTGTTCACCAGCAAGGGGCAAAAGTTTCATTTTGCTCTGGTAGGCAGCTTCTCTTTCAGCAGACAGGCTAACATAGGACAACTTTCAGGTGTCTGACATTATAATAGCAGGCTCAAACCTCTCAGGCACCAGGATCTGCATGCTGAAGCTAGCTTCTCCTCTGGCATAAGCTGAACCAACATCTAGGCTGCAAATATTCTGAAGAATGTTAAATATTTATTCTATTGATCAGCTCCATTTCTGTGTGTAAAATCTCCTACCAACCGGTGATAACCAAAGAAACATTTTCTCAGGAAAAGCCACATGTAAACCAGTAAACGTCTATCAGAACCAGTAGATGACACCTTTCTATACCAGCTGAAGAACTGTTTAGTTTAGTATAAGTTTGTCAAATGTGTGTTTTCTTCCCTTACACTTGCAGTTATCTGCTGTGTACTACATGTGATGCAAACAATCCACCCTGAACTTCTGTCTTGCTCAGAATGCTGGAAACCTTTCACCTCCAGCATTTCTCATAACAGATAGTCATTGTTTCATATACTTACTTCATTTCCTCAAGAAAAGAAAAAAAGGTATTTCAGTATCTTTAAGTCATTTATCTCCTTTAGCCCTGCTGTCTGTATCTTATTGCATCATGGAAGATGTATTCTAACTGTGGCCTGGTTTTGTAATGAAGTTTTATGGCCGGTTAAATTTAACCCAGACTATGAACCCCACATCTCTATTTCAGATCCTGTAGAACAAACACTTAACATCATCAGCCAAAGGCTGTAGCTAAACTGCAGGAGTAAGAAACAATGACAGTGGGAAACAATAAACCACTTCTCTCTTAGCTCTCATAGGTATATATTACTAATGCCGTTTAGTGGTAAATTTATTTGAACGTCTGCAACTCATGGGCACATGAGAGGAAAGCTGGATCTCCCTATTCACATAGCCATCCTGGGTACAAGGAATGAAATACCATAAAATATTTGGCTTTGGCTCTTATTTATACTGCTACTTTAATCATACAGTTATTTTGCTCTTCAAGTACCTGCAGACTGAGTGTATGGCTGACTACACCAGTTATTCTGCCTGCATCTCAAAAATCTGGCACCAGGCCCACAAAAAAGAAGACCACAAAGGCAGCAGTTTGATGAACTTTTAAGAGTGCCTTTTGATCATTAGCGTAAGACCATTTCCCTTTTACAGTCTAAAAGACTAAACAGGAAACATGGCAGCACTTTTACATGCCTTAATAAATGCTACTACTATGTAAATTATATTATTCCTAATAATAACACCTTCAAATAACATGTTCTTGCCTATTTTATGTACTGTTGTAAGTTTGCTGAAAGAATACAACACACAAACTCTGACTGAAATATCTGGCAACATCAGTGGAGCTTATGTCACGGCTAAAGAAAGAGGATGTTTTGTGCTCTCTCACAAATGACCAAAAGTCACCATGTCAGTCCAGCATCCTTCCTGAAGCTGTCTCCTCTAAAATATGTGAGGGATCAAGGAGCTGATGTTCACCTTTATTTTTTTAAAGGTACTCCTTCAGCAAAATGCTGATCCTTCAGTATTTCAGACAAAAATATTGTGCAAAGAAACTATGTACAGTTTAAGTCATTCTTAAGCCCAATTCCCTCACCACCTGTCACAACATTAAGAAACGGAGGCTAAGTACAGTACAATTCTGGATAAGTGCCACCAGTGATAATGTAATCCATTTGCATGATAAGTAACTCCAAGTGCAGTTATGTCAATATATGTCAAAACTATGCTACAAATACAGGCATATGTTGATAGTGTATTAGAGAGGAAGAGCAGATTGGTGGTAGCCTGTCAGAAAAGACAGGTTCAGTTGTTTGCTCAACAGAGATTTGCTGTGTTCCCATTTGTCCTTTTCAGTTCGTTGTCTCTAAAATTGGGAAGACTATTTTTTTACACATTACAGAGATGTGTGAGTATCTTAGAAACAATAATAATAGTATTGGTATAAATATCTTTGCTATATTGTTTGGGGGTGGGGGGGTGGGGGGGTTGGGGGGCTGCTTAATTGAAATTGTTTTCCACAAGGGATGCTGTTGTTTCAGTATAAAAATGCTCCAATTTTCAAAGTGCTGACAGTATTTTGATTAGTAGACCTGTATTTTCTTGCCTTTGTTTCCATCAGCATGATTTTTACATAAGATGTAACTGGTCCCTCTGTAAGTCATCTCCATACAGTGCATTTCCATAAATAATTTTATGAATTCAGAGACAAATAGTTTGAGAAGGGCGTCTGCTTTCATTTACATCATTCTCCATGTGCTCTTTGCTCTGACACATTATGTTTAACAGCTGCTTAAATGCTGATCCCAAGACTGAATTATCCCTGTTACTTTAAAGGAAGATAAGAACTATTTTCACTATGAAACATCCTATCTGTTGCAGTACAGAAGAGTGGCAGATATACACAAGATGTGGGGATGAGCTTGCATTATTGTTCACTCAGTGGTTCAGGGAGTTATCTTCACATTTAAAGAATCTGCATGTGCAAAGTAACGGCATCAGAGTACTGAAATAATCGAGATTTAGTAGTCAAATTTTAAAGAATGGAGTATTATCTATGAAAACTCAGACCAAACCTTCAAAGAGAGTATGAAGTATTCATTTAATGTTGAAGACAGGTTTAAGAAAATGTCCAGTGGAGACTTCTCAGCCACCAAACAGAACTTATGTTGAAGAAGTGAGGAAATACAGTTAATAAACTGAAGAAAATTTATACAATACATTGATTGTCAGAGGACAACAAACTGACTAAAACCCCTACATTACAACAATATTGAAAATAAATATAAAGCATTTCCTGTTCCTAAAATCAGTTAAAAGTCACCTATGGGACTGAGAAAACCACAGCTTCTTTCAGTGGGGATTTAAGAGAAAACTGCCTTTGGGAAAGCTATGCCTCTTGATTTTTTATTAAAGACATAGTCACAGCAATCTACATCTTCATGACATCCAGGGTGGATTAATACTCCTCATTGTACTGCCTAATGCACATTCTGAGATTAAAAAGAGCTTCAGCTGATGTAAATCTCAGTAATCTCTTTTAATGGTGCTAGCCACCAAGAACATGACCCCCTAGCACTCTGCTTCATAGCACGACCCCAAAGCAAAGAAAGCATCCAACCGGCCTTCTGTGGTACAGGGCTGAGCTCTCTGGTGGGCTTTCTCAGCAGATGGTCCAAGAGCTCCTCCTTGGAAGAGGTGTTCATCACACTGACAGGATTAGAGGCTATATTCACAAGAGGATTTAAGACTGGAAATTCCTCTTCAGGTCCTTAAGTCATTCGATTTAAGCATCACCAGCATTCGCATCTGTGGCCAACGCTAGGTCCAAGCTCAGAAGCCCCCGCAGAAGATTCTCCTGTAACGCTGTGGATGGACTCCTTGGGGTGTTTGCTGTAAACCAAACCTCACCTCAACTGGTATCTCTAAAAGAAATGTGCCATATTAAGATTGTCCTTAGTCCCAACTATGCTTACTATAGGCTGGTCTACTATCCTAAATAACTTCTTTTCCTCAACCCCGCTCTTTCCTTTTTAAAAAGGGAGGGGTGGGGGTGGGGGTGGGGGAGGGGTGTAACACTGGTAAAACCCTGCAGACCTTCCGGCGGGGGCCGGTGAAATGCCGGCAGCGCGGTGCCGCCGGTGGCACAGGCCGCTCAGGGCCCCAGCCCAGCTGTCTCGCCCCCACAGCGAGGTGCATCCCGCCGCTCTGGGGACCAGCTCAGGCAGCATCGGGCTCCTCACCAGACGGGGCAGAGGGCAGAGCTGGGTGCTCCCTTGTGCCTGCCACGGCAAGGGCTGCAGTGCTCCTCCGCAATGGGGATCTTCCCAGCCACCTGGTCATGACCAGCTCTGGGTGACGCTCTCACAGCCCTTCCCACGGAGGCTGCAGCTGCAGGCCTCCAGGGTCTGGGATACAGGGGGAAGGCAGGATAAGAAACTCAGATTTTGGAGAAAGAAAGGTGGCAGCTGCTGGCAGAAAGCCCAGAGGGGTGGCACAAAGGGAAGGCCCTAGACAGTCTGGATAGGGAGCGGCTTCCTGAGGCCAGGCTGAAAGGAATGGTGGTGTGAGAGAAGCGATGGCAGGGGGTGGTGCAGAGGAAAGAAACCAAGCACAAGGCAAAACTTGAAAGATCAAAGCTCTAAGGTGAATACAGGAAACATTTGCACGAAAAACAGCTGAGAAAGAAGCAGATCATGGAAAAGGATGCTACAGACTTGAACCATAATCTGCTCCGAGGCAAGGTTGCACAGACTTTCGAGAAGAGGCATTTGAAAGAAATTGAAGGGAAGAAGAAGAGACAAGAGTTGATGCAGTACAAAAAGACAAGACACAGAGAGCTGAAGTGAGTTAATCACCAGGTCAAAGTTGATGAGATTTAGCAAGAGACTTGATGCGGAACAAAAGCTTCAAGGATCTCAAGATTATCCCTGATCAGCTGATGGAGGAAAGGATTAGGGAATCAAAAGAAAAAGCTCTAAAGGAAGAAGAACAGAATTTTATGTCCAAATTTAGAGCAAAAGAGAAAGAGAACAAGGAAAGAAGACATAAAAGTATGTTGCTAAATATAGCCGAGAGGAAAATTCAGCAAGCCCCAGAAATGCTGGCCAAAAATATCCAACAGAAAATAAAACACGTCAAGGAAATTAACTGACTGAAAGAAAGAAACCACCACTTTCAGAAACAGACCTTGATAGTGATGAAAAATGTCAACTACAAGAAATAGAAGAAGCAATCAGAAGAAGAGATCAGAGAAGCAATTTAGTGTTAAGAGATAAGGAATCTGTTGGAGAAAAAGTTAGAAAAAATACCCAGAGCATCTTATGGCCTGAGACCAAGAGAGAACTGAGGAATAGCTAAGCAAATGACTAGATGGCTTCAAATGCTTCTTACAGTGCAGATACTCTTAAGACTTAAAGAAAGATTATGGCTATTTTTGTGCCCAAGAGATAGCTTGCAATTTATTCTTGTTGTGATTTGGCAAGAGCTCTGGGTTGTATCACACTAAAATGGTTTCATTTTAATCTTCCTGCATCCAATGAATATGCCAGTCATCTTCAGTTCTGGCAGCCTGGCCTACCTGCTTGTTGTTCCTGATGTTCTTCAGTGGCACAACGCTTGGGCATGTGAGCATCTATATGACACACCAATGTCTTGCCACAATGCAGCAGCACAGGCGAGTTCACTTCTGCACTGCCAGTTGCTCCATTTCCATTGCCGTAGCCACAACCACAAAGCATTTTTCACCATCCAGGAGTCAGTACAGAGACAGAGACAGATGGATGGCTTTCACTTCTGCAGACTGACTTGATCTGCTTTTCCCTTCAGTGGCTTCTGTGACCTGTTGTGTGAAAGTCCACACAGCAGCTTCTTTCCACTTCTGATGGTTTCCCATGACATGACAGGATCCATCAGTAAACACAACATATTGCTGCTCATGTCGTGGGGCCTTTTGGTACAAGTTATCTCCTTGGGCAGTGCTCCAAAATCTCTGCTTTCTGGCCAGTCCATGATCTCTTCCAGGACTCCTGGGTAGTTGGAGTTCCCTGTCTGAGCTCATGGCATGATCAACACTACCCACTTATTCCACATAGCTTCCGTTGCGTGATGTGTGCGTTCAGGGCAGCACATCCAGGGCAGCACCAGCAATCGTGATGCCAAGAGGACCTGTGCATCTGTACCATCTACTTCCAAAGCAGCTCGAACCTCCTACTATGCTGCTAATATCTCCTCTTGAGACAGGATTTATGTTGTATGACATTCCGATGAAATATAATTTAATGTATAAATCATTTATAATGAAATATAAATATATGTTAACTATATATAATTCAAATACAATTAAAATATATTTAATGAAATTGCACTGGAAAACCTGATTTACATATGTAATAAATAGATACCTCTTCACAAGTAATTCTTACCTCTCATTAACTTTTGCAGCTTTGAGGAGAATGGATTGCTTATATCTGTCACGTTTTTGCCTCAGTAATGCAACATATAATACAGAAATATGCTCAGGTTGTTTCTCAAACTAGAAGAATTAGTGGTCCTAAACCAAAAATGCAATTATATTTAATTGAACATATAGCTAGCTAATACACAGTCTAAAGTGAAAATTAGTTTTATAAACTGTTGGGTCAGTGAATTAGATGACTCATTGCAAAGGTGTTTTCTTATTATATGATTTATATTGAGTTCCAGTAAATTATTTTTTGAGTATGTTTAATTTTTATTTTGAAAAGTTGCATTACTGTAACGTTCACAGAATGCTAGATATAAATCCAGCTTTTAATTTTTGAGAAAAAAAGCAATCCTGTTGTATGGGACTTCAAATAACTAAGAATAAATACTTTGGAGAGGGGGAATTCTGTGCATTTCACTGAGTAAAATATACTCCATCTCAAAGGCTCCAATGTAGACCTGTTTGCTTGAACTCTTCAGTCTGTATTTATGCTGTTGAACATACTGTTAGTCAATAACCTAGAAGCAGCAGTGTCACCTGAAAAAGTAAAGGGCTTTCTTTCCTAGAAAAGGAAGGCTGAAACAAAGTTCGTGGTATTAGGCTCTATGCCTTTTCGAGGAAGAGAAGCTGAGCATCCCAAAGAGCTGGCAGTTTCAGTTGACGTCAGCTAGACCAGTAACAAGTGATGAACGCGAAATAGACCAGATTTGAGGGTAAGCCTTGATTTGAATGTCATCACAGATCTCTGGGGGCTTCTGCCTTGTGAAACCAACATGGGGTTTTCCCAAGCAAGTGGTTCAAAAGTAATGTCTCTTTTCTATAAAAGCAAAAATCTGAGGAAAGCAGAGAAATTTAGCAACTGATAGAGCCTTGCCCTTTCACAGCCACTGTTGGAACACCATTACATTTTAGATTTAAGCACCTGTGTGAAATTCCATAGCTACAGGCTGCAGCCCAACAAGTCAAAAGTACTTCTTGCCAGAAAAGAAAGCAAAGCTGTATTTTGCCAATATAAATCAAATATGATTTAAAAACATGCTCCTGATAAAAATTCAAAGAGACTGTAGAAGTGAGATAACCTAAGAACCCTACAGTTGGAAATATGCCTGCTCCCAGTAGAACCGAGGAATCTAATTTGCTCCCAGTAGAACTGAGGAATCTAATTTGTAAATCGGAACAGCAAGATATTTGTACACTTAGAAATTCACAGTATTTTCCACACTGCTTTAGAACACATCATAGTCATCTGCTGGGAGATTTTGGTTAATCTTTCCCACTTTCAGCTGGAACTGGAAAGGATAATGGTGATTCTGATTTGTGTGTGCTGAGTGTCTAGTGAGGCACAGGCAAGAAACTGGTTTGCTGCTTGCCACCCACTTAGCATGCGGTACAGAAACTCACTCCAGCTCAGTAAGGAACACTCTAATACTATCCAATTTATAGTACTTCATTACAAATGCAGCATCATAACCAAATTCTCTCTTTCAAAGAAAAGATGATGTTACCTCTTTCTGGCCTGAGCAGGTAGCCAAGAGTCTGAGGTCTTATAGTTACTTCAAATGGAGGAGAAACTGGCAGAGTCCAGCATATCTTAGATACAAATTAGTTTATTACAAAAAGTGTTCAAAGTTACCTTTCCTGAACGCAAGAGAAATCAAACAGCAAGGGCAGGTTTCTCAGTACACAGGTCAACATCCCTTTCTGAACAACAACTAGGCCAAAATTCTCTTTCCATTTTCACCCATGCCTGTTCCTAATTGCCTCTTGTAGACTTTCCTCTCACATATTTCAGTCATTCTGCATCCCACAGATCTGAAAACCACCATACAGCAAAACCCATTCGTGCTGTGTCTTTATTTTAGATGGAAGCAGTTTCAGTTCTCTGAACACCTACAAAAGCATAATAATTTCTTACCTTCATCCCTCACAAAGACTTGTTGTTAAATCCAGAAGCTTTTAATGACATTTAGCCAACTATAACAACATCTTGGTTTTGAACACTTAGCAACAGCTACAAAATTTCTCACTGCTGTGAACAGCAGCCATATATGGCCCTGTCCCCCAACATTTATCTTCAGCAAAAGGCAGATAAAGATAAATTATCCTGCTCTTTGGAGATAAAGAAATGGCAGCGTACTAGTTCTCGTACGTTTTAGTGCTTCAGCCTCAGAGTGGTGCGGTGATAAAAAAAAAATTGACTTAGAGTGGCCATGGGCAGACAGCACAACCTGACACTGTGGGTGCTGGAAGAAGGCAAGCTCACTAGTAGTGTTATCTTTGGAAATCCCGTCAGTGGATGAACGCTATAAAATATACAACAAACAGTAGTATTGATTCATTCTTAGAAAAACCTTGAAACATTATATTACTTGTCTTTCATAGTGCATTGCTGGAATACCGTTTTCTTTGTTCTGAAATGAAAAAAAACCAAACAAACAAACACGCTTTTGCTAACTAGCCTTATCTGAGAAGGGAGCCCACTGTTCCTTCTAGTTCTGAAGCTTTGAACTACTACAGGGCAGACATCTATCTAGATGTCTGTATGTCTGCAGTGCATGTGAAATTCTTGAAGCCTTGATCTTAAAGTGAGCTCTGCGCCAATTCATCTGTAGAGATGGTCGTGATTACTCAATGCCAAAATATAAGCTAGCTCCTGGTTGTTTTGGATGTTCTGACAAATGCTACAGATCTTCAGTTCAGGTTTGGCATGGTCAATACAAATACTTGCAAACAGAACATTTTCAAATCACCATCTGAAAACATTCACTGCCAATAGCCAACAAACAAGCTACGTATTTCTGTTGTTTTGGGTTTTTTTTAATGAGATATGTAATATTCACAAAAATACTTTGAAATATAAAATAAAATCCATGAGGGATTTTGAAGCAATGTTTATAATTGATTTGGATAAGCTCAGCTTTTAGGATTACTTTCTGCTCCTTTTTAAAATAACTGGATTATCTGAAGGATGAAGAAATCTTTGACCTATATATTCCAGTTACCGTCTTTCTTTCTTCCATTTACTTGTCTTTAAAGCATATTAAGACAAGCTAACCCACATAAATGTCTTGCAGAATATAAGATCCAATTTTAGTCATGCAAAAAGTACCTGTGTACCAAAGGAAGACAGATGGATAGATTTTTATTTTAGCACATATTGCATGGCAGAAGGAAACTGGTGGAAAGCAGGACTTAAATTTCTCTCTACCCCAGAAAATTACAATCACAGAATTATCCAGAAAATTATAATGAAATAAGAAAGAGACAAAACAAAGAAAACCAACAAACAAACAAACAAACAAACCTTCATGCTGTTTATACTGATACTTGCCATATCTGTGTTGGTAACAGTGCTCAACAAAGCTGTGAACTTAACATATTATCAAGGAGAAAGGACAGACCAGAATGTGGCAGCTTAATTTATCAGTGAATTCCACTTCCTGTAGGGAGGATGTGACAGACAGATGAGAGTAGCACATGGGGAAAGTGTTCTTCACTAGGAAGGAAATGAGCTGGACTTTGTGTAAGTATTATTGAAGCTGAAGCACTGGTCCAAGGATGTGAAGCAATAACCCTTTTGCAACCAAAGACCACAGCTAGCTCAGCTAAACTCTCCTAAAAGACTAAGGAAATCTGAGTCTCTTTGTGCATCAGAACTTCTTACCCTTGCGTGGGACTGGCTCATGGTGAGGCTGCAGGGAGCCAGTCCCAGGGCAGACAGGCAGTCAAGGTGGTGGTGCCCCGGCTGTCCGCAGGGCCAGTACAGCCATCTTCAAGTACCAATATGGTGAGTCTCCTGCATCTGCAAACACAATAGATCTTTTTCTTCATTCTCCTGTATCTTGCCTCCACCACCCTTACATTCCTTCTTTCTTTGATCAATACGTCAATTCAGATAACACACTCATCCTCATGAAGTGCACATCATGTTCAATGCTAAATGACACAGATGAAAGAATATCTGAGTGGCCTAGAGAGTGGTGACTTTTAACTGTTAACTTAATTTTTTTTTCCACTGACTTACCTCTCTGACATGCCTCACTGAGAAGTTACTATCATTATGACCACTGGAAAACAATATGCAGAACAGAAAAAAGTCACATGCACATTCCTTTTGTGCTCTTTGATTTCTTTTTCTCTGAATTAATGAAATGCCCCCTTCCCCACTTCCGAGACAAAGAGATTGAATTTGCAGAGAAAACAGGCAACAGTAATATTTCATTTTAGGAATAAAGTCACAATATTATTTTCTTAACCATAGGCAGTTTCCCCACCAGACGTAGGCATTTCCAAACTGGGACAGGGGAGGGCACTAAAGAGTTACACATGGATCTGAAAGCTGAAGAAATGCTTTGTCCAACAAGTAAATTGACTCTACAATTATTTCAGGCTCATCATGTATATCTGAAGGAAAAAGACACTTTGATACAGCCTGTTTCAGTTGATTAAATCACTTCCTTCATCTTTGGGAAAAGCTGCTTGAAGCCAAGCCTTGCTTTCGTGTTTTATCATCTTTCAGCCAAGTAAGGAAAAATAAATCCTTGTCAATAGTTTTCTAAGAGCATATTGGTCTCTGAGAGAAGTAGAGACATGGTGTGAACCAGACTAGTATGTTTAGGCATTAGTCTTCTTTATCTCTAGTCAGTCAAATTAAGTTTTAGGGAAAAAAAAAAAATGTTTATAAGGTCCTTGCTCTAACTGGGCTAATACCACTAAGGAACTGAGACGTTTAGATAATGGACTGCTACCCTCATTGCACTTCCAAGAAATTTCCTGCAAGCTTGTTTGCAAATTTACCACACTTGCTCAGGTTTTGGCTGCTTATGGGAAGCAACAATTCATCTTCATGTGCAAAAGGAGCGTGTTTTGTCAACAGAAATGAACAACACACATCTATTTACATAATTAATTACCATCAAGCTCACAGTAGCGTAAGAAGCTGAAACAATTCTTCCCATTTTCTGCCTGTCAGAGTGTACTATCACAACTGAGAACATGCACTGAGGTCCTTCTTTGTAAAAGCACATCTGAATGAAGACTCTGTTTTAATTATAACAACTTTTTTTTTAGTGGATAATTCTGTAACCAGTCAATCTGTGCTAGTCTGCCTGGAGGCGTCTATCTAATAGGGGCCTGAAAGCGTCTGTGCTACCACCCACCCTTCTTAAGGTGTTTTTAATGACCTGGACAAGATGAGAGAGTGCTTCTTCATAGCATTTGTAGGTGACACTCCAAGGAGGAGAGGAGACACTGCACTGGAGGACAGGGCTGCCAACATTCATAATGGTGCAAGGCTATAATCAGACCTCATGCATTAGTGGGAAAAATTATCACTGCAGAGATCAGGAAGGCTTTATGAATAGATGTTCAATGGAGATACAAGGTCCTGTGTTTTTCTGGAGACCTTTTATACTCTTGAATAGCACACAACATGTAATAAAGAAGTAAACCTGGGTGTGTTAGTCATTCACAGGATAGTTATGAGGCAACAGTATGCAGTGTCTGTTAGTTTTAGGACACATGAGGAAAAGCAATTCTAACAGAGGTGGGGAGGTCTGAATGCTGCTTTATGGGCGACTGATGCAGTTCTGGTCCGCTGTTCTGGTCAGCTCTGATCAAAAAGATAAGATAAAAGTGGAGCAGATCAAAGGAAAGCTATCAAGGAGCTGTGAAACACTTGAGCTGCTGGATGTCTTGTACACAGTGAACAAATACATACCCCATCCTTGGGCCTGATCTTGATATGCATCCAACTCCACATCGTAGTTTTCTGTAAAAGGAAACCCATGTGCGTAGGCTAGACAAGAACCATATTAAATGGTGGTTTAGGAAGAGGCTGGTTTTTTGTTTGTCTCCAAGAGAAGTCTGGGAAGGAATGACTGTATCCTATACAAAAAATGGAAGGCTAAACTCTGGAAAAGGGTCAGACTAATTTAACTTAGGTGACAATGTTGTCACAAAAACATACGGTAGAAGACTGATGATAATGAAAATGTGGCTGTAAATTAGAAGACAGCTTCTGGTAATTCTCAGAGGTGTGCAGCATGTGATCTCAATTCCCAAATAAATGTTTGCAATGTCACTCACACAAGTGCATAACAGCAACACCAGATGCCCTGGGGTAGATGGGGTTTGTCCTAGCCACCTGGATGACATCCTCCTTATTGACATTGTAGAAGAAATATTACATGTAGCAGAACTGGAGCTAGGGACCAAAGTGAGGCATGCAGGAGCATGCCTGCCTGAAGAGTCCTAGAAGACCCCAGCCTGTGCAAAGGTGTGGTGGAAGAGTCCAGCAGCAGAAGTCCTCCAAGAGCTCACTGCCCCATGGCCAGGCTCTGCTGGTTTCCAGAGGAGTACAAGCTTGCTGCCTACCTCCATGGTACAGACAAGTCTCCTAACGGCTCACAAAATTTGTTTCTCTCTCCAGGATTGCAGTTTCCCATGACAACCGTGTTTCTCCATAGGGACACTACGCCTGACTGCCAAGATATGGATATTTGTGAGTGCAGAAATTTCACAAGAGCTGGACCTTCCCTCAGCAGATGGGAATGGTTCGGGTGCTTATGGTGCCCAAAGTATATACAAAGCCAATCCATTTTTCCACTTTTGAAAGAAACAACAGCAAAGACACATTGCAAACAGAAAAATTCAACTTCTTTTGAATTTCAAAACAGAATAAACAAGGTATTTTCTCTTAAGAATAATACCAGGAGCTTGCAAAAGCAAGGACGAGCTGTGCATTTGTACCCATCTTGACTTTGTGAGTGGAACAGAAAACTGGAATCACAAACGCACACCGTGTGTTACAATGATTTTTTTAAAAGAGATCCAGCTGCTGTGTTGTCGTATCAACACAGACTCCCCAAATCAATTG
>JAVJGI010000062.1:60082026-60120121 GCA_035590275.1 Ibycter americanus
GGGCTGCCTGGCCTCGCCAGCAGCGGCAGCGGGCTCCGCAGCCCCGCCGCCCCCCGGTGCCGGGGGGGCACCGCGGGTTACCCCCTCACCGTGCCGTGGTGCCCTCACCCACTCCTCCCGATTACACGCCCCGCTTTTGTGCATCCCGGCTTGCGGGGGAGAGCGAGCCCTGTGTGTTCTGTGGTTTTGTTCCCTTCATTACCATGCAGACAATATTCGGCTGTTCTCAAGGAAGGTCTGGGATCCCTGCTCTTTTCCCAGGCTTTCTTCTTGTCCATGAAAAGAGGAAAAACAAGGAGAAGCCTGTTTGGCTCCGTCTGGCCAAGCCGTGGGCTGACGGTGATGTAACGCCGAGCCCGGCAGTGACTGGCTGCAGCCAAACTGGTCATGCTCTGTCCACGCATGGCACGGCCATCGGCTGGCAGCCGCCTCACACCTCGGCCCCCACGGCCGCACAAAGGCTCCGAGGGGGGAGCATTCAACGGTGAACAAAGCACCAGCCAAGCATAAAGCTGAAGGGGATCTCCCCCTTGACACAGAGATGGCTCCCAGCCCTCACCCGAATGCCTGCCGGGCACTCGCAGGGATGGTGACGGTGATGGTGATTATTGTCAGCTAGTGGAACAGGATTTTCTGAAACTGGGGCTGGCAGGGGAACGAAGTGCAGAAGGAAGAAAATCAAACTTGTTTTTTTGTTTCACCGGATACAAGGCCAGATCTCAGCTGATGTCAGTCAGCGTAGTCTCATTGCCTCCAGTGGCGGATATATTCAAATAGGTATCAGCACAAAAGGCGGGCGTGATGTTGGATGACTAAAGGCAGTTTACAACTGTTGCACAGCTCCTCGTCAGACAATTAGTAAGCTAAATATCTACTAATATCTATTTAAACAGAAACATTTAGGCAGTGGGTTTAAAACTAGTCTGCAGTTTCATTTTGCCTAAAAAGTACTCATTATCCCCAATGAAAAAAAATAAAATCCCTGGTCAATCCTTTGGTGATTGCTTATAATCAACTCTTCAGTTTTAATTTTGAAAATTAGTTACCTCCTTATAACTAGCGATAGGTTACCACAGAAAGACACTAATTCTGGTGCATGTTGTGTGATCTTGCCAGACACCTGACACAGAAAGGTCCTATTAAATATTTGAGGTTCCTTCGCAGTGGAAGGTAGTAAATACAGGATTTATGTTTATTAACTAACTTGTTAACTAGCTTTAGTTTTCAGTCTTCATTCTGCCTTCACTCAGCCCATCAAAGACTGACTCCTGGGGTGACACATCCAAACATTTTGTTGCTCACAATAGTGACAGCCTCTTGACAGATCCAGGGGGAATGAAAAGCAACGGAAACTTGCAGCTTGTTTTCAGATGGGCAAGACACGGAAAGCATATAACCAGGTTTTTCTAAGAAAACATTAGACCTTAAGTGAAAGGGGAGGAGGAAGAGTGGAAAGCATTAAGCCCTCCACGTTATCTGAAATATCTCTCGCCTTAAAACTGGATCAGCTTCTGAAGTACCAGTCAACTTTTCAGAGCAATTTCCCAAGACACAGTATCATTTAAACTTGCATAATAGGTGTCCAACAGCATGCAGCTTCGTCCTTTTTAAATGCCTTCTAGATTCTTGAGTTTGAAATGAGTTGTATTTAAATTCAGTCTAATTAAAGGTTGGAAATAAATTCATTAATGGTTAATTATAATGCAAAAGTGCCCAGATACTTGATCTGCATGTCTTTATACTCATTAAAACACAAAGTACAAATAAACTGTAAAGTCCTACTGAGTAAACCCAAGCTTATCACCCAGCAACACAAATATTCATTAAAAAAAACCCTTTCCTCAGGTTTTTCATCAGCCTTTTTAAGCGCTTCCAAATACATTTGTAATCTTCTTTCTGTTACAGTCCATTTCTCAAGAGTATGCAGGTGCTGCCTGTTTCTGCAGCAACGACATACAGTTCATACACATAAAGTGTAATGAACACTTTCATTCAGATGATCAGAAGTTGCCTTCCAGCATTTCAGTCTTTCATTTCCCGGTACTGGCATTTGGAGATTGACACATAAACAATGATGAAGCCAAAACGGAGATATTACAGCAAACCCATGCATCCACTAGTGCATTCAGGGTCTGTCTTTCTTTACCTTGGTATATCTCATACATGCACACACACACGCGTGCGCGTTTATGACAGAGCGGCAAATGTACACAGCAGAGGAGCTAAAATTGCACTAGTGAAATCAGAAATTAGAAATGCTTGGAAAATGGAAAGGATTTCTCTATGAAAAGTAAAACTAAAAATAAAATTCCCTGAGCCTGCCACTCTATGTTTTTACACAAAATGGAACTGGAAAGAGGAACGTTTGGTGTTGTTTTGTTATTAAAAGAAAATAAACCCCCACAACCTAGAAAATTTGAGTGTCTTCCCCCAAGCAGTGTTCTTTGCTAATTAATTTGCCTTCATCATTAGGCTTCTTTCTTTTCCTGTAATAACAAGCTATGTATATGACCTCTCTCTTTTTGTTCATGGTACTTTTAATCTCAGGGCTTTGCTCTTCACTGCTGCTAACTAGCAAAGACTGCAATTAGCACAAGGTGTTACTTGCAGCCCTGTGCTGTTGGGATTTTCATTAAGACTTAGCAATTCACAGTTCAACCTAATTTTACTTTACAGCCGGTAACCCCTTGCCAAAGCCACCTTCCAACCATGAAATCTGAAAACTTAACAACAGTGATTTCTTCAAGACTTGCATCTCTAGTCCTGTTCTGGGGGTTATCCAAAGCAATGGCATTCCTTGTATTTCTTCCATCACCCTGTTTTTCACCAGGTCCTCTATTTACAAAGTCAAGAACTGCTTGAGCTGTAATTTTTAACAAAAAAACACTTCAAGCAGCATACAGAAAATGTGTCCAGAGAAGAGGAAGATAAGGCCTGTGAGCTGTCTCATGGCTTTGTTTTTATCTTTGTTATCCTGCTCACAATTGTCTTCTGTATTGTAACAATACTTCCTACAAAAAACTACCCAGTTTTGATTCTGCTAGTGACTGAAGAGCAGCATGGAAACAAATGGAAGGTCTTGAGAACACATTACATTCAAACAAAGCACAAAAGGCTTAAACAGGGCACTACACCACTTGTGAATCCTGGTTTGCCCTGGTAAAATTTGTAAACAATGTTAAAAAAGAGGAAAAAAGTGAACTCTTCATAGGCCTCCAGAGAAGAAAGAAGGCACCGATCTGTACTTATATGAATATGTGTTTGGTTGTTTTTGACAACAGTGAGCTCTATTGCTGGGGAATAAACAGTTCCAGTTCCAGAGGGGGACACCTTCACACTTCAGAAAGGCAGAAGGAAGAAGAGGCTTTTCATTTTGCTGCGAGATGCTGGGTTTTGTACTTGTTTCATGTGTGGGGACCCAAGCTTTCATGCTGATGGGGAAGTAAAACAGTTCTTTATGGAGTATTTTATAATAGACTATCAATCATTCCAGTATGAGTCTGAAGCAGAAGGGGAGCAAAGGAGAGGTCATGCACAAAAAAGGTTGTTTCAAGCCACACAATGAATGGATATTTGGCTGTGGGAAAGCAGATTCACATTCATGCAGACACTGAACTTGGCCTTACAGAGCAGATAAGTGCTGCTTGTGCCAGCAGTATCTTCTCGCTGAGGTCCATCACCTATAAAATAAATCCCATAATGAAAGCAGATCACCTCATAATGCAGTCCTGGAAGGGGCTGATTCATCTAATATCTCTTGCTTACAAATGTACGGTGGGGTTACCATAGTTCAGGCAGCCTCATTAAAAGCAGTGCAAAACACGCAGAGCCTGAATGGAGATGAAATAAAAGCCCTATAGATGGCTGTTACACATAATCCATTTGTTACTATGCTTCAGGCAAACAAAGGAGCACATTGTTTGTAGAGCTGCTTTCCGCCAGCAGCAAGACAAATTCTTATATGATTCTAGTGAATATTTTACAACATTCAACAAAACAAAGAGTGTGCCTTCTTCATAACACTAGTAGTTCGTAACTGGGAGAGGGATGAAGGCAGAATAGAGAGCACCAGAGTTAAAAAGTGAGATCAGGGAGTTAGTAACAGCTGTACAGGGAAACTGAAATCCTTACTGATTCTGAGCACCTGGAGACCTGCACTGGAAAAGAGAAGGGATTTTTCATGATTTTACATGCATGGCATATAGTATATATAAAGTTCAGAATCTATTCCCTAACCACTAAATTCAAGTGGTTGATAATTCTGCAAACCAGCAGGTAACAAAGTCTCACTAAGTTTGGTTAGACAAAAGTAAGAGGATATTCTTGAAAGAAAAGTTGGCCAGACAGTGAAAACCACAATGGCAGGCACTGAATGAAGCAATGAATTTAACAAGTGTAGGACCTGTCTAGTTACACAATGAAAAAGTTTAAAATGAAATTGTTATTTCTAGTTCTACATTTGGCATGTATGTGAAGGCTTTTTTTCACCCTAACAAATGAATGCAAAACATAGTTTGCAGTCTATGTGTTATTTGCTTTCTCATACCCTGGGTTAAATGATGCAGATGCAGGCTTCATCCTGACCTCACTGGAGCTGCATCAGATTCTAAGCATGCTAACCTAGGTGTCAACCTAACCAATTAGCATTGGTTAATTCACATTTTTCACCATACTTTGCTTTCTTTTTCCCACAAAAAACCATCAAGTAATAGCTGAAATTTACCAATTAAATAAAAGAAGAAATACAATTCACTGATAGGGAGAAACATTGGGCCTTAGAGGTGTCACTGAAAAATCCTAAGTAGAGAGATGTGCTGAGGAGAGGCATGGTGGCTGCCCAGCTAGCTGCTGAGAGTGGGGAGCTTCTGCTACTGCCATGAGCAGAGGCACCTGCTGAGCAACCAGCAGGTCTCCAGCACCAGTGCCCACACCCGATGGAAAACTGCAGGGATGCACACCAGATGAGCCCACGGAACATGTTCTGCTCTCCCCTGCTGCGCCGCCAGCCTGCCTCCCACCCGCTCCCCACGCAAACTCTCGGCTCCCGCTTCTCCTTCCACTGACAGGACCGAAGAGAAAACTCCTGTCTCCTGGTAATAGGAATCCCTCCATCCATCCCTAGAGCTTCAGACGGCCACACACGTACAGATAACACACTCTGCTTCCCCCATCAGTCGTTCTGAGGGGGGGTGCTTCACCCGTACAAATATTTAGCAACAGATTTCATCAGAAAATTCCCAGAATCACATTGGATGGGACTGTGGGCTGGGGGCAATATAAGTGATTAATGGGTCCTCTGCAGAACAAAACCTCCTCAGCTCTCTCACAAGATAGTTGCTATGGTTTTTTGACAGTGCTTAGCAGAAATTTGCTTTGGCCAAGGGGATTGGAGGAGGGGAGAAACACAAAAAAATACTATAGAAAAGTCCTCCATTGTACACTGGCAATTATTCTGAGCAAAATCCTGTGCCTGTCTAGAATTTCAAACTCTGTATAAATACTTCCAATCAAATTTAAAAAAACCCAAAAAACCCAACAAAACAAAAACCAACAACAAAACCAATGAGGAGACTTTGTTAAGAGTAGACAGCTTGAAACATGTCTTGTTAGCTATCAACAAAGTCTGTTGGAAAGTTTCAGCTAGGCTGATGTAAAAACAACATCAAATATCCCCGCCTGTGAGACTAAGTTAAATGTTCTTTGCAGTGACTTAATTAAGGCTAGGTAAAATGCATGCTTCATTGCAATCAGCTGCAACAACATCAGAATCTTTTAGTGGGATATTTCACCAAAGGCTCGAGTTTCAACTGGTTTAAAAATGCTTTGTGGCAGATGGCAGTTTTCATAGCTGTAAAATATTCTAATATATGGGATGAGTTCTGCCTGAAACATTGAGCAAGTAGGAACGAGAAGCTGGCCAGGGAAGGCTTTCAAAGTGTCTAAAAATGGATGCTTCCCATTTTATAAGGCATAAAAAAGCCAGAGCAGCATGCAAGAGTTTTAAGGTACCCTACCCATCTGGAAGAAGAGTTTCTGCATGTATTTTAAGCGACAAAACTACAGCCTTTTATCACCACCCCCACTTGAAGGAAGATCCTGCTAGACTGAATACTGGAGGTTTTGCGTTCAATGCTTATACAAGAGCCTAGAGAAACTGTCATCCTTCAGCAGCCTCAGGCATTTCTAAATTGTCTTGCAAACTCCAAAAGCCACAAGATGCAGAGTGCTCCACCTCCCTAGAAACCTCCCTAGAAACACGGTATAAGGGTTGTCCATCTATAGTCAACAAACATCAAACCAGAAGACCTGGGAGCACAATCCATTTAGGTTTGTACACTTAAGTCTGTCAGTATGTATTTACATGCCATAAATCAATGCTATAAAGGCAAACATCCAGGGTACCTTGGAAGGGGAAGCAGGACAGCTGTGTTATCACATCACTCTGGGCTACAGGGAGAATTATTCCAGGAAAAGCAGTATACTGACACAGCTACTCTACTACTGCTACCTGAATCTGCTTGTTCAGTTCCAGGTGGGACTGCATTATGCCACACAGAAGTGTTTTTGGGTATTTTTGAAAACCCATTCCTTAATCTCAAGTAGGATTAGTAATTACTTTATTAATTAATCCATTGCTTCACTAATTTCAGTGCTCCAAAGTCAGTTTTTGCCAGATGATCATCTGGCTCACACGAACCATCAAAAATCTTAGATTGTATAGGACAAAAAAAGCTGCTGCAGTGTATCCATTGGCATGTACTCCGTTGGACTGGGAAGGTGTCAAACTTTTTCCATGTGGGAGAAGTTCTTGAGAATTGCTCAACAGTTTTCAGTGGAAAATGCTGTGTCAATACAAGACTTTTTTACATAGATGTAACAGTTCCAATGAAGATTTTAATTTAGAAAGTTGTTCAGTTCCAGGGTAGAAGGCGAAAGTATACTCAGCACCGTGACAGATGCACAGCAAGTGCTTGAGGGGGAAGGTGGCAGGCTCAGGTGCAAATCCCCACTTTGCATATCTCCCTGCCTAAAACTTCAACAGGGTCTTGGTTTTTTTCCCAGTGGGAAATACTGAAATCTCAGGATGCTTTTCAGGATGGGAAAAACACTTTTTGCCCAGCTCCACATTTGAAACTTCTCCAGCTTAATTATTCCTGATGTCTGAGTGGTTGCTTTAAAATCTAATGAAGAATTTATAGGGTACAAGAACAGAGCGTCCAATTTTCTTACACAATGCAAGCTGGAAGACATGATGGAGGAATATTTCAGTAATTAGCTGTAACACATTTGACAGGTAGAGTCAGATCACAACTCCATAGAAATGCAAATAATAGAAGGAACTTTCTAGGCAGTCTTTCAATGTAGCTTTACCACTGAAGGCAACATGAGTTGCACTTGAAAAGCTGCAATTTGGCCACATTTGTAAGCACATCAGTGCTTTTTCCACTGCTTCACTAAATGCTTGGGGCTGGGATTTGCCGTATCTCCAGTGGTTTTGCTTTCAGTGTTTTTGGTTTTAAGTGATTCCCTTGTTATGATTTCAGTCATCCACCTACTGCATGTTCCATCCTACTTATGACCACTCTCCCAACACCTGCTTTTGCAGGAATTGATGTACATACAGTGTTCAGTAGCACACTGGCAATATTCATTCAGTACAGTGCCTTTACCATTCCCACAACCATCAGAACCTAATTAAGCATACCTACGATGGTTAAAAATTTTGGTTATTTTTTTCTCCATGTGTTTTCTTTGAATTTCTACAGTTGTGATACTCACAGTATGGAAACAACATTCATTTTACACTAGGCTTCTTTGTAGACCAGCAAATAACAAAACTAGTGGAATTCCCAGGTAGGAAGTTCCTCCAGGAGAACAAGAAAGCTGGGGCTGACAGACAACAAGTGAATTATCTACAGCAATATTTTCTTGTTGAAAGCTCTGGGGGTAAGCAGTAAAAGCTAGTCTTCAGCTTTTGAAAAGTAAGGAAGGAGAGCAACTAATCTTGTTTAGACAGTTACAGTCCTTGTCTTCATTGTTATAGTTCCTCTTGATGAAGCGTGAGAGGGGCTTCCGAGAGGTTTTATTCTTAGACTATTGTGACAACTCACCTTCTTTGGATCGCTGTTTCCACAAAAGGAACTTACAAGACAGTGTTAAACTAGATACTTATCCTTGAAGCTGCTATGTGCTCATCATTTGTCCACACAGGAAATGGACCACAAGGGACTACATGTACTTAGTTACCTATTTCTGTCTTTAGACAATTTAAGTTCATCACTTCAGTACTACTATATTTGCTCACTGCCCATTTCCTTCAGTCATTTCAATTTCTTCAGGCTGGCAAGTGAAAAACAATAGAAATGATGAGATCACATCCAGACACTTCTAAGAGTCCCAATCTAAAGCAATTAATGTTGGCCTCTGGGCGCACCTTCACTTTAATTTGCATCTGCACACCTTTGAAGAGAGTTTCCAGGTCATCCCCACATGCTTTTATTCATGTTGCAAAGTGCTCTTGGAGAGTGCTCTTTCAGATGCAATGCAGTTGGCAGCTGCATGTCAAGGGTACATGTAACATCCTCTAATCCAACTGCTAATGAAATGTGCAGCAGTCACATCAGCCCCTCAGCACCAGCTCTCCTGTTAAAGGTGGCACTCCTGTTCAGCTGCAGTACCTGTTAACGTAGACACAAGCTCAGACAGTTAACTCCAGGAGAGAATTAAAGCACAGAAACTAATTGGAAGGAGACGCCAGCCTACTTAGGTATAGATCTTTCGTTTCCACTGCATCCTTTTTCTGCTGGCTAGCTGAGCTAGCCTCTGAGGATCCCTTCTGTAGGCTCCAGTTCTTCCCTGGATGTGGACTGAGACCTGCACCTACCATACAGTTCAGGATCCATCAAGTGACATGTCCTCTAGGAGCCAGCAACCACTTAACACGCAGACAAAGTGTGCTACATGGCAGTACTGCTACAAAGAAGTAGCAGTACTTCCTTCAAAACTATTTACCTTCAAAAACTAGAAGTCAAATCCTAGAATATTTGAGAAATCACTCACCTTATTTAAATGTCTCAAGTTTAATTGTATATAAATGAAAAGCTTTTTACTCCACTAGGTGGTGTAATTTGTCTTTCTGTCACATGTGGCCTTACAAATATTCCCCCTAATCCTTCAACTCCAGATGGGGCCACAAAGTACCATATAAGAAGTGAAATGTGGATCTGATCTACAGGAGTCAGCAACTTTATCAGGTCATGCCTCTTCGGTGTTTTCTATGATTCCTTAAAAAAGCTTCTGTCAGGAAAGTGTAACTTAACCTTTACAACATTCCTGGATCCATGAAAGAACAAAGTAGCAACCTGAAACAAAAATATCATAGTTGCCCTCTATTTCCCCTTACACCCATCTAAGCTGTTCATGTGATTTAGCTCATGTTTTTTACAGTGTAACATTCCTAGAAGCTCTCTTCTTGGTTTATGTCTGAGTTACAAGACAATGCAGTCATACTCCTGGATCTTTCTGGGCAAGTTATGCTTGCACTTGCATGAGTATAGTACATACAGAAGAAGTGGAGAATGCTAGCCTGCATAACAGGGTGTACCTTAGAAGATATACCCTGGCTAAATGTAACCCTGGTGGATATATTCCTCTGGCTGAAACAAAAACAACCTCCTCGGCTGATGCCATCCAACTCTTGGCTTCAGTTGAAGTCCCGATCAAAAAAAAGTATGTCTGGATCACAGCTTGCTATTTAGACATTTGTAGGCATTTATTTGTTCATGCTCTCTAAATAACATCTACTGACACAAATGAAAAAAGAAAAAAAAAGATACGAGATATCTAGGAATCAAGATGTCCAACAACCCATCAGCAGCATACCACTCTTTCTAGAGTTCTGTAGCTATTAATCTGCCACATGGTTCAGCTCTCCCTGAAGTTCAGCAATAAAGAAGTCCTTAATGGAAGAACAGAACTAGAGAATCCTTATATAGTGTTTCCAGGACGTCTTGTAGGTACTAAGCTTAAACAGAAGTCACAGAACTCACAGAAACAAAGCCGTATAACTAAGGAATTGTTCAAAGCAGAAGACTGAATGGAACAAAATCCATCTGGCAAACTGGAGGAAGCTCAGCTATCCTATTGCCTGCAATTGTCCTTACGCCATCCGCCCACAACTTTGCTTGCTTGCCGTTGGAAAACAGATACTGGTAAATAAGCATTTTTTAATGAATAAACCCATGAGAAATGCAACCAAGAAACACATCCAACACAGAGGGAATCATCAGTTTTCAGCACTGAAACTTTTTGGTACATCCTCAGTCACAGTCTGTACCGAACCCACGTTAGTTCAGGTTATTTACATATCCAGATACATTTGACATCAGCCAGAGCAAATAGCTCTGAAGAGTTCACATGCCCACTATACCCTCTCCAAGCACAGAATTTAAAATACAGGACTGCCTACAGTGTGTTATTAATGGCATTTCTAAGTATTAGTGCCACTGGAGGATTTATTTCTGAATGCAAATTTAACAAACCAACCATTTCCTCTGTGGATGACTGATGCATGACAAATCTGAGGTATCTGCATCTACAGCGGTGAATACTGCAGACTTAGAAAATCTGTCCGGAAATATTCTGCTAAATATTTCATGCTTGAGTGGAAACCAGAAAGTTCCTCAACAGCTACAGTAAAGACTTTAATCTCATGAAAATAAACAGTTAGCAATTGGATTTGTCTCATAACTATTTCTACAGCTGCAGGGACTCTGAAACAATATTACCTAGAGTAGTCTATAGTATTATATTGACCAAAGGTTCCAGAAGTATACTTCTTGACGTGACAGAAAAATGGGTAAAGGTCCTTCTAGATAAAAGGCCTTCTTCATGTTACCATCTTGTGCACACATTTAATAACAAGAAAAGGAAATAGTGGTTGGTGCAGTTGTGAATTCATACATGTGATAATCTTCATGTTAAGAACTAGACTGCTCTATGAAAAAAGAAACCTGAGACATACCATGACAAGTGCATGCTTACCTGTGCTGCACAGAGAATGTATATGCTATGTCTAATTAGTGACACTGATAAATTTAAACCTGATCTATGGTCTGCCGCAAAATCTCATACCAGGAGACTGCTTGATACCAGTACCAATGTACATGGCTCTAACATAAGAAAAAAGCACTTTGTGCTGGAAAAACACACACATTCTGAACAAAAATGCATTAAGTACTTATGGAAGTTTTATATACATATATATGGATTATATATATATAAGGATGGAGGTTTGTATTCCATTAAGTCACTTTCATGCCATCTTTAGAAAATGCCCCTAAGCAGAGGTGGGTTTAAGGGGTTAAGAAGGAAAAGCAATCTTGGCATAGGGAGATACTAAATACTGGCATCACATCAACAACATAACTGCACTCCAGTCTCAGCAAATGCAGGTTTTGCAGATTTAAGTTTGCAAATTGTGACAGCAGATGGCTGAAACCTGCCCCCATACCAATTCCATGCCTGGAATGGGATTGCCTATGTTTACACACCCTGAGACGAGAGAATTGGATTTCCAAAGAATTGAGTAACTTCTGTTCCCATATACAGGGATGCCTGTTGCAGATGGTACAGGACACTTGAAACAACAGCAAAGTATCTGGCTACAATTACATAGCCAATGAACTTTTATTTAGATGTGGAAGGAAAACATTTTTATAGGAAGAAAGATCTAGGGAGATTTATTGCCCCCCTGAAATTCAGAGAAGTCCCACAGGGTCCCTGCCAGCACGTCAGTGCTTGAGCGACAGGATGAGCAGTCTCTTTAAATCACAGGCTAGAGTCAGTATCAGCATAAATTGCATGGAGACTTCATCTCCACATTGCTTCCCGATTGATACAATCTGTGTATGAGAGGTAATCCAGATATTGGATTGCACATATTTGGCAGGTCTTGCACCCCTCTTCACAGACAATGGTTTTGTCATAACTCACAATGAAGTTACTGTAATACTGTTCAAACAGTGTGCTGTGTGGCACAGACAACTGCTTGGCCATTTCATATAGGCTTTCCGGCTTTAAGTCTTCAATGCCATAAGCTTTAGTTAGGACATATTCTAATTTCCAGTTCGATTCATTTTTCTTGTTGGCGTCTCTGAGGTCCAAATAAAACTGCCAAAGATCCTACAGTTAAAAAAAAAGAAAGAAAAAATAGGCATGGCTGTATTGCTTTCTTCCCTGCTTCATTAAGTCTCTAGAGTGATCTATTGATTAGGAAGCTGTCACTCCTCATTATTCACAACTGAATAGAAGGTCACGTCCCACCCCAAGAGCTGGGCTTACACCCAAAGCTGGTACTTGCAGTGCGGTAATGGGGGGGGGGATGGGGAGGAGAAGAAAAAGGAGCCACAAAAGGCAGCACTGGCAGTGTTAAGAGGTCTTTCCTGTCCAAACCGTAAACCAAACTCCACTATGCTCATGTCTGCTTTAGGAGTGGGGCAAAAGGGTGAGAACCAGAACTTTCTTTTCTGCAGGCACTGCTTGAGGGGCAGAATGGACAGAAAAATAACTGCTCAGGGAGAATTCAAGGGAAAGAGAGAGATGGAGATGCAGGAGTAAAATCTGCACAAGAAAGGAGCAGCTGGTATTAGCATAGGTCTCCAGAAAGAAACCCCAGTCCCAATCAAGCTGCAGGATGTGTTGTCACTGAACTCAGTAAGGTCAAGATTTTATCCTGAACTACAGAGAGAATATCCACGTCATTCAGAGCCAAAATAATCATACAGAATTCATTTTATCTCTAAAAATCACACGAGACCACAGAATAGAAGTACTGTACTATTTTCCTTCTACATTTATCTGTAACTTCCCATAAAAAGTATAAACCCTATATTGGAAGGTGCATGATTATGAAAGACATCACGTGGTTAAAAGTGCTTTTCTTCATCTGGTCTTCTACACTCTTTAGAAGCATTTCATGGACTGCATCCCAAAGCTCAGGCTATTACCAGCGAACAACACCAGTATGTAAACAAGCCCAGGAACTAGATGAACCTTTTTCACCCTTTAAGAGCTCCCTGCAAATAGTTTAAAGATTCTGCCCAGAAAATTTCTGACTACCTTTGATTCTATATCGTAAGAATATTCCATAGAGAACAGCAAGCACTGAGTAGTCCTGCAGGCACAGAAAGACTGACCAAGTTCTCTTTCAGATTTCCTTTCCTTTGCCCAGGAAGAAAAATAAGAGTAAGCACCAAAGTTCCCCCAGTAGCCATAATACTACAAAGGCTGAGATCTCACTGTAATTTTTAATGATACTATATTTAAAGTCTTAAACAATGCTTAAATCTTTACTTACCAGCAAGCTATAATCAAGAAGATCATATTGATACAATCTGACACCAGGGTTATTGGATTCCATTTGCCATACATTCTTCACTGGGGTTACAGCAGGTGCCACAAACAAGGAATTTACTGGCTTTTCTGCAGGAAGAGAGAAGGTGAGGACACAGTTTCCTTTCAATCATTTCTTTCTCAAACAACTGTTTTTGTACAAAACTGACACAGCAAGAACCACAGTGATGGGCTTAGGTGCATTAGCATTTATTTTCCTTGGATTAGCTGTATCACTGTGAAGTCCTCCTACACATCCACTGGATAGAATAAAATCTGCATAAAATACCACAGTACACATTCCTGTGTGTACCCGTTGTTTGTCTGTACTAGAGGCTTCCCACTAATTCAACTGCCTGTGCAAAATGCTCTTGCCTACATGTAAGGTCTCTGTATTTTGCATATTTCTACTGAAGAAATATTCGAAACTTTTAGTTGCTGTCTCCATGCTATATTTTACATGTTGCTTTTTGTATTTATGATGTTATTAGAAACACCAGGATACCATCACCTGACCCTGACTTCACGCATCTAGACTAGACCAGCACCTACTATGTGAACACCGATATTTACAGCAACTGAAACATGAGGACATACACAGGTTTTAATTAGCCAGAATATGCAGGTAAGTATATTGAAAGGCTCTCTGTGGAACAAAAAAGAAGCCCTAACTATTCCTTTCTCTGACAGCATTGAAGTCACAAGGTCAGTCTCCATATATGAGCAGAAGCTTTGAAAGCTTGGAAATCAGTAGATTCTTCTGGAGAAGATAAAACTGAGCTCTGTATCTCAGTACACTGATGTTGGCTACAACAGTAGATTTATCTTGAATTCTCTGGAATTTTGTCACGAGGAAAATGGTACTAATAGAAGGCAGCCTGAAGCTGTACAGATAAACGCAAACTGTATTTACACACATTTGCATGCAATTTCACTGTTTAAATTCTGTCAAAAGATGTAAAATTATTAAAACAATTTGGAAGCCATTACTTGCACATGCAAACTGTAATGACAAAGCACCAAGATCAGTCTGTCCTCAGTGAAATTTGCAGTAGAGGTGATGATTTCATGCACAAATGGGACAAGGTACAAAAATATATAGGTTTAAGACTGCCTTGAATACCATTAAAAAAAAGAAAAAAGCCACTTCTTTCACTAGGGTTGGAGTCCTTTTTACTGAAGATTAATACCATGATAATGCCATGTAAAAAGGTAAATTATTTAGAATACAGTTACGCCAGTCCACATTTTGGGCATTGCTTCTATGAGTTCATATAAAATATAGATAAAGAGCCAATTAATATTTGGGTATTTTACACAAATCAAAGCAATGGACCTCTCACTGTTCTATGGTACAGGCACAAATATTTAACCAGTTACTTGTTAGAGATCTTCTGTTAGAGATGTTAAGAGTGCTCTTCATGGCCATGCCCATGCTTAAAACTAAGGGATTTCAAAGCAACAACCACTTTCAAACCTGGGTGCTTTTCTTGAAGAAAAATTAGCTGATCTAAGAGATGCAACAGGCACAGACTTTCTTTCCCCTGCCTCCTGCTACCCTTATCTTAATTAACTTTGAAGCAGCAGGGGACTCAGCAGAGAGGCACAGTAATGATGCAGGAAACACAAGAACTCAGAGCATGTCTAGTTGGCCTGAGAACATTCCCTTTGACACATTACACAATAGCAACTGGCTAGTATAATTTGCCCATGTCACTGAGGGAGCGGCGAGGAAAGACTAGAAATTCTTGTCTAGGCATAAGCATTCATTAAAAAAAAATAGGAAGCTTGGGGAGTCTCTTCTGACTTCAACAAAAAAAGACAGTCTGCCTTGCAAGGTTCTCTTTGGAAAAAAATTGGGAGCGTGTGAGGCTTGAACTCTTGTAGATGAATAGCAGCATTTCCTAATTCCCTTTTTCAATTATAACAGAGGCTGATTAGTAACAACATGCAAGAATGTATAAATTTGCTTTTAATCAAGAAGAAAAAGATGAAGGACTCAACAAGCATCATTACCTTCTTCATCCAGGAGGACCATGATGCTATCTCTATGTGTGTGTCCAAAAAACTGCCCCGCAATAACACTACTGTATTTGCGAAAAATCTTTACCAGTCTCTCATTGTAATGCTCCCTGATAGCTGTAGTATTCCTTGCATATGGCAAGTATCCTATTGGCACATGTCCTATTATATATACCTAAGGAATTAGATACAGAAAGCACAATTAGCACCTTCATACCTTCATTTGAAACTTATACTTCTAGCTGTAACTTAGAAATGGTTACCACAGTTTCATAATAATGCTGACTTAGAATCACAACACTTCTGTTACACAAAATACAAAGTGTAAGAATATTAAATTCATAATGAGAAAAAATAATTTTTATTTATTTTATTTTTTTTTTTAGCGAATTCAGTGTATTCTTGGGAAAAAGTTCCAATAAATCTCTGTGTAATTTTAGGCCAGAGGAGGAAAATTTGATCAATTATTGCAACTGAAAAAATAAGTTACTAGGACAAGACTTATCATTTGGCATCTGAAGGGGAGAGTAAGAAAAACTTATGTCAGAATATTACAAAGCCTGCATGGTCAGTCACCAGAAACACAAAAAAACTGGTTAAAACCCCTCTGAGGCCAAGACTTGGTTCCAAACACACACACACCAACGCATATGCTGCAGGGTTTTATAAGGAAGGGAAATCTCTCCTTTCTCGCAACTATTACATAATATTTTTTAAAATTACAACACCATAGCAAAATGTAAATGTGTTTCAAAATAAATACTTTTTCTGGTCAGATAATGATCCAATTACTACACCAATCAATCAAACACAAGCCAACAATTTTTAACCTTACTTCAAAACCTGAGTATTATATGACAATTTATTATATCACTCAAATCATAGCAATTGCTGCAGCTTGGCTAAGTCTTATGGTTTTACATGGTAGGAAAGAAAAGGCATTTTACTGTGTAATTTGAGAAACTGCATTCAACTATTTTACTAATTGTTGTAGTGTACTGTACATATTCAAGGAAGAATTACTAAAAAAATGAAATTTTGGTTTTGCAGTGTCTTTGGCAGCATTAATATTATTCTAGAATCATGTTTGTATTTTCATTGTCTCTTACTTCTTACTTCTTTTATTTTCAAAGTTTAAACAAATAAGGCTGATGGGTTCCATTCACAGCCCCTACCTTTTCCTTCTTTTGTAAAGAGGTTTCTAGTATTCCTTCCAGCCACGCAAACTGGTTGGCTGGGTCAGTGATATTCACAGTTACACTGTTGGGGCCGTAATATAAATTTGTGTTCAGACTGATTATCCTGAGTGGTTGAGAGCTATCACTGGATTCAAACAACTGTGTGTAGAAGCCACCTGTGAAAATAAGACCAACATCATCTGAAAAATTAAAGGCTTCAAAACACAACTTTAGAATGAACGTACAGACCTGACAAAATACCCAGCCTTATTCTTTCTAGTAAAACAGAATATGGCACGTTTATTCAAGCCATGCATCACCTCATCACAACAGAAGACCTTAAGATTCTCTTTTTAGCAACATTTTAGTAGAAGTTGACACTGATTTTTTGCCTGTAATTTGTCTTTGTGTTTATGTGACAGTTTTCAGACATAATTATCCAACTGACACGCAAGAAGTGCTCTGCAACATTTCCTCCACACTGAGAGATGCAGTAATTGTTAAAAAGTCCACATTTCTTGAAATACTGCAAACGCATAGGTTCCTCCCTCCAGGAAGAAATGTCTGAGCTTAGTCTTGTACTTTGAAAGTCATTTAACTTCAGACTGGAATATGATGAAAAGTAAAAATAACATTTTTCAACCCAAGCTCCTACAACTCTCCATGACATACAGAGCTTCTTCAATGGATGCAATTTCATAGTTCACAGACTTCAAAGGAGCCATGGCAACAGCGCTATAACAATATACCTTAACTTAAGGTCTGCCCTTTTGAGTTTTAGTTTTCCCGTCTGAGTTTCTACTTTCACTCTTACACAGAGTTCCTTCTCATTCAGGACACAAAAATACAAATTAAACTACCAAATCCCTAACATTTGAGTGGATTGGAAATTGGTCTGGACTTTTCAGTCCTTTGCTAAAAAGAAAAATCATAATTAGGATATCAATATTCTCCCAGTTTAGTAAGTTGGGCACAAATATGATGCAATTAACAGTATAATCACCAAGACTATGTGCTATCATAAGTTGAACAAATATGTGCCTATTCAATATGCTCTGAAATACATATAGTATCAAAACAGAAATAACATTTCATCAATTTTTTACAACCAAATTTAAGCTTTCTTGTGCATCATATGCCTTTACCTAAAAAATATTATGAGATCCTGAAGGCAGTAAGGTATTTCACACGCATTGGTACAAAGCCAGTAATACTGTACATGTTACAAGAAGCAAGAATTACTGCATCAGAAAAGAATAAAGGTACCCTGAAGATAAGCACTGCTATTCAAAAAGACAAGTAACTTCTTTCAAGAGAAGCATTACAGATAATCCATTGTGCCGATTCATCCTACGAGGCTTAGCTAAACAAAGGGGACAAATCTATAGAAACATTAGTTCTCTAAGCCCTAGCTTTACAAGGCATTACTGGCATATTTTACCTTTTCTGAAGGTGTTGATTGCTTCATCTGTTAGCCAAGGTTTCCAG
This sequence comes from Ibycter americanus, assembly GCA_035590275.1. NCBI lineage: Eukaryota > Metazoa > Chordata > Aves > Falconiformes > Falconidae > Ibycter > Ibycter americanus. The sequence continues at coordinate 60,100,107 of JAVJGI010000062.1, forward strand.
AAATCTGCTACAGCATTGTAAACTTCACTGGTAGTTACAGGAAGCTGATCCTGTGAGGGAGCACAACCTGCCTAAGTCTTACCATTCAGACACACAGACAAAAAAAATCACTAAATTATACCACCTGACCTCTTGCAGAACACATACGTGTATCCAGTCATTACCAGGAGGAACTCAAGAAAGCATAAAAGTTCTGAACATCCAGTATTGCTGACCAGAAACAAATGCCTGAACTTAGAACTGATGGCGTGGCCTTGTTAATGCATTGATAAACTAACACCAGAAACATTTCAAGCCTTAGGAGCACAGCAGAGTGGAAAACCATACATTCTGCAAAATAAATATATAAACTGATGACTCAAAGTCTAAAAATAAAGTGTCTTGGAGGAAAAGCTTGAACATAAGCTTCTTTTATAGAAGGTGAATTTTTCAAGCAACTTGGGGGTTCATAGCAGCTTCCCAAAACTCCACTACAGTCCTCAGAAACATTCTGGTGAAATTCACAAATATTTCCATGATACCCTGTAGTTCTAGTAACAAAGCATTTAAAGCAGAAAAGAAGAGTTTTGTCAATGTTTTCTCCCACCAGCTCTAATTAGGACTGCAACACTCTTCAGTCTCAGCCAAGCAATGCCCAAGCACCACAGACTGATAAGAGCCATGCTCTCGTGTAACCCTGGCAGGAAGATTCCAGCCTGTCCCTGACTTTCCTAAAATATCAGCTTGGATTCTCGGTGCTTGAAGAAAAAAACAGAGGTCAAAAAATAGGAACAGTATTACAGTGCATGTTTTCCTGAACATAAAATTTGACCTTTCTAAGACCTTTGAAACTAAACCTATGTTATTAGAGGCTTAGGCACTAAGCCTCTGTCTAGGAGCAGTGCAATCAGAAGTGTGTTCAGACATTGTTGCTTACAGTGCACAGATACCAGTTATTAAGAAAGCTTTGAGCCATACCAGTTCAGCCAGAGCTAACAGTCACTAACAGACACAGCAAAACCTAATCTCAGATAAGAGGCCATGTTATGGACTGAAGGTGGTTTGGAATTCAGGAATTTAAGCAGGGGCAAGGATGTGAAACAAAGTAAGACTATGCAGAAAGACTGAGGTCACAATATACGATCTGAAAGGTATCCCAATACTTGATTAATCTGAGTAGTATTTTTAATAGGCTCTGCAGGAAAAATCACCCGAGAGCATTGAATTGTTGAGACGGTCAGGTCAGAACACAACAGAGAGCAATAACATTCTTCGGTGCATGGTGCACGCACAGCTTTCACACTTGATCTGGAACAGCCTACAGTGTGTGGCTTGCTGCACACTGCTTCCACTCATTTGCCAAGCACGTCCATATGAAAAACAGAAATGTCATCAACAGCAAAAAAACCAACCCATAATCCAACAACCTGAAATGACCCCATAGTGGGGAATTTCTGATCCCATGGTCTTTTTCAAACAGTAACAGAAAAGTATGCCAGTTCTGTGCACTGGTAAAGCCTGCCATTTCAAAGCAAAGTATGACAGAAACACTCCTGTGTGGTTTTGTGCAGAGAGAACTATCACAGTAATTCAAATCAGCAGCCCGCTTCAAAATACTATTTGCTGCCCATCTGTCCCTCCTGATCACCTTATTTCTATCATCAGGTTTAATTTCACAAACAAAACTCGTATTTGTGGAAAAGTCACTACATTTTTTGTCTACAAGGCTACTGTATACAGTTTTTTTCTTCTGTATCAGACTGCTGAATGACAACTACGCTCTCTTAAGACCTTTTAAAAACAACAAAAAAAAGTAGAATAAAACACTGAATGAGACTTCAGTTAAGTTGCTGCTTATCAAAGTGCTTTACCAGTGGTTACTGGTGAACCAACCTGCCTCCCTGTCAGTGCATACGACAAGCTGAAGCTATACTACCAGACTAAGAACACAAGAGGCTGAAGACCCAGCTTGGTTTGCGTACCCACATTTCCAAGATACGTTTAACTCTTACTTTGTCTCTCACATTTCCCTTTCCCCTCTCTGAGCACTTCTGTTACTCCCTGATTTGGGAATCACTTACTCCAGCAATGATACAGGCAATGATATAATCACCTATTACACCAAGATATACCCTGATAGGCCTAATAAGTAACACAGAAAGCTGGAATAAAAGTCTTTGGGGGTGTGAAGGGGTGTTACTCAATTCCCATTAGGCATTTCAAACAAAAGATTTCAGTTGACCTGCTCCACATCCCTTCTGATCCCCTCAGATCCGATGACAGAATTTGCTTCTCAGTCCTGTGTGCTGCCAGATCAACCTGCAACACGCTTTAAAGGACACATTAAGCAACTGTTTACTTTTGAGCTATGCCAAGAACAATATTCACAGAACACTGAATGTAAAAAAAGCACTGTCCTCAGCTGCAATGGCCCATATACCCAGTAAATCATCAATGCAAATATTTTCAGTGTCCAATAAGGAGAGAAAAAAAAAACTTTTTTAATAATAGTGGCAAAACTATGGGACATTATGAAAACTCTGCCATCAGTCTGATTAAAAAAATCCAGTGATTTCAGCAGACAGATTTCCAGTAGGCCTTTCAGCTGGCCTTGAATCTTACCACAGTCTCACAGATCCGTTAAGGATGTCATTTTTGTTAGACTAAGTTATGGTACACACATGCATGACTTACATAGCAAGAAAAAACAAGTATTAACTGTGATGAGACCTGATGGTTCTAAGCCATGAGGAACGATTAGCAGTAAATTTGCATGACCTCAGGCAAGGTACAGATTTCAACCGGCATCAACCTTTTCTGGGGCAACTTAACACAGAGAGAGAGATGTACTTTTTGTTCTTGATTGAATCTATTTATAATTTTAAGTGCTAACTAGAGAATTGTAGAATACTGTTTCCAGAATAATAGGTACACAAATTTAACAAGAGCTATTTTTCACACCTGCTTTCTAAGGGGTTAGAAACACACTCAATATGAAACACAAACAACTTTCAAACTTGTTGCACCTGTGGCCAGTAGTCATGATTGCCCAAGGCTGGGAAAACCTGAAGATCTGGAAAGAAACTATGAATTGTAGAACTCATATTGCCAATGATGCTAATGACCAACTTTGTGGAGAGTTCTTCTACAGGAACATGAGGAGGGCTATCTCTGAAAAAGGAAAAGGCTTTATTAACAAAGGTTTATTAGCAACATAAGGAAAGGCAAAAAATTCTGCAAACACATCTATCTAGCATGTAATATGAGACAGACTCTTTAATTAAAATGACAGAATTGCCTGAAAGGCTCTCTGCAAAGGCTTTTTTTTAAAAAAAAATAACAAACCACAAACAAGTAGACTAATGTTTATCCTATGATTCATATTTATCATAACTAAGATTTCTTAGATATTAAATTAATTCAACTTCACCATTTTGAGGTACTGTGCAGTTTGGGTTATATATTTTCTGTCATCTGCACAACATTACAAATTTATTTTTCCCCTTTTAACAACATCCTGTTGAAAATGAAGTACAATAAGGTAAGTGAAATAAATTAATCACTAGTCTTTACATATTTGTATTTCTTAACACTCTTTCCCCAGCAAAATTAAGAGACATAACATACATAATCTTCCAGCAAGAGACCCCATCACTGATGAACAACCTTGTTCTCATGAACATTCAAAGACACTGATCTCTTCGATAAATTATCCATCGATGTATACCATAAAAAATTATGTGATGGTAGAATGGAGAATTTTGCTATATAGCAGAAGGGTAAATTAATCCTATCTTTTATGCATACCTAGAAAGTAACAGGACATGGTATTATCAAGCTACTCCTATGCCTCCCTTTCACACTTCTTTCTCCAGTCCCACTGCTAAGGCATACAATGCCTCACAGGTAACACCTGTGTGTAAGAGAGTAATATTACGCCCATTTTCTAATAAAGAAAAGGTAAAACATTTTACTCAACAGGGGGACTGCACACATCCAAAATACTGCAGTGAAGGACTGTGAAACCACACTTTCTTTAGAAGCACATGCAGCTATGAGTATAGTAATCGACATCTATGACACTGTTATCCTCCCCCCCTTAGCGCTGATCTGAAATTCATACAGGCACCAAATCTGAAAGGTAACTTTATACACTTTAACAAAAAAAAAAAGCATAAGCTATAGTATTGCTTGATTCTAGTTACCTCTTACAGAGCCAAATAAAATATAGTTAAAGGGTATCTTCTAAAAAGGGATGCACTTTAAATGTAATAACCTTAAGACCTACAAAATCCAATACCTCCCATAATAATTCATTCCAGTCACTTATTCTTCTGACCTTTCTTTTTGCTTTTTCCACTTCCCACCCTCTCCACACCATTTCTACTAACTTACACTAATACAGTCATGTGGTAAATGTCCTAATGAACAGTCCAGCGAGATCCAGAAATGATTACAGAGATTGAAATCTGTTCCTGAGGTCCTATACTCTCACTCAGTCTTCCACTTATTAGCCATTTGGACGACTAAAGGGACTATTTAAGAGTAGCATTTGTGAGATACTGAATTCAGATTTGTTGGTGCAAATATAAACTTGTGAATCACTGCACTATATGGTTATTCAGTTGTTAAAAGCTTTAACTGCAGAGTGACTTGAACACTTACCCCGTCCAAATCATGAATGAAACCTGCTCTTTTGAATCTTTCATGAATGCAAATGCTGACAAAATAAGCTGATACGGAGAATCACACAAAAAGTCTCCGAAAGGGCCTGGGTTGGAGGCATTGGCTCCTTTGGAAGAAGAACAAACTTTGGTGCGGTCAGGGGTAATGTGGTAAGTCGGATCTAAATGTAGGTCAGATACATGCCAGAACTGCCCTGTTTTCAGAAAACAAAGATTAAAGAAAATGCATTATTTGCATTTGAACCGGATGTACACAGGTAATGCAAAGTTTGCTTCAGTTTGTCTACTGCTATTCCTCTTTCAAGTTTTGAAAAGGAGAATAAATTTAACAAATTGTTGATTAGCCTGTCTGGTAAGTGTGGGCAAGTTCTGCATTCCTGACGAGTTCTTCATGTAGTCTCCTTAGAAAAACTGAAAACAGAAGCAGAGGCATAGGTTTAAGCTAGTCAGCAGAAAAAAAAAATGGAGGTTGGTAGGGACTGAAATATCAACTCCTTTTCCTTAATGGCAGTCTGGAAACTGGAGAGTTGAGGAGGTGATAGAAAGACTTCTCCACTCCACCTGCAAAGAGAGGGAGTTGCATTTTAATTATTTTTCTAGACTTCCCCTGGCAGGAAGCTACTACAAAAAGATCACGGTCTAGAAAGAAAGGCAAGAAACAGCATGCCTGCAAAAATTTCAAAGCTCTTCTAATCCCCAGCAGCCGTAGCAGCAAAGAGACTGGGCTTCTCATCAGAAAGAGAGGTGTCAGCCTTACCTACTCACTACTTTCCAGGCTGGCACATTCTCAGCCACTGCTACTTAGCACTGCAAGGAGAATGGAGCCAAGAACTATAGAAATATGGTGAACAAGCTTGTATTAGACCACCAGCCTTCAGGTTCTAAGTAAAACAAAAGTAATTCCTTTCTGTCAAAGTGCTTGGGAAAGGCACAGTGTATATGGGGTTACGGTTGTGAAACTGGGACAGATATAAATCGATTTTTCTCCAAGGTCACATGCTCACTTTCCACACAACTGGACCCTGTGGAGTTTTACTTCGGGAAGCAATGACCAGCAGCGAGCTTCAAAACCTGCAAACCTGTGCCTCCTACCAACGGGAGACGGAGAAACTCCTGGGCACTGCCAGGTACTTGGTGCAAGGCACGTGCGAGTCACGGGGAATGAAAACCCTGCGGAAACCATTCGGGGCCACGCACCCGCACCCGCACCCGCACCCGCACCCGCCCGCACACCCCCCACGTCTGCCCCCCGGGCCTGCAGCTCCCCGGGGCCGCAGGCTGCGCCCAGAATCGGTGGGACACTGCCGCAGCGTCCCGCCCAGCGATGTCTGGCCCTAATGCTCCGTCAGGCACGAGCACCGCCCGACACCTACGGCAGCCAAGGAGTCCGGCGTGCTGTGCTCTGGCACCCAGGGGGTCCAACCCAGTCTCCAGGATTTGGGCTCCAGGGAGGTTTTTCTTCTGGCACACTGCATCCTAAATTACACCGTTGATGACATATGCTTTTTACAGATAATTCAGGAACAAGCATAGGGCATCATATGGCACAGAGGCAGAGCACTAAGGAGTCGGCATCCCAAAGCAGTTTATTGGGTTCGATTTCAGGCCTTCCCAGCATCCCCCCAGGCCCCACCATACATCCCATAGTACTGAACTACAGCGATCCACAGCGTGCTGCAGCCCGGGAGCAGCCCTGCTACATACACACAGCAATCGGCTACCAAACGAGGTCAATCAAAATACAGAGCTAACACAGGTACTTGTGGTACACAGGGAAAATCAAAGCCTGGATGCAACCTCATGCTTTAGCACTAGAAAAATGCAGGTTTGGTACCTTGGTTTTAGTCCATATTGAACTGCGATATCTTAATTCCTACTTTTTAAAAGAAAACACAGCAGCTGCCACTACTGTACTGCTGGCGCGGAAGTACCACCGTAAAATATACACTGTTACCAGGCCCCGTGGGGTTGGGGCCAATCTTCTGTCAAATCCTGTCGGGTGAGCAGAGGGATTTACTGTCATATTCTGTGAGAAAGCTGCTATTTCTAAGTTACAACAGAAATCCTGATTCCAAAGTATCCCCAAAACCTGTTTCCACCATCAGGGTTATGCCGATCTCTGCTTCTTTTGGTCTTGTATCAGCCTGAATGAGACCCACAGCTACTTTCTCCTGACCAGAAAAATAAAAATCTGGAGATATGTCTAGTGCCTGGAGTTTTTTGATGGAGTAGCCATGGCTATGTTTGTCTGCTAGTACTTTTGTGGAGGAGTTTGAGACTGAGGTGTCAAAACCAAAGACGACAGCAAGGTCTCTGAGCTGGTTCCAGCATTTCACAACATGAGAAGGTGCTGTGAATCCAAATGTTGTTGGTGCAAGGAGGACGTTTCCCTTTATGCTTTGCAGTGATGCAACTTAGTAGAGCTAAACTGAATCAGTCTGAAGGTTCGGTACTTTCTAGAAAAGGTCAGAGTTGTCATACACTAAGTAATCAGCTAATTTTTCAACTGAGATTTTTTTAAAAATCCTTCTGTTTAACTATCCTTCCCTACTGAGCTGCCTTTAATTACCTTCCACTTCTCTGACTACATGCTTGCTTTTAATATGCAAACACTACTAGAGCGTCTGCTCATAAGGCAGCAAGCCACGTTGCTTTTTTTGTCATCAAGTAGGTACACTGAAACACAAGACTTTCAACTTCCACTTTTTTTTTTTTTTTTTCTTGTCGTCTTGCACAAGAGACTTTGCAGCAGATTTCAAATTAGGTTGACGTTTACTACCTAACTCATGGTAGCGGACCCAAAGTGCTGTCCGTCCTGCAGTTCTTTTCTGCTTGCTTACAGAAAGGATAATTGAAAAGCAGTCAGATTAGAGATTGAACAGAATCATCCTTCAGAAATGAGGAAGTCTTCAGTCTTGTAAAACAGGGACAATTTCCAGAAATAGAAATCTTGGCTATGTTTCATGTATGCTAGCAAAGAATTTTGGATCCACATTTCTGCAGTGCTGCCTGCAGATGGCTTACGATATGCAAATAGCATTCAGGTATAAGTGCTGATAACGCAGCAGAAGATGTAAAATTCACTATTTCCATCTAGTGGTGAGACAGTACTCCTGGATCTGAAGTCCATGGAGATCCAGCTACCTACCTGTGCCGAACATTGTTACTTTTTTGAATCCTCCCACAAGTAATTTGGTTTGATTTATTCTCCTTACAAATTTTTCAGGTCTAGGCATGTAAGTTCATAGAAGATGTTAGAAAAAAAAGAGAATCTTATCTCTCTTTTCTGAAATGCAGACTGCTGGGACACAGTGAAAAATCTCTCATTTTTTTCCAAAAATCTAATGTTTGCAAATTGATCTGGCCATACAGATTACTGGCTGTGATACTGTCAATGCCACATCTCAAAACTTCTTTGAAACTGGATAGTGCTGAAATTTGTGGTATCTCACATAGCAAACAGAGTAACTAGAGAGACCAGAGATCTATTCTTCTGGGTAAGGTACAAGTGAACTGGGCTACAAAATATACATTATTTTTAACTATGACAGTACAGTGTATGTATTGGTCGTAACGGCTCCTACTTTAGGAGCCAAAATAAAATGGCCAGATATCCAGAGATGCTTGGGCCACAGGGATCTGTCTCTGTAAATCCCAGTTCCTGCCTGGTTTGAGACTGGCGTCACGGTCAGACATGTTTTGTGTGTATAGTCTCCTCTTTTCTCTAGATATGCCCAAGGGGAAGCAGTGAATACATGTATTCGTGTGGGCAGTGTTGAATTGCTATGCCACATATTACTGTTTCAGCACAGACAGCTGAAGCTCTCTGAAGTTTTGCTTGTTTCCATGTCAGACTACACATGGCTGAAGAGAAGGGGAATCAAATTTACAATGAGAAGTGTAAACTCTTCTGTGGCAATTAACTGCACGGAAAGCACGTAGCCACACTCAGGAGCAACCACCACCTTGGCAGCGTGGGCCTGCCAGAGTGAATGTTTTCCTGAGGTAGTCAAGCCCTTGCACCTCATGGGAGAGGAGGATATTATAGTCCTTCATTACCAAGCACAAAGAAAAGGACCAAGGCAAAAGAGTGCACGGAGACCTTCATTCTACTCCTCCTGGGCAAGTGTGCGTCGTGCAGTGATTCTTCATCTGACATGAGAGTTGGGAAGCTGTGGCCAGCAGTGTTTGAGGTTTCTCTTCACGTAGCCGTAGCATTACCCACCGCATGCAAGCTAAGCCCTATTTTGCCTTTCGGAGTCACAATACCTGCTGCTTGGGCAGGGCAGAGCACCACCTCCTTGTCTGCAATGTATCGCTGATTAGGTTGCATAGGAGGTGTAACTTTTTCCCTAGACCTTCACTCATTAAACTGCCCAGATGTTTTACTTGGAAGGAACCCAATCTGATAGTGCTATACTTTGCTTTACTGTGTTAAAGGGAGGATCTCGCTTTCGTCCTAGGACACAGACGTATCGTTTATATACGGTACCTTCTCCAAGTGGTAAGCTTCCTCTAGACAAGATTACCTACCTCCTGTGAAAAATTGTCTTAAAAAATTGCCAGGAAAATTGGACACCACAGCCCAAATTTTACTCTTCAGCCTATCCCTAGCTGTGAAAAAAAAAATAAAGCAATCCATGAATAATAGTTACTCACCCCCAAGGCATGGATGAGATAAATTGCATAGGTAGCACAGCTTTGTGTCTGTTTCCTTGTTGTACAAGTGTGGTTTTCCCTTCCCAGCCATGTCATCACTGGGCAGACATGATGAAACACATGCTATGGTTGCATAGCTGGCCTAGGTAAGCTTTACTCCAGCTCAGAAGCTATTTGCTTGGGCAATACTAAACCAGGGATTATGAAGCAATGCATGAACCTGCAAGTTTTCATCTGTATGTCAATATGCACAAGATCTTCTAGCTTATCGGCAACCTCTGAGCTAAAAGAGTAGGGCATAGCTTGTGTTTTATCAATGAGCTTTGCGCGGTACATCTTAGTTTTCAAGTCAAAACAAAGCCACCCTACCCTCCAGAACGGCTTAGTCTAAGGAGCATAGGCCCAAGGAGTCCTTGCTGTGGATTTGGCCACCGCTGCATCTGCTCTGGGTGGCCGGCTCTTAGGGACAGGTAGGCTCATGCCTGCTTGCGTTCAGTGCCGAGCCAGCCAGAGCCCCGATCCCTGCTGATGCCACAGAGCATTACTATAATGCAATTAACATGCCAGCAACCTCAGCGTATGTCCTGTATGCTGTCAGCAGCATGTTCAAAGCAAGTTTAAAGGGAAATGCTTACATCGAGAGCAAAGTTTACTGTGGCAATGGTGTGACAGCTCACTGGTTGTATCCTGCCTCAATGACCGGAGAGAAAGCTCCAGAGACTGCAGTGACCAGAAAGAGTATTCCAGGCTTCATTTTCCTCATTCCAGACAAAAATGACCTGATGTCACTTACAGCCCAGCTCACAGTGACTGCAGATGTACGAGCTTGTGTCTAATTTTGGAAGCTTTGAAAAAAATCTCTTTATTTAGCAGCAGTATCTATGTTGAATAGCAAACATCCACACATTACTATAAAAATATTTTTATCTATCTTCAGAATTTTATAATCTGTATAGCCATTACAATGTTTAAAAAATGAGATCAGGATAACTACAAATTGTCCATTGCTGTAGTTTTAGCACTGAAAAGGTCTTTGATCCACATAAAACAAAAACATATTAGCAGGGGATACCTGCTCGTGGAGAAGATTTTCAGAAAGATAATACTCTGACATGGCTTTTTAGAAACCTCAGGTGTACAAAGAATTATCCCAAAGCTCTATAATAAAAGTCAAATCAACCCCCCAACTTTGTCCTTTCTGTGCGATCTGGAACAATAAGGACATAAAGACAAGGAATGGCAAAATGGCATAAATAAATGATAAAAGAAATATTTCTACCAATGATGAATAATTGGCCTATGAAATTTAGAATCACAAATTACAGATGTGCCCACTGGATTTTGGAAGGGGTATATAAAGTTTTAGCATTATTTTTTTGGTAGCATATTACAAGTAGAGTTTCATTGCTAAGTATATTAATTGACCACTATGAAGGTAACCTCAGAAAAAAAGTTTAATTTATAGTTACAACAATTGCACTACTTTTCATTCTCAGGATGTCACCAGGAGAGCATCACAGCTACAGAAATCTGGAGGGTAGAGCATGACACTTGTCCTCTACACAGGAAAGGTCTTCTCAGTGTGATGTGGATACCAACGCTTTTCCCAGCAGTGTTGGAGCGAGGGACTGCAACTGCTGCTCTTCGTGTTGGGCAAAATCCTGTCGTACGGTATTAGGAGTATCTGTAGCCCGTCTACCAGATCAGGGCTCCCAAAGGACTTCATCTTGGGGCAACGAGGCTAGCTTTTGCCAAAAAGCACAAGTCTCCTCACACCTGCATGCAGTGGGAAGAGACAGGCTCTCTGGGATATCGCTCAAGCACTAGCTTCCAGTTCTGACTTGCCTTTCAGAAAAGACCTCCTCTTTCATGAACTGTAGAGGAACCTAGATAAATACCATTTGGAAGCTAAAGCTAGTTTTTACGATTATCCCATTCCCATTGCTAACACACGTTTGCCAAGTGTGTCAACTACGTGACTTGTGTTTAGACCTTCTAAGAAAATTCTTGCCTCTGGCATCTCAGGCAACCATGCAGGACCGGCAGGTATTCTCCAGTTCGTTCTTCCAGACTTGAAAAGCCTCATGGTGTTCAGGTTTATGTCCTTGATTCCTTCTCAAGGTATGATATTCCATAGCTAGCATCTAGGCCAGAGAAAATCTATAAGGAGGTAAGAAATAACATTGTAGTTCCCTGATTTTTTCCAGTCCTTCTACTGCAAGATACTTTCTGGTGTTGATTCTGGCACTTTTATGTGCAACTTAACTTGATACTGATTAGGCTATGTGAAGGAAAGGAAGAAGTAATCATCCGATTCTTAAATTTGCTATTTCCAGTAAATACTTTGAAATTCGTTTGGGAAGTGGATTTTGAAGACAAGTTCTATAAAGCCCCACCAAGAAAAAGAGACTTGAACTCCATGAAAATAATTATTGCTTCTTTTATTTGTGCAAGTGATTTGAACCACTCAGATTCACCAGTAATGAAAAGACAATTCAGTGAATCTGTGCAATAACTGTGTTTGAGATGACAAATTTGCTGGCTTTGCATGCTGACCATGCTATTTCTACAGTAAGGCTGACCTTTGACTCCTCACTGAAAAAGGGTGGAGAGCTCAAAAGAAATAGAAAAGTAGTGCCTGAGCATGGAAGGAACCTGCTGCTTTGCCTCCTGCCTGTCCTCTGAACTTCCTCCAGGGACTGTCAGAGTTGTGAAAACCTGTCCACTAAGGACTCATCTTTCCCAGGCTTTGCTCCTATTGACCAAGCATTCCCTTCAGAAACAGGTCTGCTGGTCCACTTTTCCAGATATTTTGTCTTAAAAGAAATGTTCTTTCTATACGTAGCCAAGTCAAACTCACCTCATCCAGGGAAGCACAATGCAGAGATTTCCTTTGATATGCTATTAACCTCTGCTGGCAACACTGCCAGCATGTAGGAGATCGCTTCAAGTCAAGCAGAGTCTCTATGCTTACCTTAACACCACTTTCAAGTACCACTTTGAAACTTAACAAGACATGATCAAAACACATCGGCAGCTCCTTTGCCCTCACATCTCTAACATCTATCCTTGGGCACAGCCTTAGTTTTGTAAAATCTTGAGAAGGCCAGCTCAATGTAAAGATGATTTGTTAAGTTAAAGACAATCAGAAACAAAGTACTCCCTCTAACCATTCCTGTTGCTCTGTCCCAACATTTCTCAGCATACAGAGCGAGGCTGACTGGGAAGAAGAAAACAAGTAGTGGTCTACCCAGACCAAAGCACCTTGGCTGCTTGAAACTACTGCAGACAGTCTGCTCTTGGCAGACAATAAAAAAGGCTCAGAAGAGTCTTCCCTTCTGGAAGGCTCAGGCCTTCCACAGGGAAAAGGTGAGACTGGATGAGATCAAATAGCACCAGGAAGGAAAAAGGCTATTACACGAGGAGAAGGGAGGGGAGGGCAGTGCAGTTGGGAGAGGCACCGCTGACAGGTGACCTGTCAGTCTGAAGGTGACTCGAAACCACCCAGGGGAGAAGCAGGGCCCGGCATCCAGGGAAACTGGTCACACGTAGTTGAAGTGAGCAGTAAGCCAGTTCTTAAAACTGCAAGGGGTGTGTACACCTGCACAGAGAGAGTATGCATGCAGATGATACATTTGGGAGCAAAAGTTTTGAGAATTGTTAAAACACAATCCAAGGATATTTAGGGTTTGGGGTTTTTGCACTTCCTTACACCATATAAACTCGTTCATCATTCAGAATTCATATATAGTAAAAGGGAAGAACTAGGAAAGCCAGCCAAAATTGCCCAAATTGAGATCTCCACAAATAACAAAGAACAGAATTTGCACTGGCATGCATGAACTACATCTGATAGCATGTTTCAACTTGTTTCTACCTTGCAAGAAAGGCCTTGGGATGTTGCATTTTTGTACTTACCTAGGCCAGCTAGTAGTTAAAACTTGGTGTGCAAATGTTCCCTAACACTGCTGCTCTCTGCTGAAATCTTAAATGAAGATACCATTTTCTTTTTCTAAAAACAATGCTGCAGATACTTAAAGAGGAAGCACCTTGACCAGCTAGTGCTACCTGAGTGGCACATTCATCTACTTCAGGACTATTTTCTCTACACATTGACAAGAACTTCTAAATAAATAGGTATTTGTCCGATAAACAGGTCTAAGATGATTCTAATCATTGTTTTAAATTTCCAGGTATTAGAGATCTAAGCATTTTAATGTCATTGTCCGCCATCAGACACCTTACATGGACATGGTGTTTGCATTTAGTTAATCCTAGTATTTTTAGGGCCTGTTCCAGTTCCTTTTATATTTAGGCAAGCGCCCACATTTTTGGTGGAGTATGCTAATCAAGATTAGTGGGTTAGAGAATAATAACACGCAAAATCAATTCTCACCCAGCCATGCTTTATTCTGCATGACTGACCTTAATACCCTCTACATCCACAGTCCTAGACTGTGCATGTCAGGAAGATGTCAGAGTAGCAGGGCACTTGGCTTAGTTTCAGTCAATCAGACAGCAGCAGAAATTGATACTGCATGAACAGCTTGCAGCAAAGTTATCTAAATGCTTAGAGAAAAAATTCATTAAAGATTACCTTCAGCATACTTGAAAAATAAATTTGTACCTTTATCTACATGGTACAGGAAGAGCAGTTTTCTACATATTAGCATAATAATCATCAGAGGAGTTCCTCCTTGCCCATGTTGCTTGTTTGTATCACTTCAGTATCTTGTAGCCTTGAAAATGCACATTTTTAGCTTTATTTTTCTGTCCTGAATGTTTTCATTTATACCTTACATATTCATATCCTAGTCATTACTTTTTCATGCACAAAACATACTAGAGTTTTACCACTGCAAATAGCAGAGACTAGCACACACAGCAAAAGTAGCATCAGCTAACACCTCACCCACTGAATTGTCAGTCATCTCTCAGCATCCATGTTACATGCCTTTGGCCTAACTTAAGCAAAAAGGTCGGGCATTTCTGGGTTAAAATGAAAGCACCTAGCAAGTGTGTCTTTACACAACAGGATGCCTATCCATGCGAGTAAAGAAACAAAAAAAATATCATCTTTCTTCAACAATGGAGAGGATTGCTTTCGGCTATAAAAAGCCTGAACTAGGATCTTCATTCTTCTCCCTTTTCTCTTCATAAATATAGACCCCAATCTTGGGCCAATATAATACTAAGTTTCTACAGTGTTTAACATGTTTTTTAAGTACTTCCAGATGGCTAATAATTTAAGATGGATGCAAGTGTTTCACATTTAAACACAAGTTTTGCACACTGACATTGTTGTACAAGCTGTCAAAGAAAAAAAAACAACCACAAAAATCACTGATATATTACAGTAAGAGCGCTTTTGAGCATATGAATACATGATTAACTGGGGAATAAAAAATTCTGCAGTGTTCTTCAACTTGAACAATTGTGACTTTCCTGTCAGGTTTCTTCAGGTAAAGTCATGCTGTACAATGTTGTTCTAAACTGGAAGGGGAAAAAAATAAAATAAAAAAATACCCAAACTGTCCTTTGAACAGCCTTATTTATGTTTGGTCCACTTTCTATGATACTCTTTTAGATTCACAGGATTTAAAATCCTCTCAAACAGTTTCAGATGTTCTCATGACTCCTCCACTAGAAGGGAGATCAGTAGCAGGTTCAGGAGCTCAGCACTATGAAACCGCTCAGAAGAGCTGGGGTCCTAATAAAAAAAAAAAGGTAACAGACTGTAGAGAAGGTATTCATCCCAGACTAAGTCATTCATATATATTGTTCCCATGTCTAAATTTCATTGATCTATCTGCCCCAATAATCTTATCTCACTCTCTCCTATTTGTTGCAGAGAGGAGGCCACCATAACATATCATCAAATGTCTTTAGCACAGTTCTGCTTCTCCAATGAAAGATACCACCTGGACTTCGGTATCCTGGTGAAGAAGTTGCTAAGATCTACCTTGACAGTGCTATCTAAAACAATGCTGCTTTCAGAAAGGACAGTGTCATTTACAAATCTTGGCAAAAGTAAGGTAAAACCAGTTTCAGATTGTGCCCTAAATCTGCTGCCAAATTAACTTTGAAAATATATGTACTATAATTCCATGTAAGTCAGGCATATGATTAACAACAGGTAGAACCGATGCCTCTCAATGTACTGAACCCACAATTCTCAAAGCTGTAACTTCAATTATTTTCATTATGAATTGAACTAGAACAAAACTGATGCGCATGGAATACATGTGCGGTTGACACCTTCATGTGCACAGCCTGAGGAGAGATCAACCCTCCCAAACCCACAGAACTTTGCAATACAGATGAGACACTTAAGCACTTACGTTAATAAACAGGGTTGGACACAGGGCTATAAACACCAAATAAATTTCTCCCTTTGATGTTTATAAAATATTTAATGAAATCTCCCAAAAGTGAGCAACAAAAATATTACAAAACTGAACTTCAAAGATAGCACTTTTCTCCAATTACCAAAAAAACTAACTTACCTTTCCCTTTGAGCTAAACTTGGCTACTTTTAAGCAGCACGAGTAGCTCTACTGTGTGTTCACAGTCCCATTACCTTGTTATTTTAATTGCTGAGCTAAATTTACATTTAGCAAATTTCACACTTTCTTGAAAGACAGAAAAAAACGGCCGGGACTTAGCAGCAAATGTATTATAAACATAGTATTACAAAATCCACTCTAAATTTGCAGCGTGCTGTCCCTCAGCTAAGTCAATGACGAATACTTTCAAAGTTTTCTTCAAATTTTTGCACTTAATGATGTTCAAAAATAATAATCACTCTAATAGTATTTTGCATTCCACTGTATAGAAATTTTGTAGAAAATAATGTCCAAAGAGATCTGTCTTCACTGTATTATTAATTTAATAGCTAATATGCATTATTCACATTTATATGCAAATACATGTATCAGTCTCAACATGCAGACAACTGAAAGGCAGCTGCTTCAAAAGATGCATTCAGGCATCTTAAGCCACTCTGCCTCACTAGTGTTAGAAGATTTGTTGTTGATCCACTATGTTTTCCTTCAGGGGAAGACAGGGAACATTTAAATGGTTCATTCTGCTACACCTTAAACTGCTCACTGTTTTGGCCATCTCTCTTTCAGATCTTGTTGCATAGGAGAAAAGCCTTCTGTGCAGCCTGCTGTTTTTAACACATGTAAAGGCAAACACAGTTGTTCTTCTGTTCTTCAGGGACTCTTCTTGCTTTTCTGTTCTTCCTTAAGCTCTTTTGCACTACATCTGGACCCCAATGCTGTCAACATTTCTATTGTCGTCAGGTTGGCTCCCTTCATTATTAATCGGTCTCCATCAGCTGGAAAGGGAAAAAAATTCAAGAAATCACAAAGTCTAAGTCACAATCCCTTTATTGTATATATAAAACAATTTGTTTTGTATATATAAATCCAAATACCCTGTTCATCTCGTCTGATTAGGAAGTACTCCACTTACCAAGGAATCTGATTATGCACCAACAACAAATATATTAAACTGCACACAATACACACATAATTTTCAGTTCTGTACTGCATTATTGAAAAATCTGAAACATTTGCCTATATATACACCTATAGTAAGAACACATATTTGATGAGAATGGCTCATACTATGCCCTCAAAGTCATCTAACAGAAGGCACAGAAGGCACTGGAAGGCATAATTTCTACACATGGCTCAGCATTTTAGCAGCATGTTGTCTACGGTCTGTTTAACTTACTTCTTTAGCCAAAACGATGAATCGGTTTACACAATCTGGTGATCATCATGTAAAAAAATAGAGAGCACTACAATTTATAAAATTTTGAAATAAATTATCTTATAACAGGGAGGAGGCAGTAGAAGTATTGTACCTAAGCTAATTATTTATTTTTGCAAGATTTGCAAATACAAAAGCCATATTCAAACCCATATAATGCAATACCATGCATGGCATCCAAGTTCCAGCCCCATGTTTGCCAACTACAAGGGCTGCAAACTCTTCACTTGGAAAATAATCAGCTCTCAGAAAACGGAGAGTTCAGAGCTATAGCTCTTGGCATTAGTGAAATAAATTGTTTTGCTCTTACACTGTGAAAAACATTAAGCTTTACTGCTTAAGTCTTAATACATCAGAGTTATAGACAAGGATGGGAAAGACAGAGACACAGGGTAAGGAGAAACAAGCAATGTTAACACTGAAATAACTACACTTTCCTAAGCAAAATGAAGTATATTCAACACTCTTGATATTTCTACAGATTCACTAAATATATGGAAGTTTAAAGAAAAGGGGGTAGCAGGAATCAATAATAATGAAAATTTTAATGGACTACATGACATATTGGTCCATTACAGCACAGCAGGAAAGAAGATGCTGCCAGAGAAAAGGACAAAAGCAGATTAAAGCCATCTGTTCAGAGCCTACAATCTGGGCTGCTTCCAGAACTGATGAAATTTCCACCATCAATTCCCTGCCTGCTCACTATAGCCTCAAAGTAACCAAGAAATTTGTTGTACATCAGTTGACCTCATTCTGCAAGTCCATCTGCACATGTATGGTCTTAGCCATGTGAGCAGTTCCTTCAAACTGCACAGTAAGTTACTCAGTTGCATAAGCAACTAAAGGTATTCAACTTTTCTGTTCTCAATACTGAGGTGCCTCCACCAAAGATAACATCAAAAAATTACAGAAAGCGAACAGATTCTTACATCAAAACAGAGCTACACTTACTTCCCTGAAACTGGACTGGACTGCAAGGTCACACAAGTATGTCACTACAAAAGTAGGCTCAACCCTGAAGTTGTAATTTCTTCAAAGTAATTACAAAGAAATTACAAAGAAAGTAATTTCTTTGATCTAAGATCCACCAGATCTCACTGTAGTACAAAGGCATAAATACACATTTATCTATACATCAGGCTGTTTGTGACTCCCTCTTCCTTTTTTCCTCCCAGCTGCACAAGATCTAGCTATGGACCAGAACCAAAAAAAAAAGTAGCCACAGTAAAAAAAAATCACAGAGAAGACAATAACTTCATAACAACACAAACCTGGAAGATCTTTTTTCTTTTTTTCCAAGATTAAAAATGAGCTCCTTACCAAACATAACATCTACAAGTGGTTCAGATCCATCATGTCTCACATCAGCAGTCACTTCACAGTTTCTATTAGTGGCCTGGATTTTTTTGTGGTTTATACATCTAAGAAATTTTCTGAAAATATATTTGAAAAATACATTAGAGTAGGTGGTAGATAGAAATTATAGTAAGTATATTTCTAAAACTAATCTAAATATCTTGATATTGCCAGGCAACAAAATACTCAGTATATACAAAAGTATAAACCAAATAGGATTTGTATTTAATAATTTCAGACAGGTACTTATTACAAGATAATGAGTCTTAAAAATCCAAATGGATAGCCCTTATATGCTAATATGTAAAAAGTATAACAAAATATGCACTTTCTGCGTTTCTCTTAGCTGGGTTTGTAATAATTTTTTGAAGAAAGATCAGCAAAGTAATTTTCATTTTTCTTTATACACCAGTTGCTTGCCAATGCTTTATTGTTTGGGTCTGAGACAGCATTTATTTATTTAACATCATCAGTCTCCTGTAGATTTCTGAAATGCATGACAGCTACTTGACATTCCAGTGGCTTAAAGACATTCTAAGTTAAGTTGTGTTATTTAGCTCATTTCAAAAGTAGGTATCTCTGTAAAGCTATTGCAAAATGACATTTTACAATTGTTTGGTGAAGAACTTACATCACTCAAGAAGCACAATTACTTAGATTTCTCCAACAGTTAACTACCAAGATAGAGCAGCAGCTGTTGCTCACTCTCTCTCCCATTATCAGGATTTGGACTAGTGATTACAGACCTGCATGCTCTGCAACTGAGAGGCACCTCCCTGGGTAGCTTGGTAAAGCTAAATGCACTTGCCCGTAAGCAAAGGTCTACCCTTAAACACAGAGATGCTCCAAAAATCAGCACTGAATGAACGCTGTGTGCATATTGGTAACACCATAAACAGACCCCTTATGACAAACCCAGCATCTTCTCATTCAGTAACGTTAAGGTTCTGTCTAGACTAAGTTACAAAGCCCTGATAAATACAAGCTTTCAAGGACCAAGATCATGCAAGTCAATGCACAGTAAAGCAGAAGTTTGGGGAAAGGAGGTTCTTCTCCTGAGAGGTACAACAGATGAAAGGAGGTTCTTCTCCCAAGAGGTACAACAGATGCTGCCATTTCCCGCCCAGGACGTCTTCTTACTTTTACTAGCTAACAGAGACAGCAAGGCACAGGGCGCTGCAGTGACAAGCAGTTTTAACGGCTTCGTTTTGCATCTGGCACTGCTGCGGCCTGGGCAGCAGCCGGCTGGGGCGGTCGCTCTCCCTGCTCCTCGGGATCTCTCGACGTTTCCAAGGGCGGAGAGAAGCAGGCCTGTGCCCTGGCCGCGCCTGGGCTCTGCCACAGGGTCTGGCGCACAGGCCGCACTGCAGGCACACGTAACCCCAGCCCCTACACACACACACACACACACACCCCAAATAAATAACTTTAAAGGCAAAAGGCCCAGCCCTCACACCTGCCGTGAGGCGTACAGACCCCACGCCCTGGCGCAGGAAGGGCGCTGGGCGCTTTACAGGCAGGGAGCCGGGCCGAGGCCTCCCCGCGGGCCCG
>JAVJGI010000062.1:60134971-60146623 GCA_035590275.1 Ibycter americanus
CCTGGGGCCGGCAGCGCCCGGCGCCGCCGGGGAGCCCCGTCCTTCGTCCCGCCGGCGCCGGGTGGCCGCGGCGCTGCCACAGCTCCCCCTCTTTTTCACGTTACGATTCATGCCGCGGGAGGCCCAGACGCTGCCGCTTCCGAGGCGCTGCGTGCCGGGAGGCGGACAGGGGCGAGGCTGTGAGGAAGGCGAAGGCCCGGCCCTGTGCCTGGTGCGGGCTCGGGCGCCATCTTGTGCCCGCCGGGCGGGAAGTGCCAGCACGGGGGCCTGGCGGTGGCGGGGGCAAAAGGGGCGCCTGTCCGTCCCCTTAGAAAACCGGGTGCGTTATCGGAAAACTACTGCTGGGCGTTAACGGCAGTTTACGTGCTCCTTCTTTTTGTTTACCTTGCAGATGTGTCATTTACAGTCATGCCTAAAGGCTCTGGAAAAAAATAAAACTTATAGGAAGGTTAAACCAGTCTCTCACAGATTAGCTTTTCTGTACATTTTATGATAAGTACTGGATTTACAGCATCAGTCACTGCACAGCAGAGTCCCAGGAATGCAGCACTGGTGAGGATTGCTTAAATCCTCACATCAGGGCCCTTTACACTGGAGGAAATTGCTGAATATATGTTTAATCCAGAAAAGCCCGCAGCACTCAGGCTTTGTATTACCAGCCAAAAAACCCCCCCCATTTTTCCCTCAAATGCCAGTCTTGCATTAAAATCAGGAGATCGGGCGTTGGGACGTGGCACAGGACAGGGCAGGGCGATGGCCTTCAGGCCTCCTGTCGCTCCAGCTGTCTTGATATGCATTGGTCCCCGCTGGGCTGAGCAGAGAAACTAAACCAAAATAATGAAATAAAATACCAGCTCTTGGTATTTATTGCTAATTACTATCTGAAGTAGAACAGCTTCAGGTGGGGAAGATTAAACTGAGTTGTCCCTAAAAAAGGTCAGAAGCAGTCATCTATGGCGGTATTGGCACCCCAGCCTGAATCGCAGAGCGGGTGTTTAAAGCTGGGTAGGCTAGCCAACCTGACTCAGACACCTCTTTTATGACCGAGTTTACAGGTTGAAAATACTTTTGGGTGGTTCACCCCTGGGTGCCCAAGTCCAGCACCTTTCCTTTGCCCATGCAGTGTGAGTGAGTTTCCACTGCGAGGTCTGGGCCTCCTGACTGGAGATGCTGAGCTCCTGGTGACCGGGCGAGGAGTAAGCTGCAAGGGGCACCAGGAAGGAGTGCTGCACGTCTCCAGATGGCAGCCTGCTGGAGTAGGGAAGTTTCACCTGGCATTATTTTCCCAAGCTTAATGTAAGGCATTGGAACAGTGTTCTCAGTAACGGGAGATGTCTCCTGTTTGTGTTCACCCAAGTTTCTGAATACACAGAGATGCCAAGGTACTGGACCTCTAGCGAAGCTCTTGAAGTGAACATCTCAGGTCAGCTGGAGACAGTCTACCTCTCACCAGGCCAGCTCACACCCTCTTTGTACTTTTGCTGTCAAGCAGCTGGTTTTGAGGTCTCTTAAACCGTCTCCATCCACTTATTTGCACAAATTACCTGGCAGGTTGAGAATCCCACTAGATGGCAGGACAGTTTAAGCCCTTGCTATTTCTGCCCAAACCACTTCAGAGGAAGTGCCCTGGGACGCCAGTGGGCTCAGTCCCACTGGCCCGTTCTGTGTGGACCTTGGGGAACCCACACACACCACGGTGGGTCTGGGGCTTCTGCTCATTGAGCACAGGAAATATAGCCTGTGCCAAACCGGTGGAGAAATCCATGCAGAAATCTCTGTTCAATTCCTTTTCACAGGCTTTATCACAAATAGAGCACCAGGAGACAAAAGAGAGGAATATGAACTAGTCCTAAGTAATTTGCTAAACCTTGAAGTATTCTTCTTTGTATGTGTGATACATAAAAGACATTTGAAATACTGATGGTAAAGTGTAGTTTAAACCTCTTCTAGCCACTGCTCTGTTGTCATTTTTAACTAGTGCAGGTGCAGTTATATTATTTTGTATGATTGCCACTGTATGAAAGCTACACAACAGAGAAGTGGCCACTGTAGGTCAGATTGTAGGTCCATATAGCTGAATATGATGTCTTGAATAGTGCAGACGTATGATGTTTCCATGGACTAGCCTCCTTGCCTCCAAGCATTTGTGTTCATGGACTTTCTGAGTTGGGAGAAATTTTCTGTATGATAAGTAACTCATGAAGTTAGATATAATTCACACTATAGTTGGTATAAAACCAATCTTTGTCTTCAGTGACAACTAGATCTGGACTGTATGTTGCTGTACTATCAATGATTTTGAAATTTCTTTTAAAATATAGCACTTTGCAAACTGCTTGCCACTCATTTCATCCATCCAAGCTCAGCCTGTGCAGTATTATACCAGCATGATGGCATATTGCACAGGGGAGATAGCTACATAAGGAATCATAGCAAATAAGCTTCATTTTAAAAAATGCTTAATTACTTCTCTTAATGTCTCTAAATGAGAACATTCTAATAATCAGTCCCCTATCTCAAAACTCATTTAGTCCTTTATTGCCTTCCAGATAACAAATTGAACTTTCCTGTTTTATAGGAACAAAAGATGTGCCTCAGCATGTTCATCCGCCTCTTACATGAAGTTTCTGATGAAGGGCTGACCCAAAGAAAATTACCTTCTTAATGACATTTGGAAAAGATTAAGGCCAATTTTCTGTATGCTCAAAGTACATAAATTGTTTTATATATGCACAATGAAGTTACAAGTGTATTTTCTGGGTTTTTTTTGGTTTTTTGTTTTGTTTTGTTTTTTTTTTTTAATATGCAGAGTGGCTAAGAATGAATAATTGCTTCATTAAGTTCTAAAATTTGGAGACAACAAAGTTACCCTTTTTGCTTGGTACTAAAATGAATTTCTTTGCTCTATAAAAGCCCAGGATAGTGTTGTAAGCTGAGGAAAAAGATCCTATTATCCGTGCCACAATTGCTGGAACGGAAATTGGGATTAATGCATTATAATGCCAGATTAGCCTTAATAGAAGTTTGCTGCTGTAATTTATCAAGGTAATTAAGTATGTACCTAATTTTAGACACTAAATAGTTCTATTGACTTCCGTGAGACTAGTCTGCATTTAAAGCTAAGCATGTTTTAAAATACTCTGCTGATTCAGGGCCATAACTCTGTTACCCTGTGGATTAAGAGAATGCACTGTCATCAATTACCCATTAGCTGAGCTAATGGGAGGGTGGTATAGCCTGGATAACGGTTGAAACTGGATAAACTGGCTCAGTGAGAAATACATTCAGGAGAAATTTGCTCTTTACAGGCTCAGCCAAAGTTTAGTAGAACTATTACCTGTCTTCAAGACACTAACAAAAAAATGAACCAGACCTTTCCCAGCTTTAGCTATGGTTAAGATAGTAACCCTACCTAAACCCCAGACTACTCGACAGTATGGCATAGAGACCCCCACACAGCTCTGAAGGGGCTAGCTCCTGTCTGGCTGAGTCAAGTGTAATACACAACTAACAAATTCTTCTGGACCAAAGCTTATATGGCACAATGTCTCCCACACCAACCAGTGTTTGTTTACACTGGTCAGAAATACACAGCTGCCTCAGAACTGGAAATGTTTATTTGACAAAATCCAGGGCATAACTAGATATTCCTCTTCTATATCTAAACTAACTACAAAAGAGCTCTCTCATGCAGCCTAGACTAATAATTGCTTAGACACAAACTGTACATGCATGTGGCAAAATAGTATTTCTGTATCTGTAACTTGGTTAATTTGCAACTAGATAATACACAGGCAAATGAGGACTGTATAGTATGTGACCCACATATTATAGATCAGAAATGGTCATCCTGCTTTTAATTGATTTGCATTTTAAATCTGCCTGTTAGTCTTTACTTCTTATGCAGTTTTTCTGATTTTCCATTAAAATTCTTCTTTCTTTGCAGTGTTTTCTCAATCAGGTTCATACAGCTCAAGTACAAAGTAAGCACCAATTTTGCAGAGTGTTGAGCACTCTGACTAGTTCTAAGCTGTACGTCTGTGAGTAGCTGACTCCATGTATGTATACAGCTGTGGAACATTTTTTATACAGAGTTTAGCATGAGTGATTTGCTAAATTCAGCTGGTTCATAATTGGTGTTTTAATAGTAAAAAAACCATCAAAGCATCTTAGGCTAACAAAATACCTACTTGAACTATCTATTCCTATAACCCAGATTTCAGTGTCTGTATTCTGTGAGAGAAGAATCTAAATATATCCAGTGCTGCAACTGTGAAATAAGAGGAGAATTCAGTATAGGCCATGACCCAGAAGAGTACTTTAGTATATGCTCCACTTAATGCATAGAAGGAATTCTGTTTTGGTAATACTCAGCTACTTGATTTCCATGGGATCATTTTAACTTCTAAAAATTGAACAATTTTAGGTACTGTGATGCTATAAAGAGGGCTGGTATATGAGAATGGGACTGCAACCCAGAACAAGAGTGTGTACCACAACTACAGTTAGCTCCAAGTCCCTCTCCATTGTGGTTTTCAACTCTGGCCCTCCAATGTCAGCTAGTTCAGTCTCTCAGACTTTCTAAAGCCACCTGTCTTGCTCCAGTGGAGTAAGTTATTTTACCATTCCAAACCTGAAAGTAATTCTGGGACATTGCACTTGTTAAATGAAAACGTGTAAATGGAGGGAACGAAGTGTCAGTTCAGTTGGATAAAACTGAATCCTTTACTGAATGGTCCCCAAAAGACCATGCGTGAGTAAATACACAGTAGAAATGGTAGGTGTGTGGAGAGGCCTCTTACAAGCTCTCTGCCAGCTATAAAATACACAAATATTTTGTAGATGGAATACTGGTCAAATGTGGAATGTACCCATCAGAGATGCTTCCTCCGCCTGACTACAGCCCAGCAGGGAGATTGTGTGGGCGAATAAAAGCATTCACTTGTCAGTGTTGGTTAGGTTTCAAGCAGTACATAAATGGCTGCTGCCCTAGGCTGCTGTAAAGGTGCATGTCTGTACCTGAATCTTAGGTCTCCTACAATAAAGGAGTGAATGTTAAGTATTTTGAGGAGCATGACATCCAAAACAAAACAATTCTTTTCAGCACAGAAAAACCTTTGCTTAAAAATCATTGTAAGAATCACAATGACTGAAACATCTTCATTGTCAGCAAACAATAAAGCAAAACCCAAATGAAATAAAAGGAATATGTATTATGAGATTTTAAGTCTTGTCATACAGAGGAAACATCAAGGAATCAATGGAAGACAGAAAAGATGATAGTTATTTAATTTCCACAGTGAGATTAAACAATTTTAATCACTTACAAACATGGCTACTTTATTTTAGATACACATGAACAGCTACAATATTCAGCCTGAAAACAGAAATGACAGAAGTGGCAAGACTGCTAAGAATGGGAGAACTAATGATCTGCCATAATCAAATAGAGTTGAGAGAGAGTTTGAAAACAAACACTGGTTTTTAAGTAGTTAAAAAAACCTTTTGGAGACAGGAGGAGGAGAAAAAAAGTTGTTTTTATTTCTCACACCCACCTACATATGCCTAATGAGAACAAAAATCTCAGGAGATAAATTACAGATAATGTCTGTAATCTAATATAAACTTAATATTGTCTTAAGGTAGGGAGAGTGAATACACCTCTGTGTCAGAGAGAAAGAAGGTGTTTTGGGAAGTTAAGAAACAGGATTTTTATTCTGAAGTAATCATTAGTTGGTGGTACATCTGCTAGGTACATTACTTGAAACTGTCAAAGAAGATTAGTTAGGATGAATACTACAGCCATGAGAAAACCCAAAACGAGATACATTCTTTAGTTCTCTTCCCATTTGGATGTGCAGAACATTGGTTTTGAAGGACAACAGTAGAAAAAATAGTAGTTCCACATTAATGTTATCTAGGTACAAGTGTGTTGCAAAATCTTGTCTGTGCTGCTAAAATTGCTACTGCACTTCAGAAGAGGTGACACAGGGTAACTGGAAAGTCTGTTGATGGGTTTCATTAATCCAGCAGTCCTCAGGTGTTAGGAATCATTGCTTTTTCCTTCCGCCTCTTGACTTTCCAGCAAGGCTTTGGATGGTGGCACTTCTCCACCCTCCGCTCCTTCATCTAAAAAAAGACAGAATTAAACATTTATACCACACACATTCTCACAGCTTTTTTAATGCAGCCAAATATTTGGGTTCACTGGTTATCTCTGTTTGGATTGCCTATTTATTACCACACTCATGGGTGCTTTAGAAAGAGAGATTAACTTGAAAGTTAAAGAACTTGCAGGGGCATCTTCCAAAAGCAATTGCCTAGTGGTGTTTATTTGCCTGCTCCTTGCACATGCTGATCAATGTGCCTTTGGTTGTAAGAAACAGATTGGAGATAACTTTTTATTATTGTTATTCTTTTTTCTGGGTCATTTCCAAAGTCAAGTTAGAATATTGCATTCCTCTGAGCACTGCTTGGTTTCAGGTACATAACATTTCAGTTTATGAAAATGGCTACCTGGCTGACCACCTTTGCCAAGAAATACCTAGGCAAATTCACCCTGTCTTCACAAGATAAGGGGATTTCTTTGTTACTCTGATTTGGAAGTTCACTCTTCTATAGGTTAGAGTTGAATGCTTACTTGATTAATATAAGTAAAAGCTGCCTATCCTGTGTGGTCATTAGATAAAGAGTTCCATGCTGTCACTTTTGATGCTCAAATTGTCTCACTGAGAAACAGGAACTACTCTTGCCTCCATCTCCTTGCAAAGCATAATCATTTTCACACTACCTTCAAGTCTCACATGGCATTACCAGTGCTAACAGAATATCCAAATCTAAAACAGATAGGTTTTGGGGTCAAGGAGAGGTCTGCTTGGCATAACTGGCTGTACCGTCTTCCACTTTAATAGTCGTAATCTCAGCGGTACATTTTCAGCTCTTTGCCCTGGAGACTTTCCATAAAATATCACAATCAGACAAAAGAGTTATATATCTTGGTCTCTACATATCACAGCAAATAGATAACACTGTACACAATTTATCAGCTAAAGCTCTTGGCAGAAACCACTTGATGTTGTAAGTCTGCTCAGAGGCTTGGAGGCTTCATAGTTCTATATTGGTAAATTAAGAACTGAGTTATTTCATGGAATCTTATAATTACAGAATGGCTTGGGTTGGAAGGGACCTTAAAGATCATCTAGTTCCAAGCCCCCTGCCATGGGCAGGGACACCTTCCACTAGACCAGGTTGCTCAAAGCTCCATCCAACCTGGCCTTGAACACTTCCAGGGATAGGGCATCCACAACTTCTCTGGGCAACCTGTTCCAGTGCCTCACCATCCTCACAGGAAAGAATTTCTTCCTAATATCTAATCTAAATCTACCCTCTTTTAGTTTAAAGCCATTGCCCCTTGTTCTATCACTACTACAAGCCCTTGTAAAATGTACCTCTCCAGGGGCTTTTTTACTTTTGATACCCTTCAGCATTACGTAGCACAGCACTGTGAGGAAAGGGAGACAGAGCAATGTCCTCGATTGGCTATTTCTGTGTGGGGTTGGATGTCTAATATTAGTGGAGTCTTGCAGACAGGGTAGAGGAAAACAGTTTGTCAGAGGAAATCTAATCTCATAGTTGGTAGCACTTAGGTGTGCAACAGGTGCTAATCTGCTGAGTGTATCAAGATAGTTATACACAGTCACCTAGAAAAATTTCAACAAACAATAAAGCTTATTGGCAGAATGCAGATTACCAGACATGGGAGACCAGTTGGCTCTGCTCTTGAACTTCTTGCAGACTGCTCTTCAACCTTTGGATCATCAGTGACACCAATCAACTGTTTAACATGGTTCCAGTATGGCCTCCTGCCAGACCACCCATGGAAGGTCTCAGCCCTCCAAAACTTACACACCATCAGAGGATGATCAGACAGGATACAGATGGTCTTCATTTCAGAGTTAGGCTCTCAAACAAACAGCTGGTGCCAAAATCTCTCCTGCTTTTCTCATGAGAACATCAATTTGGTGTGGCTTGCAAAGTATGTGGAAATTTATATCGCATAGCTATGATCCTTGTATATTTATAAAGAATAAAGCAAAGTCTCTTTTCTCTTCTAAGCCAGACAAAAGGTATTAGTACATCCTGTTCCTGACCTTTCACTATGACAGCAGCTAACAGCATTTTAGAAAGAGAGGAAATGTATGATCCAATGAGCATTAGCTAAATTTGAAGCAAGATGGAGAGTCTTCCTCACCATTTCCCATAATCTTCACTGAATCTTTCAGAGTAGAAAAAAAATAGGGCATACTTTATATAGCCACATGTTCCATCTTCTCCACTTTTCTCATTTATCCAACTTCTTTGTTCTGAGCTGGAAATCGCTTTCATTTTTGTAACAACTTATTGTTAAAGGCAGAAATAGGCAAAAAGAGATGCCTGTTAGAGCCCCAAGTATTTCACAAACAAACTCTTCTGCTGTCACAGCATTTGAACTTCCAAACTTACTTTCCATTTTAATGAATTCTCCTCATTTTGCTTGCCGTCTCATCAGAAGTTTAACTTTACAACACAATGAGGTTGCAATTTCCATCTAATACTCCTGGAATTCCCAACCCAAAAAAGCATCCAAGCAGTTAGATTGGACCTAACTGTATCCTGTTATCACTACTGCAAACAGCTGATAACAGAAACTGCTCCTTCCAGGCACACTCTGGCACAGCTATATGTCAATGACAAAAGCAAAGGATAATTCCATGCTCTTACTTGTTCTTCAAATTCTGGCAGTGCTAGTCCTTGTATTTGTAAGAAAGCATCAGTACATTTTGCTAAAACTAATGTAGCTGCGTTTCATTTCTTCTTCTTAATGCATTGGATGGGCACCAAGAGAGGAGAATTACTCTGTCTGGAGGACTAAGTACTTATTTTATGCTGTGCTGTAACATTTCTCTTAACAAGACTTTCACTCTTTCATGTTTATTTTTATCCAGGGGGAAAAAAAAGATCGAAGAGAGAAATTTTGCATGCTTTATAAAGTATATTCTTTCCAACTACTGAACTTCCCAGAGGCCAAAATTAAACAAACATGA
Source organism: Ibycter americanus (assembly GCA_035590275.1). Taxonomy (NCBI): domain Eukaryota; kingdom Metazoa; phylum Chordata; class Aves; order Falconiformes; family Falconidae; genus Ibycter; species Ibycter americanus. Next base: position 60,144,055 of record JAVJGI010000062.1, read on the forward strand.
CAAACTTATCTACAGCTGTTGTATTCTTTTGTGCTTTGTTTAACATGGTTAATGTGGTGCAGCTCCCTCAAGGTTCACTGCTCTAAACAATACAAAGGTTAGTTCACATAATGTAGCAATGAATATTTCAGTGGGTTGGACTGGTCGCTTCACTTCTATAGCTCCTGACACTAATAAGGATGTAAATTCCCATCTACCTCCCCTTCGATTAGGGAAACAGTTCTCTCCTGCTGGAGCCTGACCATGCCAGGCGGAAGAGCTATTTGGAATAAAAGACCCCATAATACTTGAAAACCAAAGCATCAAATGTTAAGTGACTGTCTGTACTGTGGAATGGATTTCCAGTGCTCCAGTTGCACACACCAGAAGAAGAAAATCTGTAGGGACATAGTTTTCATATTCCTAGGGGAAAATCTCTCATCAAAACAAAGGACTTTTAACTGGACTCACAAGGCTCCCCGCTTTACTTTGAATGTACTGTGACACAGTGCCCACCATCCTTTCCACCTGCTCTTCCAGATTCTCCCAGTTCCCCTCACTCCTGCCCTGCAGCCTGAGGGTATTTGACCTTGTTGTCTTTCCCTTTTTCTTCTTTATGTCCACCCTCTTTCCTTCATAAAACTTTGTGCCTTCCTTTTGCAAAAGTAATGCATCCTTCCAGCACCCATTCAGATCCTTATTTTCCTCTCTTTCCCAGATTCACGTCAGGGTGTGGTCATTTGGTCCCTTTCTCACTCCTGGAAACATTCTTTCTACTTGCCCAGCAGTCCTTCATTGGGCCCATGTTGGGTTTACATTACAGAACCCCAAATACATGAATATAAATGAAATCACCAAAGCAAGAACAACTTGTAATCAAAGCACACACACCCCACACACCCCCCAGCCTTTATGATGCTTTATGAGGCTGTAAACTCAACATTCTGTAATTGCTTCAGGCAATGTACAAGCAGGACACGCAGGACACACATCCTCGGAGCCTGACAATCCCTCCTATAATTTATTTCAGTTCAGATTCATGGACCCTCCATTCCTCAGCACAGGCCTGCCTCCCACTGTGCTGCACCCACACCATTGCTGCTCCTGGATGTGGGACCACCAGTTATGGTGGCATTTGTCACAGCAGCAACAGTGATGGGCATGAGAAGAAAAAGTCACTTCCATATCAGAACCTGAAGAAGTAGGGGCAATTCATGCTTAGGGCCAACCTATAATTCTCACTTCATAGGCAATAGACACCAGACTTTTATGAATCTGAAAATGCCCCAAAAGTAAAAAGAACTCGAATATAAAGCTGGTGTTGATTAGACCTATGCTAAATTAACAGAGCACCTTATCAAATTAAAGGACGTGGCAAAATAGGACACTGGTCTGATAGCAAAGTTGAAGCCCTACTAGCAGGAGTAAATCACTGTAAACCCTACTTTTAATGTATATGCCTGAGTTAGAATAGTTGTAATTGGATTAACAGCACAGCTTTCTGTCTTGTTCTAAATGATCTCAGTGCAGGAGTAAATACAAATTTATAGCTGGAGTGACAGTTTTCCAAGCTGCCCAGCAATGCAACTGTGTTTGTTCTTCCTTGGAGGAACTGGAATTCAGTTCCCAGCACATTTCCCCAGGCTGCTGAACACTGAATCTGTGGGTGGATATGGCAGACTTAGTCTGGGTTAAAATTAACATGTCTCATCAGGAGGTAGAAGTGGTAACTGCTTTGGAACTTTGAATTTAATCCTAAATGAAGAAAGAAATATTAGTATTGACATCAAAACTGCATGGTGGCAGAAGTCTTAAGGAGAAAGCAAAGGACAACTGCATAAAAATGTCAGTTTCTTAAATGTGCAGCCATTACCTTCTGAAATGGAGAGCTCAGCCAGTTTGTGTGGCAGGTCTGAAGTCCCAGCACCAGCAGGAGAGCCCAGAATATCTGGTAAGGCATTCCGGCGGCCTGCCCGTCCTGATGCTGCAAAATCTGTGACCACAGGCTCTACATCAGTCATTGCTGACTCCTTTCCTCATAGCAACATCTGCATATGGAACAAACATAGGAAGAAAACAGCTGTAGCCCAGATGGATGCTTATCACCTGCTCCACAATACAATAGCCATAAGGCTTTGTCCAATGGGTCTTTTGTTATTAAAAGCCATGTATTTCAATACTGAGTGCTCAGCTTTATTTGTACCCCGGAAGAAGATAAAAGAATCTCTGTGCATTTCCCATTTGCACATCAGACTAGCACAATGAACTGCTCTGTACCTACAAGAAACCTGTGGACAGGGTCAGCAACAGCCCTTCCTGCAAGCTACTTGTATGTCTTTTTGTGACCTTGTGATAAGTAAAACCCTGAGTCTGTTTGTTAATCAAATCCTGCTTGTATAGGACATATGGAAAGTTTTAAATCGCTGCTGTATGCAATTATGATACCCACAAACATTGTGTAAGATGAGTTGGGAACGGGTTAACTTTGTTTAGGAAACGCTTGCAAGTGTCGAGACATTCTTAGGAAATCGCTCGCAAGTGTTGAGACATTCTTTAGTTCTTTCATCCCAGCGACCCCCAGGAAGCAGAT
>JAVJGI010000062.1:60146723-60195652 GCA_035590275.1 Ibycter americanus
GCGCTGTTTTGCTTACTGCTGCTTGCTCAATAAATTGATTTAATTAATCGAACTGGTTCCATTTCAATTATTGGACCACAATTTATAACAACCTGATCCCTCTTTTTAAGTGGTTGTGCCATACAGCCACTTGGAAGCTAACCAAAACTATTTTGTCATACTGTCTCTATGAAGCAAAGCATGTTTTCTTTATTATGAATCGTGTTTAGATTCATATTTAGAATCTTGTTTGAACAAACTCCTTTCACAGAGGAGCAAATTATATAAAAAAGACCTCTCAAAAAACAAACTAAAACTCTTAAAATTTCTTTATCCTGCAGATATCAAACCATTTATTTTCCTCAACTCCTTGTTAGTTTGGTTGAACCTCAGCTTACACATGTGATTTTTATCTAATAAATAATTGAATCCTGGAAATAACAGAAGCAACAGTGCTCTGCTCCCTCGATCCCTGTCTCAAAACCCATTGAACTGAACAGGAAAACTGCTGCTTTGGACAGCTTTGGACCAGGCATTGAGGCGTTTGCAGGACCACATGCCAGGGCACCAGCCTGACTGAGAATACCTGGAGCAGAAGGAGGTCATACTTACCTGCAAGTAGCACACAGGGACAGTGCATGAAAAAACTGCCATTAGCAGCTGTATTATTAAGAATCACTAAACACTATCATACCAGAATAGTACCCAATAATTTCTGATAATTCACAGAGTATTTTTGGATAATTAGACATGAATTGTTCAATTAAAAACAACATTTACTTGCTCTTTATGAATGCAGTTCTGTGTGCAATGTGGGAACAAGCATGTCGTCTCTGTGTAAATACAGTCAATGCTTTGTGTGGGAAGGGTTACAGATGGGGCTGGAGACCAATGTCATGGAAGGCTGTCAGCTTTCAGTTGACAGATGGCTGTATTTAGAATAAGAATTGGATAAGGAAAGTCTCAATCATTTGAGTGTTGCTCATACAAGAAGCAAAGCATCATAGTCCCCCTTCTAAAATTCTGCTAAGGTTGGAAAATAGCAGTACTTTCATTTCATGGATAGAAAAACTGAGGCAAATAGAGAGCCAACATGACTTGCTCTGATGTGCAGGAAGGGAGGGGCAGAAATTTGATTACTGATGCTGACCTGGCATTTCGACTGCAAAGAACATTTTCCTTTTCTCCCTCAAAGTGCCTGTCAGCTGTGTCACTCCAACAGCAAGAATAAATATTCTTAATCTTCATTGTATCTTTGTAATAAATGAATCCTTCTTGGCAAGAAACAAAGGCATGAGTAAAATCCGCAATTCTGAAAGATGACTTGAACATGCAAATAAACCACTTTCTTTAACCAAAGTCAGCAACTGAAAAGTTCTGACCTGGAGATTTAGCAGGAAGTTGCTGTCTTGCATGAAAACAGTCACATGAAGTCCAAATGAGTCTTCTCCATAAGTAGCAAAAATACAAAAACTATACATGGACATTCAAGAATGCAACTTTGAGAAAATACACAAAGTATGTGTAAACATCCTCAGTTATATAGAGCATTATACTATGTATGCATTAAAATGGGTGAGGTCACCACTTGACAAGAAATATCAAAATAAAGAGAATGAATCCATATTTACAGACACAGTCTCATGGCTTTTTGTGGGTGTTCATATTTACTTAACTGTAGGTGTCCTAAATATGTTTCTCCACATGCTCACCACAGCAAGTAAAGAGACTGTAAATTACACTTCAGAAAATACTCAGGATCTCCTTTTGCTTAATAAAGCTGTTAAAATTTATTCCCAATGCCAAAATACTAGTGTTGCTGCTGTTCCTGCCCATTTCATTTCAGCCATTTAGTTGGTGAGACAATAATACTGTTGTGAGCTGACTGCTGTTCACATAAAGATCTACAGAATGACATTAACATCAAAACACATCAAAGACTCTCAAACCTCCCCCCCCTCCCCTCCCTTGCATGGATGTTTTGGTCCCTAAATGGTTACTTATTAAATGCAGAAAATTTGCTCTGCAACTCATGCTATATGAAACTACTCTCTTCTGTAGTACAGTTTCCTCTTATCCACCTTGTGCACTTGTTTCAAATCTCTCCCTTTCCTCTCCAGCTCATCTTTTTCTCCACTGATATCATCCCCCTTCATTGCATAATACTAGACAACCCAGGAGGATGATGATGGACAGTCTGACATGCTTTCATGTTGGTGAATTTTGATTTATGCACTTGATTAAGAAAGCATGCAGAGACAAACCTAGAACATCTGTCAGACAGAAAATCAGCTGATCATTATCCATCAGTCCGGTGGCCATAACTCAAATGTAGCTATCTAAAAATAATTAAAGTAAACCATCCTTTATATATGTAGCAGTTACCATCAAGTTTTCACTTTTGTTTTTTCTATCCTACACTTAAGGTATTACAGACTGAGAGGAAGACTGAGTTTAAAAGTTGAGGGCTACCCACTGTGCTAGCACAGGATGTTCTCTAAGTATATTTTAAAGATGAGGGACTACCCCAGCAGTCTTAGAATTGACATTACAAATCAAAACTTGAGTCCATTTAGGTCCATATAAATAAAAACCTAAGTCTACCTCCAAACATATGACAGACCATATTCAAAATAGCTTGCTGCTCTACTTTAGATAACAGCATTTCATTCTTTAATGAACTAAGAAATTTCTTTAATTTCATTCTGATGCTCTCTTATAATAGCATTTTCTAAGGCCTACAACCAAGTAAGGATGTAGAGTTTCTTCACTCTTCATCTGTTTTCTACATTTAATTTTTTTTACATATCCATCAGGAAATACCTATCTTTTTGGCATCTTCTTGGATCTGTTATGTGTAGTAGTTTTCATGCTTCCTCAGAAAGTAACAGTTAGAGTATGCACAGCATCTATTTTCCCAATTCCACTCCTCCTCCCACTGCCAACATCTCCTTCAGCTTCACTGAACTCATTTTTCTGTAGCCTTATCCAAGTCAAAGATACTTACACCTTGGCAATGCCTGCATGCAGTAGCTTCTCTCAGCTTCCAAGTTACTGTTGTCATTTTTCTCCCATGTCACTGCTCACCACAGTAATGGTGTGCAGCTCTAAAAGAATAATGACAGATTTCCAGAGCAGAAGGCTCCATACATCTCCGGCTCCCTTTTTTCCATAGCAAAACCCAGGCCACCCAAAAGCAGAAGGGGACTGGGTGGAAAACAGAGTTAAGCAGGAACGTAGGCTGTTTGCAGAGGGTCAACAGCAGGAAGGCAGGTGGACCTCCCAAAAAGCTTACCCACTAAAATTAGAGACCGAAGGCTTTGACTGGCACCTCAGCTAGCACTCCATCAGTACTCCATGGCACCAGACTAACTTTGCAGCTCATTTTCGGGCCATGCCATAGCACTAAGGGATTTTTGGGAGTACTAGGTTAATCTTCTCATATAGGCCTCTGAAATCCCTGCAGGACCACCCACAATGCACAACAGATCACTCAGGTGTGCAAGGGGGAAGGAAATGCTCTGCTTGTGAAAACTGGCTACAAACAGACACGAAACTCTGTTACTGTATCTATGAGACATTCAAGTTAAGTGTCCTCAGACAAAGCAATGGCAGGTAAACTACCAGTGGGATTTTCTCTAAACGAGACAGTTTGTTAATCTTTGAATCTTCTTTTGTTGGCAGCATAGCCAGCCCCTTGTTGGGAAATGAATCACAGAAGCTGGTGAGAATTTATTTAAATAAATGACAAAGGAAAAGAACAAATGAGTCTCCTGAAACAACTTGTGTTGAGGAACAAGGGAAAAAATGCTTTAAGGTGCTCAGTTGTAGCAGGTGCCATGGCCCACATGGTCCACATTAAATGTCAGTGCCGTCTCTTCCTCACCCTATCTGTAGGGTGATAGTAGATAAATCACCACCACATGTGTTTGTGGAAGCTCTTTTTTCTTCTGATCTTTTTACTCTCTTACACAGAGACAAAATACTGGTTTTGTTCTGCTTGGAAGGACAAACTATTCCTCAGGAAATTTCAAAAGGTTCCTGACATTAGTATTGTTGCAACTCCATGCAGGACACTGAAAGACCAAACACACCATTCCTGGCCACTCAGGCACTTGTCTCAAAAACTCCTCTCTTAGGTCTTATGAATAGTCTCTGTCTGCACTATCAGAGAAAGCTACACTTCCCAACCAGTTCCTTTTGAATGTCCCTTAGTAGGAACAAACTGGAAAGCATGAAATCCTCTCACAAACACCTGAAAAAATATAATAGCCAAGTAGGACTTTTAGAGCCAGACTGATTGATTTTGTGTCTTGATGGTCTCTTACTGCAAGATGCATTTCAGCATCTTACTATATTCAGAAAGTACTTCAGTCCTTTCAGTTGTGTTTAGTTGGTTTTTATTCACTTGTAAGTAATAAGTGTTCTCCAAGCACCTTCACTCCAAAAGCCTGTAGGTTCCGAAGTTTCTAAGTAAGGAGAACAGAAAACTTACTGAATGAAATGCTTCCCACTGTGCAACTGAAAAGAAAATCACATCTCCTTGCTATGCAGTTGCCATGCTTACAAATCCTCTTCTGCTGCACCTGCATCCTAATAGATTTACCTCCTCTTCCCAAAAATCTCAGGATAGGAACATTCTCATTATATGTGCCCATGTAATCCTTATGCTTTATCCGAAGGCATTACTGGACCACAGAAAAAAAGCTAGGAACATTCATGCTTTTAAGGAAGACAGTCCAGAGATTATGATGATGACTAACACTAACCTGGGCACTCACATAATGATTTTTGTGAGAAAAATTTCTGTTACGTTTTTTCTCATCAATAACATTTGTAACAGACTTGTAAGCCTAGTGCTGGGAAGCACACAGGAAGATAAGGAAGCAGTCTTCACCATATCTATATCAAACACAGAAGTCTCGGTTGTTTGGGGCTTAGGACAAGAGACTAAACATTTCTTAATACACAGAAGCTATATAGCTAACTATATGAAAGTTAGAAGTGAATCACTCAGGAAAAAAAGTAAATTTGTTAGCCTTCAGATTTTTCAATACATCAGGAAGTTGAAACAAGAGTTCCTTTTATTATTTCATTTTAGAAAGATGATCTGGGTTTCCTGTACCAACAGAGATGACCTCTCTAGTGCATGTTTTCCGAAAAAATCATGAGTTGTTTTCCCATACAGGGAAACTAAATTATATCCCATCTCAGTAAATCTACAGTGCAGAAGCGTATCTGAGTCCTACACTTTCTGTCTCAGTTTGAATGTTACAGCCCATATAACACATGATATTGTTTGGATGATATTTGAAAGTTTGGTATATCGTATAACAGGTTTTCACTTTTGGTTCTTTGCAGTGTACACAGCTGGACAGACATTTAACATATATGTCTTCTGTGTTTCTTCTGCTCTGGGTACGTGACCTGCTCTACACTCTTGCACCAGTGGCAACACCCGTACTGATAGTGTGCATAAATGGCTTCCACACATGATTTTCCTAGTCCCAAACTGGTCAGTCTGGGATACCAAGGTTACACCATTCCTCCATTTCCTGCCTCAGTGCTCTCAGAAGCACTGAATGAAGGTCCAAGACCTTGATCATGTTCACACACTCGATCAGTTTGGGGCACAGAATCTGGAAACCTTGGCCAAAGCTGTAGGATAGAGACAGGAGCTGATGAATTTTGCCCTTTGGTGAGTCCGATTTCTAGATAAATCTTGTCTATGCTTTCATGAGGAATGGTTGAAGATGGGGAATTAATTTTAGTAAGTATTAAGGACTATCACAAACCTCACCAAGCTTCAGCTTCAAAAGCCACATATATCTTAACATTTGCTGTCTCCTGTATACAGTATCTAAAAAGTGCATATGTGCACTTGCATAGATACTGCAGCTGAAAGGACTGTTGTAAGCCAGTATGCCATGCCAGCTTTACAAGATAGGTATGGCATGAAACCGCTTTCTAGAAAAATGAAATGGGATGGACCTTTTTCTTCTTCAGACTGGTACTTTGAAACTTTCAGCTGAATTTTCTGATTACTTCCATAAAGCCAATATTATACTCATGGAAAGGACAAGAGAAAAAAAGCCACATAACTTATTAGTCATGCTGCTTTTACACTTCTGGAAAAGGCACAGATACCACGGTATGGTTTACCCTCTACAAACCTGTACAGGGTAGAACAGCTTTACTGTGTTTGACCCTGAGTACACACAGTGCTCTGATGCACAGAAGAACACATCACAAAACTAATAGCAGTTCTAAGCAATGGTACTATTTTTCTCTTGTGAAAGAAAATAAGGAAGAGAGGACAAGGGGTTGTGATACTGACAAATTAATCAGAAGTTATCTGCAGCAAGTCATAAATGAAGTGACATTAGCTGAAGGCAGTCAATACCATGCAAGTGAGCCACTCACTTTCCAATGTCTCTGAGTGACCAAAAGCAGTAACAGACTTACACTTCAGCTGACTTCACAGGAAACACAGTTCAACAGGGAAGAAACTCTAATGCATCAGCTATGCTGGGAACAAATCAAATGCATCCCCTACTATGGAACAAGAAATGAAGCTCAATGGTATCAAACCAACAAACCCAGTTCTTCCTCTTATATTTTGGCCATTCAGCCTCACAGAGTTTTCATTTCCTATTGCAAAATGATGGAGAAGTAAGAGGCATGGGGAGTCTGTAACTGTGCTTGCACATAAAGACAAGGAGAGATTAAATGATGGTTTATGCGAGATAAAGAAATGATATGGCAAGCTAAAGGGACACAGGAAGAAAGGAGGCCTTTGGAAACTTACTGAGGAAGATAAATGAAATCAGTAATAGGGAGCATCTTCGAAAGGCAAGAGGGATGGAGGCAGGGAGGAAGAGAGGCTTGGTAAAGTCTGGGGAGCGTTTCAGGAGACCAGCTCTGCTGGAGGATGAGCACAGAGGTGGGCATGACACAGAACTTATGGATTAGCAGCAAACTAGCTAGGTAGCAGTACAACAGGCATTTTTTTTGCTTAAAAGAATACGTGTGTAATTATCCCAATATGCCTACATGTAGGAAACCTGAAGAGCCTGCAAAAGAAATACAAGGATAATTTACTACACCAAGAAATTTTTTTTTTTTTTTTTTTTGAAGGGGATAAATTATTTTGTTAACATGGCACGTGCCGCAACATCTTGTTAACTGAGTATGTAGTATTTGTGATGACTTACAGACTGATTGGTTTGGAAGCCTCAAAAGAACAAGCAGCTGCAATACAAGCTTCTGCACAGACATGCCTCTTTTTTGCCCTGCCAGCAGCAATTTTCCAGGGGGAAAAGTCCCTGTTTATTTCAGATTCAGACCTCCAAAGGGTCCCCTGGAGGCAGAAGTGCGATTGGTGAAAGGGTTATCTTGCCATTATGAAACTCAGAAAAGACACAAGCCAGAGCTGCTCTCCATCTAGCCGTTGGGTGGCAACAGTATGGCAGTGAGCAGCAATTGCATGTGAACAGCAGCAGGCACCTTGCTAAATCCCTAAGCCTTCAAAACATGGAGCCATTTCCACTAAAAAGAAAGGAAAACACCAAGCTAAAAAGCTCTCAGAAGCATGTATTGCTTTAGTTATGCAAATGAAAGCTGACTTTTGATTTTATTGTCTTTGTCATGGCCAGATAACATTCCATAATTAATTATATACATTATATATTTCTATGATTCTTCCTCCTTTAAAACTATGAGCTGTATTTTTTATGGCCTGGATCAGATCTGGGAAGCATCCTGCCCTATGCATGGACTTCTTCCCTGGTCAGCTTCAGTTGCACTTTACTGATGTGGAAATACTTGTGTTTTGCCAATTTTGCAGTCACACCCCTTAGCGCTTCTTCGCCTGAAGATAGGAGAGGATACTCTGTCTTGTAATGCTATGGTTCATGTCTGATAAACACTTTGGAAAAACTAAAGTGTAACCAAATCAAAGCACCATTCTCCTTACGTTGAAGTGAAACTTTCCTATTTCAATTTTTCATTTCTGCATTCTGGTTTCATAGTACCAAATGCACACAAGGAGAAGTCACTATTTCCAGACCAAAAATCACTCATAGCAGTCTGTTCTAATAATAAAAGAAAAAAATGACCGCCAACAAAAAACAACACAAACCAAACCAACAAAAACGTAACTGAAACAGTAATTAATTGCTACTTACTCACAGAGATCTGGATATAGCATTTAAAGCAAAGTCAGCTTAACCCTCAATTCTTTATTGGGCAATTAAAGTACTAATGTACTACTAAAAGCTAATTTTATTTTCTTTAGGATAGCAACAAAGCCTGCCTGTCTTTGTCGTGAGTGAATTTGTAAACCCAACCTCCAAGTTTTTATTATTCAACTAGTTTCCTTAAGCACCAGCCTGAAAGATAAAGCAGTTCATAACTTCAGCTATTTCACTAGTGTTTATTGTTGACCTGAGCATCTCTTCCACCCTATTCACAAACAGCAAACACCAGTCTGAGAGATGCAAAGACATTTTGTAGACATCACCCCAACAATTCACTCAAACATGGTTCTTGGGGTCTCAGCTTTCTTTGCTTTCATCATGAAGCTCTGCATAACAGTTTCCCCCAATATTTATTTATTCTATCTCTTGCTTCAGATGATTCTACTCCACAAATTATCTGGATTTCCCAAATTATTCTTCTCGCTCATCCATGAATACTTCTGGAAACCCAGTCCAAAATACTTCATTTGGCATTCTTCACTGAATAGGATGTTGGAAAGAAAATTGTGTTTGCTCAACTCAATAAACGTTTAGTTAGTTAATAAAATATTATTTTATAACTCAGTTCAAGGGTAGTAAAAGGTGTTTGGATTTGCAAATATAAGTGAACTACTGTAGTATAATTCTATAAAGCCATCTCAGCTTGAAGAAAAGCTGGTCTACCCAAATGTTCTTCCAATGACATTTTTCTAATTAATAAAAGGTATTTCTTCTTAAAAATTTTGTCTTGACCATGTCCTTAGGCCACCACAGGTGCTGAAAAGTTCTACAAAATAATTTTATTTCAGTTTGCCCTCAGGAGAAGATGAACCAACAGAGATCACTGTGCTTTTCACAGTAATCTGATGACTTTGAGCCCAGGCAGAAAACAGCCATTTGGCATGTGAAGTCTAATACAAATCTGGACCCTCAGTTCCCTGTTCTGTATGTTCCATTTATATTTTATTTATGCTTTAGCCTATATTTTTGCTTCAGATACAGTATTTCTTCAATATTAAATATATATTTTTTCATTTTAATTTTCATTTCATTCTTCAACATACATCATGCTTACTCTAATACAATTCCACTCAGGTCACATCCTCTAGGGCATACCTGTTCAGTCTTGGTAGTAGTACATCATGCTTACTCTAATACAATTCCACTCAGGTCACATCCTCTAGAGCATACCTGTTCAGTCTTGGTAGTAGTCCTGTTTACTGATTTTAATGAAAATAAGAGGTAGAAAAATCTGCCCCATCCCATGGTGACTCACCAAGAAAACTGAGATTTGAGAAATGTGTCTTCCTTTAGACCTATAATTTAAGTTAAATAATGACCTTGATTCACAAGACTTCCCAACTGTATTTACAATAGAGTTTAACTTACAAATAAAAAAATAAATTAAATCAATTACAATTCACTGAACATATCCTGATAGTATAGGTTTGCATTTTGATCCTGCAGTTATGCATGCACTTAGCTTTATCTAATTGCAAAGCTTCTGTTGCTTCCATTGAAATCTGGTAATTCAGCATAATGTCTGGTAAGACAGCATGAGGAATGCGCTTTTTGACGTTCAGGAACAGATCACTGGGTGGGATTTGTCCCACTCAGATTTGGAGATAAGAGCTGACTCCAGTGGATCAGACACCTGCTGATACAATCCCTGGTTATTTCTGTGCACCAGAAAGTCTCTGACTGCACCTTAGCGGTCAGAGACCACAGGGTATTTACACACGCACAGGCACAAACACTGAACAAAACAAGTCTCAGATTTACTCCGCTGCCAGGAAATTTTGAGACTGGGGGGGAAACTTATCAAAATTTCCACAGAATAGGGAACATGGGGGCAGAAATATTTGAGAGCATCTTGTCAAATTTTCTGGGAATAAGCTAGACCCTGCTCCATTGAATAGCACTGGTGAAATAGAATTTCAAATAAATGAAAAAAATAACCTCAAACCCACAATCTCTTGAGGACTAATGACGGAAACAAATAGGCTATATGATTAGCCACGGTACACACTAAGAACTTTTTCCTTGCAACTTCTTTTGGATTAATTTTACACTTCAGGTGAAGGGTTGATCTGCAGTACTACACTTGCTCCTGCCTTCCTATTTTTAGCTGACTCCATTTGTTTCCTCAGTGTCTCTGTTGAAAGGATACCATTGATCACAGCGATTGATAAACCTCCCTGTCTGTCATGCTATTTCAGTGTGTCTCTTTTTCCTATGAGAATAGGTCTAACAAGTGAAATTCATACTAGTTATAAGCCTAAAGAAGTCAATAAAATTACACCTGGGATTCAATTGGTTTAACTTCTTTAGCCTTTCAACATACTTCCATTTTATGAAAGTATGAATCATCTCTATTACCCTCCAATGCCCTTACCCTAGGACATTAGAACAGTCTTCCTATCCTAGAGCTTCACGGTTTTAGACTAGTTTGGTAAAATAGACATTTTTGATCAAAATTCTTGTAAAATATACTAAGGAAATTATTTTATGGTCTCCCTGAGCTTACTCAGCAATTGAGGAAAACTGCTGTCTCTCAAGAAAGTAAGGCCTGAAAGCAAATCCTTATTTCCAAATAAGATAGCCTATCTGTTGTTCAAGAACACCAGTCATTTCCAAGGCATGTACTGGACTGCCAGTCAGATAATTTCCACAGAGTTGAATTAATGTATTTTAAATTAATTCAGTTAAAATGATCTCTAATGAAGGCAGATGGCTTTAAGAGAGCCTTTTCCATTTTGGTAAATGATCCTTCAGTAAACATGCCCTGCTATCAAAACACATGGATAAAGTGCTTCAAATAAGGGCTAAACCCAGTGTATTTATACCCCAAATGATAATGAGGCTGGGAAAACAACCAGTACATATAGGACCATTTAAAAGATGACAGAATAGAAAGCTAAAATGTGCTTTTTATAAATGACTTGAATGAAGTACGGCTGGACCCTTCAGCTATTTTAGCTGGAATGCCCCAGGCATAGAACTTTTATTTAGCTTTCTTAATTTACACGGGCCATTGATGCTTAAGGAAAAGTGGAAAGATAGAAATCAAAATATAAGAAAGCCATCAAGTCTTGTTCCTATTTGCCATACAAGCAACATTAGTTGGGAGGTCCACATAGTGAAGCCTTTGGTTTTAAAAGTTTAACAATCAGCTTTCTTTTTCCCTGTCTAGTATTTTTAATTTAACATTTAGTCTGCTATATTCGGAGGGAGAAATGAGTTTCATTTTGACATGTCAGACCAGAGCCATTCTTCCACAAGGCATAGCAAAATCAACAAGCAAGATCTATCTGAACAAATGTTTTTACTTTGTTTTCCTTTGGAGCAGAATTGGATAGGATTTTCCTACTGAAAACTGTTTTCCATTGTAAAGGAATCTGCACTTCCACTGCAAAGGGGTCTGTTGGAACCATGCTGTTCCTGAATCACATCAGTTCTAACCAACTTTTTTATTAGGTCCAAGCAAGAGAGAGCCCACCAACTGCTGCCGAAGAGTTGTTGCCTGTAGTCAGGGGCTGGCACAGGGTGGGAGGACAGTCAGCTGGAGTTACTATGGGTTAGGTGAGGGCTCTGATGGTTAGGCTCTTCACTACCTCTGAAGTTCACACTTGCTGGTTTCATCCCCACAAACGCACAAACTCCTCACCAGGAGTCCTCACCCTGGAAAGAGCCTGTGTACAGCTCTAGTGGTACAGGGCACTTCTTAAAATGTTAGGAGGCCAGGAAAGCCCAGACCTTGCTTGGCTTTATCACAGGAGGGTGGTTCCTTTGCACCCTCATCTGGCTCTGAGACCAAGACGGTCAAACCCTAGCAGCCACACAGGCCATGCAGGAGAAGGGGCATCCTCCACCTCAACTCCTCCCTCCCTTACCCTGAAAGATGCAGCACCAGCCCTGCCTCCCCTCTTCCTACCCTACCATGGCAGCAGACGCCTTCCCTCCTCTTTCTCTGACCCTCTACAGCACCAAATCCCCCCCACACCCCTCAGGACACTCTCACTGCAGCACCACACGTGAACCTCCTCCTGGAAAGAGAAAAATGAGGAACGCAACCCAGAGAAGGGGAGTTAATCACATCTGCCATTTCACCCGCTCATGGAAGGCACTCTGGTGCCGAGGAACGAGACACCTGAAAGAACCCATTTCCAGTTGGTTAAATACTACTTTTCAGCACTGACATTTTGTAGCCTTTGGATTTTATGTTTAATTGGAAATACCTTTGCAAGCTCCTCTTAGGATTTTGCATCCTCCTCGGCATTTGGCCAGTGTGTATACACCTGTGTAACATGTGTGAGTTCAGGAACTGCTGAATGCTCAGAAAAAAATTTTCCCATCAGCTAAGCTAATGACCTCTTCTAAAAATGTCTATGAGCTCTGAACATTTCCTTTTTTAGCTTTGCCAGCATTATCATATTACAGCCTGACACCCAGCAGTGTAACTTAATCTCTCTTCTTCTTTTTTCCTATGCAAACTCCTCAGAAGTGGATTTTTTCCCCCCATTTTGTCTTATTAAGCACAGAAAGGGAGAGAAGGAGAAAAACAGATAATGCCCACTGAGTGAATCTTTTTGCAAACTGATACTTCTGTTTCTAGATAGACTGAAATCAACACCAAGATTATTTTGGAGGACGCATGCTACAAAGATGCATCTTTCCCAGAAACACACAGACCTAATTGCATTGCTTAATGGAAACTCCACAGGAGTTTGGTTCGTAGAAGAATGGAGTTGAGCTTTTCAAAACAAAACCCTGGAAATTATACTGACTGACAAGTGCAGATCTTTGGGGGGGTTATGTTAATGTTGCAGTACTCAAAACATTTACTCATTTTTTTTATATACTGGTGTTTACTTCTGCATTAAGACCTATTATCTTCGAAAGGTCAAAAATAAGAAGGATGCTTGCTGTGCTTTCCTGATGAGTGCATATCCTTAGAGATGGTGGATTCCCTTTTTCTAAACTCTGCTCAAGACTGGAGATGAGTAGAACCTACATCTCCTCCCTAGAGTCTTGCATGAATCTGGGTAGAGAACTGCAGATGGTGTGATTTCAGGGGACTCTTTTTTTCTGCAGATGACCTCTTGTTCTGGAAGAGCTACAAAAGACTACAGGCACCATGGGAAACATTTTTCTTTGGTCTTCTCTGCTACATTTTTATGGCTTGCTTTAAAATGAACAATGGAAAGGTTTGCTTTATTTATCTCATTTTCTCCTAAAAAAATGCAGAATAATTGTGAATTTTCTTGATTGCAGATGAAAAAAACAAGACCTTTCACCGAACAGACCTATGCTATACTCATTTTGAAACTATGGGTCACATTTCTGTTCCTTATAACATCAACCAAACCACTACAGATTTGTTCAATGAAACAGAGGTTTAGGAGAGAGCTGACAGAAAATAAATCTCTGCAGATGTCCCTTCACAAAAGCCCTGCTCACTCACTCTGATAGGGGGGGAGGGGGAAGAAAGAGCAAGATTTGTTCCTGCCTTAGAAGTTTCAGCACTCCTCCCTAAACTGTAAAGAGTCTCTCAAATTTGTGAGGATTGTGTGAAGGCCAGGTCCAAGCACAAGCAGGTATTTGTCCCCAGTTCAGAGCTGTATCCAGTGCTCCATCTCAGACTTCTCTTGGTCACAGAGAGCTCCAGAAACTTGGCTGTGATATGGATGTCTCTACAGGACTGACTTGACAATCTGCGTTTGAAGGGCCACATGAACAGTGTCACCTGATGAATCCCTCTTCCCCTCTGACGAAGGAAGAGACGCGCCCACAGAGAAACTAAACCCATTTCTGTACTTCTCAGCAGGAAACCCCCAAAAGTTCTGACAGCCACAGTCGAAGAACAAATTTGAACATATAATCGAGCCCTTTTGTTTTTTAATCTATCCACATTTAATATACCTAACAAGATGCTTACTCTAGTGCTTCGAAGGAGAGCCTAGAAAGACAAAGACGGCTTCTACAATGTGTAAAGCCCAGTAAGCAGAAGAACACTGGCAAGGCTACGAACATTTTTAAAAAAAGGAGAACTCCTCTGTTTGCTTAGTCTGGTCAAGGCAGTATGGAAACAAGCACAGCTCTTTAACTAAAGTTCATTAGGAATGGTAGATGCTTATGAAACCCTGTTAAAATATTTTTAAAACAGCTTAAAAAAGGTAGAGACCACAAATGTTAGAATAGATCAAATAAGACCATAAGAAAAAAGCTACTTACAGAACAGCAAAGAGGGGCTGATGAATACCAGAGACACCCAGAAACAACTAGAACATGATCTCAATGTCTGGCTTTCAGCTGACTACAGCAAAACTGTACGGAAAAAACTAAGGGAAAGCTGAACTGTTGCCAAGAGGGAAACAAAACTTGAATTTAAATATATATTTATGTAAAATAAATAAATAGACCACAAATTCACATACAGGAGCACATGCGTTACAGGTATATTTTTGGACCTCAGCCCTTCCACTCAGGTCCTAAAATAAGTACCTAACAACTGTGTCATAAAATGAATTCTCCATCCTCCTATAAAGGAAGGTGAACATCTCTGCACCAGCAGTGCTGCTACATTCACCCCAAAGGTGACAATGGCTGCCTGGACACCATGTAAGAAAGAAAGCTGTGTCTGTTCAATGGCATTCTGCTGTCCAAAGCAGTAACATGTAACTATGGCATAAAACCTGCTTTCACACTATTGTAAGATAAATAATACTTTCCCACCGCATTTTCAGCATGTCTACAACAGTTAGTATTTCAGCATCTACATGCAGAGTTTCACAGCACACAAGAAAGCTACCTGGAAATAACTATTCTGCTTAATTTTGTATTAGCTATCAGCTGATTTGCATGGGGAACCAACCAGTCTGCAGGGAAGAGGGTCATCTAGCATGGTTTCTTGGCAATCTGCCCAAGTCTGCCCCCCCAGTGCTAAGTACCTTGAAGTTCACGGTTCAGGTATGCCTTCAGCCCCACAGCATGGTCCTTCTTGAAGCAGGGCTGGGCATGAGCTATAGAAGAAAGTCACCACTCGAGCTGTAGACAATCTCACAGAGGAACATCCAGGAAGGTGCCAGCAGCTCTGGCTTCTACTGTCTCCTCAAAAATAACCTGCTGTCACACAACTACCAGGGAAGCAAATCACCACGGGAAAAGCCTTCCTGCTTTTAAAAATCAGAAAGGCTGAAATGATTTGAAGCTATACAAGTAAAAAAAGCTTCTTGTGTGCAGAGTACGTCAGCGGGGGGGAAAAAAAGGAAAGGAACACTGAAGAAAAATTAACTTCTCAGTTGAGGAAATGACTCAACATTTTGTACAAAGTCAAGATAGTTTCCACCTGACATTTGTCAAGGGTCAGTCACCCACAGGTGGGGGACTGGGGGGAAGGTGGGGTTTTATTTACCACTGGATAGGTTTCTTCCAGTACAGAGGACCCAAGCTGAGTAAAACTCAACTGCTGTAAATCTAGAGCAATCTGACAGGAGTTATGTTCCTCTAGATGTACACCGGGGCAATTGAGATAGGGGTCTTACCACAAACTGTTCACATCAGCCAACTACTTAGTTACTACAGTTAAAATGGAACATTTCAGTGGATGTCAGTGGGATCATAAAGTCAGGTAGCAGAAACAGAAATTAATTTGCCTAGATACATATTCTTTTTTTTGTATGGCATCATTTCTATTTCAAATGTTTAACCTAGACATAAAAAGAAGAGAAAAAAGGAAACAATTTGTTTAAATGGTTATACTGTTAGCCTTCAAATCACTTACATATTTGTTTGGGTACAGTATGAAAGCACACTAAAGTCTACACTGATCTATTCAACAGTTCAGCACTTGCCAAGTATAATCTTTTCTTCCCCATATTCTCTCTCTTCTTCCCTCTGCATTTTCATATTAAGTGATAATACTTCATGAAACCCAGCACAAGCTTTGCGAAGGGCTCAGAGAATCCCTGCCTGTTCCACAGGTGCTAGTTATAAAAATGCCACTCCAAAAAGACATTAGAATAATAATACAAAGAAAGATCAGCATTTTGAAGCAGATAGGGGTTTGTCATGGAGAGATTATTGGATTTCAAAATACTGCAAAATAAATTGTACCACTTCTCAACATCCACCTCAACATTTCTGCAACAGTAGCTGATACAATAGACGGCATAAATTCACAGGAAAAGCTGCAATTTCCCCTGAAGCTTTTAGCACTCTGTAAAATTAGTCTTCTTCTTGTGCTTGTTGATTATGTCTATTTTATTGGTTTTGCTTAATTAACACTATCCAGAAGAACATAACTGTCCTTGGCCATTGGTTATGAGATATGCTTCATTTGTTTTACAAGTATAGTTGGCAAGGCAAAGCAAGAATGGGTTTCTAATTAAGAACCAGGATCTGAAGAGACTAGCGTGAATAAAGGCAGACAGAATATGTTACCAGGGTCACACCTACCTGTGCTGCAGTAGTGGAAAGGAAGTATATGGTTGCCACCATGTCCAGCTGGGGTAATGCAATGGCTAAAGCCCCATTAGCCCCCTTTCCAGCCTATTTTCTTTCCTCTATTCCGCCTCCCTTCAATAAATCAAGCCTGGTATCAGCAGGGAAGCACAAAATTGTGACTCTTATCTCAAGTTAAAAAGCTTTCTTGTTCAAAATCTGTCGCTCACCTGAAGACCAAACCCCATGCTTTTAGTTCAGCTGGTATTACTGGACAAACTGTTGGTACAGTCAGTGCTCTGAACCACATCCTTAGCCCGAAATGCTTTCTTTGCATACATGCCCTTTCAAACCTGACATTTTATGTGTTGATTTTAGCTGTTTTATAGTTACCTAAGTGCTGAGGAAAGGAAGAAAACAACATGCACATACAGAAGGTCTGTTGATGGGTCCTCTCTTTTCTATTTTAAAGTTCAAAAGCATATATATTATACATCTGTGCAGCTCTCCAGGGTTTCTACCAGCTAAAGGACAGATTTTTCTGAACTGCTACTGCAGCTTCCAAAACTGTGACTCAGCAACCACACTTTCACACTTAGAATTTTGGCAAGTGGCTTTCTGCCAGATAAACTAATGATCTAAGAGCTTCCTAATATGCAGCATGATGCCTTAATGACAGTTTGCCCATTACATATGTAAGGACAGACTATTTGCTGTAAACTCAGATAAGCTTTGTTGGTTTTGCAGCACTGGCAGCATTCAGAATCTCCCAAACAACATAATGTTTGGGTTGTGGAAAGTCTATTCTGGCATGTCATCATTTATTAAGAAACCACTTTTGCATTTCTCAGTTAAAGAAATTTATTTTCCAAATAATATTGCTGAGACCTTTACTTGCTGACTTTTCCTATAGTAAGAAGTTCTATTTATTAATTTTTTAACAGATGAAGGAAGTCTTCTCAACATGAATTTAGTGCATTCGAGAAGCTCAATTAAGACCTTTTATAGACCAACCAAATTATCTTGTACGAAGTTTTTTTGAAGAAATGAAAATTAGACCATGAGATATATTATTGGGTTGATGTCCAGAATGCTCTTAGGTTTATAAGATGCATATAAAGGCATTTCAGGTTATTTAAGTTGCATTTATTTTTATTATTAGGCATGGATACCTCCACATCTCCTACACTGATGTCTGAGGACATGTATTATCCAAATCCTTTTCTCACTGAATGCTCTTGCCATAGCCATTTAGGTGAGACAACCAGGGATGAAAAGAAACCTCTTGAAATTTCACTGGATATGAAACTGTTCAGGGTCATACTACAGCTGATAAAAACCCACTTTTCTATAAAGTGAATAAAGGTGGAGTTAAGCCTACTGCAAGCAGCCATATGCGAAGTCAAGCTTTTGTGGTGATGATGAGGGCCCACTACTGTCCCTGGACCTCATCTTGCCTCTTTTCTTGTTCCACAAACCGCAATTCTTCATAGCATCAGGGAGTGGATTTTTCTTCACTCTTTGGCCAAGAGCATGTGCATGTATGACAGATTCCATGACACCTTCGCTTGAGGTACCAGACCTGTGAAGTAGAAAGAAGCCAAACCACAGAACTAGATGCCAACATTTCCTCTACCAAGTTGGATGCTTCAGAAAATTGCTTCAACCTACAAATTTAATGAAAGGAGAGCCACCTGGAACTAACCAACAGGTAATACCTGGGAGAAGGGCATCCCTAAGGATCCTACCCATCACATGCCTTGCTCTGGGTTGCCAGGGAGCATCCACAACTACTCACAGCTCACTTCAGCCTACGGGAGAAATCATCACCTCTGCAATGACTCCTCCAAATCACTAGGCAGGGTTCATTCCTCCTTCGAAAACATGCCCAGAAGAGAATACCTAGTGATTTGAAGAAAAACTGCCTTGAGCTGCTGTCTCCTAAGTGAATGCTTTGATCCCTAGGGAAGAGATTAAGTTGAGCAATAGCACTTTCCACTGTGCAGAGGTATTGGAGCTGAAATTCTGCTCTTTTGATGCCAACGTATGTTTTGCCCTAGTCTTTACACTTTAACCTCTAATACAATGCTTTCTTTGAGAGGGGAGAAAAAGTATGTCACAGAAGCTGGAGTCAGGATTGGCATTAGTCAAGCCACCACCTGAAACAGAGAAAAAATGCTTGAAACCTAAACACTGCTTCTGTCATTTATACGGTGACTGTTTCTTATACAAGAAGAAAGAGGTCTTGGAGTCAGTCCAATATGCACAACTTCCACCTTTCCAGCAGTGTACTGTAATAACTGTGCTCATTTTGTCCCCACAAACCATGAATTCTTACTTGTCCTCTCTAATTAGCTCCCAACTGACTGGATAAAAAGTGTCCGCAACACTGAGCTGTTAGAAAGGGGTTATACCAAACATGAGTAAAACCAAAACAAAAGTAAAGGAAAACACTGTATGTTTATTTAAGTAAGACTTGACACTAAAAACATTGACCACCCTGCAAGGAACTGCTGAGTATTTCTCTGAAATAATATTTTCCTTGCATTGCCAATATTACATTAGCAAAATCCTGATAAAGAGAGCACTAAGGAGGACCCCAACAAGTTGCTGTTCTCTTGGAGACAACAGTTGCAAAACATCTTACAACATTTACATATTTTTTGTAACTGAAAGTAAATGAGATCAATCACAACACAGACCTGCTAATCTGATAATAGGACAGTTTTAATTGCCTCTGTTACTACATGCTATGCTGACTCACCACAACCAATAGTTTTACTTTCCTTACTCCCCTAGGGGAATGGTTATTAGAATTTGTCCCTGCCAGTGAGGAGTTACCACACCTACAAAGAAAGGAACAGGATTAAAAGAAAGTTGAAGAGTTAGTTTTCAATTATATGTATTATTCGCATGTACCGAACTCAAACAGTCATTATTTACTCTGGAGAGTTTTTAGACAGTTTTAACACAATCACCCTCAGCAAAAAAGATATGCCTCTTGCCAGCCTTTGGTGAAGTTTAAATGCATGGTATACATTAGTTTGTCAGGAATACTGGAGTTACAGTCCTGAAAAAAGTAAAGAAGATCCACGTAAGCTGTTAGACATACAGTACTTGAGAAAAATGGACTACCAGCATGTCCAAAATAAATAGAAAATAATTATGCAATTATTTTGGAAACTGAGCATCAATTTCTGTGTTTATCGCTTCTACATCACCTGTGTGTCTCCTACTACCACCTCAATCCCGGAATGCTGACAAGCCACACTGAGTTCAAGAGCTGAATCATCACACAGCGACGTCTGAACTGATGACAACATGTACTTCATCATACATCAGAAAAGGCCCTTTGTTTTGTTCCCCTCGCCAAATAGAAAGCCTATTTACCCAAGTTCTGCAAAGGCTTGTTCGCGTTGCTTTTTTTGGGAGAAGTTCTCAGGCACATCCCAAGTTAATCCCTGAATCTGAAGTTGGTGAACTCTTCGCAACTGCAAAGAAAACAGTGATGACCAGTTGTCAGGCAGCATAACTGGATGAAATTAAATTACTTTTGATAGACAAACTGATGATCCTACCTCTCTGTCAACCTGAGGCCCTGTGTTTTCTGGGAAAGACCCTTTGCTCTCCTTATTGTCAGCCAATCTAACAAATTTCAGCTCCAAAAGTAACATTTTTGGGGAAAAGATGCAATACCAAACATTCAACAGTGGCCCAAAAAGAAAGTGCCCTTGTTATATACTTTATCACAATTTTAGAAACTTTATATGTCACCAATCCATATTAGAAATCTGACCTTTAAGTCCCTTTGATTTTAGGAAAGAAAATAAATTCCACAATTCTTGTAACTTTATTTCACATTTATTATTAAGTCATTATTTCACACTATTCATGGGCACATTTCAGATGATGTCTTTGCATCTGCCCATTCTGCATGGATTCTGACTGCTGCTGAAGAAAAAAAAGCACAAGCTGTGTTTTTCTCAAAGTCAGCTGAGAAGGGGAAGGGAACAAACAGCATAATTAGGAAGAGTACAAACTAGTTCAACTTTATTCTGTTTAGACTTCAAAAAAAAGAGTTCTGCATAGGAAAATGAATTAGGGTCACTGCTTCTGGGACAACTAAAAAAACCTAATTAAATCAAAGCAAGGAATCCTACTTGACTGTGCTGAATACTTTACGAACACTATGTTTGTAATAGGGGTGCATGAGACATGAAGAAAGGTCTGAGGGGAAGCAGACTCTGGTGGCTTCTCAGAGGCCACAGTCTGCTGATGTTTGCTTCAGAATATCAAACGCAAATAAATTTAGGAATATTCTAAAACATCTGTGTCCCGAAGAAAGGTGCAATCACCCCTTTTACAGTGAAAACAAGTTAACAAAACAAAGTTCCTTCTGTTCAGATGGGAGTAAATGGATGAGGCAGTCAGGTGGAAATCAGTAACTTACACTCCTGGTGTTGGTCAGAACTGTCTTCCTCACCAAGCAGATTTACAAGGCCACAGGGATAGACTGGCACAGGTTTGAACTCTGGTACAGAATCAGTCAAGATGATGACTAGGCATCAGACATATTTTATACTTCCCTGATGGAGGAAGTCACTCAGTCACTTGCCAATGACTACTGTTTTGCTGTATGTGGCTTAATTCCCTGCCCACCTCCCGCCCCCCCCCCCATCTGTCTTTTTGCCTAAATTAAATCCACTCTCTTTGGCTCATTTCCTGCTCCTGCTCCCAGAAATTGCTCCACTTTGTTTTGGACCCTGAATACAAGTTCTTTGAACTTATTTGGGGCTAGAACATTAGACAGTATTATTTCTTCATTTGCTGAAGCAGAAATAACTTCGTTTTTACTATACTAAACTACCTCAGCTAAGTGTTTGTTGGAATGTAGTTCTGCCTTCCTGCTAATTATTGCTATGGCTTCTTGCCAGCCATCACTTTGAGAAGTTAAATACTAGCTTCCAGATGAGCAGCAATACTAAAGACAACAGAACATCATTCTAAATAAAATAGATGGCAGCATGAAAGGAAAGCAAAAAATTTCCTGCTGGGACAATTGCCTACAAGTCCTGGCTAAGCAACTCCCTCATGAAGACAATGTAGGATTTTGTCAAAATAGGAGTTTGTCAGCATCTCAAAACCAGCACACAGGGCTCACTTGGTGGAAAACAGCAGAGATACCCTGTATTACCTGTAGGCCTCTAAGAGTGGGACAGGCTATGTAGCCAGGAGGTGACAGAGCCAGAAGTAGAGGATAAAGCAAGGCTGAAAACACAGTGATAAAAAATCATAGAGTATTTCAGGTTGGAAGTGACCTCAGGAGGTCATCTACTCCAACCTCCTGTTTAAAGCAGGGTCAATCATTCTGACCACACTACTCAGGGATTTGTTCACTCAGCTTTTGAGTATCTCAAAGGATGGAGACTCACAGCCTCTCGGGGCAACCTGTGCCAGAGCTTGACTGTCCTCATGAAGAAAAGGCTTTTCCTTACCTCAAGCCTGAATCTGCCCTGTTCTAATTCATGACCACAGTCTCTTGCTCTCCTGCTGTGCAACTCTGTAAAGAGCCTGGCTCCATCTTCTCAGTAACACCTTACAGGTATGGGAAGGCTGGTCTTAGGTCACCCCAAAGTCTTCTCCAAGCTAAACAAGCCCCAGTCCCTCAGCCTCTCCTCACAGGGCAAGAGTTCTTTTCCTAACCATCTTAGTGGTCTCCTGTTTCACTTTATCAACATCCTCTTGGTAGGACAAGAGCAAAACTGAAGAGACTTCCCTACATGGTCTAATGAGTGCAGTCCAGTATGTCGTTATGCCTTCCCTGGTGAGCAATATTTAGCTTGTTGCAGGCAATGCAGAAAGCAGGATACACAGGTCACAGTTACCAAGAGTTTTCAGGCTGAGCAGCTCACCCTGACAGGGGTGCAAAAGATGGGGAACTATCAACTGATCCAGCAGGACTTTGTATTCTAAGAGCCTCCATCTTTTGTAAACTGGGCATGGTGACAGATTTCCAGTTCGGCTGTGAGACATGTAGAGCAGACCATGTGGTAATCCAAATCAGGCATCAAAGTCAGCTTTTTTATTCTGAATAGGGCTGGCACTGAGTCTGGTTTCCAGATGGTTTTCTGTTGTGTGTTTCTGTTGCTTAGAGGAACACAGCAAAATCAGAAGAGAAAACCCTTCCCCACAAAGAAGCAAGAAATCAGGGAAAGAGAAGTAAAACCACGAAGAATAAGGCAATAAGCAGTAAGTTAAGTCACTTCCCATGTCACAGTTTTCTCAAATAAGGTACCAGCTGTGGAAGCTCTCACTTCTATGCCAAGCAATTCACTGTTTCACCCTCCTGTCTGTAGTACCTTTGGCTGGCATTTTCCAGTATTATTTATACAGTCAGATGCAAAGCAGCCAATTAACATGCTTGTTATTTATTAACAAACATGGTCTTTGAAAGGACAGATGCTCTTGCTTACCATACCCTTAGATTTCAGTCTCCATATCAGTGTTTGTGCTCAATGCTCTACAAAGTCTGACTTCTTTTGTTCTTTATCTCCTTTTGATATTTAATTTTTCAAACTGCTCAATGCCTGTATTAGGGTCTGGTTTAGTTGTTTCCATCTTTGGAAATGTTCCTTACAGATCATTGATTTCACATTCATTCATGAATATCATTAAAAGTCAATGAGAAAACTCAGTTTAAGAATTTGACCCCTGGAGTAACTCTGGCTTCTAAAAAGACTCCCAGCACAGCTGAAGGTCACACACTTAATGCAGTGAGGACATGACAAAGTTGACTTAAAGGACTGCTAACTACACTCACCTTTAGCTATTTGACTATGTTCCATTTATTTATCGTATTAGAGTGCACTTATTACCTAGCAAAAGGCAACTCAAATACAATAGGGGATCAATAAATTGAAGTGCAATACACAAGCAAATGCCACTTTAACTCCAAGTTGTAGCACTATACACCATTGTACTGCATAGCTCCAGTACATACGAGCACTCAATCAAGTGTAATTTTTGTAGTCACATGCTTAAAAACACATACTTAAGCACTCTATACAACTGGAGCCATAACTGCTTGTTTTATCTCATTTCCTAATTTAATCTTTCAAAATAGCAGTTGCAGACTTAAGAGAGACCACCAGGCCACAACGGGTCCAAATATTCAACTTTCTAGTCCTAACTCTGAAGAATACTGAGTATTGTTGACTTCTACAGATATTGGGGAAAGCCAAAATTATTTAGCAACTTAAAGGATCAAGTGCTACTAAAATAGCAGGAATGTGTAAGACTTCACCAGAACGGTTTCTTTCATCAGGGAAATTTTCTTTTCTGACAGTAGACCTCTCCCTGGCATCCAATCTCCCGTAACAGCCTGATACACTGAGGCACATTCTTGTAGGTCTGTTGTGGTGCCGTGGTCTTGAGCCTAGGCCCTCTGAGGAGAACAACTGAGCAAAGAGAGAGCAAGTCATCAAAACCAGGATTCCCTCTGCTGCTCCTACCATCTTCCCTAATGCAACCATAGGGGGTGAGCCTGGAGCTCCTTGCTGCTGCTGAGAAGCAGTAGCTGGGATAGAGGAACAGGAAAGCACGTTATCCTCTAACTCTACTGGTCCTTCAGCCCTTGTCTCTTGACCTTGAACTCATGTTATAGTTTCCTCACTTCTTACCAACTTTTCTCTTTTCTTTCCATCTTACTGGTGCAGAATTCAAGCTAATAAGCTTTGTGAGCTTATTACTTTTCAAGTCAACTACAACTTACTTGGCCTGAAGCAGAAACCCAGGAATCTACAGGCTGTGGTAGCCAAAAGGTCAAATTACCTTTGTACAGACATAAGCAGTGTATGGACAAAGGGGCCAATTAACCTGTGCCCCAACCCCACAGAAGTTAATGAACAGGTATAACATCACTGCCAGCTGCACTGTAAAAAAAAGGCAAATGTGTGGTTGCAGTGTTAGGACCCATGAAATACAAAGGGTGAGGAGCAAGCAGCATTTTGAATGGTAATGTAATTTTAATCATTGGTCAGAGATTTGCCAAAGGCAGAGAAGGCATTTTGGGCTTGGCACTGTCGACAGTACAGCCACACAGATGCCAGTATGGCAGTAAAACACCTTTTTTCACATGCCCTAGCACAAGGTGGACACAAGCAGAGCTACATGGACAACAGCAGCGCACCAACCGGGCAAATCTGCTAGTCTGAAACACAGAAAGAGCCACAGACTCAAAAAGGGCTAGGGAGGGATGGTGGTCAAAAAGATTTAGTCGCTCCTTTTATACCATAGAGCAAATCCTGCCTGTTTGTCACACAGAAAGGGAGAGGAGAAAGAAATCTCCCCCAAACATCAGTATGCAATCTTCAGTGTCTTGCAGTCACAAATCAGCAAATTCACACAGATGGACCTAGGTCTGAGTGAGGTCACAGCTAATTTCCGTGCAGGTTATCACACTGTGCATGAGATTTTTTAAGCACAGTTATAGTCTCTGACATCCTATCTAAAAGAGTGGTCACCATAGTAACGCCTGAATCACATGGCACTGCACACCTGATCTCAATCAATCCTGAAAACATCTTTTCAAAGAAAAAGATTCCTGGAAAACCGCAGATGGAGGTTTCTTGCTGAGCTTAAGAAGATGCTGTCTTATAACAAAAATGGAAATTTTACCTTATAATCTTCTCATGTGACTCTCCCTCTATACAATCCCATTCTCTATCAGCTTACAAAAGTGATAGAAAATAAAAAAGGGCAATGGCTTTGTGCTGAAAAGAGTGACAAACAACAAAGTACAGCTGGCATGTAAGTGATACATTGCATTTGTCTCCCAGAGCGTTAACTGTGACTTCTGAGAGTACAGCCATGCTCTGGCTGCTGAAACAAGATATAAAGATGCCCACCATAGTGCCTCTCCACCTTCCCAGGACACCAGATTTCCCCTCAAATGTTAAGAACCAGAAATTTCATCAGCTTCTTTCCACTTTTTTGCTTTCCCAGTCTGCAATTCAATTTAGTTGGTTAGAGTTGTGTTCCTCTGTGTGGGTAAAAGAAGAAGAGCATGTTTAAAGAAATGATCTCTGCATTTAGCTTGGCACCGTGGCTTTTTGAAGTACTTTCTGCCACCAGCCCTCCAGACACATCCGGTAGTCAAAAAGCTGATGAAGTTGCTGGTGTCTCTGGGGGTTTGGTGGGTTGCTTCTTTTTTTTTACAGCTCAGCTCTACCCTAGCAGCCTTTGGGCCATCTGTGCTGTGCCTGCTCCTCTACCTGTTTCAACAGTCTGCTGCCTCTTGTTATCCCAGCAAGGACACTGCTACCGGCTGATGAAAATAATCCCAGCAAATAATTCATGCATGAAGTTCAACCAGCCTCCAGCAGTATTTCCAAGATAGTCTTGGTATTTCCTGTTTGATTCTATCCACTATCTTCTGTTTGATCTATTATCACTACTTCCATTACCTGAAAGCCTACTACTTCTTCTTTGGAAAAGACTGTTACTGTTCAGATGGCTTCCATCTCTGCCATCTTCCATCCCATCTATATTTTATTTTTCAAATAAGTCACAGCTATAATCATTTATTCTGACAGTGCCTCTCCTTATTCAATGTGATTTCAGAACAGGAGAGCCACTGAATTTGTAAATGCCACTGACTGACAAAAGTTGGATATCCAAATGCCATAATAATGCTAATAAATTTGTTTGGAAATTCTTCTGGCATCCTGGAGATGGGTGTAAAAACAACAGGAGTAAATACTGTATGAGTCCAAGGAGGTAATAAGTATTCCTCTATTAGGCTTACTGAAGTCACTAGAACCTGCCCTCCTTTGCCATGCCCTTATTGCTGATTCACCATAACAGATTATGTACACATGAACTCCTACCACAGGTTGTTTCAGCTCATCTGGATGACTGTACACTAAAACTGGTTAGGAAAATGCTCCCATAACTCATTCTCAGAGAGATGGTCATATCCAGGACTGACTAACTACTTAAAGCATTAGATGACCACTTAGAAAAAACCTGTAACTATTGCTGTTCAGGAAGAGTGCTATCAAGATTCTTGTAATAAAGAAAGTGCAGTAATTGGGTGGTTATGATATATATAAGTCACTTCACATGCATCACAACTGAAATGTCAAATCATACTTCTTTTGCTTAGGTAGGAAAAAAATCCTCTAATTCGAGTATAATATTGGCCTCTATCCTACATATATGTTCCAGAAGCAAAGCGAGCAGAGATAGAACTAAGATGCATGTTGCATTGGAGCTAGAAAAATAAAGGGAACTGATGACATATAAACATTTGTGGCAGTTGTTTTCTGCCCTCAATATATTGTCATCCAATACGGATACCTCCTGGCAGCTGTACGAGGCATTTGTATTGCCTGTAGTGCTTCAGAAGTCAGTGCTAGCGGTCATGGAGTCCCATTACACATAAGGAGGTCAGGCTTTACATCTGCTTTCATAGTGTGGAAGTTACCTTTATTCAACTGTGGTTCTGATGCGCGCCTCACAGTAAATGGCATTATTGTTTGACAGGGCAACAGACCCCAATGACAGAAATGCAATGTTCCAAAATCAAAATGAAGAAGGCAGTAACAGTTTATTGTGTTTTAAGCTATGCCAGCGTCCAACTACAGTTTTCAAACCACATAGGAATCTTTAGCAGAAGAGATCCATTGATTTTGGCGAGGATCAGAGACCATACTTCAACTACATCGGGTATCTTTTGCAAAGATAATTAGCAAAGGAAGATCAGGAAAGTGCAGGTGAGTTGTTACAGCAATTGAGAAAGCTGCCTGTGGCCTCCTGTGCTATATCAGCCTTTAGGAAAGAACTCAAAACCTGCCCTTGCCAAATCCTTGAGTTTAAAGACAACAATGTAATCCATGCAGTGAAACACAAAACCAGTCTACCCCCACCCTGAAACAGCTTTGTCATAAATAACTAATTAACCATGCAGTTCAGGAAAAACCCAGTCAAGGAACGGAGCCACCGGAAAATGATGATTCATTTGTTTTCCATATCCATTTATAAATATGGTGTAATAAAAAAAAGCCATGAGGGTCAACAACTTCATGAATATTTTCATTACCTTCTCTAGCAGGTCTTCATATGCTTTTGCTGACAGAAAGATCACAAATCTTTCACCCTTATGCAGCTGATTCATCAATGCTGTAGAAGCTGTCAGTACTGCAAGTTTTGAAATGTATACTGAACTGCCGCTTTCTGTTAAGGTTGCCTTCATTTACTACTGTCCTTATGTGTATGCACTTCAAATATCCAACACTGGACTGTGGACATAGCAGGTGCCTTTTAGGCTGGGTGGTTTTTTGTTTAGTGCTCCCTTAGGGATACAATCTTATGTAAGCACATCTACACTGTGACTGTTTTTTATCCTCTGATGCTGTACAGTAGAAATAAATAACAAATAGCTTGCTAAAGAGTTATTTATACAAGTGCAAACACAAGTTCACTAGATTTGATAATATATTTTCCTTTTGTACTAGTGTAAAATAGTAGTGAAATAAAATCATGATAAAAATTCGGTCCATAAAAAGCAAACAGAATCAGAACAGCAGAACTAGCAAGCAAAACAAGTCAGAAAGTTTGCCTTCTGAGTTCCCCTTTCAGATTCAGACTTCCAGCCCTGGCACCTATGGTAAAGATTTTTTTGCCCTAGTCCAGTTTTAATTTCTGAGTCTCAGTACTACCTCCTAGAAGCATATGACAGCTTTTTTCCCCTCCTCTTTCTGCGCTTGGAGAAGAGCAAAAAGCAAAGATAAAGCCTGAATTCTCTGACAGGGTTTGTCTTCATACTGTGATTGATGAGGCTGACGCTCTACTAAATTTAAACTTGAAAGCATCAAAACCAACAACACCCCTCTGAAGCAGTGAGGAAGAAGGCCACTGATTCAGCCCATCGCTGTCAGTAGCATAGTCTGAAGTTGCTTGAACAGGCTCAAAAATATTTGGAGACAGAGGCCTGACTCCTAAGACAGGATTTATGATATTCATTTACCTGCAATATAGACTGACCAACCACTAGTTTCTAGCTGTGAAATGTAAAAGAAATTGCTACCTTCTGCAGCTCTGCGCTCCACTCCTCCAGCGGCACCAGGAAAGGATTTCAGGCACACATCCCCAGCGAGAGCCACCTCCCCCAGTGATCAGGACAGGGGCAAGTCACAGGAGAGGACACTCTGTGTCCCTGTACAAAGCTCCCTTTGTTCCCCGAGACTCCAGCTAAGAGTCCTTACCCTCACCCGTGGCCGTTCCCCACCTGTGAAACACACAAACAGGAGCATTGTGCAGAAACCTCTAGCTGGTTGGTGAAACAAGGGTGATGTCCAGCCCACCCTGGGGTGGGGGCATCCCTTACAGGGCCTGAGTCTTTAGATCTTCAGTGCACACAGTTTACGAGTCTACTTCCCCACCCCATCCTCACTTCTGTCTTTTCTCAAATAAGTTGACCTATTCAGAGTAATATGAAACTTCGCGGGGGATGGGGTTTGACTGTGATTTTTACCAAGAGCTGTTAAATCCCAAATACTTGCGAGCATGGCCTTAAGGACCCAGATGTCTGATTTTATGCATCATAGAAAGTCATGGCAAATACCAGTGAACTCTCCAGACACTCACATGCCACTGTGTTCCGAAGGTAGCCATGCCTTTTCTAATCATTCTCAAGATAAAAATGTAAAAGCCAACGGACATGCCAACAGAGAAGAAAGAAATGGCATCTTATAGCTATTCTTGATTTTTGTTCACGTTCTGTTTCCAGTGAAGGCATAACCGCTCCTAACTCCCGCTTGTTTTGGAATGAGGGGTGAAGGCACCTCCAAACATATGACCCAAGTGCATCTGCTCTTTGTCCATACCATGGACTGCAGAAAGGTAACACAGAGGAGACAGACAGCTCTGTCCCATCATACACGGAAAGAGGCAGCCTATAAACACCGCTAAAGAAGTGCTTTTTATACATGGAGTCCCTCGCAGTTAGGCTCTGGACGTACTTACCAGTCGCCTCATTCTGCCTTCAGGTGAGTTTGCATCTGTGTTAGGAGCAGCCTCCAAAGTGTTGACCTCTACTGGCATTTCGAGTCAACTATTGAAATGCACAGGCTTACTGGCCGAGTATGGCTCTACTGCAGGAAAGGGACCAGAACTTCAGTCTATGGAGAAACCATTCTCCTTAGGCTTCCTATCTACTCCTGTGACTGCAAGTACAGCATCACTTTGGCTGTAAGGGGACAACATGCTCTTTCTTCTGAATTTTACAGGATATCTTCAATGCGCACACAGAGCAGCTTCAGAGATTCCCGTCCTTTCTGTGAGAGGTTTAGACATGGTCTCTCCAATGAAAAAATCCTTTCTCACAATTTCTCCTGGGTCCAGTTTAATTATATTGACCTGAGTGACTGTTCCCCACTTCAGTGTGGTGCCTATGGAGTCCTTGGAGACTTTGAAGCAAAAAAGGTGTTTATATTAAAGAAAGATATGAAGTTAACTTGCATTGAATACTTGATCTGACTCATGCTGGTTAGGGGAAGCATTTCCAGGATTTTAGATGCAGGACAGCTCAAAGAGGGTGATTTTGTTTAAGCTCAGAACAGCAGTGAGGAATTTTGCCTTCTGTGAAGTATCTTTGAACCCTGAAAGGATGCACAACTTAATCCTCCTCAAACAGCCTATGCTGAACATGAAGGATATTGGCAGGCATGATTTCCACATTGTAAACTCCTATTTGAGAAGTTTATCTTTCAAAAATGGATGGAGTTTACCAATTTGCACATTTTTACCATTTCCGGACACAGAGATACGTGAGCTCTATATCTGAACAGATAAAGGAGGACAATTTAATTTCTGATCTCATGTTGTCGACTAGCTACACAACTTGTGTCATGAGCATTATCTGAAGTGAAATATGTAAAAAATTACATTTCATGAGTTCTTTTATCAAGTTTAAAAGAATGTCTATAGCTGATCCGTAGGTTATCTTATGCTTAAGCCACGTCTACTTACAGTTGTAGTTCTTTACCAGTAACTTGTGTAAGCAAGGGCATTCTACTACTTTCAAAAGAAATTTCACAGATGCAGAGAGAAAAAAACATTTTCCATATCCAGTGGTATTAATACTTATTGATAAGCATTTCAAACTCAAAATCTGTTGTAAACATTCAGGAACAATGAGCACCCCAAAGCACCTTGCTTTCAGCAACAGAAAAACAATTTTTCAAAAACAAGTCCATCTACATTATGAGACTTAATTAAGCATTTTTCCCTAAACAGTCCTGGCTGTAAGTATCTACTGAATTACTTACTGATTCGCAGAACTGCTGAATATCTGCACTTCCCCTAGGGGATCTCTAAGAACTTAAGTTAAAAGATACAGTGTGAAAATAATCTACTGTATTTAGGCTTTCGTTTTAATTACACAAGCTCACATGTTTTGTTAACACGTATTTTCTTCAGATCTTGGAATACGACGTTAAAGAGCTCTGCTTTCCTTCTCAATAGGATCTTAAAAATCACCAGGACTGTTTCTGTTTCTTCCAGAGCTGTTACTGGTTCTTGTTTCATTCTCTTCTTCTGGGACATAATGTATACCTTCTAAAAACAAGAGCAGGTAGGTGATCTGAAGGGTGTTCACTACCCTTCAGATAATGAGAAACATTATTTCTCACTTCAGTATTTCTTTGTGTGCTGAGAGGCACATGAGCAATGCTCCTGCCTTCAAAACTGCTTACCTTGCAAAGCGCTGGCAACACCCCTATATACCTGAAGTGGACAAGAAAGCAATGGCTACAGCTGGGGTGGGGACAAAGAGACAATGACACCAGCTGGCAATGAGAGGTAGCAGTGACACTCAAAAGAAAGCTGAATTACAGCAGCAGTCAGGCTTAGCTTTGAGAAGACTGGCTATCATTCTGGATGTCCTGTCCCTTGGCCAGGATCTCTATCAGAAACCAACACTGCAAATTACCACACCTCCACAGATTTATGGATTGCTTTCCATGACACATGATCTTAGGATTTCAAATGTCCTCAGAATCAATAGGCAACAAATCTCAACTGTTTCCAAGACAGAACTTGCCTGATGTCATGCAGGTGGCTTCAGGAAACAATTTCTGGCTGTCTGTGGCAAATTTATCCTGGATCTGAAAACTGGGTTCAATCTAAAGAGATGACTGAGAGGTCCAGGAGGTAATTAATAACATTAAGAAGGTCACTAAAAAAAATTGAAGAAAGCAAAATCTATTAACAGCTATTAAACACAAACATACTGCATCTGGCTCAAGTAACTCATGAGCTCGCTGCTGAGCACTGGACACATGGAGGAAAGGGAACTACTTTCATGTGTTCATAGTGTTTTTCCTAGGCACTTATTTTTGACCTCTCTCAGCAGCAAGACACTATGCACTACATAGCCATTTGATCTGAACCTGTTCAACTGTTCTTATGTTCTGGAGGAGAATATAAAAATAAAGATAATAAAAATACACCCACCCCAAACTAAATCCTTATTATGTCAGCTCAAAGCGACTGGAAAACTTCCTTCCCCTTCCATACCAAAAAGCAGTGCAAATCATTTAGTCAACACTGATTTAAGAAAACCCATTCCTTTCTAACACCCAAGCAGTGGAACAGCACAGCACACCAAGATTTCCAGTCCAGTGTTTGCTGCCCAGTGCTGTGGCAGGGCGGAACATCAAGTTTCTAATGAAGAAGACCACAAAAAAATTTTCAGTTTTGATTTCCACCCCCAGAAGCTCGTGTGTGAGACCACTTCCAACTAGCCCCACAGCAATCCCCTGCAGAGGGGAAGGACTAGTTCCTCCTGTGGCAAGGAGAAGTCAAACATGTCTGCTGATTTTGGAGAGGTAGAAAGCAGAATCTGAAAGTGGAAAATTACAAGGGTATTTTGGGCTAATAAGAGATTACAGATTTTCGATAAAAATGGGAAAGGATCCTATTAACTGTTCATTCAGCTTGGGTTTTTTTTTTATTTCAAAGAAGCATTAGACAATGAAAAAGCACTCTGAAGATTGAAAGAGCTCAATCAGAAAACAACATATTATCAATTTTGTCTTCCTATTGAAACTGTCTGACCCCTCCACTTGCGCTGAACTCTGCTTGAATGGTAAAATGGGAGGTTTCACAGCACACAGACATGAACACCCAGGTTTTTCCATATTGATCATCCCCGAAGCCCAGCAACTCTCCACTGGTGGCCGCAGAAGCAGCCCTGCAGTGCTGCAGGTTGCCCTTCTGAAAGGGCAGCAACAGGAGCAATCAATCCCTGAAGTAGTGCTCTTTAAAGCAAGGTGATGCTGAGGAAATTTCAAAGTCAAATGCCCCAAAGAATCAACACCTGCTCTCCTGTCTACAGAGACACCCCTGACATCGGGCAGTCAGGAGATGACAATTTATGTGCTGTATCTGCCATAAATAAAGCCATCAGCATAGATGTGAGAGCTGAAGTCAGCAGTTCCAAAACTAAATCCCTCTTTAAAATCTATGATTAGAAGACAGAGGGTGTCAGAAGCCCAGACACACCCCAGTTGCAGCTTGCGGTCACCTGCCAATGTTCAGCTGAAGCAATCTCCTGGCACACCAGGGCTTGCCAAAAGTTGAATGGCATTTGGAGGTGAGGGGAAGGCGGTCCCAGGGAAGACTGAATCATATCTGATCCCTGCAGAGGTGGAGAGGGACAGTAGAAATGGAAAAGCATTTTCTTCAGTTTTTGTTCTTGCACTGTGTAGAGCAAACACAGTCACAGCCTACAGGAACCCCTCAGGGTTAGGACGGCACTCTTAGCTCTCCCTGGAACAACAGCATCTCTGTAAAGAGCAGGAGAGAGAAAGCAGGAATCATTAAACCCCAGCCCTAATCTCTGCACACTCCATTAGATCTTCATCCATCAAATAGGATTTTTACAGTTGCTTTGCAATCCCCCCCTGCAAGACTCCTTGGAGCTATCAGAAGGGGAATGCAATTTTACACATCATGAAAACACAGTATTTATATTTGCAGGTAGCAAATAACAAAAACAGAAAAAAAAAGATACATAACTGATGCCAATGGCATAAGGATGACAAGCCTGAAGCCTTGATGATAAGCCTGAAGAGAAGAAAGTGTGTTTGAAAACTGCTGTCCTATGTCCAGATTCACCACTGAATCCACCATTCATCCTCCCCTCCCCAATTTCATGTCACTTTATCATTGCACCTTCTCCTTCCTTCCCCTCAACCAAAACTGTTCTGCACAAGAACTACTACTTTGTTAGCACAAGGGTCTCCATCACGCAGGCTCCATAATCGCATTTGCTAACATTTCTTTTAACCTAACAGTCTGTGACTGACCGCATGTTATTCTACATCTGGTATCACTGAGATCAAACCTAAAATAAAACAACGGAAGGAAGCCTTGGCACACTGTGTACCCAAGGATATCACACTGATGATAACTGAAGGTCACCTCTGGGTTCAGTGCGCTGTGAAACCGAACTCCAGGCAATCTGGTGGTGTTCTTGCTCTTCTCTCTGCTATGTATACCACCTAAATCATGGGAGACTACTTACGCAGCTTTTAGTAGTCTGTGAGTGAACCTAATTCTGATGTTACTTCACCAGGTCCATTATCCTTGGTCCATCTCTCTCTCATGTATGCACAGCAACAGCATTCCCTCTGTTCATTCTGGGAATGAAATCTTTCCTTCACCCATATTAAGGAAAAGGACAAATGCACTGGCTTATTCTGACCACAGTTCAGATGTCAATGTCTACACAAGGATATGTTCAGGCCTCACATCAATCAACGACGGAGCTTTACAGGGACAAGCAGGCAGATCTACAAATTTCTTAATTGCCCTTGGTATGGAGGACATCACCAAAGAAAAAGCAGAGCCAGCACACCACTGTGCTGCAGACATCCATCTGACAGGTCAATGCAGCCAGGCACAATTTATAACAGATATTCTGAATTATATCAGAAGCCAAATTCACTCTCATTTACGCTCAAGCTCAACAAGGCAGACAGGCACCAATACAAGACTCTACCCTTCAAGTCCTGAGTGGTCCATTACCTAGGCATTAATGAGCTGTGGGTCTAAGCTGGCTAAAAGTACTTCTTGAGGCAGGAAACTGTTCTTGAAAAAGCTGCCAAGTTCTCCTAAGGATGCACTGCTTCCAAAGAAATGCATAAAATCCCAATAGAAATAGAATAGGGTAGGATGCATCTCACAGAAATTAAGAGACACATAGCATAGGCCTCAAGATTTCATGTATTCAGCCAAGTTCCTTTCAGGGTTTTACTCAACATCAGAAAAATATTGATGCATAGCAATTCAAGCACACCTATTCCCAGTAAAGGATGTCCAAGCTCTACAGCCAACTTCTTATACAATACTCCGAGTTTTCTCACTATCTTTCCTTAGTAATTTTTTGCTTTTCCAAGACTTCTCAGGACAGCATGAAGGAGAGGAGACAGCAAGTATTTAGCAGTAGTATCATGTCTTCAGAAGCACAAAAGCTACCCTGCCACAAATACCATCGGTCAGCGGTTTGTGCCTAATGCTCAAGCTCCTCCTACCACGCATTCTTCTTAGGATGCATTGGTGAGCCAGTCCTACACTGTCCTTTCAGTTTTCATGCTCACTGAGTTCCATGAGCTAATATTTGATTCTTTAGAGATGTGCATTTTGAACACAGCTGGGAGCTGACTGTCAAAACACTCAATATATATATGAAAATTGTATCTGTATGAAGAAACAGAGAGCAACATCTACAAATGAACTACTCTCCTGGAACTGTGGTCTTTCAGCTACAGAATTGGAGGATGAAAAATAGGTACCAGATACCAAAAACTGTCACAGACGAAATAACTTCGTCAAAGCAGAATGAGCTGCAAGTTCACACTAAGTCCTTTACCAGCGCAAGTGGCAATTTTATCTGAAACTGTAAACAACTATAAAAAGAAAAATCGAAGTCAGGATATACCAATAGCCTTTCTGAGATTTCATGCAGTAAGAAATGTGCTGAACCTACACATGCAGGAAAGCTGTATTTAGTAGAGTGTGATTTCAGGTTGCTTGCTAAGTGACCTGAAACAGTTCAATGGACCTGGAGTAGTTCAGTGGCTGCAGAGAAAAAGAAATCCAAGTGAAACAACAGTGCCCGGTCGGTGCGATGGCAAAACACTTGCGTTGTGCAGCATGTTTTACATATGTACTGAATAAATGTTTCTGGGATCATAAACTTTCTCACAAACAATTTCCATTACCACCTGCTGGGCACAACTGAACCCAGAGCACCTCACTTATTTGCCTCATTAGAAGAACACAAACTCCTCAGTCTTTCAAGAAACTTCCCTGGTGACATCGTTGTCTGTTCCACATTTTGAAGGCTTCATCTCAAAACTCAGAAGGAAACATTTCCTCATTTTAGTGAGGACAAGCTGGAGACCGGTAAGAAAACCTGCCCCTGCCTCACAGATCCCCAGGTGAAGAATGGCCTCCAGCCACAGGGGAACATTTCCAATGCAGGGTGCCCCATAACCAACTGGCAGGAGCCTCACCACCAAACCACAGTGTGGAGGGATCTATGGGGTGCCACAGCCTAGACCCCGGCACAGATCAGCTCTGACAGCCAGACGCGGCTCATCAGCAGGCTGGAGAAAAGGCTGAAGAACCGTGCAGCAATTTGGGCCACAAATGGTCACGAAACCACCAAGCTTCGGTGGGGGCATGAGCCTGAAGCCGACAGTATGAATATTCAATACATGAGATATGACAAGCAGCAGACAAATAGCTGCAGCCCTTTCTCCCCTTTCCCATGTCTCATGCTCTTGGATGTGGAGAAGGAGGTACTTGCTGCGCTGCCGGGAGGTACTGCTACACTGCACATCAGCATCTGGGCTTTGCTCTGCCTCATTCAGGATTAATCGGATAGCTCCCCGCACTATTCAATCCCAGAGAAACAAACCCAAATAAAAGATCGGGGTTACATGGTAAAAATGCCTTTTCAAAATCAAGTTGTGAAAGATGAGAAATGTTTAAATTAATTTCTGAATTAGAAATAATCAATTTGGTGGTGTAATAGAAAAGCTCTTTTGATCTGTATGTGTTTCTGTTTGTTGTTTTGGTGTTTTTTTTAATCTGAACCATCCATCAATCTAAAGATCCGTACAATTCCTACATTATCTGAGCAGGCAGTGCTGATTCAAAGCAAGGATTAGCAATAAATCTGTGCCACCCCAGAGCTGTTAAACCGGCAAGTTAGTGGATGGAAAAAGGGCAGATGCATCTGATAACTAAAATGACCTTTCCTACAGATTTCCAGGTTTGATTATCAGTATCTTTTCTGGTTATACATATCCACTGGTACACTGTAACATCACAGCTCTTCCTAAATAGTGGAGACGAGAATAAAATAAGCCTTTACCACCAAAACAGAAGAAGCCTCACGCACTGCAATTCAGTACCTCATATACAGTGCAAAATAGTGCAACACCAGCAGCACAATTTTATTCTTCCAAACAGTGAAGATACTTTAATAAATCCTGTTAAACCCAAGCACCAGTACCAGTTTCAGCATTAAATTCTTGAGTATGGAGCAATCTTTCTGTGGGAAATTTATGACCAGATGAAATGTTCTAGCCTTGGTATTTTTATAGCATCCATTCATTTTTTAATGGAGGAGGGGGAGATCCAAGATTTCAAATGCTATTCAAAGTGTCCTCTACCTTGAAGAAGGAAAGTAACCTGCACTGGAACGCTTGCTGCAGCTCCCAAAACATGAGACGACAACTGTACCCAGGTACAACTGCTGTTGCCAAGACATATTCATTTAGTCAGCCACCCTTCTCCTCAACAGACTAGAAGTATTCACAAGGTCTCATTAGATTCATCCTGCCCATTTTGGTTATAAAACCAAACCATCCCGGTCTCTTACCTCACTTTTCTGCTCAGTAGCATTGACGCCCATTGTCAAAGCCACAGTGCACAGCCCCAAGGCCAAATGGCACACAGCAGGGGATCCTTAAGCCCTTTCCACATGCCTCAGACCTTGTCCCCCAAGCCACCCGCTGGCCTGTCACCCCAGCGCTGCCCCCTCCCACGGGCGGCTGCCCTTCCCAAGGCGTTCAACTGAACATCCCGCAAACTCAGCACCCCAGACGAGACGTACAGACAGTTCGTGAGCTATTTTTCAGCAATTTATTACCAAATGCAGCATGATCTGAGAAAAAAAATAAAATAACTGCTATTTTTGTTCCTCTGATTTAGAAAATGAGGGTTCAATTTCCTCCAGAAAGCAGATGCTACAGAATTAGTGGTGGCTTTTTCCTTGTATTTTGTTCACGGTTTAAACATTCAAACTGGAGTCTCAGTAAGTGTTTGTTGAATGTTTGGCACGGTTAAGCTCTGTTTTTATTTAGAGAAGTATCATTTCAAGTCACAGTTCACCAACAAATGCTGAGCACCATGTTCGTGCAGCGCGGCATTTCTCCTAGGGTCTACACAACTCCAGAGCTGTTAGTGAAACACCTTTTTCTCTTGAGTGGCAGCTTTTACACTGAAACATAATTAACAATATTACACATCACTGCAGCTCCTCTGCAGCTACCATTTGCAAACAAACTGGTGCTAATCTCTGTCAGATCCCAGCATCGCTTTCTCCTCAGCTTCCCCTCCTCCTCACTCTCCTCCCTCCCTAAATTCAGAGACACAAATCTACACGAAAATGTGTGAAGACACTTTCTGAAGAGATGTAAAATGCAGAACAGGGTGTCTGCTATGTTCCTGACTCAAAATATGTCTCTGTGCCTTTTATGCAGTCCATATGCTTATTTTCTTAACAATTTTTGAAACTCCCATACTGATATCAGACATGACCATGCCATAACATTCCTTCCTCAGCTTCAGGGTTTTTTTTCCCTGAGGATTCGCTCCTCTGAACAAACCCAGAACAGCTCCAGCCACTCCCAAGTTAGGTACTGGCTGTGCTGGTGCTGTGCAAGTGCAGCTCCAACACCACTGAGCTGTTTTTAGCTCCCACGCTGCCTGAGGCTGAGCATCTTCCCCCTCAACACATCCCATAGATGAGCCATCTATCCTCCTGCTCTTGAACTCTGCACTCCCTCTTATGAGATCAAGCCTTAAAAAGGTCTCCATCAAAAGAGCATATCTCTGTGTAGGCTCCTACCAAGGTCTTTGCCCCAAAACATAGGAGAGGTCAACATGGACACTAGAAAATCAGGACTAGGTCTTATCCTGCACATGTTTTGTTCAGCTGTCTAGACTGGCTCATTGTCTGCTGGAGCAGGAGTGGAGCCAGATCACCCTGCCAGCTCCTGGTAAGACATCTGAGCAAATATCCCCATTTGGGGAAAAGTTTCATTTCAAATGGTAATCACGTCTCACCTTTGATGGGCTCCTGCTTTACCAAGCCTAAACTGCTGGACCACCTCACTTATCACAGACACAACTAACCCATCTGCTGCCATCTATACATCAAATGTGACTCCCGTCAGATGGCAGCTTGGGCTGTCAGCCTCACTTTTCATCCTCTATGAAATACTGATATTGGAAAGTCTTAACAAGGAAACTAAGATTACAGGAAACGTCCTTCACTCCAGAGACATCAGCACCGGCTGTTATCTCTGTTCTTCAGTTCTCAACCAGGAATAGAGTGGGACCAAATGCATTCAATCCTACCCTGAATGGCAGCTCTACAGAAAGGTCTGGACTGGAAATCCCAGCTTTTTGGTGCCTTTAGTCAAATGGAACAGCATCAGGAAGATGGGGGGAGTGGTAGTGGGGTGGGGCTGTGCTGTCCGAAATTTAAATTGACTTTTATTTAATCTGCTTTGATTCACCTCTAATCTTTCACACTTTTTCCTAAGTTCTGAAAATGTACAGAAATGAGACCAACACACAGATTTAAATAAAGTTACCATTTCCTTTCAAAATGTTTGCTTAGAAAACTTACATAGTTAAAAAATGTATAGTAAGAGCTGATCAAGTGATTAGGTACACTTAAAGGTTTCCTTTTTAAAAAAGTACATGTCTGAATCTCATCTTCCAGTTCTTTCAGAGTATAAATCTTTATTTAATTTTAAGCATTAGAACTTCAGGTTCTAGGTTTCACAGATATCTAAAGAACATGCAACTTTGAAGATCATTATGGTGTGAAGTTTTAATTGATTTTTTGGTAGTCAGAATCAAGAGGCAGATACCACTCCATGTGAACTTGCAAAATAGGTCAGCTGGGCAAATTTGTTCAGCTTTCTTCTACACTCTTTAGACACTTCCCCAATTACTACCTCTTTCTAAAGAGGTGTCCAAAGTTGGTTGTTCTCTCTTTGTATGACATAATTTAACTCTCTACAAAGGCTGGCTTGTTAACCAGTCACTTAATTAACACAGTGAATATACAGTTGAATGTCTTATTATATCCATTCAAGATAGCTAACTTTCTGTAATAACATTCCATTTCTATGGCAAGATGCATGAATTGCTATAGTCCACTCAAAACAAGAAATTCTCTCTCCTTAAATGTGATTATAGCAAGTAGGTTTCCATTTGGAATTATTTTAATAATCAGTAACAATAAATTAATTAGTATCATTAATTAATATTTACTTCTTTTACTTCCAAAACTTTCTAGAACAGAAACAATATACTGATTTTATTGGGAAATCTGAAAAACACATTGTCCCATTTATTCTGTTTTACTTTGAAGTGCTACTTAACAGCTACCTGCAAGTAATGAGAATCTGGAAGGAGAGAAGCAACATAAAAGTGAGTTATCCCGTTAATAAAAGGAACTGCGCGGACAGCATGTACGCTCTCTTCAAACTACAAATAACAAAACTACAAATTCAGAGCAGGAAAAGCTAGCATTGCCTTTTCAGTAAGTCTTCTTCCTAAAGCCATTGTGCTCTGGCTCTGTGCTATACGCCTTCCACGTTCAAATGGAAAGCTTCCAACCACATCAATAACAGGATATTTCCATTAGGAATCGGCTGACATTTATTTTTATTCAGTTCAATTCCTTCCGCAATTCTAGCTTTTCCAGCAAACAAATGCAAGTTCAAGGGGAAAGAAAACAAATATTCCTCCAACGATCACACGCTCATCTTCTTCAGCTTTTTTAAGCTCTCTGAGGTAAACAGCAAGTGCTTTTAGTGCCAGTTTCTGAGTAATAACAGGGAAAAGCGACGAGGTGATTGAAAGCACCACTGGCTTCTTAATGCAAACACTTTTATACTACTTAGGGAACACGTGTTCAAGCACTACTTATGAAACAGCTTTGACAACACAGAGAGAAGCTTTTTGCTTGTTGTTTGTTTAACTGAGAGAGTATCTATTATAGAAGCAGTTGCTTTTATTGTACTTTTTTAGCATTTTTTTGTTAAACAGAAGCAACCCACGGTCTTAATAATGCATTAGTGAATGGCTGTCTTCTCTGGAGACTTCATTATCATGAGGTTTCACGGCACTCCAGCTCTTCTGAGAAGACATTTAGAGAAAACATAAGAAGGGTAGTGTAAAATTTCTAACACCTGAGCTTCCCAAGAAGAAAACCAATTGAGATATATTAGAAGAACCTCATCCTCACTGAGGGACCTTTCTTTAAAACATCAAAATCACACCATTGCACATGGATGCCTCCTTCCAAGAAAGCAACAGGATCAGCATTTTTGGACACAGAACATAAATATCACACTAACACTTTAGCAAAACATGTTTACAACATCCCTGCATATTTATGGTACTATATCATGCCTGGGAGAAAGCTTTTCTAAGGTGAACAAAAGCAGCAGCAAACTGAATTAGACTTGCAGCCTGAAACAGAGCATGTGCAGCACACTTAGAAATGATCTCACAACATTGAATTTAACCATATTTAAGACAGATTATATTGGCAAGATATTTAAGGCAGGGACTGCAAACTGCTACGCTGTTGTAAGCACCTATTTGTTATTTCTTATTAAAGGTACTGTCACTGGCCTTCTTTCAGTCTGGGAAATAAGGGTCTCTCTTCCCTTGTACATTTCTCATGCATAGATGGTAGCAAGGACTTTGCAGCAACTTTTCAGCGGCTCAGCTTTGAACTTGGAATGATAGGGTCGCAGACAGCTCAAGCTGGATGGGAGTTCGGGAGGTCCCGGTCCCTCAGCGCCAAGGTCAGACGGGGCTGCTCAGGGCTGTGCCCCCTCGGGGCTGGAAACTCCCCAAGGACTGAGCCAGCACAGCCTCCCTGGGCAGCCTGTGCCTCTGCCTCTCTGGGCCCAGGGAAAAGCCTTTTCCTTGTATACCATCTGAGCCTCTTTTGCTTGGTCCAGCTGATGCCCCTTGTCTCTCCGGCTCCCTCTTCTCAACCACCTTCCTGCAGGTACACAGGTATGGGGGGTTGCGGACAGCCCCTGCGGAGCTGTCTCCCCAAGGCTGAGCCAGC
Organism: Ibycter americanus; assembly: GCA_035590275.1. Classification (NCBI taxonomy): domain Eukaryota; kingdom Metazoa; phylum Chordata; class Aves; order Falconiformes; family Falconidae; genus Ibycter; species Ibycter americanus. The sequence continues at coordinate 60,188,850 of JAVJGI010000062.1, forward strand.
CCCATCCCTCAGCCTCTCCTCACAGGGCAACTGCTCCAGCCATGACCATTCTGTTCTTGATACTCTAGAAAATGGTTCCTTACCCAAAGGAAAGTGCACCCTATTTTACAGGGGAACAGATAAAGTGAGTCACACTGACAGCTCTTGTCAACTCCACAGCATCATCTGACTCCTGGCGTCAGCAGTGGAGCCGCGTTCCCACGTCCAAGCTTGGCTTTGCTACAGGCAGGATTACAGCGGGACCAGTGTCTCATCTTCCAATTACAAATTATCTCCGCAAGAGCACCCCACTCACGCTCTGGAAGAAGTGGCCACAGAAATGCAGAGCTCTGCTCATCTCCTCAGTTCCAGGGTGGCTTGCCCTTTTTGCAGAACAGTTTGTAAAGCCAACCCTCCAAATTTTTATTCATACAGCAGCAGAAAAGCTCCAGCACTACCATTATATCCTGGATTTAAATTAAGATGAAGTGCCATATGATCGCTTAACACCTTGTTATATCATCTGCCAAAGCTAACAATGGTATTCACAACTGGCTAAGCCCTGAGAAACATGTATACTTCAGGTATTAGGCAAACCGTTATCCTTCTACTTGGTACCGAGGGGGAAATTCTGGTTACATTTCAAATACTATTTACAGAACTGCTTGTCCACTCGAAGACAGAAGTTTTAGACATCGTTTTCCTGTCTTCTGCTTCCTTTAATCCTCCTATCTAACCAAACCCCGTTCACAACAGACAGAAGAGACCTTCCAAGGTCTCCATATAAATACCTGCAGGACAAAACTTACCAACACTATTTAATGGAAACTCTTTTTAATTAAGGACTGTAAAATCCACCTTTGTAGATACTAATTGCTTATGAACAAAGCATACCACATATTGTCCAAGAATTAAAGCTATTTTTTATGAGGCAGAGGGAGGGCGTAGACTTACCTTAATGATAATCTCTTTGGCATCACACAGCAATATGTCACAGAGCACTTTCATTACTTAGTATGAAATATATAACAGCTGCCAACGCTTCTACTTCTGTCTGAACAAAAGCAAGATACTTGTAATGAAATTATAACTATCGATGGGTGAGGTGCTCAGCTAGAGGATACAAATGATACAAGATTCAAAACTAGGCAAAACAGAACTTAAAGGAGGTGTCAAGCCTGAGTAAAAGGGAATACTTTATCCAGACAGAAGACACAGTTGCATGCATTTTCTTAACATCTGCCTGGTATCTCAGCCTCAGTCACTAGACATCATAGAGATCACGAAATACCATACTTTCAGGTATTTTCTGTAGTGTACACGAATATACACACAGCCACAGAGCTTCCACATAAACACTCCCTAGGATATAAGATAACTCCAAGATGTTTCCTAATCAGAATATGTTACATCATGGGAAAAATGTTCACACTTTAATGCAGCACTATCCTGAAAGTATGAAGAAGTAGCACTACTAAAAGCTCTGGGGACACAAACTGAAACATCCTTCCTCCCTGGTTCTCCTCATATTCATTTTTGATGGTTGCTTTTCTGTTAAGGCCTATCACACAGGTACTGCTAACTGTTTTGTATTTGCAACTAACTCAAAATACTGTGAAGAGTATCCTAGTGACATTACCCTTCAACAAGTCAGCCTGCTCCATCAGGGATAATAATCACAAGGACCAAACCCAGAGATGTGAAGGCATTTGTCTTGTAAAAACAGCCTGTGTACTCCAGTGATGTTCACTTTAATATTTGTTTTTATTGACCTGTCTGCTTCTCTTTCCACAAACGGAGTTGCAGGATGTCAATCCAATCCATGGCTGACTCCAAAGAAGGGATTTTCACTGCAGAGGAGGAAGCTGTACCTACCCAAGAGGTGCTGAATGCAGTACATCTTCCAAGGGCATTTTAACAACTCTGCAGGTGCATTATGAAACACAGTTACAGGTTACTCAGGAGCCTGTGGACAAACTTGTGAGTTTCCCACACAAGTTCGTAAATCGGTTTCAAAGGTAACAGAAAAAGGCTAAAAGAAAAGGCTGCCCATTTGCCCACGAAGGCTGGAAAGCAGCATAAATGATTCCCCTGTTCTGCATCAGCAGGTGTTTAGACCTGCAAACATAAACAGTACTATGTACAACAAACCACTTCACCTTCCCCTGTCAGATGCAATATGTGGACAGGACGGGAAAAGCCAACAGAGAGGAAAGTAATGTGTTGCTATCATTACGTATGCAGCAAATACTGATCAATCTGGATTAAAGAAGAAAAAGGCAAGACGACCTCCTTGATCTGCAGTTGTTTCTCTGGGATCTTAAGGACACCACAGAAAATGGAAGGTTTTTAATTAAGAGCTGCGTCCTTGCAACACAACCTAGCACAGAACTTCCCCCCTCTCTGGGGTCTGCACAGAAAGGTGTGTGCCACATACCAAGCAAGCACATGCAGAAAAGTTTCTGCTGCATATATTCAGTGCTTACTGTGCTTTGGCAAGCTAGCTGAACACCTCACACCTGACACAACTCCACACTCAAAGGCTGCTCAAGGCCCACATCTTCCCCTGTGCAGTGCAAACCTGACCCAGCTGGTAAAATCATCATCTCCCTTCACGGATCCTGGTTTTTCAGGCTGTAGTCAGATGTGCTGCCTCGGCCGCAGCAGAACCATGTTAAGGGCTCCTGCTCTCAGCCCCGCTGCCGGCTTTCCCACCCCAGCCCATCCCCCTGGCCCCTGGGCAGGGGCCACACTGCCCTCTCTGCAGGATGTTACTGTCCTTCTCCAACCTGCGAAGGCAGGAGTACGGGTTTGCACACCTACCCAATCTGTCACAGTGGTACAAGTTAAACACTTCTCCTGGAAGGATTTAAAGATCACTTGGATGCATCTTAACTGAAACAGACTGGGTAGCACCTACGTATGCTGCTGCACCCTGCGTTTCTGGGAATGATGCAACTGCTGGTGAGGGGTGGGGGGTGAGAAACTGCTGTGGGAGTTGACTCTTAAACCAGCTGGGAGGCACCCAGCCCAGCCTGGCTGGTGGCACCTCCTCCGGGCGCGGAGAGAGCCGTGTGGGACTGCCAGGAGGGGCCAGGTCCTTGTGGCGGGGAAGCAAGGATGTTTGGCTCCACTGAAATGCAAGAAGATGAGGCAAGGCAAGATCTTACATGAGCATATGGGCTTGTTCCCAGAGAAAACGATGTTCTTGTGTGCCTCATTCCTCCTCTTGCTAACGTAAACCAGGAGACTAAAGTCAAATGTAATTGCTATACAAGCACAGTGTTCTGTCTTTAGCAGGGAATGCAGGCTTTAACAATATATAAACCATTTCTAAAAGATGTAAAGGAAAGCTTAGTGCAACCTGAATGCAGACAAATATTTTAAAATAAATCAAGGTTATCCACTAAGCACTTTATTAAATTGGTTTCATTCATATATGTACATTCATGCCCAGACAGCAAGTCCAGCTGATAGGATTTCTACAATAGGAAAAAAACTACCAAATCAAGGTACTACACTATTAAAGCTTCCTAAAAAACAAAATGGAAAAAAACCCTACCAAACCACCAAACCCCAAAAAACCCCACCCACAGCAATTTTATAGGGAGGTAATGAAAGAGAGAAGAAAGACAAGTATTGTGATAGTATTAATGCTGGAAAGACAAGGAAGGAGAAAATGTGCAATTACGCATAAATATAGCTCTTCTCTTTAGTTATGTAACAGAACGAATAATTAGAACAATAACCACCACTTAAGAGTCAATAAAAGCAGCATGTATTTATAAAGGTCTTGCTATATCAACTCACAATACCTTTTCATATTTCTCCTCCATTATCCTTCTCCTGTCACGACACGGGGACAGTGTTACAGCATCCCACTGTGCAGAGAAAGCATAAGAGGACATTCGGATGCAGCCGTAACCAGAAGAAACAGTAGTGGCAGTAGGAAGCAAACTAAAATCTAATCAAAAATTTGTAAGCAATTCAGAGAATCTGACTGTGGAAGATAGCAGGTTTTATTGTGCCCACAGTAACTGAGTGTTTGCACTGAGTCAAGATGACAAAAGAAAATTACTGCACCATCGACTATCAACCGTGTACCTAGAAGTACTAAATTATGGGCTAGGAAAGCAACAGGCCAGTTTTTGAAGTTGAGGAACAACAGCATTTACATGTATCTCATATACAGAAGCATCTCAGACAAACAGAGCTTATTTGGAGAAGAAAAGGCGTGATCAAAAACTTCCAAGACTGCGCTCCCAAGGAGCAAAAAAGTTGAAAAATATAATCACCAACTCTTGAGTAGCAAAAGCTATGAAGCTCAGCATCCTATGGAGCACCCACATGAATTTTCTGATGTCTAATAAGCTGAATGCTTGCTACAGCTCTTCCCTCAGTGGGGGCATCAACCTCATCTCTCTCATCTCCCTGGTCACCAGCAGTCTTGAGGTTTGTAAGAATTTCATCACTTTGAAATCTCTACTCTTCTATTTATATTGGTTGAAACTGATCCCCCAGGGGTAAAAAATTACTCTGGGGCAATGAGGGGAGCTATCAGTCAGACAGCATTATTATTATTATTTTAGCTTCATCTCCTTAGGAAACCAGGTTGAAAAGAATATAGTCGGGACAGAAGAGAAGAAGCAACAAAAAGAAATCTCAAATAGGAAAATCTCCTAAAACAAGAATTATTAAGTCAAGTACAGAAGACATTATTTCACGTGAGGAAAGCCAGATTTGGGAGCTTTTCACATCAGATCACCATTCCTGACTTTGTAGGATTTTTGCGATGCCATACTCTTAGACTGCAGTGAAAATCTGGATGATGCCCTTGTAAAAATGTAAACGCCAGAATCTTAATCCATTCTAATGCTGATGTTTTACTGTCCAAATACTTCTGCCAGACAAGATTGCTTAGATTTACTTTTGTAATTCTCCCCTTTCAGTGCTGGTGGCTATCCCATGGATCTGAGTGGCCGGCCTGGATGCCACAGAGTGGCACAAATCAAGCCATCAATCTGAAATCCTGCTTTGTTTCACTGCTCGCAAAACTGTTTGAGGGAACAAGGAGCATGCTAGGGAGACGCTGCAGTGAATGGTGGCTCTCTCGCCATCAAGATATGGAAAGCGCACAGAAATTTCCCTTGCCTTTTCCCCAAAGCCAGTCAAGAGGGAGCCATGCCGAGAGAAGTGAGCAACTTCTCTTCAAGTTCTGGAGCAACTTCACCAGAAAAATCAATGAAGTCCCATGTACAATCTCTCACAAGAGTGATCTTTAGCTGATGGAGAAAACTACACATGTGATTCTTCACAGATTTTCATCCCAGGTGTTAGAAATCGAAGGGAGCAGGAACATTGCAAATGATTCATTAAAAACACTTGTCATACTAACAGAAAACGCAATTTGAACAGGACGTATCAATAAATGGTCACAAGGGAACAATTTTGCACTTCCAGACAGATTAACAACGTGACCTGGCTGAGTTTCTCTCTCTCTGCATTTCATGATTTGCATCGATATCTTTTAAATTTGTCAGGATTTTGAAGGTCATGTATATTTTTACAGCATACTGATCTATGTTACGCTGTTTTGCTTAAATTTGTTACTGTCATGACATGTCTAAGACAAAAAATAAAGTCGACTGATCTCTGTTCCAACAGGGTGTATTTCAAAACCAATCCACAGAACTAAAACTTCACTCTAATGGTCCAGTAAAGTGATTGCCTTTAGAAGTTATTTGGGTATTTCTAGTGAAGCTTCATTTTACTTCCATATAAGTACTCTTTATCCACTACGATGTAACATTTCATACACATCATAGCACAAACACTGAAGTTCATAATTTCAAAGGGAATATTAACAAGTGAAGCAAGAAAAAACCCAGACCATTCTCATTCCCATGACTTCTTCTGTGAGGAAAGGTAAACAAAGTGTCATGGTCTTTCCTTCAGCTGTTTTCAAGGTCTCTGTTCTGATCAAGTATTTAATCCAAACTTTTTTCTAGCTACAAAAGGTAAGGAAGTTATACGGGGTAACTCAACATGCCCTATGCATTTTCACGTTCATCAATCCTAGCCACAATGCCCTCAAAGGTGGCTAGGATTTTCTTGGAATGACCAAAGGCTGGTTACTTTCCAAAATTCAAATCTTTAAGAACTGGGTGTATCTGTACCGAGACAAACAGCACGCTGTAGCTCATTTTATCTACTGCTTCGGGAATATTTTGAATACTCTTTTATTTCTTCCTTCAGGCAAAGCACTTGCCTGCTCTTCAAAGTCCACAAATAACTTTTTAACAAATGCAGAGGAGCATCACTCATAACTGAATTATGAAACAATTCTCTTCCTGCCAACATTTTGTTGCAATCAGAAAGAAAAATTCCTGTCTCGCGAGTGATCGAAGTACGAGGACACCCCTTGCAATCAGGGAAAGATGAAAGTCAATGATGTATTTCATTTTCTAGGAACAGCTTTTGCATCAACAAACTGCAGGTTAGTTGCTCATTCTGTTGTCCATACAACTTTAATTATGGTCCTGATGCACAAGGGTTATTTTTCAGAAAGGTATTAATGAAAACGTATTAGTTATGTTAAATAACTAAGCAGTATCACTATGTAAATAAAGCTGGTATTTTCACTCTGCAGTCTTCACGTTCTTACTACGGATTGATCTGACCATACAAACGTAATTTCAGAAGGGAGATGTAGATAAAAATCGCACCTGGAGCGCTTCTGACGGCTTTTCTGCCGGAGAAAAAGTCGTTTCAGTTTCCTGCCCGCGGGAGGCAGCCGCCCGGGGCACAGGCAGCCCGCTCAGGGC
>JAVJGI010000062.1:60196373-60221137 GCA_035590275.1 Ibycter americanus
CATGAGGTGGCCGCAGAGGGGCACCCCGGGGCTGCCGAGCCCGCAGCGGGCGGGCGGGGGCGCCACGTCCCGAAATACCGAGTGTGGGGCGGCCCAGCTCGCCCCCGCTCCAGCTCGCCTGTGCAGCCGGGAGGGGGGCCCTGCGTGGAGGGCCGTGCCTGCCGAGGGTCCCTGTCCCTCCGTGGCCCTCCCAGAGGCACAGGGCTGTCCCTCTGCAAACTGGCGGCGGCGGGGAGAGCGGGTCCGGGTGCCCCGGCACCCAAAACCAGCCGGGAAAGACACGGCTCTTACCTGCAGCTTTGCTGGCTTTAGCCTCAGCTCCCCGGGGTACACCCTCTTGTTTGGCTGCAGTCCCTCAAACTGCACCAGCAAAGTGACACAGGACATCCTCCCGCTCCTGCCCAGCGCGGGCAGCCAGCGCCTGACACACTCGGGTGTGAAAACAACGCACAAGGGTGGCACCTGGACGCGGCCGTATGCGACCCTGCGCGGCGGCAGCTGCGCTCCGCTGCCCGGGCAGAGGCGGTGGCGCAGCTGCACGGGTCTGTCACCGGGCTTCTGGCCTCTGGGACCTGCCATGACGCAGGAGCTTGAAATAATACAACCAGTAGTCTTCTCGGTTTTCCTCTTAAAATGTTGCCCTCTGAAGAATATTGCAAGTTCTCTGTCTTAATTATCGCGTTTCAGTGGAAACACAAAGGTTAACACCCGGCATCTTAGCATCTGTCAAGGCACCAGCACATTCCCTGCAGCTGGATGCGTAGGACCATATTATACCAAACTGGCTTTGAAAGCTTCTTAAAAGATCTAGAAATGTTACGCATTGATTTTTAAGATGCTTTTTTTTTTTTTCCACATTGTACCGAAAGGACTCTAGACCTTCTGTTTTTGAAATCCCTTTAAACCGTTTGAAAATCTCACCACAGCCAATCCATATCTATCTCAACCATTTCCCTACATCCAGTCACAGCTGTGTGACAAGGGAGCCTGCACAGAGGTTTTCCATTTATACCTGATATCCTGAGAACTAGACAGGCTCAGCTAAAGACAGGTAGCATACCTGGATTTTCCAGTGCTTACGCTACAAATTATGTCAAGCTTTTTATAATATTTATTTATGATAACAAATAAAGGGAGTCGCAGGGTTAGAAATTTATTTCATTTTGAAATTGAAGTTGGTGTTCCTGAGCCTAAAATCCCTTGGTTTTACTTTTTATTTTTCTGGTGTGACCTAGAATAATTAGGATCTAATTTTAAGACCATTTAAGCCATGTTATTATAGTAATCCAATTCACAATGGGAATTTAAAAAACCTAATAAGTCAGGTGATGGCTTAGAATTGGTTGATTATCTTGTGTTTTGATTAGATTGTTCCAAACGTTCTCTTAAAGTGTAAGAGCTGTAGTCTGGAGTCATGCCAATAGTCCTTCTAAAATATTTTTCTTAGCATATAATTTACTATATCTCCTTTAATGATTATTCTCTTTGTCATTTATTTTATTATTTGAGTAGATGGTTTGATTTATCAAAACCCCCTTATGACTACTATCTTTAGCTTAATGATAGAAATAACTGGCAGATGTCTTTCGTTTCCTGGGGTTTATGAAAGGTTTATTCAGAAGAATGAACGTGCAGTTATTCTCCCATGAAGCTAGTATTTATGCTATAGATTTACATTCAGCAGCTCATCTTTCCAGCAGAAACTGGAATTCAGTGCTGATCACCTGCAGTGCTTCGTTTGTGTGAGGACGCATGAGGAAAGAAGAATACACCCAACCACCATACATATCACTACTACAGATATTAGTGCCAAGATACAGTCCTGGACTTAGCTTGGTAATATTATGTGAAGGCCTTGACATCTTTCTAGCCCATCTATACGTCTTCTGAGGAAAAATCCAACCTGCGTATCCCTTCAGGCAGATGTAGTGGTAGTACTTTTGAGGTAGTGTGGGATGCTGCTCACCTTTCCTCATGCAGCCAGTGTCTGCCATGTACAGGTGGGATTTCGCGTGTGGTGTTCGGTGTGGAGCGCTTCAGACACCTGTTCTGAATCAGACCCAGCACAAATGCCTGGGAGAATCACAGATCCCAGTAAGTGACATGGTTACTGTATGGCAGGCAACAAGTTCTTCAGGGATGTGCGTGTTTCCACTGTGGCACTGAGAGAAAAATCCTTTCTGCATAGGAGCAAATCAATCACCTTAGTGATGTTCAGTAGCGGAAAGCTGTTTTGAAGTGGTTGGCATCAACTTATTTTCTGCTGTGTTCATGCCTTGACAGAAACCTGGAGCATCCCTCTTAAAGCTACAGCAGCGTTACTCTTCCCTTTCTTTATCATAAAGTGCTCTTTCTTTGATTTATTTTAGTTTTTCCCTCCTTGTAGCAAAATCAGTGTCACTTGAAAAACAGGTTATATATCTGTAAGGCTTGCTGAGAAACTTTTTGTGTTGTAGCTCTGTGCAGTTTCAGTATTTTTAGACATCTGGAAGATTAGGGGAAAATCCTACTGTACTTTAATAATACTCATGCCAGCCTTTCATTCTTTATATTATATTGTAAATATTGTTGAATGTTTCAGATAGAAAATAATATAACATTATATCTCAAAGAAGCTTCTAATGAAATCAATTGCGATCACAGGAAACAAGCCAGTGAGGAAAATACTGTGGATGACTACTTTTTAATTCTAGTTGAGAAATTTATGAAGATTATGTTGTACTGTGATGCCTAGAAGCCAGGGAATGAATTCAGTGGCCCAGATCCCTGCTAGTCCTGTGACATGTTCCATGTTTCACCTGGCAGCTGAAGTTTTTAAGATAAGCAGGATATAAATAAACACGAAACAAAAGCAAAATGCACACTTTTATGATTATTTTGCTTTCTGTGCGGTACCCCCACTGCAGGGGGCACTGGCGATGCCAGCCAGGAGAGGAAGCGGACTACACCTGGGGAGCAGTGGGGAGCTGCAGGACCGCCATCCTTCTCCATTGGCCACCTCACTGGATGGACCACGTACCAAACCTCCCGCCAACACCCCTTTCCTGAGCTGGGAATAGAGCTATACTGAACTGGTTTTTCATAGGATCTGAGCAGCCACAGTACTGGATACAGTATTAGAGGCTCAGGTTGCCTTTTAAGCTGGAGGCAGAGTCTTGCCTGAGTAAAGGCTTCTGAATTCCCTCCTTTCTTCTAGAGAACTGTCTTTAGAAAGCTGACATTTTGCCCTCCTTAAAAGCATTATCTTAAGAGATGTAGCATAAATGAATATTCCCTGTAAAAAAAAAAATATTCTTAGAGGGCTCTAAATAAGATGACAGAGCTAAATAGAGGAAGAAGCCTTAGCTGAAGGCAAAAGGCATTTTTCAAAAAGTGACGTTGTGTGCAAACAAGGGAGCTTAGACAGATCATAAACCCGGACAAATTAGGTTTAAAACTATAAATAAAGATTTTAAAGAACAACTTGCTGAAGGCAAGTGTAAAAGTTACTAATAAAACCTTAAGGCACAAGAACTAGGAAGTTCTACAGAACTGAGGGATGATCAAGGAGTAGGAGGATCACAACAAAGGCCACAGAAGAGGTGCTAACACAACTCTCTGTTGCAGTGTTGACTACCAAAGAGCTTGCAGGCATTCATATCCATAATTTTTCATTACGAAAATCAGGTCTGAAGAGTTACCTCACATTCAATGGTTGGAAGAAAATAAAAAGAAAAAAAAGAGCTCAGATAAGTGAAATGGATAATAAAATCAGCTGGCCTAAGTTGTATTCACCCAGAAGTACCTAGAGAGGTCAGGTATTGAACAGCTGTTCCACTAACTGAAGTGTAAACCTACCATTCAAACAGAAGGTACCAAATCTTCAAAAGGGCTCTAGAGGGTATTTGTATTTGAGGCAATCCACTTAAAAATATGCTAAAGAATATAGTATCAGTTGGTACATGAATAATTCTGAACTAATGGGGAAGCATCAACCTACCTTTTGTGGAAGGAAGCCATGCCTCTTCCCTATCTGCTGAAGGCTTCATCAAGCTCCTTCATATGTAAATGATCCAGCCTATACAGGACTTCTAAATACCATCGATACTTCTGTCAAGGTCTTTTAGGAAAGACCTATGAAGACCTTTATAAAGAAACTCAACTACCTTGAGATAAAAAGGATTAGTAACTGCTTAAAAGGCCCACCACAGGATATTAAAGAAAATGGTCCAGATGCAACTTCTGGCTCACAACACAAGAGGCACTGAATGAAATCCTCAGACAGTGGGTTTGAAACAAATAAAAGGAAGTATTTGTTCCACACAGCACATTATTAAATGACACTTTGCCCACATAATCAGAGAATGATGTAGAAACAAAAATCATAAACAGGTAAAGAAGTTCAAATTATGAAAGAAATATCCATCAGGTGCAATTAAACACAAAAATTCAGATTTCCAGTTCTTTATATGTGTGAAGCTCCTAATAAATGACTGAAAGCAACAAGGCTTATAATACGCTGCAGAAACACAAAAGCAAGTGCATCATCTGCGTCTCAGCTCCCTGCAGCTTCAGTGCCTGCAGTCTTTGTGCTTGCTTGAGGAAAACTCAGACCCTGGAGACATTCAGAAATCTTCTTGGGGAGAATGTTAGTTGGAAAAGGTGTTTCAGTAGGAATACTAGATTTTTTATTTACTTATTTACCAGCATTTTCATTAAAATACTGACAGCATGAGCACTGCATGGAGCCCTTCCTAGTTTGCACAGCACAATTACTCTAAGTGGCAACATCTTTCTCTTGTTACCATCACATCCACATGTCCATCAAAACCAGGAGAAGGCCTCCAACATATTGGCCTCCAGCAGCTGGCCTCTAAATTCGTATGAAGCAAGAGTTAAGCCCACAGAAGCTGAAAGCAAGTATAAAGCAAAAAACAAGCTTCTGACTCGTGAGATTACATGTATGCGTCCAAACACATGCAGCCTTCCCCATGCAAGCAGCCTGTCGTCTGTGATACAGTATCAGGCTCCACATCTTGCGGTGACCTATGGCAGAACTGACAGCTACATATGTGCTTTGAATTAAAGCAGTCTAAGGAGAAGGGAGATTACATCGCCTAGATTCAGAAAAGTCTACTCAGAGGATCTGCAGCTGAAATGTGTGTTTGTATCAGAATGTCAATGCCAGGGTTTGAGCAGAGATGCTGCTTTTTCAGCCTGGAGTTGGCCCTGACCGGCTGCGTGTGAGACATGCCCTGCAGACATCCAGCTCTTGCCTCCTACCCTTCCTCAGCTCCAGGCTCCCACACACATTCATAAAAGGATCAGAGCATTTAAATAGCCTGGTTACAAAGTTGTATTGAAACATAGATACTGATGCAAATAGTACAGCCTGTTGGCACTGTATGAATCATGCCAGGCCTAGAATGAGTCTACATTAATTCCAAGTGTTCTGTATTTCCATTTCCAAACTAGCTCTCTTTTGATAGTCATATTGTGAGTTGCCTTCATTTAGATTATTTTCTTTCTTTTTGCAGTTTTCCTTTGCATCTATAAATGCTTTTGCCAAGTCCCTGTATATATAGCTAATTTCCAAAGCTTCCCTCATCCTGTTCTGTGTTTGATCTCCAGTTCTTCCAAAGGAATGTAAATAATGGCAATCAGAAATTGAGATAGAGGCATCTCTTGAGCGAGTTGTTACAAACAAATCCTCATTAGAAACAGAACCAAAAGAATCAGGAAAAGGTCCATTCCCACTGTAAAGTTGCTTTTTTGCATGTCAGATATACACACAGCGGACTGTGTCCTACCATTTTGGTCATCCTCTCTTCTTCCATAAAAGAAGTAAGGACTACCCTTTGAAGCCTGTTCCTGCTTTCTGAGGGAAAGCGAGCTGTTCCCATGTCATCTCTATGGAGAACACAGGCACACACACAGCCTCACCAGCAGCACATACACTGTGCCATCAACAGCACTGTCTTCTCTTCAAAGAGTGGAGAAGAAGGAAGACAAATCAGGCTGGTAATACTGCCCCTGAGGAGGCTGCTCGCTGTGATGGCTGCTGTGATGAATGGCCGTATTCAGATGATACCTTTGAGAGTGGCTATGAAACACTTTTTTGAGGTCTGCATTTGTCAAGTCAGACATAACTTTGGTGAATCTGGTACCTGTGGGGGTTACTGGGCAAAATACATGCAACCCTCCATGCTGCAGCAGCTACCGCAAAGCCACTACACTGTTTGATCCTTCGCTACCAAAAATTACAGAAACACTTGTAATAAATACAGTTGTTCGTAAATCCCTGGAATAGCCTGCTGGGTGAAAAGCTCATTACAAGTCACATTCAATTAACAAATGACTGTCATTGCCAGATGTGTATATCCTGAGGTATAGTTTGATATGTCAGGCTGGCTAAATGGTGATTAATGCTTAGCTGACAATTTCACAAAGCATCGCACTAAGTAAAGGAATACCTCTGAAATAAACAGCCCAACCCGCAAAACTTAAGCTAACTGGGGTGAAAACATGAAATAAGGGGAAAAAAGATTATATCCAAAAAATACAGAGAATCGTAATAGTTTGCAGTCATTCACCAGGCTATGTTTCCGTGTTTCACCCAGCTGGGGAGGAAACATCTCCTTTTCAGATCAATAAACAGACAAATATTTTGCTCAGAAGTGATAAACCACAGCAACAGAGCTCTAAGTCCATTCCCAAAAAGACAACGAAGGCAAGGTAGAGTCTCAAATGTGACTTGCTGGGCTTCTGAAAAGAAGCAGTGTTGCATACAGGCTCAGAAGACCCACAGCGGTGGTGTTCATGAGCCTTTCTAGAGCTTTGTGAAGCATCTTCCAGGCCTACCACGTATTACTGTGGTGTTACAACTGAAATACAGGCAGCTGAGACTATGTTTTCATTAGTTAAGGAGTTCTTCTGCCCCCCACACCCACTTCACAGACAGCTGATTTTAGCTCCATGAAATGGTGCATCATCTCCTCAGTTGTCCTGTACAACTGGCTGGGGGGTCACACTGTAAACTGGAGCAGCAAAGGGGGTAGGGTGGGCCACAGGCAGTAATGAATATTGCCAGAATGGTATCACGAAAGCATGGTCTCCACTCAGGCTCTGCTATACTGCAACAGTCTCCATGTGCTTAAGTTAATCGTTTGGTGTGTCTTCTAGAACTGGGTTGACTATGCAGAGCAATGCATTACTAGATGGAGCATGCTCAGACATTGCCCTTCGCTGGGATGAAATGTCCAATTTATGCATTAGCATTTAAGGAGAAGACACTGATTCCTTTCATCATACAGCTCAAAGTTCCTAGTGCAACCAAAGCAGTGCAGAACAGTTGCCAGGCCATTACCTGTCTCCTAATAGTTGAGTTTTGCAGCACGAGGCACAGGAGAGGTACAATGCAGGCACCAGAAGATTGCTGCCTGCTTGCTTTGTAGCAGTGAGAAAAACAATGCAAATTGCTTTTGTTTTGTGAAACAGTTTCTTAACACTCTTTGGAGTGCATGATTTCATCTTGTCTAGTCAGTGACCCCAAACTCCCTGGTGATATAAATTATCTAGCAGGTTAGCTCAGCTGGAAGATTTACACAGTTCCTGATCTCCAGGGTATGGGATTTTGGTACAAATATACCTTCAATGCACCAGTTCCTTTTACATTTATCTCCTTAGTCATTTTTCCTCATTCTAAAGGTACAAGGAACTCAGAAGACATTTACTTGTATGGCTGTCTGCAAGGTGGTTCTTTATGACTGAAGTCAGTTCAACCTTCCAGAGCTGCTCACACTGGCTGCTGCAGTAATGTTACATACTGTATGGATTCCTGGGTTGAACATTTACCCTTTTTCTGAGCTGTCTGTTCTCTGCACACCATAGCAGTTAGACAAAAGGATCATATGCAATGAGGATACCAGCCAGCTGGAAACACTGGGAAATTGTCCTACCAGAACCAATCTTGTCAGATGTCTAGAATAAGCTGTAATTACTGAGGAAAAGTGCTAAAAAGGCAGAGAACTTGGTGCAGGGTGGGGGCGAAGTTGAATACAAAGAATAATCTCCAGTTTTCTCACTTGAAAAGGGACGGGTTCATAGCATCCCTCTTCCCCTTCCATGTCTCCCTCTTCCAGGGGTGTTTGACCTGCCCCTCAAACCCGGCCACAAAAAGCACGTGCCTGTCACAAGCACACGTTGCTCAAACCACAGAAAGGCAAGCAGCCGCCGGGCATCCCTTCTGCCTGCGCAGGGAGCACAGGTGTGATACGGCACAAGGTACAGCATACGCAGTCTAACAGCAGCCGCAGCCAGCCAGTGCTCCTGGCATCAGATTAACTCCACCAGCAGTACAGACAGCTTGTATAGCATCATACAGTGAGTCAGTCGCAAGAAAAAAGGTTAGAAGAGTTACAGTGCCATCCCAAAATAACACACTTGTTTATTTCCTCATTAAATGACTGGACACTGTGTTGTCATTTGTTTGTGTTCTGAGTATATAGGCTGCAGTGACATCCTCTGTCAGGTCTTATTTCTGATGCAATTTGTAATGTATTTGAGACTTCTGCAACTGTTTTACAAAATTATTCTCTCCCTTTTTTCTTTTTTTTTTTTCTTTCTTTTTTTTTTTTTTAAGCAAAGCAAGTAATAACTTCTTTTTCAGATATAAATTCCCAGGGATCTGGACCACTGCTCTTTTCAGAGTGCCGCTCCCAGCTAAACAAATGCCACATTAAGGTACCCAGCTTACCTTTCTCATCTCCAAAAAGCCAGTTTCTTCCTCAGACTGTTCTTGACTAGGGAGCACTCTTCAGTAAGCACTGCATAAAGCAGCTGGAGCTTATAAAAGGATATAAACCAGTCTCAGTGGCTGCAACAGCTAAAAGAGCAAACAAGCCCTGAGATGCATTAATGAGGAATGAAGCACATACCAGTAGAAAGACAAAAGACAAGAGAAACAGCATTGTGGAGAATTATCTGCATGTCATCACAAGGTGATCAGAGAACTAAAATTATGTCAGGCATCCAAGCACATGACTATCTATTAATTTGGCATTAGTTGTCATTTTAATTTGGTATCTGAGTAATCTGGACTAAAAAGTTCCAAATAAAGAAGACATTTAATGCAAGTAAATTGGAATAAAAAAACCAGAGAATAGAATGGACTTGAATCCAACTTCTCCCTTCAAATGTAGAGGTCATTAAGTCAGGGCTGATGTAAGCAGTAATAAACTTGCACTGTGTCTTTCTGGGGGGTACTCATTTCATGGCTGGCTCAGAGGAGTCTCCAAGGAGAGAGCACACGGGTACTGAAAAGCAACAAAAACCAATTCTGAAGAGGGGTGAAAGGACATTTTGCCTTGAAAAAAAGATGAGAGAAGATGTTTCATCAAAGAGCCTCTCAGAATGAATCAGCTCTTTGGAGTGTGTCAAGTTAGCTTTACAAAACAGACTGTTTCTATGTATTCACCATTCAGAAACCTTCAGTGAATCAGTGAATTAATTTCTTTCGGGAAGTTTCTCAAAAGTGGCTTGCCAGCATTACTGGAGAATTAATCTTTATAATTCAGCTGTCCAGCAGAGTGACTGATCACCTATAGTCTTATTCTTGCTCCCTTATTAAATGGTCTCTGCTTTAAAAGGACTGTTTCCCTTAAAAAAATAATCTTCACCTAGTCACAAAATTAATCTCAAATTTACGCAGCCTTGAAGATCAAAGTTCTGAAGGTTTGAAGAACAAACTTTGTGTTTATTAGTCTCCACCAGAATTATAATTATCTGAAAATACTAAGAAAGCAAAAGTTTTGTTCCTTAGAAAGCTCGGGGGCAGAACAGAACTAGGGCATAGATGATGGATTTGAAGATAGAAGCTGACCCTCTTAAAGAACCTTATACAAGACTCTCTGGGCTTCTGTAAAATGGGAATATTAATAAATCAGAAAAGCACTAAGAGAAAGATTGCTGTGGATTTGAAGGTCCAAAACATTATACTAGATGATGAGACCATAGGCGAAGAGATTAAGGATGGACATACCTGAGATATTTGATCAATTCTGAGGCAGGCAGTTTGAGCAAGAATCTACCTGACAGAAAGACCATCAGTGAAAGGTTGGGAAAAGAGATGAGCTTTTAGGAAGCAAAACTGAAATATTTCTCGCTCGATGGTAATTAAAATATGGAATGGCCAACCAAAACTACCAAAACAGTTGCAACAGAAAATCATATTCAAATAAAAGTTGGATGTAGTCAGATGGTACCAATCAGAAATCATATCTTCATCTAGAACCAATGAATGGGTGTATCTCCAACTTATTCATGTTATTAGGATGCCACAGCAGCACCTCTGTCTGCAGACTTACCATGATTCTGAGAACAGCTGTAATGATTCACACAAACGTTCCATGACTACAGAAATTATGTGTGTGGTCTTTCCATAATTCAAACTTACTGTGAAGTTCCTGCCACAACAATTTAGCAACAGTAAAGAGCTTGGTTACTGCAGAATGCAAAAATTTAAAATCATCACTATGTAGAAGACACACAGCCTGAGGTTTTTTCCACTCTCATAATCCCTGAAAGATATGTTTCCACAATTGTCCACTAGAAAACATTATTTCCTCTTCAGAGTTCTAAACGTCCTCTGGACTGCTTACAATATGCAGATATGGCTGGTCTTCTAAATTAATAAACCAAATTATTTTGGGGGCTGTCATCAGAATGTTCATTTGCTATGTTGTTTAGAGTTTATGCAATGTTTACTCACTTGAATGTGCTTCTAAATTTAATAGAGCTGCTCCTACAAGCAAGTCTTCACCTAGAAGACAGAAAAAGTGGTCCTTGCTACATGGAAAGTGCTAAATACTGACTTACATTGTTTCTGTTTTGGTTTCATGCAACACAACAGAATACAAACTTTCTCTATTACACTACAGATGTGAAATATATAAATATATAGCAAAAAGATGTTTGCCAATCAGAAAATCTGAAATATATTTTTTTAGGGTTGTTGGTTTTTTTAGTCTGGTTAATTTAG
Source organism: Ibycter americanus (assembly GCA_035590275.1). Classification (NCBI taxonomy): domain Eukaryota; kingdom Metazoa; phylum Chordata; class Aves; order Falconiformes; family Falconidae; genus Ibycter; species Ibycter americanus. The sequence goes on from JAVJGI010000062.1 coordinate 60,207,391, forward strand.
GTCAATTCAATTTGATCATGAGAGAGTAATATTTGGAACCAGAAAGTGAAAAGAACAAAACCCACAAATACTGCAAGAGCTTGGTACTGTAATGTTGAAATATGGGTTTGGCTGTAAATTAATGCTAGTGCATCATTCATAGAATCATGGAATGTCTCAGCTTGGAAGGGACCTCAAAAGATCAGCTGGTCCAGCCTCTCATTGGAAAGGGAATCAATTACAATCAGTTACGTGATAAATGCTTTTCTAATTTTCCATGAATGTTGATTTAGTGACTCCCATGGAATATAAATGTGAATGCTGGCAATATTAAATACATAAAGAAAGCATACAAAAGCAGAGATTTCAAACATGACATCTTATGCTGTTGTCTTTTCATCTTTTGTAAGATAAACAATATGACATCCTGAGCCTATACCTTTACTTTCACTGAAAATTTTCTAATTTTGTTGAAAAATTGTAAATGGTGCAAAAACTATAAGTTTTGGGATATTGTGGGTTTTTTTGCTTGTTTGTGGTTGTGGTTGTTGTTTTTTTTTAATAGAAACCTAAGGGCAAAGAAAGTTTGATAGAAAGAAAAAAAAAATACTTTTCACTGAAACACTGAAACATAGGGGAAGAACATTTTCCAAACTTTTAAAATTTTAATTAGCATATATTAGAGTACAGCCCCACATCCAAAGCAAAAGTATGACAACATCTTATTAAAAAAAAAAAAAAGAAATGCTGCTGGCAAAATATAACTTCCACAGGGTTTTCCTCCATTTTAAGGAACTTCTACAGACATTTAAATGTGTATCAGTCTTTTAATTATTTTGCTGTTAGGCGTTAACTGGATAACCAGGTAATGTTACAAATATCAGAAGCTGAAACTAAAATATATGGTACCAAACATGCACAGTAAAAGTTAGGTAAAACTAGCTTAGGCTGGATTGTTCCAATATACATTTTTGTTGTAGGTGGTTCTCCTCCATGTTCATTATATTCTTATTTCATCCAGATTTTCTTTCCCTCCTCGATCACACGGTGCCAATTAAGGAGGCATTGCTGTTTTAAGACTCCCATCTGCAAAATCTCTGTGAGATGGTCACTGATGTGCCAGCATAGGATCTATAGTTTGCTCCCTTCTTTTCATTCACCTGGGCATGAAAGTTTCTGTGATTGACCTTTTTCCTTTCCTGCAGCCAGCTTTAAAACCACATTTTCTGCTAATGGCATATCGAGTCTGGACATGAGAATAACAGAGTGATCTATGAAATGGCTCCCAGCCTCCTAAGCTTGACTATCTGTGGCTCTTTCTGTAGAATAATGTGCATAAACACTTGTATAAATGTGAGTTTCAGCAAGAATCAGCATTTATACTGCTTGAATATGAAAATATCTGCTACTAAATGGAATGCTAGGGATGGTACCTGGGGTCCAGAATGGCATCTGTCACTAGCTAAGCCAATAAGGATAAAAATGTAACACTGCAAATTCAATTTATAAGCATGGTATGAAAATATTCATCATGAGCTTAATATATTTCTTTTGCACTAATATCTGTGGTTTGTATACAAAGATAGGCTGCATATTTGTAGGCCCAAACCAGGTCACACATGCTAGGACACCAGAATGCGCCTGCTTGCACGTGCAAGTCTGGATTCATCCCAACTACTCGTTGGGGTGCAGGATGCTCTCCACTTTCATTCTCCATCATCTGGGTTAGGATATACACGCAGGAAGGAGACCGCACGCCTCCTGAAACACACCTCCAGTCCTGAGGCTTGGAGTCCTGTCACCAAGATGCCGGAGTGCCAAGCCCTCTCCCCCCAGACTCCATGCTTACATCAATGAGAAAAGCGGCAGCAGGTTAACTGTCCTCCGCTCACTGACTACATAGGGGAGCTCGGGGAACCAGATGTTTATCTAAGGCACATCATTTAAGAAAGCATTAAGAAAGCTTTAGAGTGGCCTTCAATTTGGCATGTTGCAAGAGACAGACGAGGGCATTTCTGAGCCTCTAATTAACCCATGATGACAGACATTGGGTAGTGACCTTTCATGCACCTGCAGCACCACCTGGACTAGCACCACTTAGACCTTGCCTTTTCACCATCCACATCACCCTGAAACCGCCGCTGACCTCCTTCAGATCTCTTGTATCATCTGCCTCACTTGACACACTGCTGTCGCAGATTTTACCACCCCTGAAAGAAAACAAATTACATGTTATTCTTTTTCTTGGAGAATTGAAATTGAAACATGCATCTATTGTTGAGTAGCCTGGAACTGGCTTTTCTTACCTGGATATCAGGTGGGTGGACAAGAACAACATTTTTGTCCCCAAGCTCTGATTCACTGCTCAGAGCTGGCAGAAAATCTCATTGCCTTTTTTATAAGAGCTTGCATGCCCACATGAAATAGGTTTGCTACATGGAGATGGGCAAATGCTGTTTGCAACTTGGTCAGCTTTCACCATATTATTTTGCCCAGAAACAAAGCTGGTCTGGGGGCATTCCAGAAATGGTGGGAGGCTGCTGAGAACCGTAATGCAAATCCCCACCAGGAGACAGTACAACCCAGGCATGGTTCTCTTAGCTTTAGCCCTAGAGTCAAAACAGGAGTTATTCTAGTTCAGCATTGAAAGGTTCATGTCAGGATAAGTGTGAAACAGTATGGCTGCTTGGGATGGACTGTGGTAAGGGGTAAGATGAGAGTGGAATTAGGAACTGGCAGAAGTTGCCTTGATCATGCTACTGACTAGTGCAGGTTCTGGAGAGCCAGAGGAGTTGGGAGTTGCCACAGGCTAGAGCCCTGACAGCCCAGAAAAGGAGAGAGGTCAGGTAGTATTTCCTGTAGATGAACACTTTTTTTCCACGGTTGCCACACATTGCCATTGGTACATGTTGTCATTGAAGACAGATGTTTTCTGGGATAAAAGTTAAGTTGCCATGAAAGTCAAGAGATAAGGTAAGAAAAATACTTTTCAATCTGGATCTGAAAGGATATCCATTTAAAATAAATTATTTATATAAATATAGAGAACATATCAAGCAAATTTGCCATAATAATATACCAGGAAAGCCTGGAAAACCTAAGAAAGCAAATCTAGGCCAGACAGTGTTTATATAATAGATCATCAATGACTTATAGAATCAATGTTTGTCATTCACTTATGTGAGACGGATGAAACAGCAAAAAACCAGTTGCACTAATGTGAAAAAAGTACATAATCTTGTCTTGGTGGAGAAACAAATGTTGCAGTGATTCCTTTTCCTGCCTTAGGTTACAATGAACCAATCTGCAACTGGGATCAAGAAGAAATTAAGAAGCTACAAGTAATGAATAAGATGTATTGCCATGTTTGTGGTAGTATGCTGGATAGACCCCTCCTAAACTCTTGCATGGTTAAATAATTCCTTCTCTTGTTTTCAGACATCGGAATTTTTATATATAAGAAATGGATCCTACAGGGGACATGTTGAATTCACAGCAGACTACACAAACATCTCCTGACACCATTATCATTGTATGGTACTTGACCAGTGTCCCTCCATATCATAAAGGCTTCAAGGAGAAAAAGAATCATTTTTCATAGTTAGAGAAACAAATACAGGTAAAATGACAGTCTAAAGACAAAACTTAGAACAGTCAAAAAAATGGGAAAGAGAAGTGTTAGTGCCCCCATACAAAAGCCTCCTTGTTTCGAAGTTGCATCTGTGAAGCCATGTGGATTGTCCAGAATATTATCCAGTAGATCTCAGTCAAGAAGTACAGTTTATTTGTATTGAAGTAGGTACCTCAAATACCTTTACGTTTAATACCTGCTAGTACTTCCGTCTTTCTTGATAATGTCTTGTGAGTCAACGCTTGACCATCAAAGGCAGTTATAGGTCATGATTTAGTACCTGAGACACCATCATCCTTGTGAGCTTGCTGGTCGGATGAGCAGGGGAAGGGCATGCCATCAAGAACCAGGCTTCACAGAGTGGTCAGGATATCTGCCAGTCCCACCCACCCATCAGCTGGGCTTTTGTTGTCTGTGAACCAAAAAGGGTTCAGCTCTGGTCCCTCAACAGCACTTAAACACTTTGAAATAAGTTGTGACTCTGTTGATAGAAAGTCTCTATTAAGTAAATAAAGAAAATCACTGAGATTCCTGTAACCAACTTCCACATGCAGTGTACTAAACCAGACGTATGCAACAAAACCTTGCTGTGCTTGGGTAATACCATATGCATAAAGAGGAAATCAGTGCTGAACATATTCCAAAGCAGTCACAGAAATACCAGTGCTTCTGAACGCTTCCTCTAGCCCATGGCTCTTCCATCATTATTACAAAATGACTGCTCCAGTACCATTACTCCAGTGCAGAACACTACGAATGATGAATCTCAGATTTAGCTGTAAAACAACATTGTTCTTCAAACCAACCTGTCAGGCCACAGAAGAAAAATGGCAGTGGGATGCTGTTGTGGTTTAACTGCGGCCAGCAACCAAGCACCACACAGCCACTCGCTGACTCCTGCCACAGTGGGATGGGAGAGAGGATTGGAAGAGTAAAAGTGAGAAAACTCATGGGTTGAGATAAATACAGTTTAGCAGGTAAAGCAAAAGCCGTGTGCACAAGCAAAGCAAATCACGGAATTCATTCACTGCTTTCCCTGGGCAGGCAGGTGTTCAGCCATCTCCAGGAGAGCAGGGCTCCATCATGCCTGACGGATACTTGGGAAGACTAACAAGCACCATAATGTCCAGCAAGTCCCCCACTTCCTTCTTCTTCTTCCCCCAGCTTATATACTCAGCATGACATCATACGGTATGGAATATCCCTTTGGCTAGTTCAGGTCAGCTGTCATGCCTATGTTCCCTCCCAATGTCCCGTGCACCTCCAGCCCTCTTGCTGGCAGGGCCCAGGAAACTGAAAAGTCCTTGATTTAGTATAAATATCACCCAGCAACAACTAAAACCATCAGTGTGCTGTCAACATTGTTCTCACACCAAATCCAAAGCACAGCACTGCACGAGCTACTGAGAAGAAAATGAACTCTAACCCAGCTGAAACCAGGGCAGATGTTTTTGATGTTCAGTGTGGTTTTTTTTTCATGGTATTTAAATCAGTTTAACTTGATTTCTGCAAAATAAGTTGCCTATCATCACAAGTAAGAAATTGTTAAAGATTAATCCTGGCTCTAAGCATTTTCTCAAGTTTTTTTTGTAAATGGGGACCTAAAGTTAGGCATGATTTCTGGGTGGCCTGAATGGTCTACTAGCTGGAGGTGCAGAGAATCAGCAAGTTCAGCAGAAGATAACAGGACTGCTGAGAACTTATTTACATATTAATTTAAGCATTCAGGTCTGAAAATGTTGACTCTTTTTCTCTCTGTTTAAAAACTGGTTCCATGTGAAGTCAAAGGATTGTGAAGATGAACACTGATTTACTTCCCTGAATGCATTGATCAGTGTATCTGTGGTGTCTTTTACTATTAGGCTGTATTTGCACACAGGCAATTTGTTCCACTCCAAAAAACAGCAGCGAACCGTTCTAGCTTGCCAAGAGATCATACTGACAGCTTAACAGACTGCGAGAGCAATTTGCCCCTTTAGTACACAGACATAAATCTTCTCTCCTAACAGCTTTGTTTAAGGGACAGGCCTGCTTGCATCTACATGTGAACCTGTTGCTGACATACATGTATATGTTTGCACTGGGAAAGAAGCTGTAGCGAGGGAGAATGCTCACGTTTATAAAATTTGACTTGAATAGTGTTTCTCTCTCTTAGTGGGAGTTTATACAGATGCAGAGTTCGTGTTGCAGTCTGGACTTTCCTCGTGTTCAGTACTCCAGTGCTTGTGGCTGTGCAAATGACTAAAGCACAAGCGTACAAATTCCACCTCTGCTTTCCCCGCACAAGTGCAGCACTTGGGTTGAAGGGTTACAGCTGACTCCTGTCCCTGCCGGTCTCCCAGGGCTCTGCAGAGGAGGCCTCATGGTACAACTTACTAAACAGCAGACACCGCATTCCTTTCTCCAAAATCTTCTGAAAACAAGAGGAATGATACGATTTCTGCATTGCCCCCTACATTGTGCTGCAGCAGTTTAAATGACAGCAAGGGCTCAAATTTTGGAAGTTTGATATCCTCCGTAAAAGAAGCTATTGATGTGGAAATTGTTGCCCTATTTTTAAATGAAATTATTAAGTTACATAAGGAAGAGTCCTTTTATAATTAAAAAGAGGAAAATACAGCTAGTTGTTATGACTCAGTGCATAATATGACACTTAGCTAAGAATATCAGAAAGGCTGCACTAGGTCAGGGTAAAAGCCTTCTTGCTCAGCGTTGTAACCCTGACAGAGGCCAACAGCAAATGCTGCAGGAAAGGGTGTAAGTGAAGGACAAGCAGGTGGTGGTGATAGCTTTGCCAGCCCAGTTCCAGCAATTACCATTTTAAGGATTTCCTGAATAGAGGTTGCAACTGGACAATTACGTTTAATAGCCCTTGATGGCTCTTGCTAGTAGCTGTTAATCGAAAAAGGAGCCTCTTTTGTCATTTCATGACTGATTAGTTGCTTTGAAAGCTCTTAGTGAGGAGCTTGTGTAAGGCTTTTCAGAAATCCAGGTACGCTGCAGAAGCCAAATCACCCTTATTCATAGCTCACTAACTTTTTGAAAGAATGCTATTAGGTTTGTGCAGCATGTGTTCCCGAGAGGCAAAGCTGTCCAGGTGCTCCTGGAGCCTTTGGAAAAACTGGCATAGCATTTGTTGCCCCCTGTCTTCTGGGACGACTGCCAGAGCTAGCTAGATAACAGCTAGTGATCCAGCATTTTCATATTTTAATTTACTTAAAATAGCCAGTGAACAGCATCTGATCCCACCAATGTTATTAATTTCTTCGAAATTAGCCATAGTGCCCGAAATTTCAGTCCTAACAGCAAAATGATCCCTAGCTGTTGCTTTCTTGTTGCTGCAACAGGTGTTTTAAGGACTATATATATACTGAAGTCCTACAGTTCTATCTCATCATTACATTTTAAGATTAGAACCTCTGTACTGCCACTCCTGACTGGCAAACTTTATGCTTAGCTGAAACTAGAAACTGAGGGAAATACATCCTCATTGCCTTTGAAAATGAAAGGAAGGTCATCAATAATACAGACCAGTAACAGCTAATATATATCAGCATAGCTCTAACATCCCTGCAGATATAAAAAAATAACCCAAAATGAAAATAAATTTTTTCTCTAAAAATACATCAACTTTCAGTAACAGTTTTGCTTTTTGTATGTATGTGTTTTAAGGGTTATTTAAAAAAACTTATTTCAATAATGAACTGGCTCTGGATGCTGCTGTCCAGAAGAGATAGAGCAGATACTGTCTAGACTACTATCTTTTTCTAATTTAGGCCTTAACTATGAGGTACAAAACTCTGAGACCATTTAGAATTAAACTGTCTCATTTAAAACTTGCATATTAATCTTGAGATAAAAATACCTACATTTCTTGGTCTGTTTTTAGATGAGACAGTAGTTACATGTATTTGTCAAAAGAGATGCAATTAACAAAATTGTTACAGCCCATATAATTATATGTGCTGCCTACTATATATATGAAAATCATAATCTTTTTACTTAATGTTGCGGCATATACACCTCCACCAAATTCAGTGGAGAGAGGTGACACTGTGCCAGTTAAGATTCTGGCCCAGGGGTAGATTTCACATGGAAGTTAAGAAGCATTTCTAAAAATTCAGGAAAAGGATTTGGTTCCAAATTAGCTGTTACCAATAAAAAGAAATAAGGAAAAACCAAATGGCTGTGTATCTACAGTGTTCAAATGGAAGACTGAAGTGCCAACAAATTCACTGGAAGCACTGGTACAATATAAAGATCCATGGCAGTTCACTTCAAGTAATGTATTAATGCATACAAGTACATATATGTACGTGTTTGTGTACACATATATGTACATCAGTGTGCAACATCCAGATATGTAATTGCACACAGATATTCATCTACATACACACATCTACATGAAAAATTAGAAACAACAAATACTCTGTGTGTAACTGTAGCTATGAGGATAACTTATGTAACAAGAAGGCGGTAGCACAGCTTTCAGTTCTGAACTAGTTTTTGTTAAATTTGCTCAGACTAAAAGCCAAGGAAACCAGGCCCGTCTGCAAAAGAAAAAAAAAAATAAATCCAGTGAAGAGAGGCAGGTTACCATTTAACACTGAACATGCATGAAAGAGGCACAGGGACAGCTTTCACAACATTTTCTCCCTCTGTTCTTGTTAGGCTGTTGATCAATGTTTATTCACAAGCAGGGGAACAGGGCAGCAGAGCGGTCGCAGCCTGCCAGCGTGCACCCAGGGAAGCTGGAGCAGGAGCATCCCTCCAGACCTGTGCTGAAAGCTGCCTTGGGCAAAGCCGCCGCAACCAGATCTCTGGTCACTGAGGCTTGAGACTGGAGGCAGCCTAGTGCAATGCCAGTTGTGTGTCCTCAGGTCACCTCAGACACCCGGGTGAGACCTCCAATACACAAGACAGGATGATTTTGAACACAGATGGACCCAGGTCCTCTAAAATCTCACTGGCTGATGGAAATATGGGGGGGAAAAAACCTCATTCCTTGATGAATTCCACAGGTTCCTTTACACTTATCCCCAGCATGAATAATACAAACACAAAGCTTCTCACGGTTGGACTACTAGGTAAGATGGGAATAGACTGGAAGTTGTCAGTATTAGGTTTTAAAGGCATCCATCACACACTGGTACAATGCTAGCAGCACTCTCCAAAACGCCAATTATTTAGAAACACTGAACCATACTATGCTATACAAATTGAAGGGATTTGATTTTATTACAAATATTTCTGTCTTTTCCTGTTAAGAACATAGAGCATTATGTAGTGATGTGGAACTGTCTTGTTAATTTACTCTTTGAGAACATTTTTCCCAAGGAAACAATAACAGTAACAGAGGTAGAAATTAGTTCTCCTCTCTCACTTGCAATAACTGTGATGGAGCTTAATAGGAACGTTAATAACAATCTTGACCCAATCTGCATCTAATCTTCTGTTGCCATGAATGCAGTGACAGCAATTTGCACAATCTGATGATCTCTTGTTCTTTGCTTCATGACAGTAGCTGTATAAAACAGTTTCAGATTACTCACTCTTTTCTAAAGAAGGATTAAATCCATACATATTTACAAAAAATATGTATGTTTTTAATAAATTTCTGCTTAGTAATTTTTGAGCTGACAAACCATAATTTTATAAACATCCATAATAATAATGCTTTACCATTTAAATCCATTGCATCATTTGATTTTGATCAACATAAATGGGTATTGTTAGAACAAACCCAAACAAACAAAAAAACCACCCCAAAACAAAGAGGGAGATAAAGAGAAACATTTATTCTATAGTCATATCTATTTATTTGAATCAGTATTAAATCTACATCCAGGTCAGTCTTAAAAAAATATGGCCTCTGAATTCTATTTAATTTCAGATATCTCTATTACAAATCTTTGCACAATCCATCAGAAACAAGAATTTTATTGTTTTGGGCTCTGCTTCTCTATCATAATAGCGATATAACCCTGGATATAACAATGCGTTACCACAGACATTATTTCAATATTACTTTTCATTCAGAGGATAAGGGGAGGAAAAAAAGGATTTTTGTAGGTTTCACTTAAATATGGCTAAAAGTGAGTGAAATGTAGTCATACTGTGTACACAGATTTATTTGAGAAAATACATCCCTGTGGACTATTTTTCTGTTAACACTGTTGAGACAAAAAACATCTTCAAATTGCCGAGTTCCATTTAAAAGCTGCCAGGGAGCCATTTCCATTCTTTAAGTTGCACTGCCCTCTGGGGGAGATGATCTTCAGATACATCTCCATATCCATGTGGAGAGAACAAAAGCCTCCCTCGTTTTTTTCCTTCAGTTTTGAAGGCTGAACATTTTGCTTCCTCCAAATTTTATGCTGATGCTTGGTATGATTTTGGCATTGTAGCGCAAAGATGAGAGAGGCTCTGTTACAGCCACCTTTTATTTGCTCTTTTATTCCCTTCCACACATTCTCTTTTTTGCATGTGTGCTTGGAAATCTTGTCTGGGAAGGCCTGGGGATGCTTTTATATTTTTCTGAGATTTGTGGATGTAAGGTAGTGCATCCATGTCACCATGTCACCAAGGCCTGATGCTGCTGTACCGTAGTAGTGCTGAATGCTTCACAAACAAATGCCGTAGGTCCCAGAGAAACATGCTCACAGCTTCTGCACAACTGCAGGTGGACAGAAAACGTCAGGTTCAACACTTTTCACAAAATGTTTTAACTTCTGCTTACACAGTACACATTCATAACACATACATGGGCACTGCCTAACTGTATGGAGAATTGCTGGGTTTATGCTACACATTACATGCATGGCCACCATATGTATACCTGGTGTTTCCTGCAAGCCGTAGGCTTTATTCCGTGTATGCCAGGCAGTATAGTATTTGCATTGTGTTCCCAGCCTCCTACTTGCTTGTTCCTTCAAACAACAAATGCAATGAGTGCTAGCTCAATTACTGAGGGCAGTAATTCATGGCAAGAAGTGCGGCCTCCCTCAGTGCGAGGCAGGTAGGCAACTTGTCCACCTCCCATCCAGAGCCATTTTTAGGATTCTCCCTTTCATGCTGTTTACCAGTGTGTTGAACCACTAACAGAAAACTGTGGATTTGGAAAAGCCTTGCCTAAAGCATAAGCCTGCTTAGTGTATCTTGTTCTGTGTAGCTCGCCCTTCCTCTCAGTGGTCTCAGGACACAAACTCAAGAGACAAAATGGTCACCAGGGCTTTTCTGCTGGAGGTTAAAGTGTTTGTAGCTGTGTTTGGGATCACCCACAGAGAGCTCTGAGCTCTCTGTAGATCTGGTCTTCACTGAAAGAGCTGATGGAAGTTACTTGTGCAGACCATGACAGGTGGTCTCTAGTCTAGAAAAATCCTCATTTTCCAACAAGCATCTGACAAAAAGGCAGGTCTTAGTAAGAAACTCCCTAACACAAACCAGGGGGAAAAAAGTTACTTCAGCTATTTGAGTCCTGTTATTTTCTGAAAATATTCAGAGAGCTACTTAACTAATGAACGACTATGATTCTCATATTCATACAACCTCAAGAGAATCACAGGGAAGCAGGAGATCACACGGGGAAGCCATATGAGAGAAATATCTGAGTATAATGGATTCCACCCTCCTTAAAACTGAATGAAAACTGAAACTCTGCAATGAAAATAAAGGATTCAAACCTAGCAGTGCTGCAAGGGGCCTTTGCAGTGACAAGTGGACTGACAGCAACTAGCTAAAAAAACCTGCAGTGCAAATGAAAAGTACCATCATGGCTGAAGATAAGCAAAGTCCTAAGTATTTCCATAACAGCATATGAACAGCCAAAACAGACCTCCAAATTTCCAAAGATCAATGTTGAGAAACTGCTAGTTTCTATACAACTGAGATTTCACAATATGATATAAAGCTCTCAGGCAAGCTGTATGACCTGAAAGTGAAACTAAATTCCAGAAGATAAATTCCTGTAGCAGATCTCGTCTTACAATTTCGTAGAAAAGTTGTGTGATGAAGGAGGAGCAGGACTTGGTTCAGTGAAGTGTATATAATGCTTCAGTATCTTTCCACAGTAGATGCTCCACACAAGACAGCAGAAATAATGAAAGAATCAGAGACCAATGATGTGATTTAGTATTTGGAAAGAAAAGAGGTCAGGTTGGTCTGGACAGAAATAGTCTGCCTTGGCTATCAAAAATTCTTGTAAAGAAAAAGCGCACTGTGAAGACTGTGGGAATATTGAAGGAGAAAAAAATTAGTAACTAGTGAAAACTCATATTTGGAAAAGATTAAGGGCTTCACAAAGGTGAGGGAACAGACTCCTGTTTTGAGACACTATGAATTCATCACACAAAGTGACCCACGGCCGTTAGCTGTGATCTGATGTTGAGCCTCCAGGACCTTCTGGCTATCATGGTGGTGCTATTTAGCAGATGAACACAGCACACTTTGCTGGCTCAAATTAGTGGACAAAAGTGACTGTTAACAATTACTATTGTGTATCTACTGGCTGAACCAAAGTGACTCCAACATTTTTCCCCACCCCCTGTCCTCCCGTTGCCCTTCTGAGGAGACATGGGATGCAGGAGGACCAAATTCTTGTTCACCACCAACCCCAGCCTCACGCTCCAATGAAAAGGAGCAAGAGAGGAGCGCTCACTGTCTTCCTCATCCCACATGTTCTCTCCTCCTTGTCACAGCTGCAAATCCACTTCCACTACCCTGCCTAACACGGGGGAATATTGGGTTACACTACAGTGAGTCTTGTGGGTGAAGATGGTGCAGGCTCAGACCCCACAACTCAGATCAGAGCTCATCCACCCCTTGACTGCTGCAGAACTAAGAGGTGCTTATTGGCAACAGACCAAGGAGAGCCTAGTGGCCGCTGGTGAGTAGACCAAGAAACAGGTGCACCCTAACTAACAGTCGATCCCATCTCCCACTCTTAAGTACTTCCACTTTAGCAACATTTTTACTTTCACGGAGACTTTCCAAAGCTTTCTTAACCTTTTGGTAAGGACAGGCATGCTGCATTTCATTTGAATTCAGCACTCAATTTCCACTAATTCTGTGTACTTACCTTTGAAACTAAGCCATAATAGTTTTGTTAATTATTCCCATTCCTTTTCTTATCACTGGACAACAATTGTGGCCTTAAACCTTCTGCCTGCAAAAGTTCCTTCTTAGCTTTTTCTTTTCATGTTTGATTTTGAAAATAGGCTTGCCTTTAAAATAAATTAGAAATGATAAATTTAGCAACGTTCATAGGTAAATCCAATCTGAGCAGTAGCTCAGTGTGTAGTACCGTAATCACTGCATACATTTGGAAGATAAACTTGAGTAAAAAATGTTTCTTAACTTGTAAAATGATATAAAACTTCGTATGAAATATTCTGCCTCATAGTACTATTTAAAAATCCAATTTTATTTAACCTTCTTAAGTGCCTACTTTTGAATATTAGAACACCTTTGACAAAGGAAATGGTTGTATTTTTCAGCTGAGACACTATCCTCAGTACTATTATGTCTGTATCATTAAAATGATAATTTTCTGTTCCTTGATTGCCCAATTATTTTAGGAAGATTTTTGAGGAATGTTTTTTCTTTTTGGACTGTTTTCTTTTTTTTGACTTTTTCTTTTTTGGACTATGTTCACCCTCTACATAGCATGACGATGACAGGCAGAAGGTCCTGCAGGGTCAATGCTCTTATCAGTACTTGTAAGAAATGTGGTCCCTAATGAAATTTGATGTGGTGAAAATTTTGTAAGGTTTTTTATGTTTCTTATGGGATGAAGCCTACCCGTTAGCATTGCTGAGGTAAGGCAGCCACACAGTTGTGGCCCGTTACCCGATTTCGGGCGGTGCTGGGAAACGGCACAGCAAGCGCTGGCCGCTGAGCGGGGAGGCTCGCCCACCGCCCCGGGCAACGTATTCCCCGCTTTCTGGCACTCCCCGGTTTAGGTGTGTGTCGGAAGGCCATGCAGAAGCCAAGGCCAACCTCTGATTCTTTTAACGCCTCAGGGGCGGTGACCAAAACGCGATGGCGACGGAGGCAGTGGCAGCCGGGCGGCCGCTGTCCCGGGAACGCCGCAGGCCCCGCGGGGGCTGCGACCAGCGAGGCGGCCACCGGCCTCGGCCT
>JAVJGI010000062.1:60221608-60255062 GCA_035590275.1 Ibycter americanus
CCGCCTCCTCAAGGGAGGGAAGGCTGCAGGCCCCCTCCCCGGTCCTGGCTGGGCTTTCTCCGCCCCGGGCGGCTGCTGCTCCCGCTCCTCTAGGGCCGGGCTCCCTCGCCGGCAGGCTGGAGGAGGCGGGCCCTGGGGCGGCCCCCGCGGTGGTCGGTCTCCCCCCTTGGTCTTCTCCGGGGATCCCCAGGGGTCCCCCGACGCCGTTTCGCTGGGAAGCTTCGTGCTTACTCAGACACGCCGGTCTGTCGCGCTGCTGGTTGCTGCTTAATCCGCGTTACTGTATGGGAGGTGTTACAGTGTCCACTGAAATTTCCCCCTCCCCAAACCTGTAAAAGGGGTCAGAATCTAGCTAAATTCTTTGAAGTTTGGCGTTTCTTTCGGGAAAAAGAAAACCCGCGTGTTTCCCTGATACTAATATTTGTATTTAATTTCTCTTTTCTTACGCCTTTGTCTTGAGCAGCTCCACCCTTTGTAGCATCTTTGTCTTATCGAACCATCGTTTTCTCACTGCACGGCAGTCTGTGGTGATGTGTCACCACCATGCTGAGCGTTGTCAGGTGATTTTTATTAGTGGGAAGCAGTAGTTTGAGATGGTTTTAAACCTGTTAGCACTATGCAAATGCAGAAAAGCAGAGAAGTTGGTAGAGATCCTGCGTCCTCTTTCAGTTGAGGCATTGCTGTCTTATCCTTAAGTGATGGTATGTCTTACCAAGTCTAGTCCCTATGCAAGTAGATACGATGAATCTTTAGACATTTAGCTTAAAATGCTAGTGGGATTGTGAAAACCTGAGTTTTTCACACCAAAAATACTGTACCATACTTGGATTAAATGAGATGACATATATTTAAACAGTTAATACACGTAACTTGGTGGTCTAACAAAACCTTACATTGAGTTAAGATCCTATTTTTTGTGTTATCAAAACATATGGACTTTGGTTCCCCTAGTGCAGAGTGATATTTAATTAGAAATATGATATTTAATTCTTTCATCTGCTTTACAAATTCTATGAAATGATCTTAGAATTCGTAAATTTGTATGAGCTAAGCTTCCAGATCGATATGCATGTAAATAAGTGACTAGAACACTGATAATATCCTGTTGATGAAGTACTGCCAGTGTTCATTTTGCTTTAATTTACATTTTAAACACTACTTGATGGATTAACTAGTTAGGCTTTAATTACTAGTTGAGTATAGTTAACATTACGTTTTTAATTATTGTCCAATAGTAAGTGACAGTATAACTATAGGTTTTAATTCAAATAATTGAGTTAATATATTTTGCATTTTGAAGTGCATAAACAGCCTTTTTGATAACTGGCTGGTGTTCGTAGTGCCTGAAGAATTCCTGTATACTTGCTCTTGGTTTTGAGTGTTTGTTTCTATACAGAGAAATTCAGCGAATGGTCTTTCAGATAAAATGATGTATATGAGCATGTAATCTTGATTAAGTCAGATTTACTGTGACTACTCCCATCCCTTCCTTTAAAGTACCTAAACAGACTGGGGTGGGGTTTTTTTGGTTTTTTTTGTGTTTTTTTCCTGATGGCTTTAATGTGTTGATTTTCTTTCCACATCTAAAACCACAGATAAGCAGCATTTAAAGCCTTTATGATAGTTCTTGTAGAAGAAATCTGTCTGCACTGGCCTTTAAGGATATGTCACTATGAACGCCATTTGTGGCTCTGAAAGAAAACTGTGAGGGTGAGGTAGCAGGGGAACCAGATGTAGTGGCGTTCGTGCTAGTGCAGGCTATGTCACAGCTGGGAAAACTACTTCTCTTTTGTCTGGGAGAACACTGCTGTCAGCATTGCTTCAGCTGTGTAGCTTGTCTGCAAGGCTGTGTGTTGTGCCATGCAGAGCTGCTCTGGGTAACTGACCTCAACATCTGGCCTCACACCTTTATTTCTTCTGGATTTTTTCTGTGGTGTTACTGCTGGGTATAACTCTACCCTACTATGTGCTGATCAGGCAGTGTTTCAGTTTAGTGTTTTTAAGAGGAAAGATGAGCCTGTCAGATGGTGGGTGGGATGGAGGGAAAGCCTTATTAAAAGCACTGTCATCTCACCAAAATTCTTCCAATCCTGATGACCTCGATTGGTCAGGCAGTGCCATTTTCACTCTGCTGTGTCTTGCCTCTGTCGCTCTGTTCCCTGAAGTGGCTCAGCTGCTGTTTTGCTCACTTCAGTATTTTCTATCAAGGCAAAGGTTTGATTGAATCGGTTCCTTCAAGCATATGAGTAGGGATGATGTAGCTAAAACCTGCGTAGGCCCAGTGGGGGGCTTGGTGGTTTTGCAGATACTTAATTGAGTATATAATCATCTTTGCCCCAGTAAGAAAATAACATTTGATGTTAAAAACCTGTTCTGTGTGCATCATGGTCAGTAACACTTGACTTTTCAGTGGTTTTGTAGGGTTTTCTCTCTCCTTCTTTGTCCTGCAATATTCATCTTGTGTTCCTCCTGCAGTTTCCACTGCCCTAGAGAATGAAGTGACTAGTTTAGCAGGTATGAATTAAGTTGTCTGCTCCCAGCTGGCTGCACACACAGGTGTGTGGGTTATCTTTTCTTATTTTGCCTCAGAGAACACCACTGAGCTGCTTATTTTTCTCAAAAATGTACAGGGATGTGAGTTGGTTGGTAGGTACAAAAGTTACTGGATGTCAATAGATTTATGCAGTTGTGACTTAGTAACTGTTGTCCGAGCTTCCTTACAAAAACAAGCTCAAAACTAATTCCAGAGTATCTCTGTCTGCAGCTATGACTAAGCTGAGTTTCACCTGGGGAGTTAAGCTTTGGTTTGTGTGGTGGTATCTGCCTGTTTGTACTGTAGTATTTTTTTGTAGGAGGCATGCTCTGAATTTGGGAAGTGGCACAAACTGTCCTTTTCTCCTCTTTTACTAAACTCACTTCCATGGGCTGAATGTTCTTTGTTTTCTGTTCTTTTTGAAGTCACTTGTCAGAAGTGCTTTTGCCAATAGTATAATATTATTTTATTGGAATGGTATATGTTTTATTCTGTCTTGCCAAAAGAAAGAGGGACTCGGACTGTAATGTGATTCCTTGTAGAAGTGCTGACTTCTATAAATAGTAATAATTATCAATAGGTGTCTCTTGTTCAGAGATATACATGATTGCAGCTTGTTGGGGTTGTCACAGCATGATGAGCTGGTTTGGGGGCAAGATGTTTTAAAAGTTGTTGTTGAAACTTGGACACTTAAATAAGGTATATTGCCTTGTTTGAGGCACGTTGTTTCCCAGTGAGGTGGAGACAGCCATCTTTATTTCAGCCACTGCAGGCCTCCTGTAGAAACATGTGTTCCTCTGTGTTCCCCTTGATGCAGTCAGGAGGAAACTGCTTGAATTATTGAGGTATTTAACAAACAACACTAGGATTCACCAGAGAAGTGACTTCTACACCAGATGGTCCTTGCACCAGATTTTCTGCAGCAGATGAGTTTAGGCTTATATTCTACTCTGCCAAACTCAACCTTTTATTCAACAGTATCTTTAAAAATACTAATCCAGACAGAATTAGTTCAAGAAACTTAATTTTTTGAACAGGGAATAGAAATATTCTTTAGTCGAAGGGTTATGTGTGTGTGTAGAGGAAATAAGTGTAATACATTGGTACTATAAAATCCTGATGCACCCTGAGCCAATATTTGCCATAGATTTCCTGCTTACTAAGCAGTAAGCAGATGCCCCTAATGTAGTTGCTTGCAGTCATAGAACAGCCTGAAAGGATTGTCTGGGCCAACTTTTCATGGGAAAGGGACCTAGATGAGATGATCTAGCACCCTGCCCAATCAAATCTTGAAAACTTCCAGTGAATGAGGACTCTTACCACATTCTTGGGGAGGTTGTTGCAGTGACTGATTGTTCTCACTGTAAAAAATGTCTTTATTATATTGAGATGAAACGCCTTCAGGAATCAACACTTCCGTACTCTTTGTGCTATAATGATACTGAGTGGAGGAGGAGGTAAAAAAGGGTGATATAATACCTTTTACGTACTGAAATAGTTATAATGAGAGTCTACCTAATTTCACTTTTTTAGCAAGACAAATTTAATTGTGAAGTTTGCTAATTTAAAGATTATTCTGTAGCATAGTGGAGTGAAAATTCGTGGCACCTCCATTCTCGGAAAGGAACACAAGTACAAAAAGAAAACAAGGAAATTATTTAAAAGGCCGAATTTGGGGGTCCAGTGTGTGGGTCTGGTTGAACCTGTAAGAACCAATAATCTGTGCCTTTTCCTGAGGGCTTCTCAGGAGGCTGCTGACAGTGTTGTGGCAATGTCAGCTCTTCCCTCCAAGCCCTGGGGCCTTTGTTAGCAGCAGACTGCTGGCGTTTTTGTTTGTCATATGACTAAACTTCTAAGAACTTTCTGACAAGTGCCAGTCATACTGGATGACTGACATGCACTGGTCATGTGGCCATGTAACTAGTCATGTTCTTATGTGACTGGTTGGGTGTTTTTCTTGCAGTGCTTAATACCTGTGGCTTTTGTCGCTTGGCGGAGGTTTCCCTGCATGTATGCTGGGGGAGAAGCTGGGTTTTACTGCCATTCAGTATCTTTGTCAGAGGTTGCATGTAGCTCAGATAGGGCAGCGCTCACTTGGTAGCTGAAAACCATAGCTGAAAAATACATGGCCTCCAAAACTTAGCTGTTAACTGCTCACTTGTATTTCCTGTGTCTTCTAGGCAAAATAATTTAATTGTAAATTAAAAAAACCAAACCAAAAACCCTAAAACATGTTGATTGTACCTTTCCTCTTCTGGCTTCTATTTACTTGTGGAACCTTGCCCTTCTTCCGCTTCCTGAATTGTTGCTCAGCAAGCAGCAGAAAATTGCAAAGGGGTGAGGTACATTTCCTGCTCCCCCAACCCCAGTGAAATAGCACTATCTGCTCCCTTTCCTTCTTTCCAGAGTTTTCTGTTTAGGAATTAAAGACAGGTAATTTTTGTCCTATTTTTTTCCTTGTAGTATTACAACTGTACAGCATTCCTATCCACTCTTGCTGTTGGTGTTTTATAGCAATAATAATGCGTGTACTGTGTGTTCGATATGTTCTTGTGGTTCATAACTTTTGCATTGCGTAAGTTAATTTTGCCAGCTAACAGAATTATGTGATATGTGAGTAGCTGCTAAATACGCAGTAATTTGCAACCTAAGATTTAGGCTATTTTGCCTTTTGTTTGTGCTCCAGTAATGTTGATGGGCCCCGGTGAGGATTGTGGGCCAACTCTGCCAGATGCTGAAAGTGTACCTAGATGGCAGTTCTGCTCAGATCTTTTTTTCTGTGTATTTGTTTAATCTCTGCAGCTGTAGGAGGATGTAGTTGTTAACAAAAAGCAGTCCTCGCATCTCGTGTAGCCGACACGAAATAAAATTCAAGAGAACAAAGCCTGAATCCATCCTTTATCTCCTTTGAATGGATATATGATTACTTTTGACATAGCACTAATTTCACTGGACAGTGGTGCATTACGGAGCACTGCCAGATTGTTAGGGTGCTCTGTAACATGTTGCAGTGACTTAGTCTACACTAGTGATGGAATGCATGAGATGAGTCATTTCCCATTGTAACTTCTGATGATCTGCACAGCCTAATTAAATATTGAAATCTAGCAATGCAAAACTCTTTAAAGTTGTTGTTTTATGTTCTGTCTCTATCAGATACCATGCTTATGTGGAAGTGCTCCATGCCTGCTCTGCCGATGCTGCCCCAGTGGAAACAACTCCACCATAACTCGGCTGATTTATGCATTCTTTTTACTTCTTGGCGTGAGTGTTGCCTGTGTGATGTTAATACCAGGCATGGAAGAGCAGCTGAAGAAGGTCAGGTTACTTCTTTGCTAACATGTTTGGTAGAATGACTGTCACAGATAATTGTAAATGGCATCTGAAAGCATGGGTTTTATTTGGAAATAGGTAATTGTGCTGCTACCTGTGCTTCACAGCCACTGTTAATTTGATTGTAGGTGAAATAAACAGAGAACTTGTGGGACAGTCAATGCATAGGTGAAAAACACTATTTAGAATAAAGTTTCATCTCTTCTTTAGTAGCTCAGAGCAGAAAAAAGAAAATCTTGTGTCAAGCCAGAAAACGTAATTTATATATGTGGAGTTTTAAATTATATATTATTGAGATGCTTTTATTTGTGGCACTTGATTGACTTTGAATGCTGTTAATAAAAGAAAAAATGAGCCACTATCTAAGATGTCTTCTAATTTCATTGTGC
Organism: Ibycter americanus; assembly: GCA_035590275.1. Classification (NCBI taxonomy): domain Eukaryota; kingdom Metazoa; phylum Chordata; class Aves; order Falconiformes; family Falconidae; genus Ibycter; species Ibycter americanus. The sequence continues at coordinate 60,227,864 of JAVJGI010000062.1, forward strand.
TGTACTAATTAAAATTCTATTTTAAGGTCTGCAAATGTGTAACAAAAATATTTTTCACTAATGATACTAGCATATTTTTCCCAAAGGAAATTAGGAAGTGCTTGTAGGATTTTACAGTTTATTAGTTATATGATGATATGATAGTGCATGAGTTACTATTTTACATAATGTACAGTATAAATTACAGAGTGATTATTTGAGTTATGAGTGAGCTTGTGGGCTCACTGAACTTGGCTTGCACATGCTTTTTTTCTGTTAGTCTTCATTTTGCTGTCTTTAATTTTTTTTCTAGCAGATAATAACTTCTGTTAGGCATGCTTTTGATTTTCTTCCCCCAAAATGATTGATCTGTAAATTTTTTTTTCTGTGTGGTATAGTAACCAGGTGAGAACTTCAGTGAGAGCACGTTAGTCACCTAGGAAAGAAAATTGCAGCCTTCTGGAGTATGATTTGACTTCAGAAAGATACTGCTCATGTTCTGATAGTGAATGGAAAGGATATTCTTAGCTGTTTCATTGGGAAGTTACTAATACTTCTAATTGATGGTGATGCTACTTTTCGGGGGAGGCTGTTTCTGTTTTAAAGAGATGTAAGCAGGCTGCCTTCCAACTATGTCATGAACCTGATAGTAACTGTCAAGTCCGATTTACCAAATACCAGAGCTTTTCTTTTATCTCCTGATTCAGATCAACAAGTGAAAACTGCATTTCTTGGAGAAGTTCCAAAATTGTTAATAACAAAAAACCCACCCCACTGTTATTAAGATAGATAAGATATAGATTCCCTGGGCAGCACCCCCCCCACCCCATTTTGCCTATGCCAGATTTTTTTTCCTTGAATGTGTTTAATATTCTAGTTGGACTGTAACTAACAATACAGCCATTCAGTATCATATTTTCTAGCAATGTTTATAGTTGCATATTTTTACAATATTAATGAATTGCATATTAATAAACTGCTAATACGTATTTACTCACAGGAGGCCTTCTATAGATTCCTGAAGTATCTTGTATTTATCACAGATTCCTGGGTTTTGTGATGGAGGGATGGGAACAACTATTCCTGGTGTGCATGGCCACGTGAATTGCGATGTACTAGTTGGTTACAAAGCTGTGTACCGTGTGTGCTTTGGTATGGCCATGTTCTTCCTTCTGTTCTCCTTGTTGATGATCAAAGTGAAGAGCAGCAATGACCCAAGAGCAGCAGTGCACAACGGGTAAGATACAGAAATGAGAACTGAGATGAGCAGTGGGTACATATGAGATACAGCTACTGTGAAAATAAAGCTTGTGGCTGAGCATGCTGGTCAAATTTATTATTCCACAAATGAAAAATTTCATAGTAGCTAGAGGAGCGTAGTTGCAGCAGAGGGTGTGCAAAGTTATTAGAGTTCTTAGACATGGCAGATTAATTTTTGTAAGAGGAAAAGATACACATGGCTGTCATTTTTCAGAGCCTGAATTGTGACAATGGATAATCTGTCCAGAGGTTTTCCAAGATGAGAGATTCTGCTTTTGCCCAAAGATGACAAAATTCAGAGATGAATAATGGTCCTAAGTTTCATTGCACTGAGATTTTTTTTCAACAAATAGAAAGATTAAACAACCTCACCTGTCCTCAAGGAATTACATTCCTCTTAACTTTGATGTTTGTAAGGGCTTGCTCTTTTCTGAACAGTTTTATTTTAAAGATTATAACAGATATATCTATACAAAAAACATATTTCTTCCCACTCTGCTGTCTTTTCTTCAGTCTCCCCTCTGCGTGAAGAAGAGTTATGTATTTAGTTCCTGAGCTTCCCAGTCCCCAGTAAATTTTTCTTCTGTATTTCATTATAGTTAGGATTATCAGATGGAAGATAACAGTGGAATTTCAGCTTGTGGCTTGACACAAGTGGTAGTTTTCATCCAGGCTCAGCCTATGTGTAATGTAGCTTCTTGAACCAGGGAGAGGTAAATATTTGTGATAGGGCATGGCACTAAAAAGCATAAAACCATTTATGGTGCCTAGTCTTGGTGGTCATAGTGATTGCTTTAGACTACTGCTTTTTCAGGATGATTATACTTAATGGAAGCTATGAACACTTAAGCCATAAAAATGAAGAAGTCATTTTATTTTATATTCAGTGTTGTAAGATGAAACATTTCTAGCATAAAATGAGAAAAACCTTCAAATTATTTCTGCAGGGGAAAAGAAAATAATTAAGACTGAGCAGAAAATTGCTTTGCTTCTTTTGTTTTGATTTAAAGAAAAAGAGGCTGGGTACAGTATTAAGATGTCTTAGCAGCGGTAACTTAGTTCAGCCTTTCCCTCTGCCCTGCTTTGTGCAGGAGACCATACTTGTTACAAGCAAGAAGAAAATGGTTCAGGCACATTCTGTATCAACACTTTTTTTTTTTTTTTAAAACAATAAAATGTACCTTTCACATGATGTGGAATCTTTTTACTTAAAACCACTTCTTCAGTGTTTTGGGATCTTCTTGATACCTGGCGTTGTGCTCTCCAGTATGGATTTTAGTACTATTTATGCAACCCATAGCAGTTTACTCTTCTTAGCCAATCTAGTGTCAGCACTAGGATAAAAGGAAAAATGATACTCGTTAACTGTTACTGGTAAAATATTTAGTAATTCCAACACTTCCATAATAACTGGTTGCTTCAATAGTGTGTATCACATGTAGCTTTATGAAAATAGTGGCTTTTGATTTTTGAAATTGCATATATGTTTACTAGTACTTTGCAATATAATCTTTCTGCCAGTGATTTGAAATGGTCATAATGTTAGGGTTTTCCATGTATGTGTACTAACTTTTTCATACTTGCATGCAAGTTAAGCCTGGTAGTATGGTCCAGTGCCAGTGTTCACCTTCTTTGCTTTTGTAACAGAAGTCAAAGTGGTTTCTTGCCTCAGGTTAATGATAGTAGAAAAAATTAGTTACAGTGTATTCACAGGATTGTTGCTGGCTTGCACAGAATGCATAGCAGCTGTACGTGTTGTTTCAGATGAGTATGGTTTTCAGCAGTCATGCACTGTATATGGGTAGAGTGTTAAGATCTCCTAAAAAAGTCTGGAATTAGATGAAACTTACACGAGCTTGAACCTGTTCTTATTTCTATAATTGAGAATTACATTGATTAAAAAAAAAATTTCATATGTGGATTCAAAAACTAGTTTTAGTGGGATATGTATTGCACAGTATATGTTGTATAAGTTAATTCAACTTTCAAACTGACTTTAGTCACTTCTCTATATCCCAGTGAACTTGTCCATTTTTCCCGTATTCTGCATTTCAGTCATCTCACATAGTACCTCTCCACGCAGTTGGAATTTATTCCTCTGGTCACCATCACCTGATTGTAACAGCCAGAAGGAGAGATTAAACTTGTTCAAAGTGCAGGAAAAAATGGGAAGGGATAGAAGGCTTGAAAACCATGCAAGTGTTTGATGTTGCGGGAGTGTGGTACATGTCTTTGTGCTACTATATACAGTTTTGAAGTACGTGTAGTTGGTATTATGCCTGTGTTGGAGCTGCCTGTCGCACTGCTCAGAAAAAATGGTCTTCACCTCCTTATAGTTTTGTTGGCATAACTTCTTGATTTGGAGTTCCCTATGCAGGGTGTATCTCTACACAGTCTGTATTTGGGGTGAGTTTGTTGAGTCTTTGGTGGAAGATACTTTTGTGTCTGCTTTCTAGGAAACATCTGGGCTGCTTTGTCTGTGAGTGCGTGTCTGTTGTGGTTTAACCCCAGCTGGTAACTAGGCACCACGCAGCCACTTGCTCACTGCCCCCCACCTAGAGGGATGGGGAGGAGAATCAGGAAGGAATATAAAACTCTAGGGTTGAGATAAGAACAATTGAATAATTGAAATAAAACAGCAACAGTAATAATAATAATGAAAAGGATGAGAAGGGGAGAGGAACAAAATCCAAAGGGAAGGGAGAAAAGAAAACAAGTGATGAACGATATAGTTGCTCACCACCTGCTGACCAATGCCTAGCAAGTCCCCAGGCAGCAACTGACAGGCCCTGGACAACTCCCCCAAGTTTATATACTGAGCGGGATGTTCGGTAGTATGGAATATCCCTTTGGCTAGTTCAGGTCAGCTGTCATGCCTGTGTCCCCTCCCAATGTCCTGTGCGCTTCTAGCGCTCTCGCTGGCAGGGCCCAGGAAACTGAAAAGTCCTTGATTTAGTATAAACATTACCCAGCAACAACTAAAACCATCAGTGTGTTATCAAAGTTATTCTCACACCAAATCCAAAGCACAGCACTGCACCAGCTACTGAGAAGAAAATGAACTCTGACCCAGCTGAAACCAGGATAATACCTTTTACTGGGGAAAAAAAATAATCCAGTGCTTCTGCACTGGAACAGGGCCTTAGAATTTGGCTGTGTCCTTTCTGTGAAGGATAAATCCTTTGCTTTTGTTGTGATAAATCCTTATCAGATGTAGGCCTAAAGACTCTGAAGTTGGGTGGGAAGAGTCCAGACTTTTGTACCTCTCTTTCTTGTAGGAAACAAATCAAGACTGATAGAGAAGTCCAGCATAATGTTTTCTGTCATTGTAGGCACCAACCAGATCTTCTACCTTTTTGGTTTTGATATTAAAACCAGGTAGGGGTTTTTTTTAACCCATATTTCTGATATGCAGGCAGTTCCGTAATCTCACTGCTCTAGTTAAAAACCTTTGTTAAAAAAACCCAAAAAACACAACTCATAATTATATTCCACCGTGGCTTCAATTGTAATAAGTAAGTGAGATATCGCTGGGAAATGTCAAACTCTGTGTCAGTCTAGCATAGTTTAAGCATAATCTTCTGGAGGAAAATCTTGGGCAGATAAAATGAGATTTTAATCTCATTTCTAAAGAAGCGAGTTAAGAATGAGTGAATGAAAAACAACTCTAAAGGCTGTGAATTTTGTGTACTTTCAAGTTTTTGTGAATTGGATTAGACTTCAGCAGTTGCCTGACTTTCTTTTATTTTTTCCTCCTCCTCACCCCACCTTTAGATTCTGGTTCTTTAAATTTGCAACAGCACTTGCAATTAGTGTTGGAGCTTTCTTCATACCAGAGGGACCATTTACAACAGGTAAGGGAGTATTTTCTTCCACTGTATAATGGTGCAATCATAACGGGTTTTAAAACAAAACTAAGTACACGCTGCTGTTTTATAGTTTTAATTGTAGCTGTTTAACTATAGCACTTTTCTGTGTTTAGGAACATTAAGACAGGGTGGTAATTTATCTATGGTTTTTAGCTGATCTTGTTTTATTTCTCTTTTAGTGTGGTTTTACGTAGGTATGGCTGGAGCATTCTGCTTTATTCTTATACAGCTGGTCTTGCTTATTGACTTCGCCCACTCCTGGAATGAGTCTTGGGTTGAAAAAATGGAGGAAGGAAACTCAAGATGCTGGTATGCAGGTAAAGGACTGTACTACAGTCAAGTTTTAAATTTCATTGTGCATTACTTTAAATAAGTTATTCACAGAGTAGTACATTTTACCAGAGTGCAGAAGGGCTGCTTCATGCATAAGTGTCATTTTCGCAGGTGGTGTAGTTCAGCTCTCTTGTCTTGCTGTCCTTTTGATGTCAAGTAAGGATGGGTAGGGGGAGGGGCAGGGGCAGCAGCCTCTGAGTGGTAAGATCTGACCCCTGGGAGCAGGGATCAGTTTATGGTAGCAGAGAGGTGGCAATTGTAGGTTGTTGTGGTTTTGGTTTTGTTTTGGTTTTTTTTTTTTTTTTAGCTGCAGGTTTTGTTAACACCTTATTGCTGATTAAAACCAAACCAGCCTGTTAATGCTTCATGTTGAGCACAAGCATCTCAAATAATTGTTTTTTCTTTCTGTCAGCTGGTCAGTCATTTATGAAATGTATATGCTGAGTGAAAGGCCAAGGTAGTGAGGGAGAGTACAAGTCATATCACTGGAGAAACGATATGTTAATTTTAATAAAGCATTTCAGATGTGATAATTTAGGTGTTTCAAAAGACAGCACAGCCTGTCATCGTGCAATGGCCACTTCACTCTTCGGTGTTTTTAATAAGGTGAAATTTGGAAATAAGATTGTGTTTTTACTTCTGTTGGAGAAGTAGTTCTTCAGTTTCTTGTTTAAGCTTTTAGCCAAAGTGTATGTAGTACAACTGTATTCCTTCATACTTGCTCTTCTTTGTTTCTGTTAGAGCACTGGAGAATCAAGTATGGCTTCAGGGTTCCCATTTATTGTGTTCTTTCTTTTTAACACCTCAGACTGTTGAGAAGAACATACTTCCTTTACATTTCAGTGCCCAGAGCTGCTCTCTAATTGTCATTGTATACTGTATCCAAAACCTGATAATAATGCAATATTATTTCTATTTTAATACTCTTCATTATTAACCAGTTTAACTCTGTTTTTTGTCTCTCTTCACAGCTTTGCTGTCAGCTACAGCTGTCAATTATCTGCTGTCTCTAGTAGCTATTGTCTTGTTCTATGTTTATTACACTCATCCAGAAGGTTGTTCTGAAAACAAGACATTCATCAGTGTTAATATGCTGCTGTGTATTGGTGCTTCTGTAATGTCAATTCTTCCAAAGATTCAGGTATAGTTTTAATTTTTTTTACTCTTTAGGGATTTTTTGTGTTACCAAGTTGCAGAAACCTGAAATATAATTGTGCTGGAGACTTTTAATTGCCTAACTTTGCTGTTTCATGACTACTTTGTATAGGAATCTCAGCCAAGATCTGGTTTGCTGCAGTCTTCTGTGATCACAATTTATACAATGTATTTGACTTGGTCAGCTATGACCAATGAACCAGGTAAGTGTAGTAGCAGTATATGGCTTTTTGGGTAACTAGTTCAGCAGTAAATTGTACCTTCACCTTTTTGCAAGGCCGTGTTAGAGCAGGGTACTACAATGCATGCAAGTTAGAGGCAGGATTCATTAGTTTCTGTTCTTTCCCCTGACCCCAAATTTCTATAATAGTACTGAAGAAATAGTTCTTCCAAAGATAACATGTTTTTCACTTGCTTTTATGTTTATCATATGGAAGAATTTCTACCTATTATTGGCAGGATTGCTGTATTCTAAATCTCAGATTTTGCAGATTACTCGAACTTTTCCAAGGTGCCTGTAAGGTTCATCACCCTACCAAGTTTCAAGTTTCTTACGTGGTGACTGAGATGTTACTGATTATGTTTTTCCAAACTGAGGATTTTCAAAAATGTATCAAGAAATATCTTCAATGTTTCTTGTGTCTGAAAACAGCTGAGCATCTGGGGAGGGGGGTAGAATCAATCCAGAAATGCTGGTGATTAAAATAAACTGCCAGATATGATTTTGGTGTTTTTAATTTGGGTCTCTGGCCCTTTTATCTTAATTATGGACAATCTTTGGTGCTGCTATGTAGCAGCATAGGTATGAGTTATATCTAATTCCTGCAGTAATTATGGGGAAGTAAGATTGTCTGCTGCTTTCAACTGTTCCATCTGTGCTATCTGTGGATGCTGTGTATTGGGAACTGTTGATAATATGAAACTGACTTTGTAGCATTCTTTTCCAACTCTGAGATGACTCTGGTACCCCATCTATAGAGTATGTGTTTGTCTAACTTATTTTTTAGTGGTAAAATTTCTAAAGCTTAATATGCAGAGTATTTTTATTTTATTGCATCTAATTTTATTAGATGGAACAGTAAAACAGTTGATGCGTATCTTATATAAGTTTAAAATCCTTTTATCTGCTCAAAAAGACAGATTTTTATGCCACATACTGTCATTTGCCTGCTTTAGAGAGACTCAGTAGGCTAAAATTAGATTCAAAGCATTTTTACTTCAAGACTGTCATGGTCACAAAGTTACTTTCTATTACCATGCATTCAGTGTGGAAATGTAGTATTCAGTATCTGTTTTGTTCTTGCTTTATGTAAGTTCTAATGTGTTTCCCCCCCCCCAGATAGGCACTGTAACCCGAGTTTGCTGAGCATCATTGGTTACAACAGCACCACCATTCCAACCCAAGGTCAGGTAGTTCAGTGGTGGGATGCACAAGGAATTGTAGGACTGGTTTTGTTTTTGCTGTGTGTTCTCTATTCTAGGTAAGATTCCTTAAAAAAAAATCCTATTAATATATATTATTTCTCATTGTCAGATACTAAACTGTATTTGGGTAACTGTACTGTGTCCTTTCCTGTCAAATACAGCATCCGAACATCCAACAACAGCCAAGTTAACAAGCTGATGTTGACCAGTGATGAATCCACACTGATAGAGGATGGAATGCCCAGAAGCGATGGCTCCCTTGATGATGGAGATGATGTTCACCGAGCCATAGATAATGAGAGGGATGGAGTTACTTACAGTTACTCCTTCTTTCATTTCATGCTTTTTCTGGCATCACTGTATATTATGATGACGCTTACCAACTGGTACAGGTATTTATGTTTGATAATACATTGTGCTAATAATGAGCATACAAGATGCAATCTTTCGCTGGGAAAGGTGGTGTAAGTTGTGTGCTGTGAGGAACGTAGGTCTTGATTGGGACTTCTCAAAGGAAGCATACTGTTTGATCTATACTAAATTAATTGTATTTGAAAATTGGAGTAGCCAGCCTTGTTCACAAGTACCTGTCATATTTTCTAGGATAATTCTCATGATTCACTGGACTGCTGAAATATGTCTTGCTGAAGTGAATAGGATAGAGGGCTAAAGTCTGTAGTGACTAAAATAAGTAAACGCTAGGCCTGTGTCCGGTACAGAGAGGTGGAAAGACATGTTACATCAGCAAGTCTAGGGAGAGGTGATTCTTCCCATCTACTCGGCTCTGGTGACACCTGGAGTGCTGGGTCCAGTTCTGGGTCCCCAGTATGAGAGAGACATGGACATACTGGAGAGAGTCCAGCAAAGGGCCATAAAGATGGTGAAGGGACTGGAACATCTGTTATATGAGGAGAGACACAGGGCTGTGACTGGTTAGCCTAGAGAAGAGAAGGCTCATGGGAGTATCCTATCAATGTATGTAAATACCTGAAGGGAGGGTGCAGAGAGGACAGAGCCAGGCTCTTTGCAGTGGTGCCCAGTGACAGGACCAGAGGCGATGGGCACACACTGAAGCACAGGGGTTTCCTCTGAACATCAGGAAATACATTTTCAATGTAAGGGTGGCTGAGCCCTGAGGTTGCCAGAGAGGTTGTGGAGTCTTCATCCTTGAAGATACTCAGAAGCTCTCTGGGCACAGTCCTGGCTAGCTGGCTGTAGCTGTGTCTGCTTGAGCAGGGGGGTTTGGACCAGATGACCTTCAGAGGGCCCTTCCAACCTCAACCATTCTGTGATGGAGTCTGGTGGAAGGGAATTAGGTTGTCTGCTCCCTGAAAAAATCCTCACAATAAAATAATCCTTCTGTGTGTGAATTATTATTATCTTAACAGCTTGAGCAGGTGTTCTTCAGAACTTAAAAATATAAATTATGGTCTCTAATAATTTGTTAAAGGACAATTTGTATCAAAACAGGAACACCAGAAAGGTGCTTCCTTCAAAAGTAGCTCTTAATAGATAGTCCTGCTGTGGATTTGATTTGTGGCCCTGCCTGGGTCAATATGATATCAAGATTATTAATTATTCAAATTGATGTCTGTTGGCAAGGTAAAATGCATTATTTGTATCTATAAATGCTGTCTACTTCCTGCCTTTCCACAGATTTGTTCAGCGATTCTTTGTGATTATTTCTGCTTCTTGACAGCTTCTCTTAATAAATATTTTTTGGGTTGCTGTTTCTTTCCACTTTCCTGTGACACCAGCTTACAAATGGTTTTCTTGTTCAGATTGGTGTGAACTGCCTGGAAGAAGAAGGGTAGAGATGTTCTTTGAGGTGTTGAGCTGAAGTGAAAATGATCTACCGTGAAAACAGTGTTGAAAAGTGGCTTACTACATAAGTATGTCATACTGAAACAAAAATTGCAAATTATATTTTTTTCTTTCTTTCTTTCACAGTCCGGATTCTTCTTATGAGACTATGACCAGCAAGTGGCCGTCTGTCTGGGTGAAGATATCTTCCAGCTGGATTGGCATCGTGCTGTACGTGTGGACTCTGGTTGCTCCACTGGTTCTTACAAACCGTGACTTTGACTAAGCTGTGCTGCTTTCTAGGGAGACTGTTAGCTTCACCGTGTCTTTGAAACAAACAGTATTCCAATTAATAGTGCAGTTGTAAATATGTGTGTGTGCGTGTGTACTATCCATGGAGTAGTATCCTGCTTTATTCTGCATGATTACCTTGAATCATGTCTTTTGTCATTTCACTAAATGACTTTTTCTAGCTGAGCTCAGTGACAATTGCTATAGTGATGGTTTTCATAGGATTACTCCTAGATTGAGTGCTTCGGAAGCATTAGATGTAAGGTCTTTTTGAAGTAGGGTTTTTTTCCCCTCAATTGCATTAAATAGTTGTAGGAAAAAAGTGCAAGTGTTAGGGTAACAAAACAGTATTAGATCAGGCTTTGCAAGCGAAGGAGGGGCTGCCTTTGATGATCTCTGTTGCCTTGATTCCAAAGTGAGTCTTCAGTAAGCATTGTTAGACTCGAGATTGTGTGTGTTGGAGTTTACTGGACATCTTGCAGCAGTCTGGCACCAACAGCCCAACATTCTCCCGTACTGAGGGCAGCAGTACCTTTAGCACAGATGATAAATGGGGAAACTTGCACCTGGAGCTGCAGAGGAGCGGATGTTATCCGTGGTGCTGTTGGGTCTGATGTGTCCCTGTCCCATTGCAGACAGGAGGCCAGACACCCTGAGGAAAAACATCCTGGTATCAGACCTGGGGAAAAACATCCTGGTATTAGATGCTCAGAAGCATGTTTTTAAGGCACCTGTTTACAATATGCATCTATGGTTTGTGGTTTTTTTTTTTAAAGTAGTTTAAATGGGATAGTTGTGCTGTAATTTATTGCCGTTTTGTGTACCACTTTCTTCTTGGCTAAGCTACAATCACCGAGTTTGTGAGGAGCTGAGTGGTGAAAACTCTGTAAGCCCTTTAGAGGAATTTTTAAAGTATTGTGGTTAAGAAAGTTGAGGAAAAAATATGCTGAAATTACAGTAACTAAAGGAGGCTTGCATTAACAGGCTTCAACAGAAGTGTTTCTTAATATATTTGGGGCTCTGAATTTTGAAGTCTTCTAATGTATTAGGTATTTTGCTTGTTGTTCATTGCCTAGGAAGTCTGAATCTAGGCATAAGGAAAGATACTAATTGGTTTGGTTAAACCACTGTATAGTTCCTGTGCAGTTATGAAATCTTATATGCTTTTGTGCTTGCTGCTTTGTAATTGAAGTATGTAAGCTGCATTATTTATCTCTCTTACTTGCTACAACATGAGACCAGAGCAGCCTGACTGGGAGTGACCCTGAAGCCTTCAGCAGATGTCATGCCGATCTGTTATCGTGGTGTTTATACTGCTACTTCCTGTTGCTAATTGTTCTCTAAGCTTTTATTTTAATTATGTAACTAAACACTGACACTTACTGCGGAAGCCTGACATGTCAGTCAAACTTGAGATGGTAATGGAAGGATTAGTAAAGGCTTGTAATAATTTGGAATATGTCGTTACCTTATTAATAAATACATTTGGATGAAGAATTCCTGTGACTTTTGATGTCTCATACTGCTGCCAGATGTAGATGGTGTGTGGTTTGGTGGTGTATTCTCATCCTTTGTTCCTAGGATGTTTTATAGCGTTTGTCATCTGAGAAGTAACAGCTGACTGAGCGCACCTGCAAGGCAGCTCCTGCCTCTTTGGGAGATCATGTGTAACCGCTGGCATGGAGTTTTTAATAGTTCTTTTCTCTCTATGCCCTTTGCAGCCATCTCTCTGGAAACACATATGTGCTTTGCTCTTGTAACTGCATTCTGACTTCCACCTGCTGCTGCACTGCATCGCACCAGTGTCTGTTCAGTTTGGGTAGAGCACCCCAACACCAGTTATACCACAGCAGCTCCTGCGTCCTGTAACAAATCACTGGTCACTGAATTAGGAAGTTGAATAGACAGCTGTCTACAGATTCAGCTCCCTGTACAAGTGGCTAGGCTACTCCTTTAAGAAAAAAAAAAGGAAATTTTGAATGCTGTGCCAGAGCTGTGGAAGATGTTCTTCCTGTTGCATGTATGCAGTTACTAAAATGCAGTTTCTCCCTTCATGGGAACATCTTAATAGAGCTTCTCAAAACTCCCTATCCACAGGTTTGAGGGCAGAGAGGGAAGAATGCTTACCATCAGTTACAGTTTAACCTACTGTTTATAGTAAATCAGGAGCCTGGGGTAAGATGTAGTTAAAAGTATGTCAACTGCACCTTTGTCCAGCATTGTAGTAACCCCTCTGGCATTCAGCTGTGTAATACAACTACTGTACGGTCACTTGAGTAAACGTGGAAGACTTCAGTGAATGCAAGAATGGAAGCACACCTTTCAGCAAGGGTAAAGCTCTTCCACTGGAATGGAAGCTACAGGGCTCTGCTGGAATTTTCAGTAAGAAAACAAAGGAGAAAGCACTCTTGTGTACTGCGAAATGAAAACACAGCATGCTGCGTCACCCAGTGTCCTGGAGGCTTACAGACAAACCCTGACAACAAAACTGTTTTCCTGTAAACAATGCACAGTCACTAAGGCATGGAAAACACAGGCTGTTAAACCCATACCACCTGGCACATAGAATAAGAGACAACTCTTAACAAGTATCACACTTAAGTAACATTTATTTATTTTATCAGAGTAGATGGTCCAAGTTAAAAGTACTCATGCAGTTGAGGGGCCTGGTGGCTGTAAGGAACTGTTCCCCAGTTTGTGCTATGTGTGAGCACTTCCACTGAAGTGAAAGTAAGGCAGAACCAAGATTCAGCAAGGTACAGGCACTTTGTTCCCAGTTCAAGCAGGGAAAAAAAAAGCCTACATCAGGTCCTGGTCCCCCCCCACCCCAAAAAAAGCCTCATGTTTGTTAAACAAAATTTTGTAAAAAATAGAAAAAACCCAAGATACAGAAAGTTGGTGCTCCCTAACCATACACTACTAGTTTACGTCATCATATGTAAGACCAGAAGTATAACAAATCATAAATCAAAGCTTACTATTAACAAGTGTTCAGTTACCTGGGATATTTAGCAATATGTATAATACCAAGTATTTCACAGCAGTACAGTAACAGTCTAACTTGGTATTGCCAACCGTGCCCAACAGCTTGCCTAACTGTGTAGTTAAACAATTGCTTGTAGGAAGTAACATTGGAAAGGTATTTTAGATTCCATGTTACCTGGTTACATAAAACAGTGATTTACAAAAAACTCAATATACCAAACAATATTCTAAATAAATAGTTCATCTTCATGACTATATACAGAGTCCCTGTTATGTTAGTTATCCAAGAATGGCATGTCTGTGTCCATGGGTGCCGGGGCAAGTTCACATAGATAGAACAGCGTGGCCTCGCTTGCTTCTGCCTCTGTCAGTGGCTCCAGCCGCACTAGTTTGCTCTGGGTGGGCTCAGGATCAAGGCTGCTCTCCAGGAGCTCGTCCACTTCCAGGGGTTTGTCAACACAGGAAGGAGTTTCAGCTGCAGAGCTCCCGCTTTCCACGGTGGAGCCTGGGTTCCCATCGAGGAATGCAAGGAGTGGAAACGCAGTGTACTGTATGAGCTGCTTATCTAAGGGGGAAAAAATTCCAAAAACATTATCAGTTCATACGCCTTTTCATGTGCAGAAGGAAAAAACCAAAATCCAACCCACAGAATTTATTTGAAGAATAATTAATAAAAAACATTTTAGGTGCTTGTTTTCAGTGAGTGATTAAAAGAATTGTTACATCCATGTATAACACTATTTGTTCAGATTCTCCTGCAAAAGCATCAGCTTCTCTGCACCTGGTGCAGTGCCAAAAACCTAAAAAGCAAATATAGTAAGTATTTTGTTTTGGTTATTTGCTTATCAGCATGACACAAAACCAGACAAAGACCAAAAAACCAAGATGGCTTTTAGAACAATGCTTGTTCAACTGTTAAAACTTACAACAAAACACAACTAACCTGATTTGGGCTTAGAATCTTGTGTTTCCTGTGAAGCCGCTGCACCAGCATTATTCTTGGTAGTTTCTATTCCCTTTGCCTCCATCTGGTAATGAAAGCAGAATCTTAAACACACGTTTAAAAGCGTTTTCCAAGGCCACTAGAAAACAGCTGACTGACTATTAAAAAAGTCAAGTTTTTACTTGGGAAGGGATGCAGTGGTATCAGTTACCCATACTAACAGACCCTGGCAGAGAAAACATGAAATGGGAACACAGGCTCACTCAGGCAAGAACCAAAACTAATGCTCATAAATGAGCAGGACAAACTCAAAAGAGCTAGATCTTCACTTCAGTGCTTATTCTTGTGTTTCTTTTCTCACCAGACAACACAGATGAAACCATTCTGACAAAGTGTCTACATGTTTGCAACTATTAAAATCTTAAGAGGATACAAAAGTCAAGGGACTGGTACAATGCACAGGTACTGGCCTCAAGTAATAAGAGTTTTAAAGAACATTATCAATTAGTGTGCTTTTCCCTTTTCTTTTTAAAACCTAACAAACAGAATGAATTCAGCTGCAGCCTTCCTATTCTCATGGAAGTTTTAAAAGCCAGAGCATGAAAAAAGTGGTACTATACCAGCAAAGAAAACAGTAAAGGACGAATAAAGTTTGCATCTCACAGCACTGTGTACATTGAGCAATGGATTTAAGACTTACTTTGGTATTAGTGATATGATCTGTGGGATTCATCTGCACGGAGCTTGTAAAAAGCTGAATAAGACAAAACACATCAAGTTTTAGGTCTCTTGATGTTGCCATTAAGAATACAAGAACATCACATCTGCATGTGTGAGAATAATACCTGTACTTAATGTTTTCAGCCTCTATCAGGATTAGGGTTTATTTACAGGTAGTTACCACTTTTGCGAAGAAAACCTAGCTTTGGAGCGTAATGGTTTGGAACTCCGTGAACCTCAGTCCCAAAGGAAACAACTATACTGCATCCACCTTAGACTAACATGGTTTGCTGCAGTCTTAAAATACCAATTCCTTCTTATATTGCTGCATGGAGAATTCTGTGAACAGTAAGGAAGAACACACCCTGATCAATTTTGCAAGTGAGACCAAACTGGAAGGAGTCATCAATTTGTGGGAGAGCAGAGCTGCTGTTAAGAGGGATCTCAGCAAAGTGCGAGAGGAGCCAGCAGGCACTCCATCAGGTTCAACAGCCAAACTCATTCAGGACACAGTAACCCCATGCACTGGCTCAGGTTTGGCAACAAATGGACAAGGAGCAGCTCCTGAGGGGACCTGGGAGTCGTGGTAGACAACACCCTAGCACGAGCCAGCAGCACAGCCCTGCTGCAGGGAGGCGTGCTCTGCTACAGGCAAAGCACAGCCAGGTCACTGGAAGCAATTACTTCTCTCTGCACAGCACCTGTGTGTGTTGTTACACAGGGCACTTGCGGAAGAGTGTCCAGTTTTAGGCTTCCCAGTACAAGAGTTTTCAAACTAGAGGGCATCCAGAGGGCCACAGACATTTGGGGGTTATGACATGTAAGAGGCTGAGGGAGCTTGGCTAATCTTGTCTGGAGAGGGCAGACAAGGGGGGATACCTGCACTCTTCCACTACTTCCGAAGAGGTGTTACACAGAAGACGAACTCCACAGAGGTGGACAGAGGACAAGAGGCAAGAACTACAAGCTGCAGCAGGGAAAACTGTGACTGACATAAGGAAATTCTTCACAAAGAAGAGTCAAGCACTGGAACAGGCCTGTGGGATCTCCCATCTCTGCAGATTTCAGATTTTCAATCAACAAGGTCCTGAGCAACATGATCCGACTTTCAAGCGGGCCTTGCTTTGAGCAAGGAGGCTGGGCTAGATGCCATGCACAGGTCCCTTCCAACCTAGACCATTCTACTTGACATAAATCTGAAGAGATATTGAGAACATATACATACTCCTAAGAAATCACTTGAAATGGCAGAGAAACTTGTAAAATAAACGCCAAGAGCCTTTTTAACTCCAGTTCACTGAGAAGACCACAGATGATGTGCTGGGCTATTTCAAAGCAAGAGAATTCATCTAATTGGGGTCTGAATTCATGTAGCAACAAACATAAGCATTATTTCATGAAGCAAGCCATTCTTCAATCAAAAACTTAAGCATTTGCTTGAGCAGTGGTGTACCACTGAGAATTATGTACCAGTGCCTCAGAAACACATTCACAAATTCGTAACTTCCCTTTTTTAAAGGGAAGAAGAAAAAAAACCCTGTTGTGTTTGAAATCCATTTTAAACAGGAACAACCCACCCAAGTATTTTCTGCAGTGTATTACTAAAATACTTAAAACAAACAGTGACAATTACATCAACCAGGAGATCTGGATCTATGCTGAACTGTCGTCCTGATAACATAGCTTGGAAGTCCTCTAAACTGCAGTCGATACTGTCAAGATAATCCAGAAGTTCAACTCTAGAAGACAAACAATATTTTATTGCTGCATCCCTTAACAAAACGAAGAGAAATCCAGAATTAAGCTTTACACAGATGTACTACATGCATCTAAAAATCTTCACCTAAACTAGAATGAACTAAGTCTTTCATTAGAAACAACCTCTGGAAAAAAATGAGAACTTTTAGCTTCTTTGGAGGAGAACCCAAGTAAAGCACATGCTCCGAAGCAGGTATCACGTCAACGTAACACTATGACATGACACTAAGCAGAGATGCGATTCTTGCATCCAGGTAGTGAGTCCCATCCACCTGTAAGAGCTACGCAGCTAAATCCTAACAGTTTAAATGATGATATCCATAACATTAACACTGTCAAATTATGCACCCCGACTCACTGGCTTCATGATGCAAATCAGAGGTCCCATCTTAAAATAGAAGGATCTTTAGAAACTAGCTAGAATAAAGGTGACCTATAAGTTTAAAGTTCTCAATAGAAACTACTATTCAGTTCTTTTTACTTCAAACAATCAAGTTCTAATACTTGAAAAAAACAAAAGACCATGCTACTCACTTTCCAAGAAGATTTATATTCTGTGAAATTACTCCATTCTCATTGAGTATGGAATCCATCATTGAGACCGGATCTTCTGCAGTTAAAGTTGACTGGTTATTCAGCTGTACAGCACTTGACATGAGCGGGCTTGTACTGTCACTGACAGGGCTGAGCAGATCATTACCTGGGACAGCAACTGATTCGGTGCTTTTATCACCTTGAATTACAGGGGCGTATTCTTCTTCGTTATCATCTTCCACAATTACAATATCGGGAGAATGACTACAGCTATAATATGAGACAAATGAATTAAAGCATTTCATACACTCATTTAAATTGATACTATTCCACAGGTTTAGTTACTTCTCACTTCAGTCAAGCTACTATAAGGGAATAAACCTCCCTACTGCTTTTTAATATGAAACACAGCAAGATACTTTAAATATCTATTTTCCGTTGATATGGTGTCATAATGCTCAATACAATTAATGCAGCTCAGCTAGCAGACACTGTTGTGCTAGACCACAATAACTACTAAAAATGTACAGGAACACTGGTTTTTTTTTACATTAGAACAACTAATTTTTTACATTACAATAACTGTAAGCTTGCATATAAATGTAAAGTATGTATGAAGTAGACCAAGATATATGAGGCCATCAAACTCGACAGACAATATATATTTTGCATCTTTCCTCTTTCCTCTCTGAATCAACTCTGAAGTATCCATAACATAATCTCAGTCAACACTGCTGTAGTTAATCAACCTTGTTATGCATACCAGGAAGGCAACCTAAAAACCAAGAAAGAGTCTCAAATAATTTGCTTTCATCCATATTCTAGTTTTCTTAACCCTTAAGTAGCTGTTAGTTGTGCTCCCTCTTTATCACAGTCTTATCTTCATCTCTTCCATCAAAGAATGCATTCCCACACATCAGCTGAACAAGAACAATGGTACTAGTTCCAAGTGTAAGCTAGAAATAAGTTTTATTCCCTGACACATAATACAGGCACTGTCATTGCAATGCAACTCAGGAAGAGAGCTGCATCTCAATCCCTGGACCACGTTTCAACTGCTCATAGCTGAAAGGTGAACTACTTCTATAGTACTAAGTACAGACAGGAAGGAACACAGTCACAAAACACTTAGGACTGAAAAAAAATCCTGAAACTAGCTGGCTTAATGAAGTTCAAAGACCACACCAACACTTGACACATGCAAATTATTCTCCATAAAAATCTACAAAAACAAGAGAAGTCATTCCTGTCTATACTATAACCAAAACTAAGACATTATCACCCACATTGTCTTTGGACAAGTAGCGTTTTTAACAAGAGTGCAATAACAGTTCATATGCTTCTCATTAGTTTCTATCCTCCACACGTTAAAACTCCAACAGCCAATTAACTACTTGGAACAAATCCAGACATCAATAAATCAGAACCTAATATGAAATCACAGATGAAGCGTCTTTATGTGAAGGACTACTGAATAATTCTGACCACCTCATTAAAAAAAAGTTATCTAAGACATCTGAATTATTGCATATTATACAACACCTGAATATCTATATACACTTCTAGAGACTTCTTACTTGGAAGAATCTGAAGTGGTATCTTCATTTGCTTCTGGTGTAATGGGAAGATTTTCTTCATCACCCATGGGATTTTCTTCATCACCCACATCCTCAGTGACATCATAAATAATGATGTCATCTGAAATCTGTTCCCTTTGTTTTAAGCCCTCATTTCTGTTGAGAGGTACCTGAGAATTATTTTGAAAAGTCAGGGGACAGAAGGACAATGAGCTTCAACATTCTGAGTTATCACTGTACCTTACAATGCTTCAATTCTAAAGAGGTGTAAGAGCTCTCCTACACCTTGGAGATTATAAGCTGTTTATATCAATCTACATTTAATAGAAAAAACTTACAAATAAATGCTCAAGCTGGAGAATAGCAGCTACAGAAAAAAATGTTTGGCAAATACCTCAGGCATAGAAATAAAAATACACTAGCACTGTCAGCAAAAGCAACAAAAAAGCTGTGACACCAGGACTACGCAAGAACTATATTAAAAGAGCGACTGCTCTTTAAACAGTACTTTGTTCTAAAGCTATTAATTCTAGTACTGTGCTAGAGCACTCATTCTAATGATTTCCCCACTATTATTTGGACAGAAGATAACTTTCAGTGGTGTGACACATGCAGATGGCACAGGAACTTGACATGGTTTTGCTAGGTTAAATGCTGCCTTGCAGAGCAACGTGCTGGATCCTTGTCCTTGTACAGGGCTAGGAGTGCCTAACTCCCAGAGATAACAACACAACATACATATGCTATTTCTAACAGCACTACTATTAAAAGCAAACTGCTTTCAGTAGGATCACCATCAAACTGTATTTAATACACAGGTAATTGGCTTATACATGCTTATATTGAAAAGTGAATGGTGATTTTCAACACACTTGGCTTCTGAAGGGAACACATGGCATATCACTTAAAGTTGACAGCTCTCAGTGCACAGCTATGTTTTATTTCCCGTAAGACAGTCTGCTTGATCTGTATGCCCCCTCTGCCCCCCTCCACTCCTTCCTTCATCATAACAAAGAGTATGTATAAAAGAAAACTTACATGGTGGTTACTGTCAGCTGGTTCTTTCACAATCTGCTGAAATACATTTGACTTTGTAGGCCCATTAGTGTTCAGAAGTAAAGGCCTAAATCAGAAAGAGTAAAGGAAGAAAGCCGTCTTAAAACCTGAGTCTTTGGTTTTAGTCAAGAAAACATGTCAGTATATTGACTGGACAGCAAGTTTTCAAGACCATATTTACCTCTTGCGTTTTAGGCTCACTAGTTGGTTGTTCTGCACCAAGGTAACAATAAATTGTACAATCTGTAAGGGAAAGAACACTATTGTTAGTCACCCTACTCTCCAATGGTTTCTCTCAGAGTACCAAGATATCTCATAGCTAGCTTTGCCCTCGCTCTTTTTTTTGTAGTGTGTGAAATGTCTCTTTAATAGAAACGAAAGGATGGTGCACAGTGAACAAATCTTTGTGCAACGAACTTTCAGTTTATTTCACCACATAAACAGAAGACAACGCACAGTATTCCTACTTCAGAAGCACTCACTCACTCATTCACATACGACACTTGAATGAAGCCTTACCTTCCGAATAACCTGCTGCTGTTGCAAGTGTTTTGCTCTCAGTTCTGCCACTTCTCTCCAAAGGGATTCATTCTCTCTGTTTGAAAAAAATGATTTGAAAGTCAAACTAAAACTAAGTTTTAATATATTTACATTAGTAATTTTTGTTAAAGATTACTTGGTTTCATTAAAGCTCTTGGAATGTGTTTTTAGATGGGGGGGAGGGGGAAAGTCACACAGGCAGCAGCCTTGGCAAATAATTACAAGACCCAAACACAACAAATAGCCTGCAGAGAATTTCCAGCCTTCTTAAAAAAAAAAAAATTTCCCAAATTTGCCAGTATTTATCATACAGCATTTAAAAATGAACTACTTTGTTTCCTTCCCTGTAACAAAGTTATTTTCTCCTCTCCCTTCTACTAATTAAATCCTATGGAATTAAAAAAAAAAATAATCAAGCATACAACTGGTTTCTGGCAGCAGCAAAGGACCAAACGGCATAAGAATGTGATTTCCTCTTGCCACCAAAAAAGAGTTATTAATCTGTTCCACCTCCCTCACACACCTCTTGCTAGATGCAAGCCACCTGTCAGCAACTGTATATCCACCTTGAAAGAATCTTCACAGAACAAGCTCTGCAGTCATGCATGCAGCTGCAGGTCATCCTAACAGCTGCCTCTATTAGCCCCAGTAAAGGGGCATGTTTGGTGCTAAAAAATAATAGCAGCACAGCAGAGATAGCAGTTTTCATGAAACACTGCCATTTTATAAACATTGGATGTTCCAGTACTCACAGGAGTCCAGTTACTGTGACAGTATAAAACCTGCTGTAAAGTGGCCCTTGCCATCGTATCCATGAACCCCGTTGTTTCCAACAGCATAAAGCATGCTAACAGGCAGATAATGACTGCTGAAAGCTTCCCTGAAAAGGGAAGACAACATACCACCCTCCTTTCTTTTGCAGTTTAGCTTTCTACACAGATATATGCCGAAAAAAGGAGGAAAATCTCTCCGCTGGTGTTTGGGTTTTTAAGAAACCTGACGCTAAGTTTTCAGAAATGGCTCTTTATATGCAGTGTGATGAAGCTTATTTATTACTTACTGCTCAAACTACTCCTATGTCCAACATACAATTTCAGAGTACAGTTCCATCACAAATTTAACAACTGAGGTCAGTGATTCTGAACTTTCTCCACTTTCTCACTAGCTTTATTAACATTTTTTGTAGGACTAGGTCTTCTGATCTAGTTGCAGTTTCTACCTCAATCATTTTAAACTCATGAGACAACAATATGAATGTCAAAGACCAACCATTCTATCTTCTGTTTCTACAAATTGTCAGGCCATTAGCAACTGGATGTCATTTCAGTCAGTGAGCCCTGCTCTGAAAGACCTGATGGCCTTCTGGGGTTCCTTTCAACCCAAATTTGTCTATGATTTGAAAAGGGTGAATATGAACACTTTTTACTCCAGACTGGCCAGATTCTAATAAAGACTCTTCCTAGACAAAGTAACTTTTGCTCTGAATATTCTACCACTCAAGTAATTAGAACTGAAGACTAGAAATGACAGCATTTACTTCTTAGAACTTGAACTAATCAGTGATCTCTGCCACAAAGGTACATAATAATTTACATTCTCAACATAAGTTAAGGAGTCCTGAGACAGAGTTACTATCAAGGTGCTGGGACTTACACTGCACAAGCATATGCTCATATATCCTGTCTGTATCTACATACTCCAAAGGATTAAGAAATTTGTGACACCCACCTCTCTCATTGCTGAGAATAAATTGTAATTACTAAATAGGTAATAAGGCAATTCTAAAAATAGTCTATTTACATTTACATTTCAGCTTCTGTACCCCTGTTACCAAGGTAACTAATGAACTTCCAAATTAGATTTTTAAACAGATTTTCATAGGCATTAACTCTTCTGCAATTTTTAGCAGTGGAGGAATGAAAACAACAGGAAAATAAAAAGCAGTGAGCAAAGACATTAATTGTAGTTAGGAAAGTATTATAAGCAATTTGCATAAACCAAACTGCCTCAAACTAAACACAGTAACTATTTCAAACTTGAAGATGTAAACCACCATACTTCATGCTAGGAGCCAAGTTGAATATTCAACCTCAGCAGCGTTACAGAACTATTACTAAAGGTGTTATTTAATTGCCCACTACTAGACAGTTCTTCAAACACCGACACTGCCTATTACTTTTAGCCATATCAGAATATTCAATTTTTCATGCACTTTTTTAATTGAAATTTGTTTTCCTAGAGCAATATTTAAAGTTGGGCAGTAATAAATCAAGAGATACCTACAATTAGGTCTTTGCCAATACCGATTTTCAGAATTACTCAATTTCAGGTATCAGTTGCTGATGGAGCAACTTACCTCTTCAAAGCAGATAATCGAGATTCAATAGTCTCTTGTTTAATTTGCACCTTTTGAGCACTACTTATTATTTTGGAGAGATCTTCCTGACGTATCTTGTTTTCTTCAGGTCTCGAAGAAGAAACCTTTAAAAGATTAGAATCCAGAAACAACATGTTCCTTTACCCATTGTTAGCTATTATTTTCTTCTGGTAATCAAGTACATTTTTTTCTAGCGTTGATAAACTATGCATTTAAGTTAATAATAAACAAAGCATCAAATAAAAAAATATAGAAACACACTGAAATTTCTTCTTACAGCTGTCACCACATTAGCTTCAGTTGTTACAAAAATTCATGTACATTCAGATTCTTCAGGCATTCTCCTAAGTGCTCTACTTCATCATAATGTTTTCACAATAACCCAGTGTTAGTAAGTACATCCCTTTGTACTAGTTGTGGTTAGGACAGAGTTAATTTTTTTCATAGTAGCTGGTATGGGGCTGTGTTTTGGATTTGTGCTGAAAAGAATGTTGATAACACAGGGATGTTTTTGTTATTGCTGAGCCCTGTGTACACAGAGCCAAGGACTTTTCTGCTTCTCACCCAACCTACCAGCAAGGAGGCTGGGGGTGCACAAGAAGCTGGGAGGGGACACATCCGGGACAGCTGACCCAAGGGATATTCCATACCATATGATGTCATGCTCAGTGTATAAAGCTGGGGGAAGAAGAAGGAAGGGGCAGACATTCAGAGTGATGGTGTTTGTCTTCCCAAGTAACTGTTACGCGTTACGGAACCCTGCTTTCCTGGGGATGGCTGAACACCTGCCTGCCGATGAGGAGGAGTAAATGAATTCCTTGTTTTGCTTTGCTTGTGTGCGTGGCTTTTGCTTTACCTTTTAAACTGTCTTTATCTCAACCCATGAGTTTTCTCACTTTTACTCTTCCAACTCTCCCCCCCATCCTGACACAGGGGGGATGAGCAAGCGGCTGGGTGGTACTTAGCTGCCAGCTGGGGTTAAACCATGATACCCTTTCACCACAGTTTAACTTGCCAGATTTCTATTTGATATCTATATTCACCTGACCCACCATAACAGTAGAGCACATTCAGAATCACATTTAGAAGCATAACAAATATGTTTATAGGTTCCTCCCCGTTCTCTTTGGTGAGAAGTTTAACGCTTACAGTAGCTTTGTTCTGAAACAAGCTACATAAACAAGCAGATTGTTGTATTACGGATGGTAAAGTCAAAGCATGCTCTGCACTTCTTCTCATACCCATTTGCAAAATGTCATATTTGCATAACACTCATTTTTGCCACCTGTAAAACTTACCATAATGACAGCAAAGAAGGTTAGGCGAAGGAACCTAATCAAATCCCCCAAAATATCTTCAAACAAGTCAAGATAAGTATGACAACAGTGAAGTTTGCTCCTCCAAACTCCAAACTTACTTGCACTCACAATCCTGCAATTAAACTTGACATGAACTTTGCTACTCATTCGTACTTAACTCGTACAGGTTTTCCACATACTGTTTTCACTAACCTTCCTTTTAATGTGTTCCAACAAGTCCTCCCGGCCCTGCTTAAAATATGGGTGCTGAAACTCTACCGGACCATCTCGCTCCAGTTTGACAATCCCAGAATCAACATGGACAACTTTACGGAAGCCATCTTTAAAAAAAGACAAAGGAAAAAAAAAACCACTCTCAAAACCCACATGAAGAAATCCAAACTATGCTGCCCCAACTATCCTGTTACCTGTTTTGAGGATGTGACAGTTTCTCAGTGGCAGAGAACATAGGGCCACTGCTCAAAGGAAACTGTCGATAACTAAGCATGTACAGGATCTGGAACTATGCTAGAAAGCAAAAACCCAAGAACTTACACATGTTTAACTGTCTGACAAAGCTTGCCATGTTGTTGTGCTTGAAGTACTTGGGAAGAATCTCTTTTGCGAATCTCTGTTCATCCAACACCAAGAAACTCTGGCCATTCTAAAATGAGAGAGACACGTTAAGCTACTTAAACACCATTGCAGAAAACATGCTGGACTTTTAGAATTAATCACCAGATAGGAATGTTTCCTTTGTGCGTGCAGTACGTAACTGATCTGCTTGCCTACAATTTTCCACAACAAAAAGTGTATAAACCCTGCAGTTGCAAAGCAACAGGGTATTACCAGTTTACATTGCTATCCATATCTGAAGGGGAACATCTCTGTTATTACTCATTGCTTCCTCAAGAAGATTAATTAATTGTTTACCAATAGTTACCACAGTTTCACTGCAGGACAACATTATCAATTTTGTATGTAGCTTCATAGTCTTGGGAAGGAATACAACAAAAGAGACCGTGCAAGTGAAAAACACCAACCACTAGCTTAAAGTCCCTTCTGCTTTTCAGTATAAAAGCACAAACAGTTTGATAGAATTTGTAGAGCAGAGCTGTCAAAAAGCTGAGGGTGTCCACTGAGTTCTGGAGTTACCAAAAAGGTAACCACCCAAAGCAACATCCATCTACTCCTGGGATGCCAGTTGTGAGGGAGGACTGATCTTTTATTTCATCCACAGGCTCTGACTAAAATAGAAGGTTCAGCCATTTGTTCTTCAGTGACTGTGCTCCATTAACTAAAGGACAAATAATTGGAAGAATCCAAATTAGCTATTTAATAATGGTTCAGGTTTCCTCTGTATATCCACAGCACTCTCAGCCTGCATTCAATTGGAAGCCTATCATCTTCAACAAACATCAACACTAATACTGCATCATCTTAGAATCCCTTTAGTTCAACAAGTCACATTTGTTTCTTACCCCCAAATGCCAGCAGTTCTATGATCCCAAGAAGCTTAAAGAACCATGAGACCATGTGAAGATCCTTGCCCAAGAGCTCGTTTCTGACAAACCAGCAAGGATTGTCAGAAACAAAATTTATAAATGGCTTACCACGAGACGAATTAGGAGCTTAAGACCGAGAGGAGAGTAGGAAGACAAAAACTTCCCAGTAATGCCTACCTATCTCCTGCTGAGAATCAGTCAGTGGAAGGGAAAGGGGAAGCAAAAGGAAGGACACGAACAGACCATATTAGCCAATGCATTAATGAAACTCCCCATCTGAAGGTACTCAAACAAGCAGCACTACAGTGACCTGTGTCACCAACAGACAGCTTTCACGCAGAAAGCCTAGAAAGGCCTAGCACAGAAAAATCTGGGAAACATCTACTAGTTCTTTTTGCCCTGACAGTTGTTCACAGCAAAACTGTACCGACATTAAGACTTTGTACATAAGACATTAAGACTTGCAGTCACTGAAGCACTACCACCTAGCTAAATACCTTCAAGTCCTAGTGTTACTGACTGCAGTGTACAGCCATCTTCCAAGTACTTCATTTGGTACTCCTTGTACGTGTTTTCACAGACAACACATATTTGTGGCAGGGCTATGTACACAAGGAGATTAATATTTGGCTGTTTGGTTTCAGACGGTGTTTATCCTTACAGTGTTAAGGATATGGATTTGTATAGGAGGAAAGTGAAATATTATGGTAACTGTACTCTTCCTTCCCTGTTACATTTGGTATACAAATATACCAAATACAAAAAGTACTCTACAATACTGACATAGCATATTTTTAAAAGAGGTCACCACTTGTGTACCAAGTGATCCCAATATCTCCCCCCAACAAAATCTGCTGGATGACAATAATATAAACTGATTAGTGGATCTTCCTTCCACAAACAGCCTTGCAGAATATCATGACAATTACTCTTTATTTTTAATTAAGAAAATAATACAAGGATATCTAATAGCCTTGGTGTGTGTAGTTGAGATAAACAACAAATTTGGAAAGTCTCCACTAAGAGTGCAAGGTGGCAAAAATGGCACTTCTTAAGCTAGACACCATCTGAATCTTCATATAGTCCTTAGCATCTCTCTTCCAGGAAAAAAAAAAGAAAATTAGATGGAAAAGCTGCCCTAATCTACCAAGTCTACCTGTCTCCTTCTTCAGGAAGTTCTGGCTGAAGTTACTGGTAACTCATTCTCAGTAAAATGTTTAAGGTGACATTTTATCATTGCTTGAGCATTTGAAATATTCAGTTGAAAGCTGCCATCTCAACATCACTTGAAGATATTGATACAGTTTGAGAACAGGAATTTTTATATATATATTATTTTAAAAACATCTACAATATAGAGAAAACTGAAGCTGTTACTAAAAAGATCTGCTTAGCATTTATTAAGAGTTAATGATGCTTACTGCAGCAAACTCATTACATTGTATGAAAGCAGACGCTTCCTGCCTTCCAATATTTTAAGATACTTGTAAACTCTGTGCTCTGATAATGCTTCTTTCTTATCTACAACAGCCTGCACTCGAACAGAAACGATTCAAGACGAATGGACATCCAAGTCAGGCTTTCCATTTTTTAAAAAACCGATCAAAGCAGATGTGCATCAACGCGGTCACACCTGCGCCTCCAGCACAGAGGCTGCAGTGGCTGCGATGACCAGAGGCAGCCCGACACCCGTCCCCCCGCAGGCGCTACTGATGGCGGCCCGAGTGACTTACTCCCGAGCGGCGCCCGCAGCCCGCCCCCCGCCGAGCCCGGGCAGGGGGGGTGCCCGCC
>JAVJGI010000062.1:60286814-60399376 GCA_035590275.1 Ibycter americanus
CCTGCGCTCCCCGCCCGCGGCGCTCGCTTCGCCCCAGGAGCTGAACCCGCTGGCCTGAGGGAGCGCCCACTACCCGCTTAGGAGCTAGGGCACGGCCGCCCCGCCACCGCCTCCATGCCGCGTCCGTCCCGCCTGACCGCGCCCCAGCGGCCTCCCACACAACCGCCACCAGCCAGAGCGGCGCGGCAGAGCACCGACAGCTCGATAACACTCCTTCCCACCCCACGCAAACGGGGAGGCGGAAGGGGGCAGACATGTTGGTCTGGGGCGGAAGTCCCGTAACATCGTCAGGGGAAAGTGAAGGTATTGCCCGTAACCAAGATGGCGGAAGCGCGCCGGTGGGTGGTGGGAGCACTGCTCTTGTTCCCCTGTGCCCGGGCGGGCGTTTCCCCTGTGCCCGGGCGGGCGTTTCCCCATCCACATGCCAGCAGGTGCATGTAGTTGCCGAGATCCCCTTAGTTTGCCTTATAAAGAAGCCCTTGCTTCTGTTTCTCGTAGCTGGCCGTTTATTTCCTCTGTTACTGTGATGTTCTTACATGCCCCCGGGGCTGCTAGCGTGGCTGTCAGTTTACCCCTTTTCTGCCTGCCTGCTTGGATGTCTGGTACAGCCTCGCTGGCTGGCTGTAAGCAATTGCTTGGTGGTGAAAAAATAACGCAGGAATAATCCTGGAGGGTGCTGAGGCTTGAGGAAGGATATAGGCCAAGCCCCCTCTGGGCTTGGCAAGGGGGCACATGGCCGTGGGGTGGCCTGAGGCCCATGGCGTGGTCAGAGGGACCCCCCCAGCCAGGCCGGGCTGGCACAAGGCCTCCAGCCTTCACCTCCGTGGCCAAGCCCCCAGTGGAGGGTCAGCAAGCTGCTCTGGTGTAGCAGGGTTTGGGGGCCAAGGGAAGAAGCACCTGGTCTTCCTTCAACTTGTGTTGCCCCGAGCAGTGGAGGGTCAGCAAGCTGCTCTGGTGTAGCAGGGTTTGGGGGCCAAGGGAAGAAGCACCTGGTCTTCCTTCAACTTGTGTTGCCCCGAGCAGTGGACAGGCAGACCTGGTGGTGACACGTGTCAGCATCCTGCCAAGTAGTGGAGCTAATACTTACCTGTCTAAGCTGTGTTAAAAATTAAACATTTGTGAATGACGATGTCACAACCTCTGTGCTAAGAAAGAGATACACAATGCAGCCAGTGGGAAAACTGTCTGCCACCATTTTCCTGAATTTAAACATTTTAATATGGCAGCAAATGGCACCTGTATAGAGTAACTAGGAATTTCAGTCCTTTAAGCTTTATCTGGAAATGAGGATAACCTTGTTTTGTTTTTGCAGAGCACAGCTGGTGGCTGTGTCCATGGCAATGGTGAAGCGAAGAGAGGGATTGGACTGGATGACCTCTGTGCTTCTATGAATTAATTTTTCCGGATCAAGAATCCTGCTATCACATTCACATCCTTATTTAAATAAAATACATATTTCTTGGGGCCTGGAAGAAATATTTAACTATCTAACGTGTGTTTTCCTCCTTACGTCAGTTCAGAAAAATGCTAGCCCGTGAAGGCAGAGACAGAGGCTCCCAACGAGTACCTGTCTTGTGTGACTGCATGAAGCATTCAAGTGTCAAAAAGGGTACACGGCAGACTCAAACTGCGTGCATCTATTAGAAGGAGTAAGGTAGCAAGGAAAAGGAAAATTACACTGACAGCAGTCAGATGATAGATGTGATGAAAGAATTTATATGTAATGCAGTGTTGGTATGTTGGATGAGATTAGAAACGGATGTATTTTCATACTAATAAAAAGGACTGGAAATAATCGCGTTAAGATATAAACCTGGATCTCGAAGAAATAAAATAACGGAATAGCAATAGTGAAATCTTAAATCATGACACAGAATAACTTCATGATACACAAAAATATTTTGCTGTTTGAAGAAGAAATAAAGCCTGCATAATGGTGAGATACTAGTGCATGCTGCAGTGGTGGCAGACTTGAAAGGAAAAGAACCGGGGAGGTTCAAATTCTCTTTGTAGGAAAAAAATTAAAAGGGGCTCGATTTTATCATGTTGTGTATCTCCTAAAAACTTTGACTCCCATTTGATTAGAGATGTCTTGAATACCTAATATTATTAGACATATAAATTAAATGAAGTGCTTAGTCGTGGTGGCTGGATTTAATTTCCCAGTTGTCCTGGTTTAACCTTAGCCAGTAATTAAGTACCATGCAGCTGCTCGCTCACTCCCCCCTCACCCTGAGGGATGGGGAGGAGAGCTGAAAAGGAATGTAAAACTCGAGGGTTGAGATAAGAACAATTTAATAATTGAAATAGAATAAAAATGAAAGAAAAATAATAACAACAATGACAATAACAGTTATAATGAAAAGGGGAAGGGAAAGGGTACAATCCAGAGGGAAAGGAAGAAAGGAACATGTGGTGCACAATGCAACTGCTCACCACCTGGTCAACCGTCAACCGATGCCCAGCCAGTCCCCGAGCAACAATCCACCCAGCCCTGGCCAGCCCCACCATGTATATATACCAAGCATGACATCCCATGGTATGGAATACCACTTTGGCTAGTTCAGCTCAGCTGACCTGGCTGTGTCCCCTCCCAATTCCTTGTGCCCCTTCAGCCTCTTTGCTCGCAAGGCCTGAGGAACTGCAAAGTCTCACATCAAAGCCAAAGCACAGCACCGAACTAGCTCCTAAGAAGATAATTAAGTCCATCCCAGCTGAAACCAGGACAGCAGTATAGGCTGGAGAGCAAAATTATGTTAATAACAGTGGGACACAGTTGCTTCTAGTGAAAGTTAACAGACTTCTTCATCAAAGAGTCTCTGAACTGAGAAAAATAGTGTATTTTACTAAACAAACTTTTAAAAAGCAGTTAGAATACCATAGAAAAGCTGGATATAGTAACTGAATTTATGAAGTTGAAATAAAATACAATAAGAAACAGACAAGTATTCAAGGCCTTGTCATCAAAAGGGTACATTTTTAGAAATTTAGGAAACTATTCAGAGATGAGAATGAAAACCTCTTCTTCATCTGTTAATGACATTTCTGACAAAATAAATTTGGAAACTTTTTTGAGAGGATGAAGAACTGGAATATTGTACTAGAAAATTAGAAAAAATTGTACTAGAAAAATTAGGTCGTGTTGAAAAAGGGAGTGATAGAAAGTCTTTGCATGACTGAAAACCATAGACATGTACTAAAGAGAGCTGAGGGAAACTGTGGCAATGTGTCACTGGGGAAAATTAGAAGTTTCTCCGGGAGTCCCAGGATGGGGTGGCTGCAGACAAGGCATGCAGGCATGCATATGGTCAGCAGTCGTGGCCACTCTGGCAGTAATGTTTGTTACAGCTCCACCAACAACAGATGATTCCTGTCATTTCATGGCACAAGGAAAGTAACATGACAAAATGCAAAGTCATGTATGGAGGCGTCAACTGCAAAACTCTCCTGGAAACTTAGAACTCATTTGTGGGAAATGCAGGACCTATATATACTAGACAAACAAAGGATGACTAGGAGTCCCTGACATGATATGGGCCAAGAAAAAGACACCAGCAAGCAGGCAAAGTATTTCTGAGTCTTCAGGAGATGGTGAAGGTAGTTATATATGGGAATATTTTCAAATGAGTGAGCTCACTTAAAAGAGAGATCTGATCAGCTGTGTTCAAAATCAGATTCAAAATCAGTACTATGATTGCACTTTTAATAGAATTCATTAATTTGTTTAAAGACAATAAAATAGAACCATTTGTGCTTTTTGTCCGTTGCTAAGGAGATTTTTTCCATTTTAATTATATGAAAATAAAGCTAAATTAATTGTCTTTCTAGGTTTCTTTCTTTGAAGGCAGAAGATAAGCAAAGAAAACATACTTTTTTGCAATTAAAAATCCCATGTTGGATGAAGACATTGGAGTTCAATTCTGTACCAGAAATAGCTCTCAAAACCATAAGCCAAAGGAAACTTCCTTAAGCTAAAGAGGTATAGCATACAGGCATTTTCAAATTAAAATCTTTCTGGCAAAATATAAGCGTGATTTTAACGTGTGCCTCTAGGTGGTGCTAACGTTATTCCAGTGGTCAAAGTCGCACTTCTAAAAAACATTTCAAATCTCAGTGAAAACATTCTGCGCACAGCTTTTGAGTAGAAGGAGGCGCATCTATTCAACAGACCACATATTGATGGTATGCGACTAAGACGAACTCACACATTTAATATCTGGTAAATGAATCACCCATAAATCTATGCTCAAATAACATTTAAATGTCTTCTTTGAACCCATGGAAGCCAATTTCAGAAATGGAGTTAAAAACCCCATCTTTAAGCAAATGTTGAATCAAAGAATTGTGACATGTTGGATATTAATTTGCTTGCTATTTGGAGCACCATCGTACACAAGCACTAACCTAATGTTTGAACTTATGTTTATATCATATTACAGCTTGCAATTTTTATTCTACCTATATGTAGCATATACTAATTCTTGTGTTGTAGGATGTGTAGCAGCGGGGTCACAGCTCTGTTTTCCAGCAGTTTTCAAGGCCTTTGGGAAAGCAAGCCCTTGTAAGCCTTTAAGTGTTTTGGTGAGAAACCAAGGCAAAACTTTCTACTGGAGGAGGTTTGTGCACAGTTTGCAGAAAATGGAAGGAGCTGGCATTATTTTATGCCTACTATAAAACAGTATCTGTTCTTTGATATTAAATGAAAGATGATTATTCATCCAGCTGTGTTTCCTTTGGACCGTAGCATTAAATTTCTACATATTTCAGGATACTTTTACTTCCTCCTGCCTCATTCACACATACTTCCCTTGGCAGCCTAGGTTGCTTGGCATTCTGATCCTTACTTAGAACTTTTGGATACCAAAAAGTGGGAACTTACTTCTGAGTCATTGTTGCTGACTGATAATTTTCTTGTTTAGCGTTGCAATTTCCAGTTGAGGCAAAGTCCAGAGACAAGTTGTCTTGCAGCTCACCTTGATGCTTTATTAAATTAAAAGGAAATCTATTTGAAGCAGTGGCTCATTTGTGAGATAATAGGTGGACTGCCCAGCCTGGTGAGAGAGGAGGAGGCTGCGTGGTAGAGATGTGCCTTGAACTCCACTTTCTAGCACCCCAGGAGGCCCTTTGTCCTCAGTACTCTGCCTGGTTGAGTGCAGTGGGGACAGGCTGAGAGGCAGCTCCCTTTCTGGCATGCATCTTGGTGCAGTGCTGTGCTACATCTGTTTTGAGTCCAAGTGAGCACCAAATGACCTCATGAATTCTCCTGGGACGTGGGAGTACAGTGATGTCAGGGGAAATTTTGGTTTCTCTGTGGTCAGTATAGTAAACCTCCACAAATTTCTCCAAGTTTAATGAGAAAGGCCTATTTAATAAGGGGTAGCCAACTCTACTGACCTACATGTAGAAGTCTTTGTATGACTGAAAACCACAGACATGTACTAAAGACGGGAATTCTGGGAATGTGTCTCTGGGGAAAATGAGAAATTTCTCCAGGAGTCTCAGGATGGGATGTG
Organism: Ibycter americanus; assembly: GCA_035590275.1. Taxonomy (NCBI): domain Eukaryota; kingdom Metazoa; phylum Chordata; class Aves; order Falconiformes; family Falconidae; genus Ibycter; species Ibycter americanus. Next base: position 60,292,328 of record JAVJGI010000062.1, read on the forward strand.
CACAGATGAGGTATACAAGCATGTGTACAGCCACTCCTGCAGTAATGGTTGTCCCAGCTCCTCCAACAACAGATGATCTTGTCATTTTATGAATACTGAATAGATGATAAGGGAAAAGTATTATAGCCAGAACAGCAAATACTTCATTTTGCTCTGGTGGGGCTCAGTTACTTAAATTTATCTCTTTCTTTGCTTTTCTTGACTGTCTTACTTTCCAAAGTACATTGTCCTAAGGGAGCTGATCTGAAATCCACCACACATTTGTCATCCCTTAGAAATCTCTTTTGGATTAGGTGTTGTGCACTGCTGGGACAACAATAGGACTTGAGGACAGACAGTGCCTTGCAGGGTTGATCCTTTAATTTGTAAGGCAACACAGACATGTGCAATCAGCATGGGTCTTAGTGTGGTGAGCTAACCACATAGGTAATACAAATTACTCACTGCTTACGGGTAATTAACCTGCTAATTATTCACAAAACATTTTGCTCTGTGGCGGTTTCATGAGTTGACAGGAATCGCCCAAGCTGAAAGAAACCTTTAAAAATTCTTTTTACCGTTGCCTCACTTCATGTCAAATCACATCATATCTCAGAAAAACGTCTTTGTATATACAATGAGGTAATAGTGAAACAAGAAACTCCTTCCTTCCACGTGAATACCAGCTGTCACTTCAAGTAACCAGAGACACCCATCTATGTGAGGAATAAAGGAGTACAAAGAGTGTGCCTTTGAAGACCATGTACCTGTTCCTGATTAGAGTTTTAGTATTCGGATAAGCTTTAGATAAAATCTAAGTTTTAGATAACATCTGAAACTTAGATTCTGATTCTACATTCTTATGCGTCAACAATTCTTTTTAAAAGCCAAGAGAGTTTCTTAATGCTTGTGTTTTCTCTAGTAATTTTTTGCTCATATAGTTCTACAAGGGGTAACCTGTATTCCTTTTATCAGTGCACTCTTGGTACATATGGGTGTAAAAAATGATGGACAGTACTTGAATCTTCTACCATAATGATCAAGAAAAGTATAGAGCTGCAGCAAGTCTTGCAAGCTACACCATGTTCCTGGGTGCTGAGATGTTTGAGGCTGTTTGGGCAAGCAGGTCTTGTTTTCTTAGGACTTCAAACTATGGTGGAGACAGCAGCTTACAGTGCTACTAGTCTTGCTGGGACTTCATTTTTCTCCTTTAACCCAAGAGGAGGTAGGTTTCTCTTCATCATAACAATCCCTTTTCTCCTCTCTGCTGGGATGTGAACACTTCCAACAAGACTCCCCAGCAGCTTTTCTGTGATAAAGGACACCCTAACCCAGCAGACCTTTTCCTTTACTTTCCCAGAATTACAACCTTTCCTCCCTCCACTGCTCCAATATGTAGCTCTTTCTCTAGTCCTGTTCTAGCATTTTAGGAGAAAGGAGGACCTTTCTGCTGACAATATGGGCTGTTTTGAAACCCTCATCTTTAGGCTTATGAAGTAGATGGCATGATTATCTCAAATACGTCACTGCTTGAAAAATAGCTGTACTTTGAAAAATGCCATGCTTTCCCTTAAATGACGAATTGTGAATATTTTTGAAGATTTCTAAACACTGAAATGGTACATGCAGTGCAACTAAACCATATGGACAACACAAAAGCCCCTTTCCAAAAGAGTGAATGGAACACAAGGCAAAAGCCTTTTAAGGTTTGTTAGTTCATACTAGACCATTTGTCCATCATTCTTCCGTTGCCTTTGAAAATGGCTGTTGTTCTGATGTGCAGCAGTAGGGACATTGATATCATAATGCACTTGGGCAATTGTGAGGTGTAGTGAATTACCAGCCACAGAGAGAAAAAAATCTTTCAAGACTCTGTGCTCATTATACTTTCCATGTCAATGTCAAAAGTACTAAAATTAGCTAAACTATCCTGAATTTGTTGGATGTGTGTGCTTGCCTTACACTGTTTTGGTATATCAGCTGAGTGATGGGGATCCTATTAAATGTGGGTTTGTTATGGTCATGCTGATTGACTGGCATTACCTTTTATAAAAACATGCTGATCAATGTAATTGATATTTCATTGTTTAAATTGCTTTCCTTTATCCTAGAGTTTGAATTGCTGTTCAGTTAGTGATTCTGATGAAAATTTCAGAATTATCACCTCTGTGCTTTCTTCTTAGTGTCAAAAGACTTTTCAAATATGGAATGGAAGTAAATTCTAACTCTCATTTTGATCCTGTCATTTAATTTTTTTGTTTATTTGTTTTTACACTGTAGCATGCTCTCTGAATTATGCAGCCAATATGCGGGAAAGGATTTTGGTCTACTGTTTGATGGATAAACAGGGAAAGGGCTAATAAGATTACTTATCTTTACCTTGCCCTACTGGTTTTCAGCATTAAGAATGTAGAGACTCATAATAGAAATGTTAAGACTGACATGAATGAGAGTGTCTAGATATGAAAGTACCATAAAAATTAAGTAAAAAAACAAAGAAGAAGAAAGGATAAAAGAAAGGCATGTGTTGATGGCATCCAGATTAGCAGCTGGTAAAGAACAGAGCACATCTACTTCTACCTTCTCAAGGCATACTGACAAAGAAAATGAGGACAGGCTATGATAAAGGACAGGCTACATGTGGAAACAGAGTCCAAAGAATAATGAGGAAATCAGCAGTATTGCCTAATGACTTACAGAAGTGTTACAGGATGGAAAAGGCAAAATATCACCATTCCTGTCAAGCCCTAACATGTACAGAAGACACATCAGAAAACCAGCACATGGTTGCCAGTCAGGTGATATGATGTGTAAGAAGACAGGTGATGTGATGCATAGCCAGTGTCCCTTGTTCTCCTTGTCACTGAAGTGACCCTGGCCAGACTACTTGGACAGGAGCAATTAGGTGTGGGAGAATCCATGTGAGTGAGTTTTGTTTCAGTTGCCATTGCTTACTATACAGTTTCACACTGAGGTTTGTGCCACCAGAGTATTGCAAAAACCCCACCTGCTTTGTGGCTGTGCTCAGATCCATAGATATTCAAGAGATATACATGAAGGACAGAAACTGGTATGCAGTTATTTGTACATGAATTTTTCCATCATATGATGTGAGCTTTGTAAACACTAGGGTGAACGTTTCAGCTGCTTTCTGAGTTAGGCACTGAGTATCACACTGCCTATAGGATGGTGCTGAAGCAGCTCATGTAGAGAGTGGAAGTGCAAAATCCAAGTTAGGCTCTGAAGGTATAGAAGATCCTGAGTCTTTTTATTGCACGCTTGCTAGGGGTTTGCATGCATAATCCATTCAGTTTCACTTAATTTCTTTGCTTGTATCCTTTGCTTGTATTTATGCTACAAGGATCATAAAAGGTATTGTAAACTTCACCATTTAACATGTCAGAAACTGAAGATGGAAGCTCAACAGCAATTTATTTCCTTCTAAGTAAGTGTACCAAAGACTCCCTGAGGAATCAAAAAGCCAGGCCAGTTGATTGTTTACAGATATATACCCAGGACAAGTCCGTAGTACAGTCTGTTCCAGCAATGCTTTACATTGTGCTGCTAAAGGACAGTGACAGTTTCCAGAAAATAGAGGCAATTATTTTATTATCAAAGTCCCACTTAAGCAAATCACAGTCCCAGAAAATTCATTTTTTATATAGACTACTTTGAGAACTTCTTTGAAGAAGTTGTTGCCAGTAGCAGTTTGCGTTTGCCAGGTGTACTGGGTTTTATTTTCTTGAATTGCCAGAAGATGGGGAAAAAGGTCACAGCAGTGCTCTTTCTATTCTTTCATTTATGCACTGTCTGACACAGAGTAAATAGACAAGATGGAAAAACTAAAACCAAATTTCTGCAGAGAAACAATGGTTTGTTTTCTTTTCAATATTCTCTTCCCTCCTTCAAAACAAAGATGAAACTAGGAGATACCAATTGGGAATACTTTGGATTATGTCTTGCTAGGTGGATGGCCAATTACTGTGGATGAATTTGTCCATTTTCAGAGACAGAAAACATTCTGCCTTTTACTGAGGCTGAAATATGGTCTTCATCTGATCTTGCAAGCATTTGACAATGAGGCTTAAAACACAATATAGAGATAAAATACCAAGCATAACCATATTGCAGGTCAGTTTTTTACTTCTCTGTTGAATGAGTAACAGCTAAAATTTCCCTTTTGTTTTGAGAAATTGTATTACCTTCAGAGCAGGCATGGTATTTTCATGATTTATGACCTTTGTAGTGTGTAATTGTGATTCTTGTCAGAGTTCAGGAGGTTTAGTGGAACACTGTACAGAAGAGTAGAGGTTGCTCATACACAGTGGGTTAAAACAATAAACAGGGGCTTTACGATCTGACCTTTTTAGCACAGGCTGTAGAACTTCAATCTGTATTTCTTGCATTAAGACCATTACTTGTGATGGAGTGAAAATACTGGATGACCTGGGAGGTAATATTTATACAATGGGGGGAAATTCACGTCTTATGACTGTGCATATTTACAGGACACACATCTACACCTCCCTTAGTCACTCTGCCCTTGTGGAGAATGGATGCAAGTTCTAGAGTGCAAGACTCACAACTTCTACAGTGCAAGTCATCTAATTTATTTCAGACATAAGACTTTTGGATAAAATGAGTCATTCCCAAAGTGAATGGAGCATAGGGAGAAGACATATTGCTCGGTATTAGCTTAGCCTTGAGGTCTGTTGCCCACAGCATAATCTATATACCAGTCATCTTCTCTTACATAGGAGAGATTGTTGTCAAAGTGACATTTTCGATGCCCTATGGCATCTCTGGAGGCTTGGCCCATGTGGAACAAGTCCTACAGGATGATGTCCTGGACAGGACACTGAGGACAAGTGGGATACATTAGGGCATCTAAAATGACATAAGAGAATAGACAAATCCTTTCCTGTTTATTTCCGTTTATTCTGCTTTTGAAAGATTTACTATGTCTGCCCACAGTTTCTCTTCTAATTTTGTCCATCTTCCCTAGCCAAGGGTGTTTTCTAGCTCTCATTGTTCTTGTTGCTCTGCTCTACTCTTGTCTGGTTGTTCTGCATCTTCCTTGAATTGTGGTGGAGAGCTGTATTTTATACCAAAGCTCTTCTTGATGTTGGACAGAAAAGAAGGATCCCTTTATAAATCTTGCAATCTCTAATCTTGATTAGAAGTCTAGTGTGTTGTTTTCCTTTTTATTTTTTTTAAATTTATTATGGCAACAGCATGACGTTGTTAACTCGTGTTTAGCTTGTAATTCTTTATAACCTTCCAGTCAGTCTCAGTGGAACTGTGACTTAGCTAGCAGCTTCCTAGTCTCTGGTTCCAAGAAATTATTTTTTGCATTTTTCATACTGAATAACATTTTAATTTTCCTGAAAAAGGGTAATTTTTTAATTGTTATTTTGTCCTCTAATATGGTTGCAATTCCTTCCAGTTTTATGTTGCTGGTATTTGTATTAAGTATACTCTGTATTGGGTGATTAGGGTGGTTAATTTAGATACTGAATGTATTGCATCCAGGAAAGACCCTTACAGAACTTCAGTCGCTACATCTTTCCAGTCTCTCAGTGCCACACTAGAAAGTACTCTGTAGGTATGGTTATCTACCAATGCTCTTCCATCCTATGGACATTTAATCCAGAACACGTTTGGGAGGAACAAGTAGGAAACAGAGGCTTTGCTAAAGTCAGTTATTACATTGCCCTAGAAGGAAACTAGAGTGGTTTGAAACGATGTCTTCTTGACAAACTCCCACTCTCTTCATTTTCTTCTAGGTACTTAATATCAAATTTTGTTTGATTTCTGAAACAGAACTGAAGTTATGTTGACTTGAACCTTTATCTTCTTTATAAGGATAGGCACTATTTTTTATTTTCTATGCCTCTGATGCCTCCCCTTTCCTCCAGGAGTTCTCAGGAATAACTGCAGACATGCTGCAGCAGCCTGCTTTGCTGGTATCTTATAAGCAACTGTGTAAGGCCAGGCAAATTTGAAAACATCTAACCTATACGAACATCATTGCAAGGCTATTTCCCCCTGCCTTTTTCTTCCTCTTTCTTATTCCGGGGATTGCAGGCTTTGCCTTTTCTCATCTTATCTACCAGATCTTTTTGATCTGTGGTGTCTTTGATCTGATTGACACTGCATCGGGAGTCATTCTGGAGCAGTATTGCTAACCTTGACATTTTCTGCTTAAAATTTTGAATAAGTAATATTAGCTTTAGGTTCTTCTGTTTTCTGACCTTTCCTTTCTTTCTGTTACCTGGGTAAGGAGACTCCCGTACTAGGTGTGCAACGTTCAGTGCCCAAAACAGAGACTTTGGTGAATCCTGGTTTCTGGCGTCCTCTCCATTTACTTTTCCAGAAGGCAGAAACTCTTCTCCTCCAGGCTTTTTATGGGCAGATGCAAATAAGAAGGTAAAGATGAAATGTTTAGATCTTCAACTGGACTTTCTGGAAGATGATCAGAGTCTTTTGTTTTACCTCAGAAGTGCATCTTGTTTATATGTGTAGGGTTGGCCTCAGCATGTGGTCAAGTACCCACACAGCTGCTCGCTCACTGCCCCAGCAGCAGGATGGGGGCAGAAGGTAGGAAGAACAAGAGAGTGGGAAGGTTGTGGGTCAAAATAAAGGCAGGGAAATAATTTACCAATTAATCTAAATATTTGAGTACTGACTTGGGTGTTGGGAAACACACAGACATTTAGAACACCTGTCCACCCTCATTCACAGACTCAGCTTCACTCCTTCAGTCCAGACTCCTGTTCTCGCTGCAGGCTGCAGTCAGTCCCTTCAGTGAGGCCGCAAGCAGCACAGAAGGCAGCTGAGGTCAGGACGTGGCGGTTTCTCTCTGCTGCCCCTTCCTGTTCACTCTTCTGCCGCACTCAGGTGTGCGTCTCCCACAGGCCGCAGTGCCTTTAGGGGTACCTGCTGTGCCATGGAGTGCCTCCTCCTCTCCCGACTGTGGTGCTTTGTCTGCTGTTTCCCCCAGTCCGCTCATCTGCCAGCTCCCTCATGTTCCCTCCTCCTGCTCCAACATTTTCTGCCCTTCCTTACACACGCTTTCCTCAAAGCGCCACAATCTTGGCGGTGGGGCCCAGCCGTGTCTGGCAGCGGGGCTGTTGGAGCCAGCAGGAACTGGCTGTGCCCAGCACAGGGCAGCCCCGGCCGCCCCTCACAGAGGCCGCCCTGCAGCCCCCCAGTACCAAAACCTTTCCATGTACACCATGCGTACACCATGTACACATTGTATTAGATATTGAGGGGCCTAATGCCAGTGCGTACCGCTCAGTGAGGTAAATGCTGTCCCGGATAGGGCAGTGACCTGTTGTGGAAGCTGTTTTCTGGTTAACAGACTCCTTGGAGATCATGGCATCCATTTCACGCCATTGTACTTCTTTGGCTTGTTCTGAAAAACCCTATATGGAGTTTTTAGAAGACCAGAAATGTGGGTTTCCTCTGAGTTTTGAAGTGTCAGTGTCAGTGAAGAGTCTTCTCTTCAGGGGTGACACCTGTGACCTGCACGGGTATAACTGGGAGCAGAAGTAACTCCATAGACAAAAATGAAGGATCACATTGTTCAGGGAGAAAAAGAGTGAGAGGGGAATGTTTATGTTGCCTATAAAGACAACAGACCAGTAAATATTAAGAAGGGGAAAAAATGTGTAAGGTGAGTGCCAAAGTCTATGGAGGAGCACAGACAGTTTCATCCTGGAATGGAGAAAGCGGCCTCCCACCATCAGAGCCTAATGCTCTGGAATAACCTGCTAGGACAAGTAACACAGAGCAAACCCCACACTGCTTGAGACTGTGTTTCTGAAAGGAATGATATGGCAGAGTGTGACAGCACATGTTTGGACCCCAGACTTCCTTTCCCAGCTTCGTCTTTTACTGGCTTAAAAAGACTAGGAGTTAAAGGAGCATCCCACGGCTCTTTTTGCACAAAGTGGAGTTTTCACATTCATTAAATATAAATGACTGTCTAGATAACTCCTTTCCAATGCAAGTTCCTTTTATTTCAGATTTTCAGTCCTGTCATCATGATTTTTCAGGTTTTCATAATAAGCAGCTTTTGCATTTTTGTGCAGAACTTGTTTCTGTGCAGAAAGCTTCTGATCATGCAAGCTGCTGACCTCTGCTTGGTTTCGGTAGTGAATCCCTGAATGGGATTTCATGTAGTACTTACTGGAAGGAGCTTTTTAGTTGCTTGGTAAATGGGCCATCACATTTCAAAAGTGATTGATATGTCTGTAGCCGGTCCTTTAAGGTAGACTGGGCTAAACCTCAACATTGCAAACAACAAGGACTGCTTTTCAACTCATGTTAAGAGGGCAACTTCTGATGGAAATTTAAAGTTATTAGAAGCAAGAACATAATGAACATAGATACATCTTTGAAAGGCTATAGGCCATACATGAAGAGTTTGTATTTTGGCTGCTGTTAGAGCTGAAAGAGTGGGAACAATCTGAAAGCCCTGCAGATTCAGCCATTACTGTCTCAAGACCCATGAAAGCTAAATTATACTATTCATTTGCCAGATACCTAGTATAGCTACACGGAGGAAATGGCCAATATGCTGCTAAATTGTAAGATGTTTGTGCACTGCATGTAGTACAAGTTGGAGAATTACATTTGAATTTATCCCATGTTAGTCTTACATCTGGTTAGGGCAAGAGCAATGGGAGCTTTAAGGCTGATAAATTAGGTTTCATGTACCCCAACACTCTAGACCAACAGCTTCTAGTTTCCTAGGTGAATCTCTATTAAGTTTTGTTTCAGTGCAGACCTCACTCGGTGGAGACCCTCTAAACAGAAACAGTGTATGGATATTAAAATCATTTTGGTCACACTTGTATGGTGCATAGCTTTGCTTTGTAAGCACTGGCCATAATTTACTTCTATTTTATATTGCATGGCTTTTTCATATCCCATTTGTTTAGCTGCCTGCCTTCTTCTAAGCCAAAGAGGCTGCATTTCAGTGCTGAATATTTTCCTATTAAAAAAAAACCAACAAACCCCCAAAACATTTTGGGATCATTCATGCTGAGAAACATTGTAAATATAAAAGCACTTTCATGACAGCTAGCTGGCTGTGATGAGAAGCTAAACAAAAACATTTGAATACAAAATATTCTCAATGACATAATTTCCTTTCAGTATTTTTTGGAAAGATTTTATGAGGACAAAACTAATTTTTGTGGTCAATTATATGCTTTTATTTTAAGTCTGACTGGATACAGAATTATGCAACAGAAGTCCTTCTGTCTGATTCTTCCCAGACCTTGGCAGGAATAGGCTTACTGGTTACAAATATTCACTGGGGCAAAAAATCCATTGAAGTGAAAAGAAAATACTGCACCTATCTACTGAGTACAATGGTTTATCAATAAATAAAATAAAGCAAGCTTTTTTCTGGGGAAAAATATGGAAAACATACTTTGAGAGTGATTGACATTTCTTTGCTTCTGTCTCCTCACTGATTTCAATGGAGTTCAGCAGAGCATAATGTGCAGAAGCATGACTCATGATGTGTCACACTTTCATAAATGAAAATGTTGTAATATACAGATTTCATCCAATGGTGCCTACTGTTGCTCCAGTCTTGCAGCTTTTCCTGACTCCTCTAATTATCTAGCACATATTAATTTTCATCCTTCCCAAGGTAACAATAACCCATAATAAATTACATCCCTTAGAATAATGTGGATTCACAACTTCTTTTTCTGTTGTCCTGGACCTTCCTCAAGGCTGTGTCGTAAACTCTTCTCCCAGAGTAACCTCCAAATAACATTTAAATTATAATTAAGAAAAATCAGGACAGCTGTTTCTCCCCGATCTTGATGTTTTGGTTTTTCCAGCATCCTTCCCCAGATCATCATCCACTCTTTCCAAAGGATTTCTGGCCATTTGGTTCTGTTTTCTTTACTCCTCCACACAATGATCAGTCTTACCCTGATTTATGGTTACTACTGTTGACAACAAAGACCTGTATCCCTTGAGTTTCGCTACTGTGAGCAGACAGATTACACTCCATTTTATACTCCTCAGCTGTGGCTAGGTGTGCCCAGTGGGGTGCCCAGAGCTCTGAGGACAGTGCTTGGTTCAGTTTTGTTCTGCCTGCCTTACCCAAAATAGGGTTCAAAGCTGAAGTGAAGAAGCAGAGTGGAGAATCAACTTGCTCATATCCTTCCCACATCAGGTAAAAAAAAACCCAAAGAAATCTATCCCTTGGGTGACAGAAGCAGCTCTGAAGAAAGCAGGCACACTGTGACTCTGGATCTCTTTCAGAGCCCTACTTTTTAGACCATTGCCATTTTAAGAACCCTATGGAATGAAAATCATGTTTAGGACCATGTTGTGAAGTCTTTTTTTCCAAGAGAACTGATTTTGGGGAGTAAAGGTGTTAAGAATAATGATGATAATGATAAACTTAATGAACTAAGAAACAGTGTAGCTTCATTTTCAGAGAAATAAAATCAAGATCTCAAACTCTCCTAGCACATTGCTGGATCCTTATTGCAAAGTGAATCTGGTCACTGACGAGAAGAGTTTCACTGGGAGAGACAGCATCTCCTTGACTTCAGCTTACTCCACTGAGCTGCTGGGATGCCTTTCACTGATTTTGAAGACCAGGTTCTAGGACAGGAGCTGTAAGTAGCCACAGAAAGGTGATGTTTATGCTTGACGAAATGAAAACTTTATGTAATGAGTCACTGAAAAGGCTGAAATATACAGCTGCTTGTATTTTGGTTTTACTTATAAAACTAAAATTGACAACCCAGACTCTCAGGACACTGAGCCACTATGCAGCAGCAACAGCCACCACATTTTAAAGAACATTAGGGAAAGCAGTTAGGCAGAGATTTCTTCCTATACGCAGTCTTGTTCCCTGTCACCTTCTGTTCCTTCTTATATAATGATTGTCTAATCTTCATCCTGAAGTGTTCATGCTTTTACTAAGGTTTTATGCTGACAGACTTCAAGAGTTACTGGATAACTCGGCAAGACATATGTACAGTTAATTAGAAATGAATGTGATATTACATCAAAAGACTTCAACTGTTAAGTTTTAAATGGTTATAATTAACTTGCTCTTTGATTCTGAGCTAGATTGACTAAAGACACAATGAAGGTCAATTTCCGTTCACTTGAAAATATAATAAAATCGAATAGCCATTAATTTTAAAAAAACCCAAACCCTCAATTGTGAAGCTGTTCAGTTATCCTGTACTGCCTTGATGTGAAGGCAAGGCAATGAAAATCCTTTTAATAAGCACTCCTGTTATCCGTTATTATAAAAATACAAAGTCCAACTCACGTGATATGGGAAAGAAAAAGGAGAGTCTGGCCAATGTTATTTAGTCAGCTTTGTGCATATTTAGATTCGAATTTAAGACTCCCAAGCTAAGGAAGACTGTTGATTTTTAAGTAGTGTTTTTTCAGGTGAAGATCCCTAATGAACTTTTAGAATTTGCATGGGTAGTGATAGTGGGTTTATTTTTTTAAAATTACAGATTTTCAGTACTTCAAAACATTACTATTTTATATCTAAACAAACATATAAAATAGTTTTAAAATATGTATGTAGAACTGGAACACTTCCACCCTCAAAAGTCCTCTTCACCAGACGCTACATGCATAAAATTCAGTTATTTCTGCTAGAGGAAACAACATGTCTGGCCTTTTGTATTTTTCTATCCATCTCTTTTGGATATATTTGTTCCCAGAGAAGTACCTACCTTGGTTTGAGATTTGCTTAGTGCTTTGTTTAATCCTGAGGGGATGCCATTAGCTCCTTTGACATCACATGAAAAGGGCAAATGCAACGCATAATCACATCATTAGGACAAATAAAAACACAATTATTCCTCAACAGTGTAGCAGAAGGAAAATACAATGTAAACACCAAAAACCTGACTGAATGCTTATCACAGTCTGTGGTTGGCTTCGGATCTGGCAGAAGCAGCTTGTCTGTGCAGCTTTCTTAGTTATTCCTGCTCTCTGAGTACTGTGACAGCCAGAGCATCTCTGTGGGTGGCAGCAACACTGAAATCAGCAGCACAGGCTGATTGCCCATGCCATAAATATTTTTAAGACTGTGTCCTTTAAAACACCACCAGCAGAAATTTGTTCATGCTGCAACAGCAAATGTCTGCACTCCTGCCATTGCTATCAGAGGTGAAAATGAAGAAAATAGAGCCTATAACTTCTGGTCTATCCTGAACCCTACATCCCATAGTGCAGTTTATTCTGTATATAGTGCTTATCGTCAAGTAGGATCACAAGATACCTGATAAATTCTAGTACCAGCCTTGTGCTGGATTTTCATGGGCAAATTTCCTAGGGTTTGAGGGAGGGACTTGCAGGAGATACATGACTGCAACCCCAACCCATCCCCAGGACAGGAAACGTCAAAGCCTGGAATTTTTTGTCATAGGTTTTGGTGATGTGGGAAGGTGACTCTGGATACAGGAGTTCATAAATATACATGTTGGTATAACATTAAGATTTATAAACATTTTTGGCAGTAGTGTGTACATTATTAAAGTGAAGGTACTGCTAAAAAAACATTAAAGGACAAGGAGCGATACTGTACAGCATTGTAGGATAGGAAATCCACAGTACTACCGTGAAGGAAACAAAGTTTTAAGAAAACAGAATACCATAATTATCCAAAATTGAATCTTGCCAGGGCACTAAAGTTGACATCTTTGCAGTGGGATAATTCTAAGACCCCTAACAAAAATTGTTTCAGTCCTATGCCTCATCCACTAGGCAACAACGGGTCCTAGCTTGAAAAGCATGTTCTTAGTTTCTCTATTTAGTATGTAAGGAAAGAGTGTTGCTGATGATTTCACTCATGTTTCCTTTGACAATCCCATTTCAGTTTTGAGATCTGACAGGAAAGAAATCTGAGCTAATACAACCACAGTTTTTTATAACTTCTTTGCATGTAATTTTCTCGTGTTTTAAAACTGAGCTCATTGCACCTGCATTAGAATTAAAATACCTTTATTTGGCTGTTTTGTAGATACAACTTGAGATTTGTATCTAGATCCTTATTTAGATATCTGCTTTGTATCTCAGAAATCAGCAGTGGGAAAATTTGAGCATTCAGTGCTATTAATGCTGAACTGGTGGGATTTCTGCATTCAGATTTGAGTCTGAATGAGAGCTCAGTGACCTCAGCCAAGTCTGACAATACAAAGCTGAAGCTGGAAAGACCTGTTAAATATCAGACTATTTCCTTTGTTCTCACAGGAGGGCGCCTTGTGAGTACAGTACTTATGAGACTGAGGGCTGCCTGGTAGTGGACTTTCTGTTGTGGACCTTGACTAAAATTTTGATTTTCAACTGTGTGCCACCAGATTCACTTTGATTCTTACCAAGACAGGCGCCACAAACCCAGACCTGCAAAGCTGTCTGACTGGGTGGGCAGAAAGCTTGGAGTAACACCTTAGAGAATATCTTGAGCAATAGGGAGTGTTAATAGGCAAATAGATTTCCTCTGGGAATATGTATTTTTTTCTTCTCCTTTTTACTTGCTCCAGAGAAGTTTCTGTCTTAGGAAAATGCTTCATGGTACTTGGCGAGTGAGAATGGCCCTTAGGAAATATATCTTCTGCTTGTGCTAGCCTGCATATTGACTTTACATGTTTTCCTAGGAGGACCAGGGGTGGAAGGGGAAGGCTTTAGGCAGTGTATTTGCATGCTTAACAGAGGAATAAATCAGAATATTTGTAAGAGTTTCTAAGTCAGCCTCATCTTATTACACTTTTTCTACTTTCGCTCTGGAAGTCTCTTTTCACCTGGAAGCTGGGTTTTTCAAAAGGTTAACAAAGAAAATGATGTGATGCCAGTATTTTGTTTAAGAGGCAAAAAAATTACAAAGCTGAGGATTAACCAAGTTAAAATCTTCAATTAAAAAATGGTAACTAGTTGAAGATTTTAACTTTGCCCAGAATTTCTCCCCTTTTTTGTATGTAGATGGGAGTTCATACAGCATCCTTTTGAATTCTTCTGTTATGCTTTATGTGTATATGGTGTGTATATACATGTGCTTATTTTTTAATTTTAAAATGTAAATAGCTGTGCATATTGGAAATTGTAATGAACTGTTAATATTTTAGACGAGCTTAAACTCTTTCACTTATTTTCTTGTTAGTTTAGTACATTTTAAAAAATTTTATTTCAAAATTTACTGTTTCAATACACAACTAAAATCTGAGGTAGCTGAAAATGATATAGTGTATTATACAGTATATAGTATGCAGTCATCTGGTGCTCTTAAAGGTCTATGTTTTAGAAGCAAAAATGAAAGAAGTTGTTTGTAACTTGTATCCATGTTACAAAAACTAATTTGGCTTGTAAACTGTGCTGCAATTTTGAAATGAAATTAATTCTTTAGGATCTGTGCTTCTTTGTGCACCTCTTTGCACTCCGCACTCTGTATTTACTAGACAATAATTGTAACATGCATGTGTTTTTTCTGTCCTCATTCATGTCTATTGCACACGATATTGCAAAGAATGCTTACAGTTATTTTGTAGAATGAGGAGGTTGGCTATAAAACTCATTACACAGAACTTTCTAAAATAAAGGAGAGAACAAGGTAAGAGCTAAATTCTCTTTAGCTTAAGTTCAAACTCTCTATAGGTTTAAGCTTATTTCTAAATGATATAAATCAAATAGAGATAAGCCTTGCGTAAACTAAAATAATCTTTTGCATAGCTTTTTGTATCAGTTTAACTAAATGAAATGCAAACCTTAAATAAAAGCATATAGCTTTCCATCTAGACAACTCTTGGCTGAGTACTTTGTTGGCTTAATATGCCAACAGATATTTACTACTTTTCTCATTGTTATCCTTAATTTGTAGCATATTGTGTAAATGCAGTTTATACTTACATATCATATAAATAGCTTTTGTGGCTTAGCATGGCATATACAAAGCAGTATGCATGCTAAAATAGATTATCCATGTGTGGCTAATTGTAAGAGAGTGCAACACATATATCATTGTGTGCTCTTGTAATTAAAGATAGTAATGCAACGCACAAGTGAAAAAGAGTAAAGACATACATTCAACATTGATTTAATGTATTTTGTGTTCTTTGTTGTATCGTCTTAATGTTCTCTAGTTACTGGAACCTGTTAAAGATAATTCATTTAGGCAAGTTGTTAATCCTATAAAATGCTTTAGAAAATATTTTTACAGGTCATCTCTGCAAGCAAAGGCTTACTTTGAAAAAGGTGACGTGGGACTGTATCTGAGATCATTCTTCTAATACTACAATTGTATGTCTGCATACCATTCTGGAACTCCATAGCTTCAGGTTGGAAATGATAATTCAGTGTTTCTGTGATTGCTTCAATAAACACATTTTATGTGCTTGGTTTTATTATGAAGAATTCATGTTCTCTGGATAGGACTTTGCTTTTTCACAGTGTTTTTAACTTGCATACGAAGCCAAGGACAGAAATCTTCAAAAACACTGATGATAAAGAAGACTCTTTACCTTGGAGATTATCAAATACAGCACTATTTTTTCCTGCAGACTAGATTAATCTTCTTAATGCATACAGAATTGGAGACAGAATTATGAAAATAATTGGTGTCAATTATCACACTAACATTACAGCAGAAAGATTAAAGGCAAACAAACAGAATGTCCTGGCTGCTGTTACTATGTTCCTCTTAACAGTTTCATATTTTCTACTAACCTGGAGTAAGAGGGAAAAAAAAGGAAGAAGAAAATCCTCCAGCTTGTTGTGAAATATCTGTGATGATATAGCTTCCCTTGCAGCGAAGCTTTTTAGCTGTGCACAGTTCATGACCTTTAGCAAATCTGAACTGTAAGATAATGTAAATATTAATAGTTGCTTTAGTTTTCATTAGATTAAAAACACGGTGAGAGAGATTAGTACTACAGATTTGGTGACTAGGAAAATTCATTAAACATCCCCCATAAAAAAAAAAGAAAAAGAAAAAGAAAAAGAAAAAGCCCTGCTCTTTTTTTCTTAGCTGAAAAATGTTTGGACGGCAAACTGCCTCTATGGTGGAGAGAAAGTCCTCTGTGGGAGTTCTGGCAGTCTGTGGTGTGTGTCACTCCTCAGCAGAGCCAAGTTTAGATGCTCTCTTAGCTGAAAAGTCCATTCTGGAGTCATGGAGCATCTTTCTGTTCTGGGAAGCTCCCCAGAACAGGAAAAGCGATGACGTGCATTCACCCAGTCCCAGCTGCAATCCTAGACCTCCTTGCATATTACTGCTTCCTCCTCTTGGCCTCCCTCATCCCTTCCCATGCATGGAGGAGACCTGCAGAGAAGGTGTGCAGCTGGTGGAGAAAGTACAGATATTTACATTAAACCTAAATATCACATTATATGGAAGGTCTAATGCGTGTACTGCCTGCAGAACAATGCAGAAAACCTTTCCCTTTGCTATTCTCTCTTTACCTTTGACTAAGCTGATGTTTTTTCAATCTTTAATTAAGTGTGCTGAGCTGTTAGCTGTCTATTAGTGTCTGTTTCAATGTAACTTTGGGTTGTGTGTGAAAGATTGCACATCTTTTGCAAATGTTAAGCAAAAAAACCGTTGGCCACTGATTTTACTATAGATGCAACTGTTAAAGTCATTAATTGTCCACTGTCACTTGGAAAATGTTACTAGACTAGATGTCAGTGACAGACTGGTGGTGTGTGAGCATGTGTAGAAAATCCCATCAAAATATTTTAACTACTATTGAGAATATGGTTGAGTAAATTGCATTTAATTAAGTCAGCAGTCTTTGCTTACCTTCTGTTCAGATATACAGCACTCTAAAATCCGTATGTTTATGTGATCACTGACTATACTGCATCTCTTTCCCTGTTAGGGTGATGAGCAGGTCTCATGTGCTAACAGCCAGGGCTTGAGAGGATGAACCCAGATTTGCAATGGGTCCTCTTCTTGCTTGGTATGTGCCTGTTGTGCTTGGAGCCATGCTGCTGCCACCATCATGGCAAAGATCAAGGCCTGACATCTACAAGGGAAAGATGAAGAGGACCTGCTGATGCAACTGGGTGACCAGAAGCTGGAACAGGCTCAATGCCATGTGGTGAGGGTCCTGGGGGAAAACGATTTCAAACTCTCCAAGATACATGTGGTTTCCAAATCCATTGCCAGAGCCATGGCTGATATCAGTCAGTACCAGAAGGACAACTTAATGAAATTTTACAAAGGCAGGAAGCACAAACCTCTTGAGCAGTGGCACAAGATGACACATGGTTGGCAACACATGCAAAACAAGCACAAAGACAGTCTAAGACCAAAACCCATCAACAATAGGAACAAAAAGCTATACCCTACCAGATGCACTGTTGGCTCATAAAACTGTGTAATAATGTTCTTAATTATTTTGGATAAGTATTTCCTCATTAAACAAGTTTGCTTTGGGGAAGAAAAAGCTTTTCCCAGCTGGTTTGTACAGCAGGGGGAAAGAAATTGTGGCTGCATAGACCCACTGAGGAAAACTGCAGAAGGACACTACCTGATTTAAATGCAAAATGGGGGGAGAAAATCTTGTGTAGGGAAGAGACAAGGACAAGATAAAACAGATGGGATTAGGCAAAAGCCTGATTAACAAGAAGTGGAGAGCAAAACTGACTGGGACAGGTTGGGGGTCGAGGAGAAAGGGCAAGTAAGATCGTAGGTGAAGCATATTTTGGAAAAAGATGCTTGGTTGGGAGCTTGGGGAAAGATGTCTGTAAGTGGAAGTCTGAAGTCTATAAGATGACATCCAGACCAGAAGACATTTATCGAAGGAGAGGGACTGGGAAAAGGCTCACTTGTTGGAGCAGGGTGATTGAGCAAAGCTTAGAGCGAGAGGGATTGAGACTCACTAGATGAAGAGGCAGGGATTGGGAGACCTGAGGAAACTGAAGCAGTAATGACAAGGCTGTTCCAGATTATGCTTCGAGGATCTGGTTAGTGGTGGATGTCTGTAGGGAAGAGCAAGAGGTTCCAGCCCTGCAAAAGGCACATGTGGGTCTGATTATGGAGCTGCATGCTGGAATTTGGGCTGGTTTCTTTTCGGTTTTTGTTTGTGGTGTGTTGTTTTTCTTTTCTTCTAATCTAGGGCATTACACAAAAATAAACTGTCAAAAAACATTATCGAAGTTGCAGTTTCTGCTAGGTCAGGAGTCTCTGTAACGTGAAACTCTGTAACAGGAGCCTCAGTGGCACAGTTCATATGTGCTAAGAGTGACCCTGTACCAACAGACTGCTAATGCTTTCCCAAGGCAGCAGTTTGTATTATTAGTTGCAGCTAAAAGGGTATGTGGAACCAAAGAAAGTCATGGCTATCACTTCTGCATGAATGTGTGTATGCATATACATATCCACGTATGCATATATATGTGGATGTATATATATATGCAGAAAGGGGAAATATATGATGATATAGTTAATATATTTTTCATTTGCATCATCTGTGATGGCATAAAGGGGTTTGCACTCGTTCAGATTAAGGACCTGTCTATCCTATCAAGGAGCATCTGCTCTTTGATGGTGGCTGTAGTGGATGCCTATGGAAGAATAATCAGTCATATTATACTGTCTCCCTCCTTCCCATTTTTCAGGTTCTAGTGATCTATGGCTCAGAGATTTCCTGTGCTGAAGGTGGTATCTTAGTGTTTAATAGCCCTTGATGGATTTTTCTTCCCACCCACAAGATCCTGTGGCAATGAGTTTAAGTTTTACACTGTGTGTGAGAAAGAATCTCTCTTTATTTGTTTGTACCTGCTGCCTGATGTTTACTAGTTCCTGGCATATAAGGCACATTGAAAAATTGTTCCCTGTTCACTGTCTTCCTGCCATGCTTCAGGATTATTCACATGCTTGTCGTATCTGTATCTCCATCACTTCTTTTACAGGCTGAAAAGTCCAATTCAGTACCGTTTGATTGTACTAGTCACACTTCTCCGTGACATATTATCATTTTACTCAGAAATAAAAAAAATACACCTGAATTAGATCAGGTAGCCTACACTACCCGCCCCCCCCCCCCCCATAAATTCCTTCAAGTTCTGCCACAAAATCCTTTTTTGAGTATATACCACATAGATACGAAAACATGATTATAGGAGTACTGGAAACAGTTTGCAAACCTGTCATAAGACTGATTCACTTATGTCTTTGTTAGTATGACTCAAATAATAAAAATTTGAAGGGAACCACATGCCCTCCTGCTCCTCCTTCCCTTTATATAACTCAGAATAATTCATTACTCTTTGGAAATGTGACACCTTAGAAGTTCGATGTAAGAAATCTTGTTGGTCCACATGCAAGAAACCCATGAATGTTTCTTTACAAATGGAATAAACCATGCCTACAAAGGAAAAAGCTAACATTTTAAGTCGTGACCATTTTGGATACAGAAAAAATATGTCATATAGGAAGAAATTTACTAACCTGCAGTCTTTAATTACATGAATTTGGGGGGACATTTTTTGATGGGAAGAAAACAGTAAGTATTCCTACTGCCAGTTTGTTTACATTAATTTATTCATTAATGTATTTTGATGTTCAGACTGTTTTCTTGAAACTGTGTATTTGGTTTTTCCAGCCATGATTTTACTTGAATGGACAGAATTGGAAGATAGTAGTCTCATAAACACTTGCAGAACTGGAAGAATTTGTAGATATGGGTAATCTCTGAGATAAAATAATAACAAAAGAAGGGAAAACTACTATGAATATATTCCAGGAAAACAGCACTATACATTCCCTAAAAACAGTATGTATCTATGGCTTTTCCCTAAGTTTTAGCACAGGTAATGATGCCAGGATTTAAAAAAAAAAATCCTTTTCACTACTTACTTTTCTCATAGCACCTTCCTTTAGCATGCTGGCCAAATTTTGCTCTGAGGCAATCCAGTATTCTCTAGAGAAGGGCAAACTAGAGCTGTTGCATGTAATATGAGTCTTACCCCTAGAATCTTGCTTTTATTAAAGATCACTTCAGTGATTTAAAAAAGTAACAGTAATGGAAAAAAATCACTGTAGTAACTCTTTTGTAAACTGTTGTTTTTTCTATGTGTGTCAGTTACAGTGTATGGTAATTTTATTTTAAAACAGAATGAAGGCAAGTGGTCCTATTGAAGATGTTAGATCACTGGTCTCCCTTTTCATTTTCCAGTCAATAAACCAGGGGGAAAAAAACCTTCCCTAGAGCAGTTCCTCTCCAGTAATGTGTCTCCCACAACTTGGTTCAGAGGATGTTCTAGGAAAGGCACAGCTGGCAGTGACCTGACAGACACTGGGGTAGGGAGAAGGTACTCAACACACTGGTTAAGCCTGAAAACAGTATATGAAGCTTCTAGTATCACTGCCAAACCAGTGTGTTGATAAACCCTACATAGAACTCTAAACTGCTTGCAATCCAACCCACTCTTACAAGTATTAGAAGTTTTCATTGCTGGAAATGCTTAATCTCTAGATCAATCACAGCAGAAACACAGCAAATGTTTGGGAAATGAATCCAACAAGAAAAAAAATCAGATTACCTTTTCCTATATGTGGTCTGCCTACTGTATTGGTATTGTGAGCAGTTATGTGGAGGTGAATGCAACATGTTTAACAGCAATTCTAGAAATATTTCTATGCTACTTGAAAATTAGAGTTTGGGGGTTTTTTTGAGAAATTACTACTTCATGCCTCTTTCTCATTGTAGGTGCAGTTTCCAGCCAAGTACTTGTCAGGTATTCCTGGTGATAGCACTTGAAGGATAGAATGCTCTATGGAAATTTCATCTAGCTCAATTCCTCCTTAAGTACCAGGGAAAAATATTTTACTGTGAAGTGCAGGGTGCTTAATGTTCTTTCGGCACTAATAGCAGTGGCAGGCAGAACTGAGGTATCATCCCATAGCAAAAAGGGACATACTTCCTCTGGGGTGAGCTTTGCTACCTCAGAGCAAAACCACCTTTCTTTTAACTTGCTAATTCTTATTGAAGCCTGGGGTGCCATTACGAGAGTAATATATAATCATCTGGGGAGACGTATAAGGCAGGATGTCAATATATATTTAGGTGGATTTTATTCTCTGCCATCATGAGCTTTACTTGGTAGAAATGTCTGTTTCGTAGACAGATAAGGAACTTCTGACTAAGCAGTGTAGAGCACCACCTAATCCTGCTTCCTGTCCTTGCTGTACACTAGTCCATTTTCAGTGAAATGTAGAAAAAGAGGAGGCAGCTCAGAAGATGACCTGTTGCAAGGTTGAATGTGTGGCCTTATTGATTTTGCTTATTTTGACTTTACTATCTCCTTAGGAACTTTAAAAATACTTTGCAGTTTGGTTCATCTTGAACAACTCAGAGTTAGCATCTGATAAAGTTATAGGTGCCTAGAATGTGCTGGTATAAAAGATTCATAATCTTGTTTGTATGAGTGAAATCAGACAGCTGTGTCTGTGTAACTCCAGTTTTGGAGCTAAAAGGGGTCCAAGGGCAAAAAGAACCGAGCACAGTAATGGAGGAAGTCTTAAAGGACAGGTGTAGGAACCATAAACTTTCAGGAGAAAGCTTAAATTTCAGTGTTCACGAAGGTGAATCACAGGAAGGAGTAAGTTTGGAGTCATCCAGCATACATATTTTTTATTCATAGCTAGATAAGAATGCCACCTAATTCTATTGTGTTATTTGCTTCTGTCTTAAGTAGAAGAAGCTATCCACAACACTGATTTGTTTGTGTATGTTCACCTTGGGTGTGAGTTCCTGGGCAGGATTAATTGAGAATAATTAGGCCACCCATCGTTCTAACTTCCCATACAATTTAATTAGGTTTTCTTTTTCTCTTGTATGTCAGAAGCCTTTCATGGACTGAGATCTTTGATGTGAGGAAAAAAACCCGACTGCTAAAACATACTTAGGAATTTCCTAGTATGTTCATGCCAGCAATGCAATTTTATTGCTTTTACTAACAAAGGGTCTTTAGCCTGGGTTTGAGCAGCTACGCAGCACAGTAGTATATTTACTATGTAGCTTTTTTAGTATTTTCAAAGGCAGTCCATACAAGGGAGGATGATAAAGCTTCCTACTCAAAGCATTTGTGTGCTTTGAGTTTTAAATATGAGCTCTGATGCCTATGCGTTTGTGGTGCAGGTTTGACTGACTTAGCCTGCTGACCATCCTCACTGAAGCTTCATTTCCCACTTTCTTTCCCCAAGATGGGGGTGGTCTTTGTTTATTCCATAATAAGTACATTTTTGTATTTTAAACTGCCTCAAATATAAACACTATACTCTCCCCACTGACATTTTATTTTGGAGCTACGTGATGAAACTTCTGTCCATGATGCACAGACGTAGGTAGTTATCAAGCACAGAGAAGGCCTACCAGGGAAGTCCTTTAGTGTTAGATATTAATAAATGGGTTTCAGTTCCGTCACCATTCATATCTTTTAGCCCAACAGACCAGAAATTTGGAGAAAAGCCTTTGCTTTAACTACGAGTTCTGAGTCACCAGGTGTGTACCCAGACTTGGACTCGGTGGCTACGCTACAGTTGTACAGAGTGTTCTGATTTAGTAGCTCATCACCACTGAAATAGGAAAGCTCTCCTTCCCCTCCTACTTCCTTGCCTTGTACCTTTCTGTTTTAGGCTCCCATTGCCTACCTTGTTCTAGCTCTAGGTCTCATGTGAGACAGCTTACTAATATAGTGGATAAAAATGGCCATCTGTCTTAATGAGTTATATCAGATTATGGCAGGGTCCAGTGGATGCCACAGCCTGTGCAGGAGACACTGGGTCTTCATGGCTAGGAGCAGAGGAGAAGAGGAGGAAAAGAGGCCAGAAAAGGAACAAGGTTGCAGCCTCCTTAGGCTTGTTTCTACCTATGAAGCCATGGTCTGTGGGGAGCACATTCACTACTGACTAATCTGGATGAAAGTTGAGGTCCTTCTCAGATCTTTAGCCCAGACAGACACATGCTTCTCACATGCTCAGGTCTGGACAGAGCAAAAATCTTAGCCACACTGGCTGAATCCTTCCTGCTGGGCTCTGTTTCTAGTAGAGGGGAATGATGAAGTGCCAGGTGGGACATAAATCTCAGCTACAGCATGAATTGCCAAGAATGCAAAAGATTACAATTTTAGCATAAAGGGCAGCACTGGTTACCCTGCATCATGTCTTTACTGGTCCAGATTGCATGCTATCTTGGGTACTTACGAGATATCTCAGAAGTGCAGAGGCTGAGGTCAATGTAGGCATCTGGGAAGTTGTTTGTGGGCTACTCAGAGGTGCTCCAGGTATCCAGCATTATCAGGTACTGCACACCTACAGCTTCTCTGTGGGGGGAGACCATATGGAAAATGGGGCAAGCGTGCATCCCTCAGACACATCAGCTGATGCAGTCTTACTAGCAAAACAGAGTCTGCAATGTTTCTTTGTTCAAGCAAGGAACATTTACTACTCTTTGTGGGAGCAGATAATTGGGAAGGAAGTTCTACATCATAAGGGGCATTCTGAGAAGATTCTTGGTTATGCTGTAGCTGATTTTCAGGGTGGTGCTTAGAGGCCCAAGTTAGCCTAATGCTATTCTTCTGAAGTTTATAGAAAGCATATTCAGTGACTGGGCCAACATGATATATTGGTTTTGTTCATGTGTTTCTGTTTATGGTGTCTGAAGTTGGGATCATGGTGTTATAGTTCCAAAGATCATTAATCTTCTAGCATCTTTTTTGTTCTTCCCCTCTTATTCAAGTTATAGATCCTAGCTGTAGATATAGCTGGAAAATGGCTGTCAGAATGGAATATGATAGGGAGTTACTGGAAAGGAGCCATTGCTGTGCCTTGTTACAGATTCAGAGTGAAAGCTTTCAAAGAGCATTCATCCGGCATTCCTACAACCACAGTGTGTGGCACTCCTGAAAAGTGTTTGGAAGAAGGCATCTGGCCCACCTACTTTACTTTTTAAAGCACATATTCACTACAGAGTTAAAGCTGGTGTAAGCAAAAGAAACCAGTGGAGGTGAATTTTTAGTTTTGCTGGGTTGAAACAAAATCAAAAGGTCCTTTTGCTTAGTCAGAGCAATTAAAACACAGTAAGTCAAACAAAGCACAATGAGGAGTAAAAAGAGCTGTTAACTTGTCAG
Organism: Ibycter americanus; assembly: GCA_035590275.1. Taxonomy (NCBI): domain Eukaryota; kingdom Metazoa; phylum Chordata; class Aves; order Falconiformes; family Falconidae; genus Ibycter; species Ibycter americanus. Next base: position 60,316,451 of record JAVJGI010000062.1, read on the forward strand.
TGATTTGATTCCTTTGTTGTAAGAAATGGAAATAAAACTGAGAATCCACTTAGGAAGTCAGACATTTAATTGCTCTAAAAAAAATAGCTGTTAAAACAATCCTGAAATACAGTATCCTGTGAAGGACTCTAATTCTAATTGCTGTGTGTATAACTCCAGCTCTGAGTGTGTGAGATAAATTCAAGTGAAAGCAGTGCCTCTGGGTGGAGTGTTTTGATCCAGGTGTAGAAAGGGATCCAGAGTTATCATCTGTATCTGTTTCCTTGCTGATGCCTCTCACAGTGATGAGATTGCTCTCTCAGACTGCTATATGACTGCATCTTCAGGTAGATATGCTTTAATGACTCGATTTTTGGATCATTGATCAATGTCATTGATCTAGAATGTGCTTTCAGTAACTGTATATCTACCGTATTGGTAGATACATGCTTATGGGCTGAACTCTGATCTGTTCAGCTGAGATAACGGCATAATATCAGTCTATAATTAATACACTCACTTGTGCTTACTACCTGACTACAGAGGAGAGATAAATAGTGTTCTTGACAGTGTCAGTAATCATTCTTCTCTCTGAAATTCCTTGAGTAATTTTGTAAAGCTTATGTTATGATATGGTCTTAGAAAGCAAACCACAAAGAAAAATTTAAGATATTTCCTAAATTATATTCTTTAGATCATACTATAGTTAAAAAGTTTTGTGGAACAGCTAGCTAGTGTTGAAGGACTTTAATTAGTTAACTTTTTGCTTAGCAGTTTGGTTATTTTTGTTATTTGGTTATTTAATTACAAGTGCGGCAGAACCCAGTTACAGTCTTCTTCCAAAGCAATGTGTTTGTGACTTTGGAACACTTGGGAGTTGTGATTTCAGTATGCTTGGGTATGTGAATGGATACAGCTGGCCATGCAGCTGAAGGACTGTTTTATTCACATTGCATTTCATTATACATCTATAATTTACTCAAACCTCAATGTCACCTCTGGTCATTGTGGCTGTGGAGGCACTGTTATTGACAGGAGACTGGAATATGCTTGCAGTGTAGTTATCATGCATAAAAATGGCTTTGTGTTTTTCAGTGACAAGAACTTCATAAGCAGTGGCCCAGAGAAAGGTGGTGTCATTGACAACTGCTCTCTTGGCATTCGGAATGTTTTTGTAGGCAAAGTAGAAAATGATATCTCCAAGCTTTTGGCAGTTTATCCAAGTATTTAATTCAAGGTCACTCGGGCAGATCTTATGCACTTCATACCAACTTGGTCAAGGTGAAATCACAGGGAGGCCCACCTCTTCTCCAGGTCCCTCATGTATATCTTCCTTCTAGGATGTGACTGTCAGGGTGGTTGATTCCTCTGTCTTCCATAAAGAAGCCGAGTGAAGATACTCCTGTTGTGTCTGACACGGCATATGCTATTTCTGATGTCTGCATTGTGACAGAAGAGCCATCCTGGAGCGAGTGGTTCTGAAATGTGTTTAAGAATAAATAAATATTCCCATGTTCAAATTAATGGCCTGGAGCTTTTTTCTTACTCTGAATCTGCTTTGATCCCAACAAAAGGAGTAGGCAATAAATAGGTTTATTGTATGGCACCCAAGTATAGTATGGCAGTTTGGCAGTAAGATTTGGCAGAGTATATGCTAACAAACACAATGTCTATAAACTGATGTTTTTAAATTATTGTTTACTGTAAAAAAAATTATACAAAGACAGACAATGCTTTTATTTTGTTGTGCTTTTACTGTAAGAAAGGATAAGGGACAGAGGACACAGCTTGGCACTCAGGGAGTGGTAACTCTTTGGCTGCCTCCTACGTGAGCAAGAGGCAAGGCCAGCTTGAAGCAAAGCATAGAGGCAAAGCAGTCGATACTGTGCAACAGCAGGTTCTTGACAAAATGGGTCTGGATCCCTAGCAGAGCTTATCTGTGTTAGAGACAGGGAAAATTAAATTTGCTGATGTCAGACAGCAGTGTCAGAATGTGTGAGAAGGGAGCTGCTTGGGGGGACATTTATTATTCTCCATCCAGGAACAGCCAGATCACAAGCCGAGTTTCCTGGAGTTCGCTGACAAACCTGTCTCACCTCTCACCTACCAAGGCTGTAGGTACTATTCCAAGCAACTCAGTTTCAGATGATACGGTTCAATTTTTGCTAAGAAACTCTGAGAAGGTAACTGTGGCCTGGGATGATGTTTGGCTTGTCAAGCTGGATGTGACACAAGCATGAGCATACAAACGTATGGGAGCAGAAAAAAAGAAAAGGTTCTGTTCATAAATCGTTCTCATTTATCTGCCTTATAAATGCACACAAAAGATCACTCGTTATGGGCAACAGAAACCTCTAACCTTCTGCTTAAAGCACCTTTCACAAGGGACTTTGTATAACTGATACATCTATATTCCACTCATAGAGTCATCACAATGCATTTGTGTCAAAAGTATATGCTTGTAAAGACACATAAATTGCCTTGTCTAAAAGCTGACTGTGAAGTGACTAGAATACATGGTTTTGTCTTTTAATATATGTCCATTAAAATATTTTTTCCAGAAGAATTCTGCAGAAAAATAGCTTTATTAAATGGGGATTAAGACTGGATTTTAAAAGTTGTTTTTTAAAAAAGGAATATTTGTCTCTCAAGTTTTCTATAGTTAAACTTCTTAAAGAATTTTCTAAGCACTGAAAAAGTTGACTCTAAACCCCAGTCTTTCCCTTACTTTAAAATAGATATTGTCCGCTTGCATTTTTTTGAACTGCAGCATGTTTCATGCATAGTTCAGGTGCACTTCCAAGGCATCTCTGTTTTTACTAAGGGAGGACGTGAGTCATCAAGTGCTATTCAGCAAACACTATGTGGGCACTCTGAGGATGCAATGGCATTCCCAGCCTCCCAACCTAATCTCACAGTGGTACCATGTGGAACCCTTACCCTGTCCCATTTGTGAACTATTCCAGGAGTTGCTCCTTTTCATGACTTCAAAGGGTGTGGTATATGTCTTGTAGCTCTCAGGCAGATGAAGATTTTGTTATATTGCTCACAGAGCAAGAATATTTGTCAGCTGCCTTTACGATAGTTTAGATGTAATGACAGGAACTGAGCTGCACCACTTACTGGCCTTGAAGTAACGGATTATTTGTACATGGATTGTTCTGAACCTCACTTTACACATGAAGTAAGTCTGGTTGAACACTCATGAACACTTTTTGTGGAGACAGCTCAAGATATTAGCAGAAATGATGAACTAAGCAACTCAAAGACCCATGGGTTCACATTTTTTACTTTGCTTTTCTTCAGGTAGGGGGAGAAGTCTGTGGAAGCCATACTATTTGTTTCAGCTGACAGTGAAGTGCAGATTTCTTGGTTGTGTGCAATGGATATTGGTACGCTTTACAAACACTTTTAGCTTCACTTGACATGATATTGATACTCACGCAGATTTCTTCTTGTTATACAATTACAGAAATGAGCCCAAAGAATGCTTAATCAATGACTAAATAACAGGGCTGAAATAGTGGTAATGAGCACAATATCCTTACTAAGTGTGCACAGTCAGAGAGAAGCAATCATATTAGTCAATTATAAACAGGTGCTCTAGAGTATGACATCATTGCACATTTTCATACTAGGAGAAAACAATAGTTTCATGTCCAAAATCAAAGATACAACAGAAGCAACTGTTCTTAAACTGCAATCCTGACATTACACGGCTTCATTTTTTGGAAATTATTTCTTGGGACAATAAGGACTTCCATTAAGTTATTTACAGTAGAGATAGCAGTTTTAGTAATATTTTCACAAAGAGTCTTTCCCATGTTACTCATCCTTATAGCCTTCCTTGTCTGCAAGTTTTCAGGATGTTTTTATGAATTTATTTTAGCCTGAAACTGCTTTTGTATTTGAATAAGAGATTTTCTACATGTATGTTGTTCTAGGGCACTTCCTTTACTCCATTCTCCAATGTACGTACAATGTGTAATTACATGAGGTGTTACTGGAGAAACAAACGTTTGAGGACAAAAGTCATATTTGTTGCTGATCGTGTCCCAGTTTGTATGTGCATCTATGGGCAGTAGATCTGAACTCATTCCTCTGAAAGGAAGACAGTATAATATAAAATTGATGTTTCAATCTGAAAATTCAGGAGTTTTTTGCTTCAAAAAGAACAGAGTTCCTCTGAAATGGGTTGCCATATTAGCTGCTGAGTCTTACAAGCATATCATAAATGGCATTGGTCCTTGATGTAGACCAAGTAAAGAAGAACTGGAAGCAGTTTTCATCCTAGCTATGAGTTCCCAGCTGTGCTTTCAAATAACTATTACATTTGTGTGAACTTTAAGAGTAACAGTGAACCACTAGACTTAGCTTAAAGGCAGACGAAAGTACTTCTTGCAACATACAGTCTTATCTTGGAACTCAGAATATTGTGTAGGCCAAAAATATAAATGGATTCAGAAACTAACTGGGTGAATTCAGGGAAGAAGATTCCCCCTAGGGCTATTAAATGCAAAGATATGGATATAGCTTCTGACTTACGATGTCCTAAGGTACGTGTTTTCACAAGCTGCAAGTATGTCTCATACTTTTTCCTTATAGCCCTTTCCTGGATTTCACCACTGATCAGTTAGAGGTGGGACACAGAGCTACACTGAGCTAGTCTGTTTCTAGGTAGACCAATACAGCCACATTTAGTTGAGATACAGTTGACTGCACATGTCCCAAACATCCTCCTAAATAACTGTCTACACGGTGAACCCTGATTATCTGGAACATGGTAGTGATAGTAGTTAACAAGAGAAAAGGAAATTCCTTTTATTTCTTGGTCAGGCAGCGAAAAGCTGGAAAGTATGGAAAAAACCACAGTGTGATGTACTGAAAGAGAAGCAGTCTTGCTTGTGTTGCTCACCTGGAAGGTGTTTCCTGGTGCCCTTGCCTGCTGGGTGTCCTGTGCTGGCCCCTTCCTCTGAGATGCTCGGAGATGCCCACCTCTCACCTTCGCCCTGAGGAAGAAGGGTGGGGTGGGCCACCAGTGGGCCCATGACTGGGCAGGGTGGTGGGGAGCTGGAGACTAGTTGTCAGGGGCTGAAGGCCCCAGGGGCTGACATGGAGTCCTGGGCTGTGGGCAGGGTGGGGAGAGCCCTGGGGACATGGGCAGGGACAGGCAGGACTGGGGGTGCTCTCAGGACCTGGACAGACCCTTCACACTTTTTCCATAGAGTGGGTTAGCTCTGGACTCCACATGAAATGCTTTCTCATTAGGAAGCGAAAGCAGCAAGTTTAGGCTATTTTAATGAGTACTGGCTGACTAGTGGAAAAACCCCATACAAATAAAAAACAGTATTGCTGAAAGAAAAAGCAAGAGAAAAAATGCTTGTTTTCTTGTGCCCTTTTTCAGAAGGCAGAAAGAAGACAGAATGGGGAAAAATTAATTTTAAACAGCACAGGAAAGATTAGCTCAAGGAGTTGTTGAGAGAAATTATAAAGAGAATTATAAAGAAGCAAAAAGGCCACAGCCCGCTTGCCTCAGGCAGGAGGACACATTTGCTAGTGTGATCCACAGAACCTGCTGGACACCTGAAGCTGGGATGGGGTGCTGGGGGGATCCTGGGTCCCATTCAGGAGTGCTGGTGGCTGACTATGCTTGCAGTCAGACTGAACATTTTGATTCAGGGAAGATGTGGAAGATGGGAGACGACTTCTTGAGAGAAAACCAGGTGACTGAGAAAAGCAGCCAGCTGTACAAGATGAATTAGAGCAGCCATCTAGCCTCATGTGTAATTCCTCAGGCAGTATCAATTGTATCTTTTTTAGCTCAGGATAAAGACAGGAGTGATGCTGAGATATCTCTAAGTGCTTTCAGGAGAAAGAGTGAATTAAAGTAGGGAACTGATGGGAAAATGTAGTAATATCCTATTTCCTTATTTGTGGAAAAGGCCCCTAGATATTGTGTGGCTGATAGTGCTATGGAATGTAGTAATGGCCTGCTTAAACTTTCCTTACTTAAAAAAATGTAAAAAAATTGGAGTGGCACCCAGAACATCTACAAGGGGATTTCAAGGAACTTAGGGAACAGGTTGATCTTTAAGTATTTTAAATTAGGAAATTACTTAAGGAAGTGAGTTCTAATCAGGATTAAACAGCTTCTAAAGAGGTGTTATCAGGGCTTCAATTATTTATGCTTTATGCCCATATTAATTAAAATCTGTAATAGAACAAGAGCTAAGATACAAGTAGCGTGTAAGATGATCCAGTAAATACTTAGCGCTCATTTCCATGTTTTTTACCCAAGGTAAATAAAGCATGTTATCCATCTAGAGGTTGCAATAAGCAAAAACCAGACATTCTAGTGTCGCTGTGAGGTCCGTGACACATAATTGTCATGGGAAGGCTTACGCTCAGTAAAATGCAAGTGCCCATTTCTTTGTGTGGATTTTGCTGTAGGATAGATAGTTCACAGGCTTTAGTTATGGAGAAAATGGAAATCACACACTCTTTCTATAGTGAGGATGTATTCTTAGAAGATAAGCATGGGAGTAGTCATAACTAACTCTAGGTGCCTAAACAGTAGAGACTCACTTCAGTTGCGTAAGTGCAGGCATCTATGTAATTTGTGATAGTATCCGGTGCGGTTGCTGCCTACCACACCAGAACAGAGTGGGCTTCTTATACATCATCTGTCGTATCTGCCAAAGCCAGAGGATGTGTTAGATAACCTATGGCAACTCAAATCTTGCTAGATGCCAATATTTAGGCAACTGAATTCAGTTCCAGAGAACTAGTCTAAGCAACTCATCTGTGGTCTCTATGGGCAGGGGAATTCTGTCCTTACTTTAGAAAGCAATAGTGAAAATGATACAAAAGTAAATCTCTTTAATCTTGCTTCAAAGGCTTTCTGTGTTGTGGAAGCTACTCTTCAATGGGCAGGTCTCCCTCCTCTGAGAGGCTCTGAAGTAGGTGTAACACTCCCTCTCTGGAGATGCTGTTCTTTCTCTTTTGATATGGTAGAAAATATAGGTAGAAGAGACAACAAGGTTAGCTAGCACATGCCTGTGTGAGATAAATCTAGCCTTAGACACAGTCTCAAGGTGGAACAAGAGGATGGGCAATGTGACAAGGCGTGGAGAAGGAGAGTAGTAGTTTCAGGGTAGAATGAGTAGGTCTGGCGGACTCAAGGCAGACTGGGAGGACCAGCGTCATGTCTGCAGCAATCCGAATAATTTCATTTAGAATCAGCACTGTGTTCACTGCAAATGTGAAACTCCTAGTGGGACTGCACCTCATGTAGCCACATCTGAGCCAGCTGCCAAGTAGCTAGCAGTGGGTACTGCTAGCAGCACAGGTGGCAGTAAGCTGGATCTTGGCACACATCAGCTGCCCAAAATGACCCTAGTTCCATGCAGGGGAGTCTGTGCTGAGCATGCTCTGCTGCAGTTACACTGCCAGCAATATTACAGCTAGCTGGTTTAAAGTCAGACTCTGTACATATATAGGAGTGGGATATATTCTTAAGTGGGACTCTACCCACGAACTAGTCATTAACTATGTTAATTATACTTAGAAGTAAAATTTACTCTGCTGTCCCAGCTAGTGAGTAGAAGGTATAGATGACAGTTTGCTCCCTGTGTTCTGCTACACAAGAATAATGTGATGATGTCTTAATAGAAATGGTGGGCGCTCTGGAAATTATTTTAAATCAGATTTTGCTTGTGGAGGTTCCTGAATGGAAAGTTATTTTATGCTATCTGAAGCAGAGCAATGATCCCTCCTAAGTTTATGTTCAGTCATTCTGCTAAGTGCAAATATGTGTTGGTGAGCTACTACAGTTTTAATAGAAATGCCTTGATACTTTTGTAGAATTTCCCAGATTATCAAAAGTTAATGGTAAGTGAACAAACTGGACTTTTGCAATTGTTCATTGTTAAACTGATTTCTCTCCTACATACAGAAACTTAAATTAGTGGTATTTACTCAGGCTTAACACCCTATATTACATTTGCAGGAAATGACAAGCTAGAGGGGAAGTATTCAAGATGGGGGGTAATCTTTAAGCAAAAATACAAGGGTGGGTTGGTTTTTTTTGGAAAGCCTAGTTCAAAGAATATGCACACATATAATTTGGGGATGCAATGCAATTACCAGAAATAATTTAAAATCGGTTACTTCACTTGAGTATGACTCTTTGAAGAATAAATAGTAATTGTTTTAAATGCATAATTACTTTAATATTGGTTCCTTTCAGCAAGTTGCAGACTCCTAGATTAAGCTCTAAGTCCTGTGCATCTGTCCACTCAAATTCTGTTTATTCTTCAGGCTGTCATAGTTCCATTATTAAACCCCTTGAAGCCCTTTGATGTGTTCCTGCTCATAAAATGACTGGTGCAGACTTTCATGCAGCCTGATCTTTGCTATGCTCACTTTTTTTCACCATAACTGAAATCTGAGAAGGTAAAGTTGTCATTAAGAAATCCTGCTAACAAGAAATGCTGTATTTTATAAATGTATTTAGGCCCACAGAAAAAGGGTTTTTTTTGCAAAGCCTTGCCTGTGAGGATGCAGATATATTTCTGATTTGCAGAAAGAAATCCAGTATTGGAACTTGGCTGTGTTTCTTTGGAAGGCACAGACTGCTCTCTGCACTGAGCCACAGAACAACGTGCTTTGATCTTACAGCTAAATACCGCGCTCTGAGCCTGTTGGGAAGCAGTGCTCCGGATTTATGTAGCAGGTCCTTTTTGGACAGTGCTGTGAGTACCATCTTGTGGACTCTGAGGTCCTCACTACCTGTGGCATTCAGCTAGGCTTTGTTGATCTACACCACCAAAACAACCTTGATGGCTTAATTTTTTGCCTGATTTGCATAAGGTGACAGTGATACCTGTGGCACGATCATCTTTCTGCTGTCCTGAACCACAAGTGAGAATTCTCTGGGTTATCACGTGCAGAGTCTATACAGACATCCCGCCTCTGTGCAAACAGTTAACAAAGTAAATACAGCTGGAGACTTCCTTAAGTTTGCTGTATGCCCTCTCCACTTTTCAGAAGCTCATCTTACAGATGCCTTTGTAAAGTTTTGGCTGGTGAGCTGCTGAGATCCTGGCTTCAACAGCCACATTGCCAAGAAGCTGGCAGAGAAGGGCACTCAGATCTCAAAGCTGAGGGAAAAGGCTTTCTCATGGCTAGTTCCAAGTTTCTGCCAGATTCCTAAAGTCTGTACAAATACCAGAGGAATCCAGGGATTTTCTCTGAGGTGGAGGTGAAAAGAAAAAACTGCCTGTCCTTTTCCCATGGTTTATTTGAGGACAAATTTCCTTTACATTTTTATTCTCCTTGATCATGCTCATATAATTTATAGCTATTAAGAAATCCATGCTGTCTTTGTAATGAGCAATAAAACACACCGAGCTCCATGTGTTAGCCCAAATCTGATCTGAACAACTGATTTCTAGTTTTCTGCAATTCCATGTCTCATTTCTATTGTCTTTCACCGCAAGAGAGACTTCTCAATGCTGAGTAGCAGTACACAGAACCTACATGTGCTTATTATAAAGCATTTTATAAGCTTTTATTTATAAGAATCCATATGCTTATTCTAAAGTATTTTATAAGCCTTTATAAGCAAAGACAATTGTAGAGAACAAAAACTAGGTGTTAAGCTCTCAAGGAAGCACGGTCATAGTTTATTCTGCTCTCTTTCTTACAATTCAAAGGTGTATGTTGTATCAGAATGCTGTAACTAAGCATTATTGACACGGCACTGAGGCGTTCGTTGTTTCTTGCCTTTTCCTCTGACTTCCCGTTTTTCAAGAGTGGGTTTTAGCTCCGGGGCGTTTCTGCTAATCCTCACTTTGGCCCGAAGGGGGCAGCATCTTACTTCCAGAGAAAGTGTCAGTCCCGTTTGGCTGCGTTGTGGATTGATCCCGATGTTGTCTAAGTTCTCTACAGCAGACACACTTTAGCTACGCAAATGAAGATGTATTCTGTGCTTGCTTTCTGAAGCAAAGAGCTTTCAGCGTGAGATACAACATCCCCAGAAAGTCTACTAATTGCTGTCTAGAAATAACTTGCAATGTACAGCAATAAAGGCAGAGTAACTGAATACTTTGTAATTTGCATTTTAATGACATGGTAATACTGTTACAGAAGTCCTCTGACTGCAGCTACCACTTGCCCGTGGTACAGTGTTACAGCATGCCTGTTGTGACAAACCCTCGGCAGGTGGGACACACACACTCGTTTAGGGTCCCCTTGTCCCCTTTCAGCTGCGCTGTAGCCTCTAGTGTTCTTTGGATTTTAGCTGCTCAGCATGTTGAGGGTGGAGAGGTCTGTATACACCGCCATTATCCTCTATAGAATGATTACCCAGGCTAGTTATACTTGGGTAAAGAGTTGTCAATTTTACAAACTTCTATTTGAAGGTGGTTTTGTGATCGAAGTGCCTGTGGGCTGAGATGCCACTGTCTCCCCTCCTGTCATAAAGTTCCCTTGTGAATTCAGGCCGCTTCCTTCAGGCCTGGGTGCCTCACTTTCTCAGTTTGGAGGAGAGATAACAACAGGGTTGCTCACACACCTTTTTTCTGTCCTGCCAGTTTAGGTTGTAGACTTTGTGGGCAGGAAATATCTCTCCATCATTTGGCCAGAGACTAGCGCTGGGGTAGGGGAAAGGTTCCCCATCCGGACCAAGAAAGGCTGTCATTATCACTGTAGCATAAATAATGATGCAACATCCACCTAGCACTAGGACAGCCCTGACTGCAGCTCTTCACTAGATGGGAGGGAGGGGGGAAGCCTGCACAGCTGTGCGGTGCAGGCTGTGCTGCCAGTGACAGGCTGCGTAACTGATACTTTCTTAGCCTCTCTGGTAAATCTGTCTGTAACAGCATAACGCGATATGAAACAGTTTCTCTTGCTGTGATATGTGCCCCTGCTTTTGCTTTTTTGATATTTTTTTTAAGTCGTGTCCGTGGGGGGGGCCCCCCCGCCCCCCTGTTGAAGACCTTCACAATGGCTGAATAGATCTAAACAATAGCTGGACTGACCATGCCAGCTCGACAAGGCTGGATCACACACAACTTATGCATCAGGTTCTGAGTTCAGAAGGAAAGAAAGTGGAAAATGTTTTGTGCCTCTGACCTCTCAAGCGTTGTCTTCTTAGCAGCTCAGATCACTCTTCAAAATTATTCTATTACTCATCTGGCTCCTTGACATCTGTTTCATTGTTTCCTGTCCAGGCAGTAATCCAACTAACCAAAAAAAAAAAAAAGAATTTTTTTTTTTTGAAGCAGAACACCTTGTCTGTAAGCTTGCAGGGATAACAATCTACAGTAAATATTCCTGATTGTGTGAAGCTCTGCCATTAGAACTTAAAAATCCAGCTGAGAGAAGGGGCAAGGTAAAGTTGTGTGTTTATAAGCAGTTCTTTGCTGAGCTATGAGTATATGGCATACCACATGTATCCCTACTGGTAACACCGCCACTGATGTCATTAGTGATGTCAGTGGTGATGTCACTGATAGGAATATGCCACTGATTTCCACTCACTAGTCTAAATAAAGATTACACCCTAAGAAACAATAAAGATGAGTACAAGTGGATCAATACTTTGTCTTGATCAGCTAAATTATTTAGATGATAAAGATTTGTCAACACACTGGTATTATGACTTAAGCTAGAGACAGTCAGAACATCAACCAATACTGGTAATTACAGAGCTACAACAATAACACCAGCGGGGGATCTGGTCTGTTAAATGGGCCCGGTGCTGATCTCATTTGCTGGGACAAATGTAAATTCATTATTTCACTAGAGCTACCTGGAGTATCAGTGAGCTCAGAATTTGGCTGTCTGTCTGACTATCCATTACTGATTTCTGAAGAATCATTTTACAGCATTAGCTGCTTATTCCAAAAATCTGGGACTGTGGCTAAGCCATTCACTGCTGCTTTGCATTACTTTTTAGAAACAGGATCCCCAGATTTCCTGGTGAAGCTAATCATAAAGATTATGTTTTTCTGGAAGCGCGTGGAAGTCCCAGGGATGCTTTGGTTTGCAGAACTCATCCCCCACAATCATGAGTGACCATGCAATGAGCCTTTCGCTTGTGCAGAGCAGTCCTGAAGACACATGGCCTTTCCTCCTGTAGGTCTCCAAACACTTTATAAAGGCAATTAAGCATTATAACTGCACATACAAGACCTATTTAAATAGCAATAAGCCACAGTAGACTGACAATATGAAGTCTACTGACACAGATTACCAGTGGCTGAATGCAAGACTGCTCATGATATACCCGGTAGATATGCCAGTAAGTATCCCACTACAATTTAGCAGTTCATTGCTGTAGAAACATACAGCAAATTAGATTCAGTCAGAGTCCTGGGTGTGGAAATTGCAGTCAATATTATCTATCAATCACAATTGTGGCATATCCTTTAATGTGGACCCAGCAGGCATTGGGTGTTTAAATTAACCACAATGCATTAGACTTGAAGATAATTAACTTGTAAAAAAAATTTTTTTTTGAAATTCAGATGCATGTTGGTACATGCAACATAGGTTACTGCAGGAAATTTCTGGAGATTGCCCTGGCAACATACAGAGAGCAAATGACAGTCCCTCATGCTTGCTGTTTAATGTGAACAGTTCAAGAGGGGGAGGCCGTTTAGACTTCACTGAAAAGATGAAAATTGATTCTGTTTGTTCCCTGTGCTTTTATAATATGTGGTGTACGCTTGCCCCCTAATAAAGGGGTTAGCTTTTCAAATGGGTAACTTTTTACAAAGTAATCATGGCATATGTGAAAATGATGACAGACAAACCACAGACAATTAGAGGACTGATCTGGCTCACTTAATCATGAAAAAGTTTTGATGATTTTGTGAACCTCCAAGATATGTGGCGCATTTTGAGGTTTTTATTCCTGACCATTGACTTTCTTCCTGCCAGCTACAGCGACCCACTGTTCTCAGTGCATGAACGCAACTTCTCTTGCTCACAAACTGACTCATGGGGTAGCTTTGTGGTCCAGTGCTCCCAGTCAGAAGCAGTCAGCAAAAATGGCTAATGTGGTTGGATTTCTCAGCACTACTTCTGAACAGACCTTGTTTGTTGTGTTAAATATGGCTGCAACAGTGCTCGTGTTACATGGCATCAGTAGTAGCCTTGGTTTGTGTGACTTAAACTTGTTCCTATTTTTTAAATTCAGCTCAGAACAGTAAAGGGGATCATTAGTGGGAGAGTGGCCAGTGAGACATGCCTAGTGGAGACAGACGATAATTTAGCTAATGTTGAACTTAAAAACAGATCTATATCTATCTGAATCTGTATCTAATTTATGTGTATATATATATATTGATGTTAGGGGAACAAGAGTTTTTTTGGATACTTATTATTTTGGTAGATTCTGCTGTGCTTAGTCATACTGATTGCATGGCTAAAGGATCCATAGTGTATAATTGTCCAGCTGACAATGAAGCAAGAACATTTTTATAGGAAATTTTAGTCAATCTTGTTTCCTAAAAAAATGGTGAGGCAGGCAAATATGATTTTAAAGAACCCAGCAGATTGCACTGCTTTGCTCTATTAAGTCTCTCAACTTCTGCCAGTATGTCCGTGAGAAGCAGCAAAACTTTTATATGAAGTATAGTAGTGAGATGAGGGTCCTGGAATGGAAACTTCATGCTTTTATTTCCACCTGTCACCAATTCAATGCCTGACCTTTGATAAATCCCATAACTGCTGTACAACTCAATTTTCCTTCCAGTGGCCTTGCCTTTCACCTTCATTACTTCCTGAAAGGCTGTTAACGCTTCAGAATCTTTGAATGGTTTTAAGAAATGTGGAACATTGCAGTATGCAATAATAATGATGATAAATATCTAGTTCATGCCTGTATACTTGTTTTTGATCTCTTGCTTTCTTTCTGAAACTAAACCAAACCATTTTAATATTTTTCCCTCTTCTGTTTTCCCTTCTCCTCAAGATCTGTCTTGCTCCCTATTATCCGAAATGCCACTAGCTCTATTGCTCTTAGAAGTGAAGCATGCATTTCTACTTTTATTCTACTATTTCTCATATAGTCCTATATGGAATTTACCTGGTAGATAGATGCATTTGCTAAACAGTGTGCAATATTATGGTTTGCCACAACAGAGTTAGCATCCATCGGGGGGCAATCAATGTGTTTCTACACATTTCTTTGCCAATGTCTTTCTATACATTTCTTTGCTTATATCCAAGTAATCTTTTATGTATATCGTAGCTTTGCAATTATTTGAAGGAGAATATAGTAGTGAAAGTACCCTTGGCATTCAACTAGAGCACAAAAAGTTATTTCTATATTGAGTCCTGTGCGTGAATAAAAAAATCCCCATATCAGTACTCTACTCATATAAAACTGGAATTGGAAAGAACTGCTTTATGTTCCCTATTGCAAAGTTGATCTTTCCTGATATTATTCTTTCTGTGGCTGTAGTTCTGGCATACAGGGCAGCAGAAACCCAGGGGAGAGTCTGATAAAATCATAGTTTCTGTCCTCAGTGTGTTTTCAAATAAGTTTTTCTCTTAGGCATTCAATTCCTAATTATTTAAAGTTTTTTTAACATCTTTTAAAAAGTTTACTTGCGAATGGAAAAATCTATAAATTCCAGGGAACTGTTGTAAAGTGGTTTTGCTGGTAACTGAACAAAGGGCTGGATTGTGTTAAACTATTCAGGTGAAATGAATGTTATTTGTTCCCTTTCTGACAACAGAAACAAGAAAGAGCTAATATTATTTTTTTTTTTTAAATCTGCTTGGTATATTTATTTGTAAACAGTGCTACAGGCTGCGTTTCTCTTCTGTGTAATACAAAGGTCCATAATACAAACAGTATACAGATACTATTCATCCATATGAAAGTCATCAAGTATCTTGGAAGTCTTTACAGTGATTTAAGACATGAAGTGGGTTATCCAAAAGTATCAATAAAGCACGCTCTGAAATCAAATTGAACCATAATTACATTTTTCCAGAACAGGAACATTCAAAATGCTGTTTTCTCTAGAATGCCGTGGCAGGTCTTAAGTGTAAATGGGACTTGTCTCTTCACTCTCTTTTTCATAGTGTGCATCTGACATAGGAAATCTTGCATTAGTTGTTACTGTTACATCTCTATTGCTTTTGTAAATGCAGAGTGTGAGCTGTTGGCTTGCCTAGTTGTAAGTTGAATTATGCCTGAATTCTGCACATAGTCAGGAAACAATAAATGAAGAGGCCACAAATACATGCAGAAATAAATTTTGTCATTTTCTGAAACTTTTTTTTTTGACATGAAGTAGCAGAAGAAAAGATAGTTATAGTGTAGGAAGAGAAAACTGTGAGGAAAAAGAAAACAAAAAATAAGTGAAGTGTAAGATACGACTTTAATGAAAAATTGCTTTCTTTAGATGTACATTTGCTTTGAAATCCACACTGGGTCTCCTAGTATCCACTGAGGTTAGCTTTAAGCCCTGAAGCTATGATTTAAAATAATATATATTTGCTCTTTCATCTCTGTGCTCTATTGTATCAATTTCCATGAAAACACCTGGAAGGATTCTTAGAGCTTGTCATGAACTCTGACTCTAGAGATTTTCATCTTTAGTTCCTGCTGTGAACTGATACTACACATGCTACGATCTGTCTGTGGCTTCTTTCTAATCTTTGATATAAAATGTAACATATATCACAGGAACCAGTGCAAACACATCTACCTGGCTAGCAGCCTTCTACAAATTTGTTTCTTTTTGAGATTGCAATCTGTGCTCATTTTTGCTTAGAATACCAATATACAATGCTAATCTCAAAAAACTTGGAATTTCTAAATCCAGAAAGTTTAGGCATGTTAATCCATCCAGAGTTTGACTACCTAATTTCCAAAAGTATTTAAGGCTTTAAGGTATCTCTTCTTTTTTTTCTTACTTTTCCTTATATTTTCTAATGGTTGTCATGGGGGCCTTTGCTCTCCGTGCCAGTGACAAGGACCTCAGGCCCCTCTCTTTATCAGATGCTCGTTTTTTCCATTGCTAGGTCTTTATTGACTGAAAACCCACAAAACCTTCAGAATCTGTTTCGTAAGTGAAGGAATATTGATTTCATCCTGAATTAGAATAGTCACTAATCTCCCATTGTTAATCAAGGGGCAAAGATAAAAGCATCTTTAGAGAATATTAGGGGTTACATTATGATGATTTTGTCAAGAATCTTTAGTAAATTATGTCTAGTTATCATCCTCAGATGACATATCAAGATATTAGCAGGCAAGTGTTTGTAATATAACCCCATAGTTTTAGAAAGATGCTTAAATTTCACTTCTTTTCCAGAAGTCTTGAGAAACAGAAAAATTATGCAACATTTCAAATTAATGAACTGAGTCACTGTCCAAAATCAGAACAGACACTCTTTAAGATTTAAATGAGAAAGACTTTTTCCATAACTGTTATTAATTTTTGCCCTGTAACTTCCAGTTTTTCCAAGGTCTTCAGGATTTTTTAAAAAATAATTAAACAAAACAAAAAAAAAATCCATATTCAAACTGAGCTGTAGGGTGACATTGTCAGGGAGAGGGATGATACTATCAGCCAGATGAGTCAGTCAGCTACAAGTAAAGAAACTTCATGTTGCTAATTTTGCAGAATGAGAGTCATCTTTTGAACACAAAAGGTGCCTGGGCTTTGTGAAGTTTAGGCTCTTAACTGCAGTCTTTTGTAAGATGCTTTAATGAGACATCTGCCAAAATGTGCAGGAAGAATCTGGAGGACTTTTGAACAATGCTGTACTTGCTCATCAGCGTTTCTCTTGTGTGTGAAGATAAGGCCCCTTGGCATTTCCTTCCTTATCCTGCATTAGGAGGAGTGTCACCAGCAGGTCGAGGGAGGTGATCCTTCCCCTCTGCTCAGTGCTGGTGAGACACAGCTGGAGGGCTTGGGTACAGTCCTGGGCTCCCCAGTACAGGACAGAAAGTGACATACTGGAGAGAGCACAGCAAAGGGCCACACAGATGGCTGAAGGACTGGAGCACGTGTCATATGAGGAGAGGCTAGGAGAGTTGGGACTGTTCAGCCTGGAGAAGAGAAGGCTCAGAGGGATGTCATCAATGCATATAAATAAATACCTGAAGGGAAGAGGTAAAAAGGATGGAGCCAGACCCTTTTCAGTGGTGCTCAGCAACAGGACCAGAGGCAGTGGGCATGAGCTGAAATGCAGGAGGTTCCCTCTGAATATCAGTTGTGGTGTTTCCACCCTTGGAAGCTGTCTGGACATGGTCTTGGGCAACCAGCTGTAGGTGTCACTGCCTGAGCAGAGGGGTTGGATCAGATGACCTCCAAAGGACCCTGCCAACCTCAACCATTCTGCAATTCTATGAGCCGCCTCCAAACTTTGGACTGGAAATGGCAGTGGGAGCTGAGAAGGAAGGACTGTGGCAGAGTCAAGAGGGCATTTGGGCTCTGCACTGCAAGGCAAGGGCAGGGGTGACCTTGCCTCCTTCCTAGGTGGTAGCTGCCACCTCTTGCTGCTGTAAATCCAGCAGGCTCCCACCGTCTCCCATTTTCTGCTACAACAAGCATCATGTAAACTCCCCAAAGCTCCTCAGCTTTCAAAAATATAAAAGGGCCCTTTGTACAATTATTACATACAAACTGAAGAAGAGAAACCTGCTTGTGTTCAATAATAGTGAGTTTTTTGATCAATTGGGAGAGGTGGCAATCTTCTATTTTTCTATCACATATTCTTTATTAGCAATCCAGCTTCCCTATAACTGAGTTTATAAAGTGAAAACTGTTTTGTCAGACAGGTAACCACTTTTTACAGTCTCTATACTAAAGAAAAAAAATCCCCCAGCCCCCTCAAATTATTTACAGGGCACTGGAAGCGCATTTGCAATGAAACAATCTCAGTGTCTTTAGCTGCACTTTCTTCCATCTGGAGACAAAATGCCTGAAAAAAGTAAAAAGCACAAAAATCCATTGTCATTGTGTAATGGGAACAACTTAGTGTCTTTAGATATATAGGGAGAAATAGTGGGTTAAATAGTACAGTAAATGCTCATTTTTAAGAATAGTTCGGTCAAGCAATGTAACGACCTCTACACACAGATTTTAATGTGGGGGATCTCTCAACCCTGGCTATTCCTGCAAATGACTGTTAGCAGCTGTAGCAAACTATTTAATTCTGGGAAGGGCAAGTTACTATTTGGTGTCATGAAGCCTGAGCAGCTACAGAGAATTACTTAGCCTGGAAGTGAGGTGTTTCTTTAGCGATGGTATTAGTACTGCGATTTTTGCAGTTGCAGCCCTGGAAGACTCCTGGTGCTGTCCTGAGAAGGTGTCCTGAGCCCCACTTCCAGCAGTACATCACCTGCTAGGGGTAAAAGCCATTTGCTGTTTTTTCTAGATGTTACTGGCTTGAATACCTATTAATGGCAGATGCAACAGTTATCTGTGATGTGGCATATTTTCCAGATTTATGTTTGGTCTTTGCACTGATGTTCTTGGAAAGCCTTTTTTTTTTTTTTTTTTAATAATTATTTAAAACATGACGTTAACCACTGGGGAAATAGTAAATTTCTTTCAAAATCTTAAGATCTGTTTATCATTTGGGAAAATATGCTGTGACTGAAACACAGAGAATGCTTTAATCAGACACACAGGTTACTGGCCTCAAAGACTGGAAGAAATTTGCTGGTGAAAGGGCAGACTAGATGACCTGCTGGTTCTTCCTGACATACCATTCTGTTAATTTGCTAATCACATCTGTGGGATTAGAAGTGTCTTCAAAGAGTTACGATGTCCAGAATATTTGTCATGCTAGTTCAGTAACATCCCAGACTGGGGAGAAAAGAAATCCAGCTCACTTGATGTCCTCCAAGCACAGGAATTGCCTGATGTCTTTTGGATTAGTTCAGCCCGTGTAGTGATTAAAAGAACTTATGTGAAGCTCAAAAAAAGTTGTTTTTCCTTCAGTCTAGGAACCAGAAATCACACTAGTGGGCCTAATTCTCTGCTCTGTTATGCTGTAACCCTGCTGGTTTCAATAAAGTCATGCTGGTGTTGAAATGATTTAAAGGACCAGTGAGTGAAACATAGCAGCTGAAACATATAGACTATTTAAAAAACTTACCAAATCTGGAAAGTTGATTGGCAGCTTTTTAATTTTTTTTTTTAATTTTTTTTAAATTTTATTTTTTATTCCAAGACATGGATGCTTGTATTTTGGGAGTTGCCATGAAAGTTAAAGAAACTCAGGTCTGGAGAGTTTTTTTCTTGAGCATCTGTTTATCTTCCCTTCAGTTCATGATTGTTCCTTCCTCTCAGGGTATTCTTTGGTGCTTTGTTCAACACAAGGAGACTCTTGCCGTTTCCTTTGGGCGATGTAAACTTGTCTGGAGGCTGAAAATGAGCAAAGAGAGTACTTTTCCTACTTTTATTCTGCTTTGTATTGACATTGCTGATTTGAATGTTTTTCCACATATTGTTTTTCATCGTCTCACACCCTAACAAGATACTATCATGTAAGATAGCACAATGTGTTATGAAATACTTAGGGCTTGCCAGCAATTTTTATTTGACACTTTAATAATGGTCTTTAGAAGAGAAATGGGAATTGCAAAGAACAAAGAATCTCCAGATGCCCTAAAAATGTACGACATAGGATTTGTAGAATATTTTTCCACTTGAGAGATTTCTAATTTTTGTTTGAAATAGCACAGTCCTGCGTCACCCTTGCCTGAATGAAAATGAATACAGTTTCATTTACAGAATGTCTCTTAGATTAACCCTGTACCCTAGATGTGTCCGGTTTGCTACCAAAAGTGCACTCCTTGCTACTTCTCCTATTCTCTGTGGTTCTGTAAACATACTTTAATAAAAATGAAATATCTGAACATAATTCTTCTTGTAGCTCACCTTCTCAGACAAAGAAAAAAATGTCAAGAAACTAGCTATGAGGTTTTGGCATGTATTCTGAATGGCAAGCTGCTCTCAACTTCAATATTTTGTGCTATTTGAATTGTGCTGTACAGAGTCATATGCTTCAAGCTAATTGCTCCCATGCAAGACTTGTAGGAAATAGAAAAGTGAAGTTCCTGTGGTGAGGTTTTTTTTTTGTTTTTCTGGGGCCTGAGCTGAGACTGAAATAGAAAAATTCTCTCTCTACTCTGGTTTTCATCTTCAGTTTAATCCTTTTTTTTTCTTTTCCTTTCCCCCCCCCCCTCGTTTTTTCCTATTTTTTTTTTTTTTTTTTTTTAATATAATTCACACTAATAAGATGTATGTGAACCCAGTAGGTTTCTCACCATTATGTCAACTCAGATGTCATACAAGCCTAACCAGTAGAGGAACCATACTTGACCAGATCCTGTAGAGAATATAGAAAGAGCAATAAATAGACTATTTCAAGGAGCTAATTTATAATTACAATGTGTTGTTACAACACATTCATGTAAACATGTCTTCTTACATGTCACCAATCCTCTCTCTGCAGGGATGATGGCTGTCAGTGGAGTTCCCCTGTGGGACATGTATGGTAATGGGAAGAAATACAGAGAGGTACCAGCTTAAAGCTTTCCCCTCATCACTTCTTAACAGCATTTCAAGGGAGGTTTATCTTAGTTACTTTTTCTGAACCTCTGCAACTTCTTTTCCTAAGTTACATTTGGACTTTTGGTAAAGCTGTTACAGTCAGTTCACATCTTTATTTGTTTTAGCGTGAATTACATTCTTTCATTTACAGGGGGGAAAACAATCCTGTAGCTCATCAAGTTGGGCTCCTTAACAGTGGGGAGGATTTCTAATGTGTATTTTACTTAATTTTTTAAAGATGTACATATACTTTAACCTTCTAATGTTATTTGTGATAGCTTATTCTGTTTCTGAACTATATAGGGACATGCTATATAAATAGTTTCATAATTTCAGTCTTAATTATGCAGCTATTAGGCTGCGATTTGACAATGAACTGCATGGAGGCACAAGGCTTTGCCTACTGCAATCACAGACTATGGCAGTCACAACATTTTAAATTACTTTTATTCTAATTAATGATGCTATAATTTTCTAGTTACCCCATAGCCTTATGGTCATTCATCTTAACTATTGTTTTTAAGTGTTTTAAATAACAAGAATACAGTCAGAAACCCAACACCCAATCTTATAAACTCCTATGCTATTAGAAGGACTAGTGTGTAAACTACTTTCTGGAAGCTACCCATCCCCAATGCTTTTTCCAGTGCTGCCTCCAACTGTGCTCTAGTAAACTGGGTAACCCTTAGCATAGGCAAAGAGTTTAGGTATATACTGTCATGAGCTCAGTCCTATGAACCAAAATCCTTGTCTGCCTGGAAAAGGAGAAAAAAGGGAAATTTCAGAACAGAGCATTTTACTTAGATGAAATAAATATGAGTCAGGATGACAACTTTCTTGGAAAACTGCTTGTTTCTGACAAATTCAGGACATAATTTGGTTTTTCCTGGTGGGGGGGGGGGGGGGTGTCGGGGGGGAAAGCCGATATAACCTAATAACCTATGTCTAGAAGAGAAAAGAGTTGATTTTTTTTAACTTACATGAGCTTACTAAATATAATAAATTTGTTTGTTTTGCATCTAAATCTGCTCATAGTTGGGTATATCCAAATAGTTTGTCTGGTTAGTATTGTATGTATTACATTTATAGAAATGTTTTTCAGCCTGAAGGATCCCAGTGTGCTTATGAATACTTGTATTCATTGGTGGAATATATTGTCTTCTCAGAATAAAGCAAGAGGTAAGTCTAACAGAAGCTGAAGTGATAAGTCTAGAATTGTTATAGACAAGAAAAGAATGGGTTTTTTTCTTTCCTCTTGGAAACACAATTTCACTATTATGTTTTTTAAAAAACATTTTTATATTCTCCACTTTATGATACCAATGTGCGTATATATACTTGATATGAATCAATTTAATTCATGGCTTTCTGCTGATTAGAATGAATATCTCTGTGGAAAGGGAAACTGCAGTTATGAGAGGCAGCCATAAGACTTCTAGAAGCTACACTCTTGCTTAACCAGTAATTAGTGGGTAATTTCATGAGGTAGTGAGTGAGGCTGGTAAGGTGTGCGTTATGCTGGTGGTATAGTAATGTCTTCTGGACCCGTACTTCTGTCCATTCTTTAGCTTTTTATGGAGGATATAACTCTATTGAAGCTAATTCTGTATAGGTGGTGTAATATCCAGATGCAGCACATGACCGAGAAATGCTATGTAAGTTTAAAGTAGGAACAGCTGTAAAGAGACAACAGGAAAGACACTACAGGTTTGTTAAAATCTTGGAAGCTTGAGGGGTCCACACCCTGGAGATCTGGAAATCCAAAGGTGGAGGTGGTGAATAGTAGTGCAAGGAGGCTGAAGAAACCCTAGGAAAGATGGCAAAGTATGGGGCTGTTTAGGCTACAACATACTTCAGAGGTAATACAGGTGCAGAAGAGTGTGTTTGAACATCCAGCTACTTTTGAAGGAGGCCTCATGATGCAAGAAGAAGGAGACAGGTTTCTTGAATTCTACCAACCCAGGAGAGGAGAGGTATAGACAGCATCCCTGCTTTTGGAAGGAAGAAGGTTAAAGATACCAAAGGAGCAGATAGAACAAATCTTGTCTCAGGTGTGGAGTCTTTTATGTTTTGTGTGTTTTAATCAGACTGTGACCACCATGCTGGGAAAATATTGCATTATGGTGTAGCATAGCTTCTATGCTATAGGGCTTTAATAGCCTAAATTTGTAATTTACAGAACTAAATCAATAATGTCCTCAGCCAAGATGAACTTGTGTGTTTACCATGATCATCACAAAAATGGTGTTCTGTCCTTCTGACCATTCATACAGGAAATGCTGGAAGTCTTGTAAAATTCCCAATTACGAAATACAGATCATTCCAGAAAAAAAAGACTATTAATCCAGCAGAAGGAGTGGAAACTGCTGAAAACATTAGTTTGGAAAACACCGCTCTACGTCTTCAAAAGCATTATAAAAGAATTTAAATGATTAATAGGTCCTAAAAAATATTTCCTATGGTTTTCAGATATTCCTTCCCCCTTGACCCCCTTTATTTATTGTAAATTACTGTTGTTGTGTGAACACAGCCTTTATTCCTTTGAACGAGTACATAGAACTTTGCTGCACTACTCACAGCCTTCAGAATATTACAGATATTGTCATGGAAATGGTTTATCATTTTTCAAAAAGAAAATCATGCCTCCAGGGTGCTTAGTATAACCTTATTAATCATTACTTGGATAGAAGGCTTTATCAAAATATTGGTGCTGCTTGAAACAGATATTCTAATGGGAGCTAATACTATCTGGCCTGAGGCAAGCAAGCCAGAAATAACCTCTGTAATTCTTGGTTAGTAACTTCCATCATGCACTGTTCTGGGAGGATCCTTTTCTTTTGGAATGAGAAAGGAAACCATTCCAGAGTGGTACATCTATGGTGTACCCAGCTATTCTGCTCCTGCTAAGCCTGTTCCTGATGGATATCAGTCTCCAGTACCCTTAGTTACTAGCAGAGGGGGGGCTGAACCAAAACTCTTAGCACAAAGCTTCTCAGTTTCAGGGAAGCTCTACTGTATCAGGCTTTTGAAGTTCTGGCCTTTGTATAGTTAAATTTCCTCATTAGCAGCATGCAATATTCCAGGTAGGAGTAAGTGAATTAATTAGGACTAATTCAGCAATTAACTAAAATGTTTGTATGGCCACATTAATGGTTGTCTGTCTGTGCCATTCACTAATAATTGGTGCGCTTTTCATTGGGGTAAAGAGTGTTTTAAGTGATTGAGAGACTGAGAGGGCGTCCTTCACATTATCACCATTCACAGCAAGCATTTCAAAATGAAAAGAAGGAAATTACGCATTTAAGTGTGTCTGGCACAACAAAAACATTTTCTGAGGTCTTAAGAAATCCTCGAAAATGCTCTCTGCAGTAGGATTGCCCAGATATTCTGGGGTCTTCTGAGGAAACCAGGGCATGATCCCCGTGCACCCTAGGGCAGCAACACACGTGTTCAAAGCCTGCAAACCAGTCTGTGTACCAGGCCAGTGTAGCCCGTAGATTGCTTTTGCCAAACTTTAGGCCTTTTTTTTTAAAAGGGTGTTTTGCTTTGAAGTTATTAATGTTCTATGAGGAGATTTCTGTGTCCCACAGCAGTCAGTGGAGCTCTACAACTTCAAGAATGACAACAGTGAAATTCTGTTTCTAAAAAAAAGTGGGGACAGGAAAAATACATGTTCTTTTGCAGAACTCTAATGCACTCAATTTGCAGAAAATAATGTCTTTTATGTAAATAGGTTTAAGAGATAAATGGGGATGGGAGCACTTTGGTTTTGTGAGGAAGGATCCTAACAATTTCTCTCAGTATATTCAGTGACAAAAATAATATTATAGGGAAGGTCAAAAAGAGAGTTTGAATTTTCTGTTCTCAGTGAAAACCTTGAAGATTAAAAGCAAAACTCCAAAGCTTTTTATGAAAGTTCAGGATTTAGAAGCAGGCCATTTATCACAGAAGAAGAAATCATGTTTTTAAATGAAACATTGCATCTGGTTTAAAATCATAATGAATGGTGGGGACAAAGCACTTGATTCATTAGGTACATAGTTCACTTAAAAACCTGTCCTGTTCCCGTGTTGCTGACATCAGTGAAAACATTGCCTTTCATGTCAGCAGACCAGGACTGAATTGTAAACCACAGAAATTATTTATTTATTCAGAAGATGCTAAATCTTCAAACTACTGAGCAGTTTCTGTGATATACTGAGTACCCTGGTTTCCCACTAGCTCGTAGGGTCAGCCCAAGCATTACGAAAAACTGACTGTTATGTGGCCGCTCCATTTAGGAATCATTGATGTTATCCTGTGTTGCTTATCAATGTAATTTTTCCCTGAAATACTTCTGTGCTTTCTCTCGCCACCTTTCAAGCACTGGAGTATTTCTGCATAAAATGGGATCACAAGACTAGAAGGGATCTCCTGGGCCATTGAATTCAGAGCTCATGAAAGCTAAATTTACATGTGGGAAAAAGAAATCTTTTGGAAGACATCCTATTGCCCCCATTCCCTATATCAGGGCTGAAATTACATCTACTGCTGCAGCAATATGTTTTACAATAACCCTCATAAAGTTATCCAGCTTCCTTCTAGCAGTAGTCTGGGTTTGGTCCTGCCAATGTAGTTGCAGAATCTGCCTGCTCTGCTGGATAGGGAGTCTCTGCTCACCACCAGCCTACAGCTTGCCCTGTTTGTCTTTGTACATTTGTTCATAATCCATTGTTGTCTGGTTGAATAGCTATCCTGTCCTTTATGTCTGTCCTCATAATAATGTACATTTCAGGCAGCACGCATACTCCCTCTCAGCTTTTTCTCTGCTCACCTAAACAAGCTAAAATAATTTACTTCTTTTCTTGTAAACAGAACTGTACTCAGTACTCTAGATAAAGCCTCACCACTGCTATGCACAACAGCCTTAATACTTCCATATCTTATCTAAAAGTATCTGTTTAGAATAATTTTAAGGACCATGTTAGCATTTTTACGAGCACATCGCTTTAGTGATGTTCTCCTTAAAAGGGAACTGCTGCCTTCATTGTAACCTGGGATCATACAGTTTTAACAGAATCAAGGTTTCATCCACTGTCTTTACATTATTTTTCATGGTACTGTCATCTCACAACTTATCTGTTACATGTTTTGCCATTACTTAATATACCTTTTCATACTTCTGACACAATCACTTATACACTCTTTAATTCAGGGACCATCTTTTTGTTGGGGCCTTTCAATACTACTGTAGCACAATAAAAAAATGCAAATAATTCAAGAAGTAAACATGGAACAGGGTAACGCAGCTTTTTGCTGCTGCTGCTGTTTTTTCAACAGTGTCAGAAGCAGAGGACTGGTCTTTGTTAGAATTCAGAAAGCAAAAGAAAGAACTCAACAATTTACACATCCTGAGACCCAAACACCACCTGAACTTGCTTTAAAACACATAAAAATACTGCTTAGGGAGAGTGAGAAGTCAGTTTTCAGAATAAAAAAAAAAGTGAGACCACAGCTAAGTAAATACATGGAAAGAAAGACTAGACACTAAAGGAATGGACATAAAAATGTAGAGGTACCTCAAAGGAAACCATAATCAACAAACACAAAGACAGACATTGCTGGAAAAAGTTTGCAGTTCCACGAAATCTTAACAAGCCAAGCCACAAGTCTATAGTTGTAGCAGCTGTTAATTTCACAGCCATGGAAGACATGGCGCTTGAAGACATGCCAACAAAGTACAAAAGTCAAGTGTGTATCTATTTTAATAATATGTTGGGTTTTCCTTAAAGAGCAATACTTTGCTCATTGTGAAATGGTACCTAGGGAGAAATGACTTCTCTCTTTAGACTCTGGGCATACTGAGCATACTGGCAGTAAACTGTGTTTTGTTACTCCTGCTGCATAGTGTTATTTTATTAATGAAGTGAACCACGATGACACTTTATAATTGATTACTTTACTCCAGCTAATTTAGAATGCATAATGATTCAAAAAACTTTAATTTAAACAGGCTACAGGCCAGCAAAGAATCATTCCTACCTGCTGTGTGCTTATTCAGGACACTGTTTCAGTAGGTCCTACTGTGACAGAGGAGAATATGTTTCTTGCTTGCATTTTCTTACCAGTTGGGAACACATAGGATTTTAATTGGTTCTTCACTTTTTTGATTAGGGAACTATTTTGTTGCTTCTCCTGGCTTCCAGTAGCTACAAGACACTTGGCATATGTCCACAGCAGCAACTAAGATCAATCTTAAGGGCAGCTTCTAGCCCACCATTGGTGCACCCTTTCCACCCTAGTATAGAGCCAACTCTTGCACTGCAGCCCTTAATCATTTAAAGGTGCACTGATAACAATTTCACTGTCACCCATTCTTGACTTCTTGTCCTTCTGCACTCTGTATTTGCTGTCTATTCTCCAGAAAAGAGTTAGGAAGATGGTGTAGACTGATTCTTGAAAGAGCTTATCAAGACAATACAAACAGCCTCTAGAAGGCTGATGGAGGCTTCATGCTAAGATAAATACAGAGAAAGTGGTTCTGCCCAGCTGATGGTGACTGGTCAAACCTCAATGTCTGTGGAAGCTTACCTTGAATTGCTTAGTCCAAAGTCTTTGCCTTGCAGTAGTGCTTTGCAGCTGTTGCAGCTTTTTTGGATTAAACCCAGCATGCACAGTAATGCTAAAGAATGTAGAGTCAGTCTGTATTCTTTCATTTCTATGCTAAGACGAAATAGAATTAATCAGTTTTCAGGAGGCAATGGAGAGGGTATTAATCTTAAAGTGATCACTGTAATTTGAAAAGCAGAGTCTCAAAAATGCTGCAGTACAAATGGCTTCAAGTATATCAAAGTCAGGTCTGCCACTGAACAAAAGCAACAGGCATGGGCTCTTTCATCATCTGGTTGCTTAAAAAAGCTGTGCTCTGTGTCTGAAAATTAGTAACATATTGAAGCTCTTGAAGCTGATGATATGAGGGAAACTAATTACCTCTGAAACCAACACCAAACTATTTTCAGTTAGTGTTACCTGCTACTCTATTTTCAAAGACTGAACCCCAAACTGACTCAGAATATATAGCAAGGCCATCTTTGTAAAGTCTGTCATTTCTGTTGGAGGAAACACAATGGGCTTAAGATACGTGTACTTTCTGTCTGAAGTACTTGCCAGCAGATATTGCTGTTTGAGAATAGTATAGGTGTACAGGAAGGACAGTAGTCTGATGCCCTTTTTGTGTATGGGACGTTGCTTTGAGGGTTACTATCCTCCCGTGCTGTGCTGCTCTTTGAGAAAGCAATGTGATTCCAGGGTGGCCCCCTTCGGCATCTCTCTGGAGCAGGTGACGACATTTACCATTACCTCTGTGGAGGTGCATCGTTTTTTGCTAAGCTTGCAGAAGCGTCCCTGTCTGATCGTTCCTGCAGTCCCCACCAGTGGCAACCCCAGCAGGTGGAGGGAGCATGAAGCAATGAAGTGGCAGCAGCATCTCCAAGTGCTCTGGTCGTCTGCAAAGTGAGTATGAGCTCCAGGCACAGATGTTGTATAGGTATGGAGAATATGTACATAGATGTGGTCCAGAGGGGGAGAGTGGAATCGCAGCAGGTATAGGAATCTGCTTAAGTCTATTTCAAATTGCTAACCAGTCTTTGTATTTCTGAGCTCCTGAAATTTTGAGTCAATCATTCTGGTTTTGATCAGGGTCAGCTTAACTAGTTTCTTTATAGAGCACATATGGACCTGTCACTGGACTATTTAACTGACACATTTACAGTAATCATTCATCTGGCATGCAGCCATTAGCATATAAAACACTAGGTCTGCAAAGTTAACTTTAATAAAGATATATTAAAAATTTTCAGCAGACTTCCCTACCTTTTTCCAGAAAAACAGTCTGTGGGGTATCACATTTTCTCATAATTTGGCATAACAAATGAACAGCAGCCATCAAAAGACGCTCTGTGACCTGCTGGAGAGGAATGTTTCTCTCTGTTGATGGGGCAGCTATTTAGCTCTCTTTTTTTTTCATAAAGTGGTGAATTGGACTGCCAAGCTTCACACCCACATTAGTTTCATTTCTGTGTATGCCACATGTGACTGGTCATAACTAAAACACAATCACATTCCTTGTTCCAGGGCTCCTGCTGGCACAAAGCTTTTGCAGTTTTGCGTAGGTTTAACATACAGATATGGGGTTTGCCTTCCAGATGCGTTACCTGAATACTTTTGTAATACTTGGTAACCTTCAGAGGTGCAATAATCCATTTTTCCTGTGATATTTAATGGCTGCTGGAGAGGTCTCCTCCCATCGATGTTAGTGTTGCCATAGAGGCTCCTTGTGTTTCAGTAGAACTGTCATTAATTAGCACAGCAAAGAGGAGCTCGATGTATCAGTTTCTTCTACGCTCAAGTAATCACCAGCTATACATGTAGCAAGAAGATCTGAAAGTACGGTACGTGTAGTTGAATTGCATATTGAATACAGCTGAATTGTACTTATCTCAGGTAAAATGTCTTGATTTTTAAACTTCCCAGTAGTAGCAATTTGTACTTAAGGTTCAATAACGTAGGTAATTTTAAAAAGCTTTTACAAGTACTTATTTTGGCAAGACTGTATGTGCAGAAATTGCTCATAAAATTTCAG
The DNA here is from genome assembly GCA_035590275.1 of Ibycter americanus. Taxonomy (NCBI): domain Eukaryota; kingdom Metazoa; phylum Chordata; class Aves; order Falconiformes; family Falconidae; genus Ibycter; species Ibycter americanus. The sequence continues at coordinate 60,345,653 of JAVJGI010000062.1, forward strand.
TGGCCTTAATCAACCTGATACACAATGTAATGGCAGAAAATAACACAGGAAAAATATTCATACAGAAATGTGTTATCAGGCAGATTTTCTCCAAATAAAACAAAACTCTTCTCTGATGGCAGAGAAATATCAAATCTTTCTTTACCAGTGTGGTGAGCAAACCACAAGTTCGAAGTGCAATCTTGTGCTTATTTCTAGATACACAAATGTTCGCATAATTGCAGAAAGATTAGGGACAAAAGCAGAACTTGCTAGCCAAGTGTTTTTAGTGTTGAATCCTTGTTCAGAAAAAAATGTTATATCACTTTTGCAGCACTACTTGGCAACCACTTTGCATGATTGCTGCATGATTGAAGATCTACTACAAGGGGTAATAATTCAAATGCAGTAAGTAGCTATTTTTGTATGACCTGTTCCTGAATTTCTTCCATGCTTTCATGAACAGTGGAATTGGTGACATTTAAAGTGTCTTTATTGCCACCAGATTTAGTATAAGTAGAAATAAATAAAACCCTTTTACCCCTGGACTTTTTATTTCATGGACAGCAACATTTTTGAGATTTTCTTTGTAAACATAACAGCTATACGCTTACTTGTTGAAAACCAGCACCCTCTTGCCCCCAAGGAAACCAAAATGCTGTTAGTTGAAACTCTGGAGAACATTTAAGATGCCTGAGAGTTAAATTTGCACATAAGCAAAAAGTATATTGACAAAAGATTGTTTATTTTGATAATATTTGTTTCTAATGCCTGCGTGTTTTTAAATTTTAAAGATAACCATGAAATCATACTGCAGAAGGTCCTGGAGTACTGAAGTCCCATCATGTAACATTGAAATATGTAGGAAATCTGATGCATGAAAAAAAGTCTAACTAAATTAAGGCTGACAGGTCTATATTGCAATTAAACTGGGTGGGGACAAAGTAGGACAAAATGGTAGGATGCTACCCAAAGGAGGGGCTACTGGTTGTCAATAATTAACCCCTGACAAAATTAGAATTTGCTAAGAAAAAAACTTACCCAACAAAAACATATGTCTATGGAGAGTATTATTCCTCTGGCAGTATGAGATTTCATATTTCATATGAACCTTGGAAAGTTTGGTAGATGTAGGTGTATTCTTTTGACCACTGAATAAAACATCAGTGAAGCTAAGAGCAGATCTAGATTATGTTTGTGTCACTCTGGTCACAAAGTCCTGTTCAACCCCAGGTGGACTGCATGCAACTGAAGTGCCATAGCTACTGCTCGGATGAAACCCAACGGGCAAAACATCGAGGCTGTGAGCACAGATGGCTTGGACAGTTTTGCCACCTGTATTGTCAATTTAGGGGAGAAACTGTTGAAAGCACACTCAGTGTTTGGCAAGATGATGCAGAAAAGTGTATTTAGAAGGAAACGTGAAGCTCACTCAGGGAAAGAAAAATCTGAGAAGGTCCAGAGATATTCCCTGCTGACTTCAGTGAACAGTGACAGTAACACTGAGAAAGCTGTTAAGCCTTGTCAAGAGATGCTGAAAATAAAGGCCAAGTTGAGCCAAACTGCTCATATTAACCTATAAAAAACCCTGTTCCCTTGCAGCAAGTGTGCGTAGCCTTGCTTTGTTAGCTGGAAAAATGTGCACAGCAGTTCTAAACTGTTTCGTTCCATTACTCTAAGCTAATCTTACCATGTTGGATTGTACTTATCAAATGATTTTGGAAATGTAGTATGCCTGAGGTGGCAGACACTGAAAAAAAGATATAGATTCACGGGCATGTTTGGAGTCAATGGTGAATAAAACATCTAATCTTAAGAAAAAAAAAAACCAACGTAAAAAACCCCCATCAATTTAACATCCATGAAATCACTATCTGGTCAGTATCTCGTATTATAAAATTTCAAAATAACGACACTGAGATGTGGTCTATCACCTAATATTGACAGCCAGTTTGACTGAAAAGAATCAAATGCTGAAGCTGTGAAACACTGAATGACTCAGAAAGCCCGGAGGGGGGCCAGTAGCACTGCTCTGATGTGGCTGTATTGTTTCTGAAACAGATTGGTTAGTTTGTATGGATATCTCTGCGTGACATGGCCTTTAGCCAGAGAAGTAACCTTTACTCAGAAATTACAATAACTCTGGTCTGAACAAGAGGGGCAAAATAGGGAAATACCTCATTTAATAAATGATTTTTTTTAATCAAACAGTACAACATTTTGCCTTCAGCTTCTCCTTCTGCATGCCAAGAGAATTCTTTCAGAAAGAGGTACAAGAAAAGTACAGAAAAGGCACAAAACATATGAACACAGCAGGTCCTTCCAGCATTTTGTGCAGTGCTCAAAGTACAAAGAAAACACAAAGTGATGGAGAAACAGGGTCTGACTGTCCAGTTTTTCATTCCTGAATTTAAAACAATAACCTGGGGCAAAAGATTAGCAAAGAAGGTCAGCTGGAGAGTTGCAGGGAGCAGAAGGGCTGGTGGTTTTAGAGACATCTCACTTTCCCAAAACCAGCTGAACAAATTACTGCATGCCTCTGACTGAGCAGCAGATCACAGAGACTTGAGCTGGGTCTCTGAGCGCAGCTGAAGCGGTGCTTGCTCTTCTGAGCCAACAAAATGCTCATTAGCTTGCTCACATTTGTGAGAGGGGAGCTGAGCTGGCGTGATTGCTGCTGGGGAGGAAGGGAGGCTGGAGCGGACAGGGGGGAGGGAAACCAGGGTCTTCTGCAACTGGATGCCAGTGGAAAGGGCCAAAGGTGCCGAGTCAGCATTATTGGCTCAATCTTGTGCTCCATAAAGGTGACACATATTTCAGCCAAGCTGGAATTTGGCTAACACATCCTTCCTTGCAGATAATACTCAAGTAAAAACTGAACTTGAAAATTTCTATTATACTTCAGGGGTTTTTGTTTGGTTTTTTTGTTGTTGTGTTTTGTTTGGTTTTTTTTTTTTTTTTTAAAATCTGTGGCGAGTGCTGACACATTAGAGAAGAAATTTTTCTGACACTGAAGAGAAATCCATTTGGCTGAGTACACTGGGGAGAGTATGTCTATTCTTAGAAAATATTATCCTAATAATCATTGCTAAGTACTTTAAACCAATGTATTTTGTGCTAAATACAGGCAATGAGCTCAGTGGTGCCCAGAAAGGGAGGAATATAGGGATTGTATCCTGGAGTTTACAGTCTAAAACATTATCATTGCAAGACACAAAGCAACAGGAAAGATGAAAGGTTTGCAGGCTTCACTCTACAATATCAAATTAGTCCAACCCAGAGCAGCGCTGCAGTCCACTGAAATCAGTAAGAGTCGTTCTGCTCCATCCATTCTCCTGGGATGGGACCCAGTGGATGGCCGAAGGGATGGAGACTTCTGGGGCTGCTGCTCGCCTGAATGGCTACCTGCCTCCTCACTCGGCTCCTCACCTCTCACAGCTCCGGCCCTGCAGCAGTGCTGCAGAGAATCAGGCCAGTTCTGCCTGGTGCTGGTGAGGGTTCGGGAATTTTGCTGTCTAGGGAAGAATGTTGTTATGTCTAATGTTTAGTGCAGTGCTGGCACCAGGAGGCTGCAGGCAGATTTGTTTATTTGACAGGCTCTGCTAACTTGACTTTCTAAGGGTAAAAGCCTACATTCCTATCTGGAAAGGCTGCCACAGGAACGAATCAACCGGTTGCATCGTTCAGCAATCACTCAGAGCCAACAGGGCTGATAAGGTGTGCCTGGCTGGGGTCTCCGCTCCAGCTTAACACCAGCACAGCATGGGTCTACCACAACTGCTAGTTTCAGTCCGCTCCTGCAAGAGCTTCCCAAGGGCCCGGTTTTCTGCACTGCGGGTGGTTTCTGTATTTCAGAATTATAGAATTTTCAGAATTATTTAAGGTTTGAGTCTTCGTGGAATCAAAAATGCCAGTAGCCTCCATGATTAGCTTTCATGTTATTTTTATATTACATGAAAAAATGTTCTAGTTTCTTCTAGTTGTGGAGTGATACTGGTTAAATTATATCTTAAACTGAAGAAATGCTTGCAGATATTGTTGATGACTCAGATGGTTTATAAGACAGACCATTGTTTTAAGAGCAGTATGTACTTGTTCCGTGGACACCCTCAGTGCCATCAAACATAACTAACACTGACCAAAAAAGGTATTTTGTCTTGAATTTGAGAAAGTATAAATATTTGAATCAAAGCAAAAACATAGCTGCAATTTCAAAAGGCCAGTGGAAAAACAGCAAGAGCCATTGTATCTGGAATTGAAACTTTGTAAAACATCTTTAATACAATAAATATCCATCCTGTTATTTGAAACGAACTGCATGTGCTATGCCTGTACTAAGGCCAGCGAGGAGCGCTGTTAATCTTTGAGATAATTGTTACCAAAACTTACGAAGTAGAGGAAAGATCATCCTAGGAAGGACTGCTCCTCCAAATCTCATCATACAGATATTACAAATTACTTATTGCATCATCAGACACTGAGAAGGTAGAGCTGGAACTTGGAGCTGGGAGCAGGCGCTGGGACAAGGATGCTAGAAAACAGGATGTAAAGAACCAGAAACTAAGGACCAATGCTGAGCAGGGAGAAACAGGGTCCAAAGCCAGGTATCAAAGCAGCAGGCTCTGGAAACTACTGCAGCCTTTGTGCAGGACACCCTCCTTCTCTCCAGCTGGTGATTTTGGAAATGAGGAAGGAAGGCCTTACTGTCCCACTTGTCCCCAGGCTGCTCAGGGACTCTTTGCAATACCCAGATTTTGTCTGTCATCTATCTTGAAATCTATGAACGCTAAAAAATAATTTGGTCCAGGTCTATATTTACAAGAAGTTTAATGAACTAGCAGTGAACTTGATCTGTACATTGAGCTTGCTGCAGTACTCAAGCTCAGTAATAAAACTGTGTGCAACTGTGTATTTTTAGATAAGTTAAAATATTTTTCAGATAAACATGTTCACAAAGATGAACATGTACAGAGAAAATCCTGTGGAAAACAATGTGTTCTATATCTGTGTTTGATCTTGACTAAGTACATTCTGTTGTGCTTATGCTTCCTATGCTTAAATGAAAATAATAGTATTGAAGAATTTTAAACATCGGTCTCAGTTTCATCTCCTCAAGTTTCCTGAAACATTTAAAATTTTAACGGGAATCTCATGCTTCCTATCCTAAATTTAATTTGGAACATAAGCTAATGGAAATACAGTTAATTTAAGCCAAAGATTGAGGTTTTTGTGATATTTAAACATTATAAAGGGGTTGAAGTCTTAGGTATTTAGTCTCTGAGGCAGCATGTAAGCTATTTGCTCCTATTATGTGATTGTCACCCTTCTCATTAACAGCAAATGATTTCATTTGTTCAAGAATTTGAATCTGTTAAACCTTTCAAAATGAAACCTGCTACTAGCAACTTGTCACAAAAAATCAACAAAGTAAACCAAACTTTGTTGTTTTTCATATCTGATACCACTGAAGATTGGTCATCTAATGTGATTCACATACAAAATATTGTGGATGATGAAGTCCTAGATTCCTCAATATAATAAAATAAAATCAGCGTGCCTTTGGGAAGATGTACAGCTCCCACCTATCATTTGACTTTTCTCCCTTCCTTTCAAGAATGAAAGTAACAACTTTGCTGCTTGTATTCTTCAAGTAATCTGACTACACTGCTACTAAAATCTGCTTTTTCACAGGACAATCTCTCAGCTTTTGCTCCCACTTTTATTAATTAGCTATTGGAGTTATTGCAAAGTTGTATCTGTCCCATGTTTTTATGGCATTGCTTGTTGGTGAGTTTTGCTGTAGGATAATCAGCTGGACAGAAGCACACAGCTCAAAAAGCAGATGAAGCACTGACTGTGTTCATCAGATCATCTGGGGCATGAGGACTCTGAAAAAGTAAATTGTTCAAATTTTTCATAAGGAAATATTACCTCAAGAGTTTTAGTATTTTATTTAGTTGCCTTTCTGTAAGTGGTCCAAGGCACGTTCTATTAAAAAGCAAAAATCTTTTATGTCAAGGGTCCTGAGTTAACTTTTATGGCACATATACTGAGAATGTGCTCTTTTTTTTTAAAAAAGGTATGAAAAGGGACACCAAGTTAAAAGAGATCATAGTTCAAAAAAAAAAAATGATGTTAAACCCACCTATTTTTGATACAGTTAAGTCCCACTGAATTTGATTCTCAGTTAAATCCAGAGCAAAATTAAACACATTTTGGATGGTTGTACAGAAGCATACCTTACTGAAACTGTTGAGAAATATAAGCAGGACAATATCAAGTTGGAATCTGGACATTTGTTTAGGCTAGCATTTTTGCTTATCAAGTGTGCCATTCACTTCCTTGTTCCTTTACTCCATGGTTAACTCCTCAGGTTGGGCTTTTGACCTAGAAATCATAATTCCATTGCCTTTAATGATCGGCAGCTCAGCACTTGAAGTTCATGGTACATAACTCATATTACTGATAAGCAGATAGTAAAAACATCTTTAAAATGCTATTGGTTATCTCATAGCACATAGCACATTTCCATTTAGACAGAGTCACGCAATGCTATTATCTGTTCTCATTTCATTTGTGGACCAGGTAAAACTTACACAAAATTGAATGCATGCTCATGCATGGGTTTAGCAATAATGGGGCAACAGTTGTGAAATATATCTAATACTTCCAAAGGTGAGGTCCCAGATGAAGGTGAACTTCCTCCCTAAAAAGCATGCATTCCTGATTTTAGGCCAACATACTGAGTTTGTTCAGGCTCCGATGTCCAAATCAGCAGCAGAGATAGAGACTGAGCCCAGGCTAGGAGGTGGTGCTAGGAGGGTTGGTGTGCCTGCCTACAAAGCCAGCATTGACACTGGTGCCTTGGGGTAATAAGGAAGGACTGGAATTTATACAGAGGTATGATAATGCATTTCTTTTCCTTAGTGTTTATTATAAAAATGTGCAAGTTCAAGCTGGAGACTTGGCACACTCCATGTTAACAATATAACAACTTCCACTATTGTTTTACAACAATAAACACTTCCGACAGTAAAAAGCCATATTTTACCAAGAGATTCCACGCAGTATGACCCCATGCATTGCAATATTTCTTGAGAGAAGCATCACACAGCATCCTGGATATCACTGCAACGATTTGTCTCCATAAAAAGCATGCAGGTCATGTGAGTGAGAGTGAGAACTCTCCTATTTATTTAGAAGAGTCTGTTTAGTCTTTAACATCTGGTTCATTTTGATTTAAGGAACAAAACTAGGAATGATGGTTCCTCTCTCATTTCATTAACAATCTCATTTTTCATACTATAATAAAAATGAGGTATGCCATTCGCAGACAGTAAAGTTGATTTTCTTCTGCTGGCCATGTCCTGGCTTTGGACATACCACCTCAGTTGTACAACAGAAGGTGGTATCCAATGTCTCCAGCAGAGAAGTACAGTAAGTACTCTATCCACACCCCAGTAAGTGTGGATAGAAAGGAGGGAAGAGGGATAAAGAGTAAACAAACACTATTACTAAATGTATTTCAGAAGGTTCTATGATGGAGACGGACATGTGGGTTAAATGGGAACAGGTCTTCATTTTAACTCATGGCTGGGGGTGAAAGTGGATTTTTTTTAATTTGTGCTGTGTTTCTGTCTGACATTACATTAATAGTTATTGATTTTAAATTCCTTTTCGTTTCCCTTGCCTGCTTGCCTCATACAGCTGTCTCTTTATGGACGGCCTGCTTTACAATGTGCTCTTAGAAGAGATTGAATAAATGCACTTTTGCACATCTTTTCTTGTCCTCCTCCTAGAAGCAATTATGTCCAAAAGCTTGGCAGCAGAAGTCCAAAGATAAATTACCGTGTTTACCAGGGCTTCCTAGCAGCAGTTGCCTACTAACTAGATTGAACCATTAATAGGCAAAACCCACATATTACCAAGCATTCAGGCAAACCTTTAATCAGAAATGGTGCGGACTGCATTTTATATGTCTTTGTTTTTCATGAAACAGGGACAACACCGCAAACAACTGGTGTTCCACTTTCTAATAAAAGAATGTCTTTGGGATCAGAACCAGAGTTAAGTAGCTATCCTTATTAACCAGCTTCTTGCAGCATAACAGGGTTGCCACAAATGACATCAAGCTCAGTATAACAAGGAAGCTTATGTCAAGATAAAAATAACTCCATTCTAAAATAACAGATATCACAACTTCGTCACTGAAATGTCAAAATATTTGAACTAAGACAATGTAAATATTAACAGATTAAACTAACCTGCCAAATCGCAGTTTGTGAGTGTTCCAAGTAGGAAGACGGTGAGTTTCAGCAAACAGCAGACACTGGAATTAAGGACATCTTTGTTGGTTTTTTTAGAATGTGTTTGTTTTAAAATCACAGTTGTGTGCCGTGCATAATCAATTTCCAATCGTATTTCTTTTCACTGAAGTACTAGGAAAACCTCTGTCAGCTTTAAGATTATTCTGCAGAATTTATACACATGGAAATTTATTCTTAAATAACTATTCTTGATTAATTCTTTTCAATTAGCTTCCTGTGTAGATGCTCTTATATGGAATAAGTGTATGTAATATATGAAATATATTCATATGAAGTATATGAAATAATTTTGAATGTGGTAGCTATTAAACTCACTTTACATGTCCTACCCTAGTCCAGAGTAAGATTCTGGGTAGACAAAACTGTACTTTCTGATTTAAAACACTTAAAAGTAAATTTGATGTCAAAATCACAAGCTTTGAAGGGGGTTGTAATATATTGTATTAGACCAAGAGATGGAGTTGGAAGAAACAGAAAAACTTTTGCACACAGATGGCCTTTTTCAGATCTCATATGCTTGAAAACTTGCCTATATTTGCTTTCCCTACAAACTTTATATTGCTTTTAGCCTGAAAATGACAGGTACAAGACCACTGTTACATATAAAATCAGTTCCTTCTTCCCTTCATAAAGAAGAAATAATTCCATGTTAGAAGACAATGGTGTTCATTAAATGGCATTTGTCCTTTTCTGCTTGTAAATTATATTTAATTTCCTATGCAACAAGCTATACCTTTTTATAGGCAAAGAAAACCAGTTGTGCTTAAAAATATGCGTGCTTTTATGGTTCAAAGACTCTGATATTCAGGCTTTGAAATTTTTTGAACATGTTACTTGACCATGGTCAGTTATTTTTTTCTTTTTACTGTACCTTGCAAGAGCCATGACAAAAGAATGACTCGCAGAGCAGCAGATATAAACCAGCTTTAAATACTTAGCATTTTACTTTAGGCATCTGGTTCATCCAGTTGTATTTAAATATAATCAAGAAATTCTTGGAATACTTTAAAGTTTATATGTCAGGGGAAAGGCAAAACAAGAATTCCTCTGAAAACAAAAACAAAACAATGTTGCCCATATCTGGACATTTTACCTCCTCTCTGCTTCATCTTGCTTTTTCTGCTGCAGCAGGAAATCAGTTTGGGGTCATCTTAGAAAGGTTCCTACCCCTTCAGCATGGCATTGGCCCACTAACCAGAATACTGCTGTGGGCTTTATCCATATTTCTGTGGGCACAAAAAAGTACTGATCGGGGCAGAAAAGCCAGAACCAGATTTCGTATGTGGCAACATTCACAATTCAGCTTTGCCAAAACCTTTTGACGGAATAGACACAAGTAACGCTTCTAGGAAGTAACTCCTTCCAGTGCTTATTTGGACACTTTACTATTGTGTTGTTCTACTGTCTTTTTCTTTTTTTTTTTTTTTTTTTATTACCCGGTAGGTAATGGCATTAATGATATGTAATTCTTGTAAAAATCTTCAAGGTAGAAGAATAAGAGAATAGGTGTGGAGGACTAATAGCTCTTCAGGCCTCCTGTTAATACTCACCAGTGTGATAATACATGTTCCTGCAGCACGGCTGTTGCCACAGCTCCATGGCTATGAGCATCCATCTGCCCTTGGGCAGAGTTACCACAGAATGTGGGGGCTTGTTGGGGGCGTGGAGAGCGATATATCTGACTGACTCCAGCTCCAGGTGCCAATGCTCAAACGTTGATACTAAGTGAATAACGCTTTATAGAGTAATCTGAATAAATAATTATTTCCCATCCAAGTGAAGGGTCAGTCAATGGACATCATCCTTCTTCTGAACACCCACTGTCTGACCCAAATCAGTGCAGCAAGTGATGATTTTCTTGTCTCATTTGGTGGACAAGTGGCCACACACCACTCTGCCGGGAACTTGTTCCTTTGGAAGTAGCAATGAGTATTAAATGAACTGAGGATTAAAGAAATGGAGGGCAAGATAGTATGCAGATCATAGAGGCTTATACTCCATCACTGTATCTTGGTTTTGGATCGGTTGCCTACAATTAGTTTCCGACTGAAAAAAACATTAGAACTGGAGGCATCTCTCTTCTGCAGAGATCAAGGTTTTCTTGCAAAACAAATATTTTTTCCACTTTCATATTTTTGATTTAAAATGCCCTAGAAATAACATTCTTAAAATGCTGTCCTGTCCTGGAAAGAGGAAACACAGAACAGGAGCCTTTTGCAAATGCTGATCTGCCAAGAGTATAAATGAATTTATGTGGCATTATTTAATAGCTACTGCCCAGAAGATTGTTAGAAGCCATAGATCATGGTTGCAACATCAAAAACTCTGGAATGGAAACAAAATTTCCATTTTGTTTTCCTCCTGTCTCCAGTGGCTTTATTCCGTCGGTGCTGTTTCCTGACAGCACTGTGAAAGCAATGTAGATGTTTTGCCTGTGAAGCTCAGAAGCATATTATGCTCAAGCTTCGACCAGAACACAACTTTTAGAGATAAGAAATGTCCAGCCTTCCTCCTCCCTCCCTGCACCCCCTGCCTGTAGCAAAAGTTGATTAACAACTAACTCAACTGACTGCTGGAACATGGCCCTAATGACTTTGTACCTTGACATTTGAACTGGAAGGGACTTGTTCCACCCACCAAAGCCTGCCAAAGACAGGATATGTCTTTAGTACATCCATTGTGGTAATTCAATTCTGTTTTTAATAGCCAAATGAAAAGACTTCTTGTATGTGTCTTGGGAGACTATTCCCCAGTTTAGGAAGAGTGTTTCCCTCTGATTTTAGTTCTATGTTTTCCAACTGGTCAGCAGGTTTAAGCCACTTAAAACTTAAATGTTTGATCCAAGCCAAATTTCTAGGCTCATTCTATAATCAGTGGATTACCATCCTAAAACAGATATTGAAGACATATAAGATGTATTGCCTTCTACAAATGCTCTTTGATCTGCCCTGATTATGGTGAAGCTCAGGGAAGTGTACTGGACTGGAAACCGGATTTGGTGAGACCTGAGAGAGGAGAGTCCCACCAGAGCAGAGCAGTCATTCTTCCCACAGCTCCTGGACACATGTGGCTCTGTCATGCTGAAGGTTCCTCTCTTGGAGCAACATACTGGCTTCAGTAGGAGTTAATGGTTGTGGTTACTATTACCTTATTCTCCTTACTAGTTTCCTTAGTTTTCTACTGACCTTACTTGACAGTGTGATCTTGTCTGGTAACACAGATTGGAAATGAGCAGAAATGACTGTTGTGATCTTCTAATTGGATTTTTGCCATAATATAGACCACAGGACTTTTTGAATTAATTTCTGTTTTGGCCACTGTTTGCAAGTGACAGAGACTCAACTGCAACTTTCGGTAAAATGTTCCAGTTTATTATTATTCTTTAAAATGTATGTTTAGTTTCACTTCTTAGCTACATTGTACACTAGCAGCAGATGTGTGTATTTTTTTCTCTTTCAAATCCTTTTTTTCCTTATGCAAAACCAAACAAATTAGACACTATACTTATATTTGAATTACAGATTTTTGGATGTGTAAATCTTTACAACCTATACCCATACTACTTGCTCTTCTGAATTTTTTTAAGTAGGTTATTTCTGTCTTTCTACTCCTGTTACTGGACTAACTCCTCTGAGCTGTAACGGTGCCAGGGAGATGCAAATCCTTGAAGAAAACTAAACTCATGGAGCTGCCATATCAGAGCAGGCTGTTGTTGAATCAGGTTTCAGGCTCACCTGGTATCTCTTTCTCTGTGTGGTGAATGCTAGCTCTTCAGAGAAATTGTTATTGCTTCCTGTTCCATGAAGTTTTTGGATGTCTAATATTAATTCATTTTTTAACTCTTTAGTTCTTTATTTCATACCTCCTGGTGTGGAAGAAAATAAGGATCAAATGGCATGTTTAGGCGCTTGGTGTACATCACTGGCAAGTGGAATTCAGGAATGAAATCCCCATCCAGTTGCAATTAGACAGTTTTGCCACTGACTTCATTCCCAGGATCTTTCTGAGCAAGAGCTTTTCACAGGTTCTTCCATTAGAAGTTCTTCATACTAGCAGAAATCTGAGAATTCTGCACTGAAATTAAAACTAAATTCCTGGATGTCTGTGAAAAGCTTGCTGGAACATGGGGACAGGCTGCCCACAGAAACTGTGGAATCTCCTCCACCTTTGTAGATATTCAAAACTTGACCAGAGATGGCAATGAGCCAACTTCAGTAACCTTGAAGTTGGCCCTACTTTGATCAGGAGGTTGGACCAGGTGAACTCCAGACCTCACTTCTCATGTCTTATGATTCTGCAGTTCTGCTTTTCCATTTTCATCAGTGATTTCTAGAGCCAACTTCGCAAAGTTTCTGCTTTCATTGTCCTTAGATACTGCAGTCACACAGCACTGATAACCTGGAGAAGAACTGCAGCACGTGAAGTTCGGTTTGCAGTGTCTCATACATCATATGTGGGAGATTTAACACAATGTTGTTCTGGAAGCTGCTCTTCAGGGTAGAAACTCCAGTAAGCCCAAGCTTTAGGCATATGATGGTAGGAAGACTTAAATTCAGGAAGGAGGGCAAGGCTATTATTTGCTACCTTATGATATTCCCAGATTGAAAAGAGATAGTCTTGTGAATGTATGTGGTGATCTGTTCCCATGATTAACAGGGATGTCAAAAATAGCAAGAGGCCTCACTGACATTTTAAAAGCAGAAATACTTTCCTGATCTCCAATGATGAGAAAGTACAAAAAAATCAGAAGTTTGTGGTGACATAAAAGATATTGAGATTAAATTTCCCAAATTTAGAAGTAAAATAGGGCAGAACTGTGGTTCATAAAATCAATGGAGAGGTTTTATGGGCCATCCATTTCCATGGGTAGGTCTGACACGCTCAGGACCAGTGCAGAGTTCTCCAGAAGTGAGCTTCAGCCGTGTTCTTACAGCTGCAGGAGAAAAGGGATCTCAGGACCACTCCAAAAATACTCAGTTAGGCAGTAGTGAATTTTGAAAAGTGACTGTTAGGCAAAGAAAATCACTGTAGTGTATTTTCACATCCTCAACACCTCCAGTTCTGAGTTTTCTACGTTTTACATTTACATTTTTCAATGCTGCAAAAACCTTTCTTGTCTTTTTCCCCTTGGAGCTTCTCAGTGCATTGCTGGGCCTGTTCACCTGCTCTGGTGGCTTCCATGTATTTTCATGAAGCCTTCTGCTAAAGCAAGTAGAATATTCATTAGCCAGCAACTGATATAAAATCCTGACTGGTTTGTCTAGCTAAAAGTAGATGCATACAGTGAAATACGTGGAAGAAAATAAGCTATGCCCACAAAACTGTCAAATGGTGGACTCTATGTTTCTTTTCAGGTTGCCATAAGGGTATTCAGGACCCAGGGTGCTGAAAACCAAGTTTCAGAGTATTAACTTGCTTAGGAGCTGTTTTATGATAGTGGAACAATATTTGTTTAGTACCCAGGACTGGAATTTCAGTGAAGATTGCTGTTGCTCAGCCTGTCATGGAACATTGTGGAAAGACAGAAGAAAACCATCTCTACTATCATCACAGGGAGATAAACTTGAAGGTGTACTCCTTGCTGTTAGTCATTTCAAGAAAGAGATTGCTTTTAGATGCCCCTTTAGACCTTCTCTAATCCTAGAAGAAAGCCAGAAATCACTTCTGAGTAGAAATAACTACAGAGGAAAGCTATCCTTAAGAAAGGATTGTTTGTTCAGCTTTAAAGTAAATTTTTGGTTTTGTTTCCCATGAGGAATGGCTGAGCAGGTTTTTCCCCCTCCTCAGGAACATAACTGATGATGGCTTGCAGCAAATATTTTTCATCTGCAAAGGTACTAAAGGTCTCTGCATCATGAAGGGCAGAGCTATTAATTGGATTTATGTGGGAAGACTATTGTACCTTCTGAGGAGTCTTGATGAAACCAGTAGGGATTTTCACATATTTCTGCACTTCAGTAGTTTATGAGTCTCAGTGTCAACTACTGGATAGGGACTACGTACCATAGGGGTATCTGCAGCTTTGCACACCTGCATATAAACATGAATAAGAAGTTTATGTATATAATGTAGTACTGGAAAGCAGCCTCCTCTGCATGGAAACTAATTACCATTGAGATCAAGGCAAAAAGGTAAAAATTAAAATATTCCTCCCTCATCCAAGAATGGTGCAAACATTGATATTTGCAATCTGTTACTAAATTATCAGTATAATCTACTGCAATGACTCTTTTATGGCTGCACGCAGTCAACAGAGGCTTGCTTTTCAGGTTATTAAAAGATCTAACGTGGATAAGCTATATGGGATGCAGCTTGCTATGGGAAAAGCCCCTGCTGACTTTACTGGCCTGAGAATCAATTCTTAAGAATGATGTTTATGACTCTACTTCATCTAGTCCCTAAAAATCTACCTATACTGTCTTAAAGTGTAAACCCAGGTCTGTGATAGAGCCCCATTGCTATCAGGCACCGATACTGGACAAACCTTGTGCACTGGAACTGACACTTAGTAGAGGCTGCTGCACACCCAAATCTGCAGGTGGCCTTGCTTGTCTCCCCAAGTCTTCTGTCAAACATCCCATGACGTGGTGAGTCAACATCTGGCAATTAGCTTGGCCAGGCTCCTTCCTAGTAAGGTCTGAAATGTTGTGAAGGGTGGGCAGATGGAGGACAGATGCTCTCTTGCTGGCAAACGAGATGCAGAAAGATGCTTATTTTTGGAACTCTGCTCCTTAAGACAGTGTCAACATAGCCTTTGAGAATCTTCTGGCTTCTCTTCATTCGTTTGCTGCCTCACTGTCAATTCTCACACACATTTGTCTGCTGTCCTCATTCCTGACCCCTCAGGTTGTTACTTTTACCAAGTAATGTTACAGTTTTCATCATGCATCATTGGGCTGAAGTTGGGCAGTCAGTTGCAATTGCATTGGGTTGTAATCAATGGTGCTGAAAGTATTATAGCCTTAAAAAGCAAATCTGACTCCAGATATTTCAAACCTTCCATTTGTGGTGGAACAGAGCTGGTCACATGCAAGATGCAATGGAGTGCAGGGGGTCAAGGTCAAAATTATAACATACAGGTGAAATTTAGCATGTTGTGACGACTAGCCATAGAACAGAATTGGGTCCATGGAGCTTCTTTATAGACTTTGTATTACATAGAAATGTATCCTATCCTATATACAAATATATCCTATGTATATCCTACATATTCTTTTTATATACAAAGAATACCTGTATATAATATAAATATTATACATGTATATAATATAAAAATATACATGTAAATAATATATAAAAGATGATTATGGTTCAAGACTGGCCCATGCAGAGTAGTTGCTTGCATTTTGACAGGTGTCCTGAGGTTCTCAGAAGGCTGGAGCAAGATCAGTTGAATCATTTGGTCAGCAACTGGAGAAAATCGACTGTCAGGTACAAATCTTTTCCCTGCTCTCAACAGCCCAGTCAGACATCATAAAACAAGCTCACTAGTTGGTACCGGATTGAAAATATAATTGATAACCTTTAAATTAACTTCAGTATCTTTATAGTTATGAACTAGATTGCTTATTTTGGTTTCTTCTACTTAATGTGGGAGTGTGTCCTTCAATAATATGGCTTCACTCTTAATGAGTGCAGTCATCCTAAGCTCATGCCAGAAAAAACATTGTACTACAGTGCTCTATCATGTGTTACATCCATTATCTGACTGGAAGGCTGCACTCCTCCACACAATTACACTGGGGTCGAGCATAAAAATGTGTAAATGTGTGTACTTGTAATAGGAATGTGCTTTGAGGGTTAGATCTTTTTAAACAAAGACAGGAATTATCTCATTTATTTTGCCAAATCTTGATCTCTCCTTAAAACAGATCAACATCTAGCAGAGCATATCCATGGCAGCTATCATAATAAACTCTATCTTAAAACAGTGAGGCAGTCTTCAAGGTCTGCTCTGAATCTGGATAAAAGAATGAGCAGCAGGAGACAACAATGGACAACAATGGTTAACTATAAGACAAACAAATTAAAACTATACAGTAAGGGAAGTCATAATATTACAAATCGACTGCAAATGTTCAGTGCATTCTTAAAATATGGAAAATAAATTAGAAAAGCACATTTTGGCTTGTTTCGCTGTCCTGAACATTTGTAGTTGATTTCTATGTGTTGAGGTTGTTTTTTATTTAGCTGAATAGGATCTGTGTTCTCCTAGGGATGTCCAGTGTCTTGGCCAGGGCACAAAGGTCTGTGGGGCAGGAAGGCTGAACAACTGAGACTGGGGTTTGGTGTATGCACACGTATGTTGAAAAACGTGGTGACTGCAAACCATCTGTGCAATGGGGTGCCTGTCAGGTTGTACAGATGAAGCAAAGACATTTCTCTAAGCCCAGCACCAGGCCAAAAAGCCTTTGAGGTCCAAGTGCAAACAAGTCAGCAGTGATGAAGTCAGAGAGCAGTTACTAAATCCAAAGGGATATTTCTCTCTCAAGTTGAACTTAGTAGCTGTATGCAAGCTGAAGAAAAGGTTTCTTTCTTGTTTGCAGTTTCCCTGAGTATTCAATTACTGGTCCGCAAAGCAGTTAAAATCAAATCTTTCAACCACCTCATAGAAAGGCAACTATGTTCGTTGCTGAAACTGAATAAGCTCTGTTTGGCTAAATTCTGTCCTGATTGATGTCTAGGGTGTTAGTAAGGTTTCTTACAATGCATGTTCTATGAAAGGATGCAATCCATCTCACATAGACTACGTTTATACTGGGAAGTTACACAGTACCAGGGAGGACTTCTGTTTACTGAAACCAGCTTTGCTGTTGGGGTAGGAGGGTTTGTTAGTGTGGATGGGCTTTCCTGTGCTGGTTTGCCTGGATGGCAGAGAAAGGTCCAAGGAGCATTTGATTCACTAGTGCCAACATAGCAATAGACTCCAATGAAAAAATAAATAAATCTATCTTCCTTTACATTGAGGACAAACCAGTTCTCATTCTGGGCAGGAACTAAACCACTGTCAGCAAGCTGGTGATAGAATTCGTCCTGATACAAAACCCAGGATCTGTTTGCATGTTTTTTATCATCCTTCACAATTCAGTAATTATTCCCACAGTACATTTATCAGTAAAATATGGGAGCTATGGCCATATCACAAGTTGCAAGTTGCCCAACCTGCCTGCAGTCCTCAGGAGCATGACAGTTGTGTGACACCTCACAAAACTCAGCAGTGGAGAGCATTTGGGGTTTCTGGGTGTCCCCAGTGATACAGACCCATGGAGGAATGGATTCCTGCTCCAGATGCGCTCTTCACATGCCCCAACAACAAAAGGTTGTCATTTTAGAGTTGAGGCGGACTTGCGTGACTTAGATGAGAACTGCCCGGTGTGTTGTGAATTTGTTGAAGTGTGCTTCAAGACATGTTGGCATGCAGAGCTGTTAAATGAAAAATGTGTTTTACTGCTGTGCTGTAGGCGAGCCTTAGAGAAGAGCAGTCAATCTCAATTAATGTGAAAAGAATCTGGCCATGTGTATATTGCAAAAGGTTTGCATTCTGCCATCAAAGTGCTCCCCAGCTGGATGTTGTTAATAAATAATCGTCTGGTTTCACTTACTGCCTTAAAGTTCAAAATATTCACGTTTTATGGGTAGTCAAAGTAGAGAGCAGGAAGACTGGAAGATCTGAGTTACCATTCCTGGATATTGCAAGTCATTTCATATAACCTGATGATACAGTAGATAATTACTACATACACAAAAGGTTAAAGTTCTCTAAGTGCTGCCTGCACTGGAGGGCCTTCTGTTCAAAATTTTCTTCAAAGGCCCTCGTTTATGAAGTTGATGTGCATCTCTACTGGATGCCACTTGGTGTTTCTTTTCCTAAAATTATCTCTTGATATAATGATCTGTTTGTTAATAATTTTATTTAGAAGCCCATCATACTCATGCAAAAACCCTATTATATTTTAATAATTTTATTTAGAAGCCCATCATACTCATGCAAAAACCCTATTATATTTTACCTCAATGCATTTTATTTAGTTGAAGGCTATGCATCATAGCACACCTAATCTGTGTTTCCTTTAACCAGAACAAAATCTAATCAGGAAAAGGGAAGTAATGCAATTAGCATTGGTCCACTTCATTACATTTTACATGTGCAAACATACATTGCATTTATTTTCTAGAACCTATTTGTTGTAAAAATTGTTTTCATCACAGTTAAGATATCCAAAGAGGCCTAAAGGACTTGGATGTTCAAATCCCGTTTGCTTTTCTCCATTTGCTTCTGCTTACTGCAAAAGTTTTCCAGCGGAGAAAAGTCTAGGAAGTGTTTAAAAGAGGGCTCACCTCAGAAATGTTATGCTCATTTTTGTCTGCTCTTAGATTCCAGGAGTTCAGGACATGGAATGAATTTGCGCTTGGTTGATGTTTCCAAGGTTTTGTTCTGAAAGTCTTGAGCAATTCCTGCCTTCTTAGTATGCTGGGACTTTCTGGGGAGCTGGCTTCCTAGACGGCTATTTAAGATCAGTCATAAGAGTCACCCTGAATCCATATTTGCACCTCAGTATCTAAGATGGAAATGAGAAGTCAAAGCCTGATTTTATCAGCTGGAATCAGAACTCTGAATGGTTTTCATTGCAGCTTAAAGTTCATTTAAATCAGGTCCAGCCTTGGGCATGTGAGTTACAAACACTTCTTCATTTGTAACCTAACTGATCTTTTAAACACATGAGAAAGTCTTATGAAAGACAGGCCTCAGCTTAGCTAAATGGACAAGCAAAATGCCTGCCTTTAAGATGGCCTTAAGTTAACATGCTTGTTTTGCTAACTAAGCTGCGCTAGGGTCCTTCCAGTAAAAGTTGAAAGGATGGGAAAAGAACAAATAACAGTAAACAGCAGCAATTCCTCTCAGTCCTGCCCACAACCCCTCTCCCCTCCCCACAAAGCTCTCTGATCTTTCAAAAACACGTGATGCAATTTCTGATGAAATGTTGTGTTTGGCTATAGGCTGTAGGTGTAGATTTTTCCACAGAGTTGTCTGGCTGACATGGTCTAATTTGAACAATACATTTGTATGCAGCTAGATGTAGGAACCTGGATGCCAAAGCAGAGAGAAGGCCCTGCAGATGCGGGGCTGAGGACATGGTGACAGCAAAAAATGTGGCAAAAGCACGGCAGGTAATGCTATTAAGTTTAGGTTATTAAAAATAAGGTGTACATCATATGATCGTTTATCTCTGTACATGTATAGAGCAGGTTGTCCCTCACCAGCAGTGACACATTGATGACTAAGGATCTTCTTGGAAGCTGGACTGCAGCTCGGACAGAACTGCATTGCATCCCCTGGATACGCCCTAACAATGAGATTTATTACAGGCAGCAAACTGCTTAAGCTAATTAATAGGAGTGTTTTTGGTGTACTTAGGTAATGATTTATAATCCAGAGTCAGGCACCTAGTGGAAATGAGACAGTTCATAGAATTATAGCACAGCCCAGCTTGGAAGGGACCTCAGAAGATCATCTGGTCCCACCTTTTGTGGGAAAGGAAGCCTAGATAAGATTATCTAGCACCCTGTCCAGCTGGATCTTGAAAACCTGCAGTGGTGAGACTCCAACAAGTCCCTGGGGCAGTTGTTCCAGCTGACTTATCATTTGGAAATGGACACTTCACTCAGATGAAAAGGGGAGACTATGTTGCTACCACCTTTTAGATGGTACTCCAGTGGTCAGGGTACTGGGCTAGGACATCAGACCTTTAGGCTAAATACTTAATGTGAAAATATAGTAACCTTGGAATAGGAGACCTTTCTAGTCACAGAATTGTACATCTTCGTTGTAAAAGTGTTGCCGCTCATTTCATCAGTCACTGGCAAGAAAAATTTAAGCATGATCTCGTAATGCTGATAAGCACACTCAGTGGAGAAGGACCATTTTCCTCAGGTCCAGCTCTGATGTGAAGCGTTTTTGCTTGTGAGTCCCAAGCCACATGAAGCACTTGGGTGCAGACTCTGCTGAACTCTGCCAAGGCACAGCCCTGGCTGGAGCTTCTCATACCTCTGCAGACCTAGCTGGGGAAGAGGGGGCTATGGATTGCTAGCATGGACCAAGGCACCACTTTCTTGGCTAATTTAAATTCTAGACTCCAATATCCCACTTTTGATCATGCCCACAGGATGTATTAATCCATTGTAAAGAGATAACATGCCTAGTTTTAAAAGCATAGAGGTTCAAATAAATATCTTCTTTAGAGAAATGAAAGATTTCCTTGGGAATATATGCCTGTATAGTGTATATTTTAACTGTACATGTGAAAGACGCATTCACTGGACTTGGTCTTCAATCATTTATATCCTTCTAGTAGCAAAGTGTTATTGTTCGGTGCGATTACTCTGCCTGATAACCAAAAATGTGTTTTCAAAGCGTTAACAAGGGATTTATCTATTATTCTGGAAGAAAAGTTTTGACAGTTCAAGGCAGTAAAATTCCTGTCTTGCAGAAAAGAACATAATTCTGCCTCTGTCAAGAAGCAAGACCAAAATTCATAGCTGATTTCAACAATAAGCCTCCAGATTTTGCAAAAGAGACTTTATTTTGCTAAATATTTATCTCAGAAATATGCAGCTAAAGAACAATTTAAAGAAAGCAGCTCTTGCAGCATTGCTTCTCTGCACCAAACAGGAAAGCTTATCTGCTTTCTGGTTTTCTTCCAAAATTTTCCTACCACAAATATTTAGCATGAGAAATGAGCTCTGATGTTATTTGTGTTCATTCTGACTAATTTCAATAGCTTTAGCGATGCTTTCTCTGAAAAAATACTAGAAATGTATAGCACTGTGAGTTAAATATAGGGTCATTTCTTTATGGTTTATTGTATGAAATGAGCTGGTGGTCTGAGCTCAGTTCCTCATATAAGAAAGAGTTGTCGCTGACAGCAATTAAAAAACTGGCATCTTTCACAAAGATCATATTCAGTTTTGGAAGTTAACAAATGAAAGCCAAAATTATGTTTGAATATGTTCATTTAAATCGTTCTCCTACATCAGCTTCAGTTTGTAACAACCATATGCAGTAGAACATTTGACTATTTTGAAAACAGTTATTCCTGATTAATGCAAATTTTAGTATTATTCTGTTCCATCTTATCCACAGCTCTTTGGTTATTGAAAGCATTGCTGATAAAAAATGCAAAACAGAAGCACATAATATATGACCCTGAATTTAATGGTACACATTTTGAATGGAGATCAGTCACCTCAGTATTTACAAATCAGGCTGAAACAGAAGGATAAGACATTTATAAAAAATCTACCAAGCAGATAACTGATTCATAGAAGTTGTGGGCAAGTTACACACATAAAAATTGGAAAAACTGAAGTAACGTAATGTGACTAACACTTCTATAATAATGTTCAGTTAAGCATACAGACATTTTGTGTTAAGAGCTCATATTCCAGACCTAACGCTGTTTTTCCTTGAAGGTAGGTTTGTAAACTACCTTCAATAAAAGCAATTTCATTCAATTAATAAAGTTCAGTTTGTATTTTTCATTCAGACTATATGATCTTTCAGCTGGTGAACTCAGGGCGGCCTCTACTAGTAGTCTCTGATGCCACGTTGTTCTCAATTTAACCAAGGGAAAAGTCCTGCATCCCTTTCCTTCATGATTATGGTTGTGTACCTTTGCCTCTGAAAGTAACATTATGAAAGAGGTTGTGTGTTTTGTGTTTTTGTATCTTCTGCTTTTTGTGAAATTGAAAGGCAGGAAAGAAGACCACTGGTGTGAACCTGCGGTAATCAAAGTGAAAGATTTGGATCAGGTTTTAGGTAAATGGCCAGCTCTTTGCAGACCACAACAAACGTTTCATGTTTTACCAGTTCTTGCACCATGGTTCAAAAACCTGTGCTTTAAAGATTTCTTTCATTTGACAGGACTTCTCAGAATTAATCTGGGTTAGAAATTAAGCAATTTACCATTTTAGTGGGATCTTAATCTGCTTTATAAGGAACAGATCCTTGTTATATTTGGGAACGTAGGAATCTTCACTTATGTTCAGCAGATTTATATAAAAGACAGCATTTTTGATAGACTTGGCTATGGTGCTGATTAATATTAACTGTGGTATTTTAAATATCAATAAAAAATTATAAACATGACAGAAAAAGACAAGAATGGAACCGAAGCCATTCGAATCTATCTGGAAGATCCGTAAGCCACAGTTCACGGTAACGCAGTGATTTTGTTACAGGACGGGGAACAAAGCTCCAATCTGATTTACAGACTAGATCTGTTTGAACTGTAAGACATGTTTTCTCCTCACGATAGTGTACTGAATTTATACCAATAATAATTCCAAACATAACTATTCTGGCTATAGATAACTTAGTTCAGTCAAGTACAACTGATCTTACTCATTTTCATCTTTTCAGGGCAGGTATCTAACAACATACACCTGTGAAAATGTTCTTTGCATCTACACTTATTAAAGCTATATATACAGCATCACCTCATATCAGTACGTTTCTCCAGCCAGATATATTTTATGGAAATGAATGGAATTGTACTGTTGCCAAATGCATGTTAACTCAAACCAGTACCTGATCCTATAATTCAACCAGTAAGCCTCTATATATTTTAAACAAGGAGACTTGCCTTTGAGAAGGGTGCACTGAGAATAGTGGTAAATCCTTCAGCAAGCCATATGAGATTGTGCATTTGTACCTCGATCCTTTCCTTGAAAGGCTTCTAAGTCAGTTATGGGACAAGTGGGCTACACTAATCAGCTGGGTTTGAAAGATCACAGATATTAAACCTAAACAGAATAAATCCAATCTCTTTTTAGTTTATAATGACTAAGTGATGAGCACACCTGTTCATTTCTTGATTGAAGCAAGGATCTTGATGTATTACATCTTTGTTTTTAAAGAAATTTGCTCAGCCAGTTTTTTCTCAATGCATCCATAACATTTTTTTTGTGTAGAAGAGTCCTGAGGCTTTTTTTGGGCTACTTCTATGTTTCTAGGTGAGAAAAGTGAAGCAAATCATAGACAGACTTGGACTGTAGAGTGAAGCAAAATAGTGAATCTCCTCAGGGCACAGAGGGAGGTGAGGTTTCCTGGGCCAAGGAAGCCAAAATAGCCATGATCGTCTTCCTGCTTTGTCTATGCTCTGGTGCAGACAGACCTGCTACCTACCCCTTAGGAGCTGGCTTCAGGTCATAACACGCTGGTTCCTTCTAAAATGATGGTATCCTCTTTTCCCTAGCAGCGGCAGTGGTCATGGATGCCATAGATTTCATGTACCCGGCAAAAGCCGCAGCTCAAACCTGCATCTTCAGTCTTGCTCACAGGAATCTGTTGTACCATGCCTTGTCCTTAGTTTGAGACTTCTTGCCACCCGCAGGCAGTGAAGAGCCCGGGTATGCCAGCCCCTACGTACCCCTCATCTGGAAAGCCTTCCGTGGAGCAGTGGGCACAGACGTGTCACAGGCTCTCTGGGCCCATGCCCTGTCTGTGGGCAGGGTGAGACCATACCAGGGTGTATGTACGCCCAGTGGGCACCGGCCTGGGCCTCCTCCTTCCAGTTCCTCCTAGGACCTTCTGGCCAGCACCTGTCAGTTGTCCCCACCGCTGTCAGGGATCCCAGCAGTTGTGTGTCCCTTCCCTTGTCCCCGGTTCTCTTCTGAGAGCAACAGATGCAGTTCAGGGTGTGGTGCTTGATTGTCCCCTCTGTGCCCCTTGGACCCATGTCTGAGCCTTCAACCCTGACATTGCTTATTAGCTGTCCTCCTTGTGTTTCGTTCCTCACAAGCCATTTACCAACTGGGGATGGCTCACAGCTGTGGTTCGGGCAGGAAGGAAAGGGACAATCGATCCCAGCTCTGAATGTGTGTTGATGTGTGGCTCCATCCTGCTGCCAGCCCTTGTGGTGGTGGGGGACTCCAGTGGGATCCCAGCTGTGGAGATCTCTACTTCCCTTACAGAACAGACAAACACAGAACAAAACCCCCAAACCAGTAGTTGCAACGTCTGTCCTTCCCATTACATATGGCAGCAATGGCAGCAACTAGCTCGACTATTTCAGCCTATATTTCCAGCTACCCATTCATGTCTGTTCCTTCTCCTCCTCTTCCTTCACAGGGCAAGAGTGGGCAGCCTTCAGTCCTCACCTGTGAAAGGGAAAAATACAACTGTAAGAAGTCTTGAATCGGAAGTCGTGGCTAGCTGCAATGCTTCCCCATAGCAGCTAAATACTAGCTAACAGGACAGTCCTGGGTCAGACCTCTTTAATAGCAGGTGTTGCTTCCTTTACCCAGTACCATCTAAAAGAAAATTTTATACTTGATTAATCATGGTTCTGTGTTCTGCCAGCAGCACAAGCCAGACTTTCAAAGCTACTTTTCTTGGATTCTTTGCTGTAATCATACGCAGAATCTGTGGCATGAAGGTACAGCATTCCTATGACTTTCAAGCCTTATCAAATACCATTAAGTGGAGCTATAGCATATTCCAAATGCTACATGAATAAGTGGGCCCCTGCTTGCCAACAGAAAGTGACAAGGATATTGCAGAACCCGGCAAGTAGGAAACATTTAGCATCAGCTGAAAGGCGTAAAGACGGCTGGCTCTGCTGGAGCTGAGCACATGATCTCGTGTTGGGTTATGTTTGACTGGTAGCTATACAAGTTTGCAGTATGATTTTGAGACACTCTGAGCTAGAAAGAATGGTTTACAGACAAGGAAAACCTGTAGATCTGTAAAGGATGTATCTGTCAGTGTTGTTAAAATGCATTTCTGCAATGCCACCCTTCCAAGGGAAGGAGATTAACCACCACATTTGAATCAAAGTCTGACCTGTGTAGAACGCCACCAAATTTTTTGTCCCTGTGTTGCTCTGTGGAATATAGCCCTAAGCCCCTTCTATATGTGTTGCCACTGGGCCAAGATCAGCATCCTTACTGCCCCAAGTGCTGCAAACATCTATGAGGCGCCCCAGGGCTGCCCAGGGCAAGATCTCATCCCTAAGCTTTGTCCCCAGGCCTGGCTGGTCTCTTTCCCTGAGACCACCCCGAACATCACTGGTCCCTTACAATCTCAGAAAGCGCCTCTATTCCCTGAACCAAATTTTACCATCCCAAAGATGAAGATGAAAAACTGAAGAGAAACAATGAGTCGTAAAGGGTACTTGGCCTTATGCAGGAGCGGACTGCTCAATTCACAGAGAAGCATAAGTTCCAGGAGGAAAACATAAAAGTGTAAAAAAGGGGCTATGAAATAAAATTACATTCTATTTAGAGACAGGACAAAAAGCCTGGCTTAATCTCTGAAGCACAGGCATGGTTTGCTATTTTCTGTGAACCAGTAAAGTCTTTGTGTGCCTGTGGTGGAGACAGTAATTTAACAGTTTTCTGACTTGGCCAAGTGCAGGGAGCAGAACAACTTCTTGAGAAACTGGTTGTGCTTGCAGCACTCAAGTGTTCCTCTTCTTCCCCAAAAACAACTTTTATGTGAAGACTGGGATTTTGAAAACCATGCAGAGCTGGCCTGACTCTCCTAAATGTCACAGGGAGTGCTGGAAGCCGCTTCTTCTGCGGTTAGCTGGCGACACATACAGGCTTTGGAAACTCTGTATAACAGCACAGATTTCCACATGAATCAAAACCAAATGCAATGTCCTGAGAAAAGTTTCAAAGGTTGGACTGACTTTGTATGTCAGAGCTGAGTGTCACTTAGAGGCAGTAGGTATAATGTGGTGCAGCTCCTCTCTTCTCCCCAGGAGCGCAGAAGAGCTGGCAGGCTCTTTCGTGCATTGCAGATGAAATCATGTCCCCATTGACGTTAATGGGAGTCATGCCACTGGCTGAGATGTAGCCAGGATTTTACCCTCTGTGACTGTATGCCACCCAAAATTGGAGATGCACTGAGAAGTCTTTCCATTTTATTACCCGGAATTCCACGTAATGCTTTTGTCCTGCTCCGTTCTCAGCACATCTTCCCCATCTGCATTTTTCTGTGGCTTTTAAAATTTACTCACATTGCACCATTTTGTATCTGTATCTTTGTGTGTATTTGTATGTGTGCTTTCATAGTCCAATCTGTCACTTACTGAAAAGGATGTTGTAGATAAATATAAGAATTGCAAACAGGACAAAAGATACTTTAGGAAACAGAGGATAAAATATCCTTTTGAAGGATATTTCCGTTTTTTGTTGTGGTTCATCTGAAAATCATTCACTCTGAGAAGACCACCCAAGATGAATGAAAAAAAAAATATCTAGAAGGAATTCCTTATTCGTCAGGTACGGTGTCTCAGACTTCTGCTGCAGGTGGAAGATACTAGACGAGTTGGACTGATAGTGGGAATCAGGCAGGGTTTTTTTCCCAAACAGTGAAAATGGAAAAAAGAAGTAGCAAGAAAGCCCTTTCTTCCTCCAATGTGGTCTGCCCTACTGAGAAGCCAGTGAGCAACTGGGCTTTTTCTTCTTATTACTCATTTGCTGCAAATTATTGTATGTCATAAGAGGGATCTCTCTGAGATTGCCTATGAGAAACAATTGTTTTGCTGAAGGGAGGGGAGCTTCCCCAAGACACAGTGAACTTTTCAGGGATCAAAATTACTTGCAGAGTGCCAGCTCAGGTGAATAAAGTCCGATCTTACTCTCCAGAAAGTTGTGGTCATTTTTATATATTTATATATCTTTTATATATATATAAAACCAGTATATATATCAAATATTTATATCACAAATATATACATGAATATATGGCACGTGGCCACATATAAATGGATGAAGTGCAAAGACCTATTCACACTCTTGCCAGAGGCAGCATCTGAAGCACATTATGCAGAAGTGCCTGAGAACATGTCTGTTGCTGCACACATCTCATTGATCTCTATTGAAACTAGTAGATGCAAGGAGACGAGGGCTGTTTGTTTCCTATTGTTTATTTAATTGGACACAAGGGATGTTCAGTGCCTTTCTCTTGCCCTAATTTCACAGTCATAATGGCAATCAAATCGAGGAAAAATGTAGTCTGTTGCAGGCTTCTTCCCTGAGTTGGCCCATTTCCCCTGTCTCAAAAGACTATAGAAAAACTGCTACAGGTAATAGACCATGCCATACTAATATCAGTTTTCTAAACCATCAAGGCTCCCATACTTAAGTTTTCAATAGTGTGAGACCAAAGACTTCCAGGGGAAAGTAGAGTAAGTTAATATGATCAGTTATTCAGAAGGAATCTGAGTAAATTAATTACATGCAGATACAGTTTAGAAATGCTTGTTGATAATTTCAGTGCACTACTCAAAGGAAAAATAATATTTGAAAGATATTCAAAATAGCTTTACTAAAGTAATAAAATGTGTCTCAGTGCTCTTTATATGCGTATTTATTAGAATAGTCCTAACTGAAAATGAATTTTCAGAGTGGAGGGAATAGGGGGGAAAGGTTAAGACTAGAAAATGCTGAAGTGTGTTGGCTGAATATCCTGAATGAAAATCTTCCTTAAGGGCGCTGCAGGTTCCTTGTTGTCTTCTCATCCATCCCACTTGCTGCAATGACCTAAAACTATAGGGACAATTGGATCCCTCAGCCACTTCCTTTTCTGTTGCCTTTATTGCACCCTGGAATTTGTAGAATTGATGATTATTTAAAGCACCCTGAAGAAAGTTACAGTTAGCCTATAGATCAAGTCACATACCTCTGCAATACATTCATCGATTGCTCTTTTGCTTTAGGAAAAAGAAAGAAAAAAGTTTGAAAAAATCTTGGAGCATTTGAGGATTTTAAATTCTAAGTACCAATTTAATGAGAGAAATAATAATAGTAATGACTTATTCTGTTGCAATTATATAAAAATATAAAATACATGTGCCAGCTTCCCTTCTCCTACCAAAAAACCTCCAGACTGACCAGTAATCCCTTTGTTTGCAGGGATTCTCACACCTTTTTTTCCCAGCTTCCTCTAGCAATGGCTGGTGAGGAAAAACAGTGGTGGGTCCTGGTGCCAGTGTGCATGTAGGGGGGTGCCAGAGTGCAGTATTGGTGCCAACGTGCAGGCAGCAGCTTCTAACTGGGAGATGGGGGAATGCAGCAGCCAGAGAGGAAGTGCAGTTATACCTTCCTTCCTTCCTTCCCCTCTTCCTGCACCACCAAAGCTCCCCACCTCAGACTCTGCTGCTTTTTTCCTGGCTTCCCTCTCTCACGCCTTAACTCTGCTCCTCTCCAGCTGGTCTCAGGGTCGTGTGCCCACTTTTTCTGCAATTTTTTTTTTTGACTTGAACTTGGGCATCCCGGCCCATCAAGCCCAATTATGACAGAAAACCAATGCTCTGTGTAGTCTTCATCTGCCACAGAGCAGAGGGAAAATGCTTTAATGTTCAGTTTACTAAAGATCAGACTAAGATGTTTATATGTTTACTATATAAGGTTTACTAGATATGTGGGAAGACATTGATGACTGTTCTGGTTCAATGACAAAAAAGGAACCATTTTTCCCAGGTATTTGACACAAGCCATTCTTGCAACAAAATATGTGCAAAGACTAAAACTTTTGCATCTGTGGAGAGCCTGTGAGTTCCTCTTTAATTTCCTGTGGAGTGTTTTAGAGCATCACACTGAGGGTTCCCATCATAACATTACCTAGTAGAGAAAATATGAGTTCGATGACACCATCAAGGACCCTTAAAAAAATTGAGGTATGTTTAAAGAATGTCAGAAAGTCCACTTGCATGTTAGGAGACTATGACAAGGTCTCTTTTTCTGTAGAAAGCAGTGGAATCTCAGAACACAGCAATGCCAAGGCACAGCTGGTCCCTTGACTGCCTGCACAGCTCCCTTATCAAAAGTGAAGCAAACCAGTTTAGCACATCCTTGCCTTCTGTGTCCCATGTGACAGTGACACTATTTTAAACCTTGTGCAATTAGGTAGAAAAGGAATTGAAAGCCAGCTTGTGACAGAATTGTTATACCACTCCTTGCCAAGACTAAAGATGTGTGGAGAGTAATTTTAGAAATGCTATATATGTAAGTTGCACTTAAACACTTTGCAAGCCTAAAAGGATGTTTGGAGTTACAATTTAAAAACAGTGGGATTTAGTGCAACAGGTTTTGGCAAATGAATCACTGCAGTTCCTACAGCAGACAAATTAATGTGGACCTGACAGACTAACATGTACCATGTGTTTATTTTGGCAGCAAATGTGGAAAAATCATTTGGAGAAAAATTGTATTATTCAACAGATTTTTTTGTTTTGTTTTGTGTTTTTTCTTTTCTTTAATTGAAATCACAAAGGTAAGGTTCAGAAAGTTCTTCTGATTGATACCATATTTATCAAGTTATAAGAAATTAATGATTCTATTACATGATTTTTTAGGTATTAGACTATCTGATCATAGTAATTCTCTTCAACCACTAAAATGGAACAACACTCCCCATATCCTATATTGTAGGTAAATGAAGCAGGTAGATGACAGACCAGAAAATGCACTGCAATTTTTTATGGTTTAAAATTCATTTGCAATGTGAAGCTTTGGAGCATGTGATTTATGAAAGTCCAGACCTACCTGTTTTCAAGCTAGTTTATGAAAGAATAATAGGGTTTTCCACTGAAATATTAACAAACTCTTTAACTTAGTGTTGTGGAGAGTAAAATATACCTATCATAAACTGGAGTTTTTTTAAAGTCGTAGGTTTAAAAATGTCATTGTACTCAGCTGCACAAGTTAGGACTCTGCATGACTGAAAGGTTGAGAAGGACAAAAACTGTACCTTGCCTGAATGGAATTTGCAAGTTCTCTGTGTCTTTTTCAAATCTTGTAACCCCTTGTCACACGCTGACTTTTATATACAAAAATGCTGAATCCATATTCAGTAGCACCTTGGTTGTATTTTTCCTTTTTTACTCCTAACTTCTTTTCCTTTCTTCCTCTTTTTCCTACTTCTTTCCTTCCTTTCTCCCTCCCTTTCTTCCCCACTCTCTCCCTCCTTCCTTCCATCCACCCATTATAATGGATTGGTATGTAAATGCAATGGCCCTGGCAGCATCAGGTCTCTCTTTTCTACAGGTTGGGGTAGAGCAGCACTTTGTACTTCTCCAAACTGCCTCAATTCTTTTGTGACCATGTCTGCATGCCACAGAAGCTACAAGGCTATTCTTGTACAAATGAGTGTTTAAATTAAACTGGAAGTGTCTCAGAAAAAAATATAAAAATGTTCCAACCCAATTGTGAGAATGAGCTAATTCTGTCTGACACACTATGAATTTCTACCAATGCCGCTACACAGGAAGTAGATTTCATGACATTCATGTTCTTCGGTCCTAACATTTCTGAAAGATGGTATCTTTTGAAATTCTTGTTGGTTTTCCCAACCCTGCTGGGCTTCTTTTCTTTCTTTTTTTAAAAATTCCTTTTAAAAGGTCTGATTACAAACAGTAAACAAATAACTAGTCTTTTCCATCTGCAGAGAAATTAAAATTAGATTTCATTAGCCGTTGGGAAAGTATGCCATGGAAGCCTGGGGAGAAGTGAGGGGAGGAGAGTGACCTCTAATGACCATCAGCTCTGCATTGTCTTCCTTGTGTCCTCTTTTCTGTAAGCCCAGCAGCTGGCAACATCTGTAGAGACACTGTCCTGCCATCATTCATTTGGATTCCTACATCTGTGTCCTTTTCTTCCCACCCTCAAGCATGGACAGGGTTTCTAGTGCCAGAAGGGGTCTAGTCCCTCCTTCTCCTGGGAATACCTGAGAGAGTGAAGGGCCAGTAGTGGACGCCAAGGGAAAGATTATGAAAAATGATATGAGTGTAAAGCAGGCTTTTGCCCCACAACTTCCAACTCACAAACCACCATCAGAATCCCTATTGGCTTTTTTAAAATCCTTGTTTTATTTCTTTCTTGACCTGACTTTCATGATGGTGAGAAGTAAACTGTTGTCAGGCACAATGGACCAGTCTCCTGCCTGTGAGACCATGGTCAGAATAACCAGCTCCATAAAGACCAAGAAGACTCAAGTCATGGTGACATCCAGTATTTTACTGGCATTGAGTTTGAAGCAGGGAGCCAGGACAGAAATGCAGATCAGAATCCAAGAGCACCTCTGATTACCAGGGAAAGAATAGCCTTTTCTGAACATCATGGTGGCCGCTTGAGAGCTATCACTGTGCCAGAGGATGTCTAAAGACATTCATTTCCAAAGGCTGGTTTCAGTCAAACCTTTCACAACCTTGTAACAATTTTGCTTAATTTAATTTCCTTTTGTTTAATATAATTTCCCCTCTTTTAATCTAATTTCCTATGTTGTGTTTTAATAGAAGATGAAAAGTAAAGATGGAAACAAAACAACAAGAACGGGGATGAAAGGGAGACATCTCCAAACATATATCCAGGCCCTTATGATTAAGTAAGTTGCAACTGACATATTTGGTAAGAAAATGCAGATGTCATTTTTTGCATCTCTGTCCCTGTGTCTCCAGCTATGGAGTTAGACAGCTCAGTACCAATGTCTGTGTCTTATGGGGACATGAAAGAAATGCAGATGTCTTGTCCTGTAAATCACTGTAGCTTTATCCAAATTAATGAGTCTTTGACTAATGAATCAATGTCACAAGTACATCCCTGAAGGAAAAAATGATCTCACTAACATTTGTGCCTAACTCATTGTCTCGGCTGCTCCAGCTGGAGTTGGGACAGTGCTGATCACAAAAAATGAGGGGGTTATGTGTGTCCCTTCCAGCGATGCTCTGAAAGGGAAAACCATACAAAAGCTAGCCAAAGAAAATTCTGATTTCCTAACACAATAAGACAATAGTTATAAAGACATAACCAAACCAAATCAAAAAACCCCACACTTTGCTATTTCCTATAGGTATTAGAAAATGTTTAAACTTCAAAAGAAAAATAAACACAATAAGACACTTTAGGAATTTAAAACATCTGATTTTAAAAAGTATCTTCCTCAGGATCCAACACATTGACAATACTAAAAAGTGAAAAATTAGTTCTGGTTGCTAATTGGTTTTCAGTTGTTAAATGTCCCATCCCCTTTGGTTTGTTTAGCCCATGTGTTGGTATGTAATTAGAGTAAGTTTAAATGGCAATTAACATCTGTCTGTAGTGAATGCTTGAAACCTAAGTATCAAGTGCTGTTTGTGAGACCTTATTGCCTGTGACCATAAGGCTTACGGGAGTGCTTAGAGGAATTTTTGTCTTTAATTTTAATTTGGTAGCCTGGCCACAACACTGGCCAATTAATTTAGGCTCATAAAAATGAAGACCTCTTTAAGGCCTTGGTTAGAGTTATTTGGGGAAATCTCATTAAAACCACCCTTCCAGTATCGAAATCAAACCTGCTACACCAACTTATGTCTTAGAGCAGTTTTTTCCTTAGGCAGAAGTTAATCTAAAAAATATAATATTCTTACTCTCTGGCTTCAGTCTTTTTCAAACAGTTCTGTTCATAGAAAGAGGAAATATATTGTTGTGAAAAAAAATTGGCAGCAGTAAATATCAGTGCTCTTGTGTTCAAGAAATTGTTCTTGTCTCTGACAAGGAGGATGACATTTTGGAATGCAGTTGGAAGGGTATGGATGATTCAGTAATTAAAAGGAGTGTGATTATACCAGAAGCTACTCATGCTGCCATTTGTGACAAAATAATCGGCTGAGGAAAAGAATGTCTTGGCATTAGAGAGCTCTTTGCAATATATATGAAATCGTTCCTAGGAATTCAGCGTAGCTGGCTGCACAAATAAAGGTTCAAAAGTCTGAGATGAGTGGAAAATGTAACGAACTATAGATAGCTTCTGAGCATATACCTATGCATGTTCCTGTTGATAATATTTTCATGCTGTTACAGATGGAGGGGAGCATCTGCTAAGCACAGAAGAAGCTAAAAAGGCTGGTGTTGACAAGTTCACCCAAGACAATTAAGGATAAGTTATGGCTTTAACAACATAGCCCTGAATGTGGGGCAGGGCAGAATTACATCACCTAAAAAGAAGCATGTGCAAGATTTTACTTCTCAAAGCACAACTCCTAAAGGCATTTCTCCCTGGGTAGGAAGGTTGGTACAGAGTTTCCCTTGTGACTTGGTGGTCCAGCTTCCCTGGCATATGAGGCGAGTTGTATCCCAGGTCTCCCTGGAGAAACTGCAGAAACTGTTTTTCTGAATTGTTCTTGTGAAAATCTGTGAAGTGAATGGAAGCTGCTGGTTTGCCCAAGCACAGTAGATCCACAGCTACCAGAAGATTATATGGCAGTTTGGCAGTCTACTCATAACCTTCTATTTGTACAAATGCTGCAGAGGGCCAGATTCTCCACTGATGTCAGTCTACACATTTATATATCTCCATTCATCATCATAGTCTTGTGCTCAGTGCAGATTGTCTTGATATTTTTGTTTTCATTTCCAGGGGTTAGTGTATTGTTTGCAGTCAGATCTGATGTGTCCTACCAGTTTTTCTTCTTTTGCTGCTTACCCCTCAGTTGTTTTTGCAGATGAACAATAAGCTGAAACAAGACCTGAGTTGCAAGTGGGTTTGAGTAGCCTGAAAATGTGAATAACAGCTGGCCTGCAATTAAAGAGTGTTTGAGCTTGTCCATGGACATCTAGTCTTACTTCTCTCACTCAGACTGGTTGCCACATGATCCACACACAAGCGCCTTAAAAAAAGAAAAAAGGAAAGAAAAACCAAATGGAATCTTTTCTTGAAAATCTTTAGGAATTGTAGTGAAGTGACGTGACTGCCAAGAAAGCTTTATTAAATAGCCATTAAACATAAAAAAAAAAAATGTTCTTGTAAGAGTCTTGGCCCCAGTCAGCTCTGTGGACTTGGCATACATTCTAAAAATTCTGGATTTCTTTTAGTTCTTTAGTTTTGCTTTATAATCACTTCAGAGCCAAAGACCTATGTGCTTGCTCAAGAATAAATAGCTCCAACTTGTATCTGAAGGGTCGCTGAAAGATTTGTATCTGGTTTGGCAACTTTGTGCTCTTTGGTAGATGCCATAAAATGCAGCTCTCTACCACATCTTCACCATAAAATAGACTAAATCTGGCATCTTATTTTGTGATATGTTGCCACAGAGACCCTTGTAACATGAACAGTAGGACCTGGTGAGATATTGAGGTCATCCCTCACTGTAAATTATTATCCCTCACTGTAAATGATTAGACTGCTTTAATCATCAAATATTTCTGAGTACAACATTCATAGTCTAGGGAGGGACTGAAGGCTTTCTGTGCATCCTCTGCTTTACTCGGTCTTTTTTATAAGGATAAACTGAAAGCTCAGGTTTATCAGCACAAAACATAATAGCAGACGCTTTAAAAGAAGTCTGTCTCCATTGCTATGCTTAACACACTTATAAAAATATATTTTGAAAGCCCTTCACTTGGGAAGCTAATAGATCAGCTTGGGTAACCTTTCTGCGGAGGCTTATTATGGTGTTTCTGCCTCCAGCTGTCCACCTCATGTTTATGCCAGAAACTATTAAATGATGCTTCTTTTTTTGGCTGAAGCAGTGGACATCACTTCATATTTTTCCTAACTCCTTACCTGACAGTAGGATGATAAACTCTGGTAGAGTGGCAGAGCAAACAGCTAGAGGCTTTATCATCTTAAACTGCTGCAGTGTATAAAATTCTCCAGAGCTGCAAAAGTTATGTACCTATCTTCCACAAAGCTACCCTCGTCATCTGCAGGAAGAGGGTACTTTCTACCTAGTCAGTTAAATGGCGTTTACTTTTCAGAAACTCCTTGAATAATGAGCTTTTTAGCTTGAAGCAAAGTGCTGTGGATTTGGTTTGTTTTGATTCATGAAATGGAGAAATCGGCAAAGTACCAGACATGCCTGAACAGCAGCAGTACTTGCTAGTCTGACACAAAAGTTCAGGTCAGGGTCTTGCACATATTGAACAGTAGAAGCAGGAAATCCTCCCTAAAACACATCTGATGGATTTCTGGTGGCTGAATGAAACCAGCTCTTGGTGTAACCTAACCTTTCCAAACTCTATTAATTGCTATGAAACTGCATTCCAAAAACTGTATTGCAATTACACATGGGCACGGCTCCACAGGAAGTCTCTCCCCGCCCCCCCCTTCATTAAGAATTCTGATCCAGAAGCAGCAGCTGGCTTAATTTGGCCCTGAGGGAGTTTTTCTTGCCACTGCTTTATTCTGTCATCCCATGATCCCAGCTACCTGGGAAGACAGGGCATGGTGCAATTTGTCAAAAAAACCCCCAGCCAGCATGGAATTCAGTTTGCCAGGCTAAAATTCATTGCAGTTCAGCAGCTGCTACTTGAGATGTGACTGAAGCAGAGGTGGGCAGACCATTACAGTTGGGAAACAGTAATTATCCCAAGATAAGCTGCTCCCTGCCTGGTGTGGGAGCACAAGTAAACTCAGGGCAACATGCTGAACTCAGTTGAAACTTTACCACCTTAATTCTGTTTTGATGCTCCACAGATTTTGATTGGCTCAGTATAGAAATGCTAATTTGTAATTGCTTTGTATACCTACTGTTTGTTTACATGGCAAAACAAAGATGTGATTGCAGCATGAACTAGAGCAT
The DNA here is from genome assembly GCA_035590275.1 of Ibycter americanus. Classification (NCBI taxonomy): domain Eukaryota; kingdom Metazoa; phylum Chordata; class Aves; order Falconiformes; family Falconidae; genus Ibycter; species Ibycter americanus. Next base: position 60,381,525 of record JAVJGI010000062.1, read on the forward strand.
AAGCCCTCTGGGCACCAAGGGGTTTGCAGTCAGTGCTAACATCTATCCCAGTATATCTTCATTGCTATCATTACTTCTGCGAGCTAAGTTTTCACTGGTTTTGTTCTGCTCAAGCTAGAGTTGCCAAATATGGCAAAATGGAGGCATTTTGTTGCTCAGACCTGTCCTAAGGAAATTTAATTTAGCTCAGACAGCATCGCTGTGTGGGATTCATCTCGCCTAATTTTAGCTATTCAATAGTTAAACAGCAAGTTGAACTAGTTAACTAATAGTCACTGGAGAGGGATGGCCATCTCCAGAGAACTACCTGTTCTGGCCTGTGTCTACGGTGAATCATTTTCGGTAGGCACCCACCTCTCCCTGTTGATTGTTAAGGAGTCTAGATGACTGGCTTAGATGATGACTGTAACTTTTCAGTTGCAGAAGTTGGGTAAGGTGAATCCCTCTAAATAATTTTTATCTAGGCAAGACAACGTTCCCATCTGAAGGTATACTGCATGTAGCCAGTGCTTGACATGCAATATTTACAGACATGGCTACAGGAGCTGTAAACACAAATAGCATGATATTCTCTTCAAGTCTTCTTCAGCCAGGCTAGACAGCAGGGCTCATCTTATGTTTTCATTGTCCTTATTTGGTATAATTAACCTTAAGCTGCCTTTTTCCCAACGGAAATGAAGAACACACGAAAGGGAATGATATCACTGCTCTTCATTCATGCTTATACAGTGCTCTGTGAGCCACAGAGAGAGGCTTAAATACACATCCAGACCACCAAGAATTAAAGTTCAGGGCCTTGCACATCTTGGCATTATAGCTGCAAATAAGAAGAGGACAGTCCTTGCCCCAGGGACTTAAAGAGATTTGACACTAGATGGCTAAAGTATTCTGGAGGTGATTGAGGTATGAAATGGACTAGTCCTAGTGAGAAGATTCACACCAGGTCCAAACTTAATTTTGTTTGACTGATGCCAGGCTGGCTCAATTCTGGTGACTCACAGTGTTTTCTTGTGGCATGAATAGAAGGAACCAACCTAATGTTTGGAAATGTCTGACTTCTCCAGACTTGTTAGACATGTAGTTTATTTCTGTTCTAAGGACACGGGGAAAACAAAAACAACCCCCCACCCCAGCATGTAATGCTTCTATTCAACAACAAGCAATAATTTCTCCATTTCTTCAGGGGTCTTTTGTCATGCTTTTTTTTTTCCTTCCACCTAACTCAAATGCTGAACATGGGAAAGTTGATTTCTTTGTCAGCTCTGAGTATTTTTTTGTGAAAACTTTCTAGTACATGAAAGGATTTCGTTTCAAAACACCGATTTTGTAGGCAGCTAACAAAGATGTCTTTTTTCTCTACTTTCTCTTGGAATTGCTTCTTGGAAAAAAAATCACAGAAGGGAGGTTAATTTTTTACATAAAAGTGGCTACTGGTAGGAGACCTTTATATGCTTAACAATTTCAAAGAAATACTGAAACTTTTGTTACACTATACAGACAATGCCCTTCACATGAAAATTGTAGATCACTCAAATGCCATATAGTCTTTGTGTCATGATAATCTACTGTACAAAACTAAACAGTCATAAAAGCAATCACTTAGGCAAAAGGTTGCTATTTCATCTGGCAGTATAGTTATTGTAATAACAGCATATCTGAGACATGAGAGACTTTAAGAAAGGGGGAGACAAAAAGAACTTTCAAGCAGCCAGTGTCTGTTTCCACTAAGCTACTAAATCACATCTTATTTCAGACCAAGGTACATGTTTAAATTTCCATCCAAGTTCTAATCCAGTGGCTTTAAGCTAAGCTAGTATCTGCTGCTGAACTGGATCTGCTCTTGGATAAGGTTCCAGCAATGCTTTTTTCTTAATCATGCCAAGCCACTTGGCAAACCGCATGCATACAGACCCAGGGCACAGAAGTTTCTCTCCTGCTTCAGGTTCATACATCTTTTCACCTTTCTCCTTCTGCTGGTGACACAAGATCTCTGGATAAAATAATCTGTTTTAAAGAATGCATTATCTTTGTAACGCTATAGCATTGCTAATATTAGTAGAATAACAACATACGTTAAATTGATTCATATTTAAGCACACAGTTAAATACTGTGCCAGACTACACACCCAAAGGGTTGGTATTCACTATACCTAACTTTACTCACTTCTTTTTGGGGCTGTAGTTCACTGCTTAGTCTCTCCATATAGTGAAGCATGAGAGATGCTTCTAAAGGTTAATTTTAGGTGAAGTGTCTTGATTACTAGAGGTGCCTTTGTGTCTCCATCAATTATACGAAAAGTCTGTATTGTTGCATGCCTTAACCAGGATGAATCTAAGCTAAAATGCGTCTTCAGCTTGCACTTTGGAATTCCCTAATTTGTGAATGCCAGACTTTGTAACCCAAATGACTTTTTTTTTTTGAGACTGTATTTTCAGATATCAGTTACATGCCAAAAAAACCACGGATGAGTCAGTCATGTGTAATATATGTTGGTTCAGTCTTTCATGGTGAGTTTTCCCCAGACTGTCATTCCCTCAACAGCCTCCATTCCTCTGATCTCCAGCAGCCTGATCCCACTCCACTACTAATCATGCTTTGTCCCCATCTCTCTCCCCATGATGGAGAGCCCCTGCCAAAAGTTGGGGAAGATGCTGGACACGAACTTTTTCAGGAAGTATAAGCAGCAGCACCAGCTGTCCTGTTAATGGTAACAGTTCACTTATTACTTTGAGCTCCTTTTTCCTTGTACTCGATAATCTCCTTCCTCTTCCCTACTCACTCCAGCATCCATTGGTTCTCATCTGTTTCCCTCCAGTCCCTCAATGTCAGGAAACGCATGCTGAGAGGTGGGAATCTTTTACTGCCCTAAAGAGAGAGAAAGCAGGGCAACCAGAACAGTAGAGCAGCTGAATTTTGGGGCTTTATATGGGGAAATAGAGGTGGGGTTTTTTTGAGTGTAATGAGGGCTGTAGAGTATTGCAAAGGTCTGTGTTTACGAAATGCTTTAAAGTCTGGAATTTGTCTACCAATTGCTCAGGCCTGAATCTCTTCTGTCCCTAAGTTTTAATAAGGTTGAGGATATATCTCATAACTTTCCAAATCCTGGAGTGAAGGTCGGTTTAGATGTGCAGTTTGTGTTTTGTCCCTGTCTAACCAAATGTTTTAGTTTAGCCCTAGGCAGCTTGAGAAGATAGTAACACAATTTTAAAGTCTGGGATACTGAAGAAAGCTTCAAAGCACTGGACAAATGTATATCTTCTCTGTTATTAGGCGGTAGCTAAAAAAATACCTATAAGTACAAGTAAACAGATTATTTGTACAAGAACAAAATCTCAGAGCACAGTGTAATGACTATCTCTATAAACTTGAAGAGGTGAACAGAAACAGCAGAACGGAGGACTTATTTCTGCTCTCTGGAATATTCAGGGGTTTTGTTTTGATTGGCTACCTTATAGGAATTATGCTGATATTGAATACATAATATTTGATAAAGTTGTCCTCCAGGGGCTGAAAACCCTTGATATCAATATATACCTTTAACATACATCTGAAAAAGAGGAAGTTTCTAAATTAGGAGAATTCTGCCAAATTCCATTGTAAAAAGCTTTGCTTCTTAGACGAAAACACTGACTTCCTCACCTGGTGGGAAGAAAAGAAAGCTTGCATAGCTTTTAGTCTCTTTGAAGTATAAACCTCACAGGACAAATAAGGATTTTTCCTCTTCTTTCAGTTTAGGTGCATGCAAACAGAAACAGTGGCAGATGGACAATAACATTGTTCCATTGTATTTAGACATTGTGCTTAAAAATATGATCAAACTTATCCTGAACATTTTCTTAAATGTGGAATCTCCCGACTGAGCAATAGATTTCCCTGATCCCTCAAATATCTCTATACTGAAGGAAATAAACTTTAGCTATAAAACTTTCAGAACACAATTTTTGTTTTATATTTCTCTTTGCCTTCCTGGTGGTACAGAGAAGATCTATACAGTCAGGATGATGTACCTCTCAGGGGCTTGATCAAGCCACTATAAAACTGCTGCCAAAATATCCGGTCATTTATTTAACTCAAAACATTCTGCCATGCTAGAAAGGAAAAGCTGACTGCTGAGCACCAGGAGGCCCCAAATATTCCTACCCAATGGATCATGGATTTCCCCATGTCACTTATCTTACCATTTCAGTGCAGTACCATATGTTCCCATACAGTTTTGTAATGTTCCCCATATGTTTGCTTTCCTTGATGAAAACCAAAGAAGCAGCAAATTATATGCAGCACTGACACATAAATTGTGATTTTTTAAAGTTCTGATCTTAGATTAATTTCTTTTACTTTTTATATTCTGCTGGGTAAGTGCTCTCCAGTGAATGCCCCTATTTTGTGAAAAATTGTGAACAACTGTTCAGTGAATGAATGTGCATGAATTCTCTGAAATAACAAGTGTCACAACATAATCGATTTCATTTTTAAGCTGGGGATGCTAGTTACAAAAAAGTATAATCTAAAACGTCTATAACTGTTCATCTCCATTCTGCAAAACATTAAGAGAAAGCAAACTGGATATCTAATTCTTCCTGGTGAGCAGAGCTATGTCAGAGGTGGATTTGGCCAAAAAGGAGATCTGGGTCTCAGCTGTGAACATGGGAATTAATCTGAGTGTTTATTGATGGAACTCTGACCAGGTCTGAAATGAACAGAAAAAACTGAATGCAGCAAGGAATTACCCAAGAGTTACCCAAGCCACAATTCTCTCCACCTCTGTGTGTGTATGCAGGTGCCTGCATGTTTGTGTGTGCAAAGGACTATGAAGCTTCAGTCTCAGGCAGGGCTTCTGACAGCATAGTGGTTTAATCTTAATGTGGCCCAAGTAACAAACTAACTACATATGGAGCAGTGACACAGCTGTGACATTCTTTCTTTTGAGACAGAAAAGATTGACTAATGATCGAGATGATCTGTTTAAGTCCTATGCTGTGTTGCAGAATACTTTATTGGCTGTTGTGACTTTCATGGGTTTTTTTCAGTGCATGCAGCATACCTCTTACTGTTTAAACACCTACTAGAATTTTTGATAATTGCAAATTGTGGTACAGATCCTCTTCTAAGGGACATTTGGAAAAACTAACTTAAGCCAGTTAAATATGTGAACTCAATCCATATTACATGCTTGTGTGGATACTTGATCTGGTAATTAAAATGTCTTCCATTCGGTTTAACTGAAGTCACTTCCAAAATAAATGAAGATAAATTGTATTAAAGCCACTAGTTCACCAGGAGGAGATCCACAAAGAGACCTAAGGCAGATCAGCAAGTCCACATAGAAAGCCAGTTCAGCATAATTTTTATGATGTCTAATGTTTATGATCACAACAACTGCAAATATACTCCCAGCAGATCTAACTCTTTTCCTTTCTGTATCCTGAAAATCAGGTAAAATAAGGGTTAATGTGAAAGTCTTAATCCAGCTGATAAATCTTGGATGTTTTTGAAAGCTTTTTTGCTATGCAACTTCCAAACACTGTGCTCCGTTGTCTACCCCAAGCACTGTGGGTAAGAGAAGATAGAATTAAAACTGAATTTCCACAGCATTTGTGGAGTTAGTGCAGAATGTAAATGCTGCTTAGCAGGGTTAGTTTTTTGGGGCTTTTTTTACAAGTTTGAGCAGTTAATGAATCCTTCCAGACTGAGCTCCTTGTGCAATGTAGCAGGATGTACAGCTGCCACGGCGAGTACTTCCCCTGAGGCCCATTGCTTCCTGATCTCTGCTGTCAGATCAGATTTACGATGTGGATAAAGAAGAGTTTGGGTCCATTTAAGGTTTACTTCTTATTGACCATTAAAACCGCTAAAGTGACTTCTAGCAGCAGAGAACATCATACTGGAGATCAGGATTACTCAGGGCTTTTGTATCATGGGGAAGTGTTTACACTTGTTAAGACCGACCAGATTTCTGGTTCACTGCGCTGCACGGCAAAGAACTTTTCTGGCTCCAGCAGGATTTTCCTAGTTGAAACACATACCTGAAAATACTACAAAGGGATAAAACAGTTTGCTAAGACATGTTAATCCAGAAGTAAAAGAAAGCGAAAGATTCAACTGAATCCTTTCTGCTTTAAATTCAGCAGTCCTTGGAGGCTGCATGTCAGGCTCAATGGAGGCAAGGCTGATGGACATGATGGAATTATACCACAATTTAGTCTGTGTATTTGCTTTGTACTTCCTTCAAAAGGTCACAATGGCCATTTTTTCTTAGTCCAGAAGTGGGTAATTGCACTTCCTGCTATTATAAAAGAGAACTTGTTTCTGCCCTTGTTCATTGGGTTTTAGCTTCAACTTCTTTCACTGGTTTAGCTTCATAATCTTCCACAGATCTATGGTTTTAATGTCTTTGTTCGGTTTTGATATCACACCCATGCACACTCTTTATACTGAATTCAGGGTTTAAAACAAAAATCTGGGAAATGATGTCATGCTTCTGTACTGGTGGAGCCTTAATTTTAGAACATTACTATTATGAAATGAAGGCTGCATACATAGTATATTTTGAATAGTTTCCCATTTAGCTACTCCTTCATGGCGTATGTCAAAGTATGCTATCTAAACCTTGGGTGGGAATAGGGGCTTAGAGTCATATGAGCACACTAAACTACCAAAATGCTTTGAGTTTTCAGAACTGAGCTATTCTGAAAGCCAAGCTTTCCAGTCTACTTCTGCTTTAGTGTGGTCTGGGAATACTGCAGCATCAGCGCTGGAAACAGTAGTTCCTTACTCCATCTTGTCAATGGGAGGGCACTTGTAAAAAATGGCCATAGCCAGGCCTAGGTAACTTCCCAACACTAATGGAAAGTAGAGACATTAAAAGTCATAAAAAAACCTGAGGGAAGGCCCTCTGAAGATGAAGACTCGAGTGGATTTTTAATATCAGTGGGCAACATTTCCAAAAGCAGTCAAGTGACTTCATAACATAATCATTGAGGTGATTTTGAAGAAGTTATCCAGTATGAGAAAAGTTACAGTCTTTCTTTTGTTTTTGAGTTCTGTGTATTGTGTTATTTACATTTTGTACTGGAAAACATAAAACAATAAATAGAAAGCTAAAAATCAATTAACACTAAAAATGATTTTGCTCAGGTTAAGTTCTAGTTTTTGGCAACTGTTCAGTCTACTAAAAACAAGCTGGCTAGCCTAACATAAAAATTGGCTGACATTACTGTCAGTCTTCAAAATAAAGTAAGAAATGGGTGAATGGCTGATAAACCAATGGATCATTCCCAGTTGACTCAGGTTTCTTCTGGTACTGTATGAGTTAGTGCCATGGCTGTTTTTTCACTAAACAAGTCTGGGATGGTTGGTCTTATCAGCCAGAGATTCTAATTCTGGATGAGTATCTTTTTAAAGAGATCTTGCATCAAGAGCTTTCCTATCAGGTATAATGGCAAGAGTCAAAGCCCGTGTCCTCAAAAGAAAGGTGCATGAGAATAACAGGAATTGTACCAGTTCCTCAGTTTTAGTGTTTAGTCTTCCACTAGTTTATACTCTACCATAAAAAGGCAACTCAAAATTAGTGTTGGTTTTACTGTAACTGTGATGGTTCAGAAGCCGTTTCACAGGCATTTCAGCTGTCTAGCAACCTATGGTAGAGAGGGTGAACTTATATGCGTATATTCAGGGACTTTCCTATCCATATCAATGTATGTTAGTGATTATACACAGTTGGTAAGCTTGCTTCCTGCTATCTCCTGACATCCCATCATTGTGACAGCTTGGCTATAGGAAGCTGTCTGGGGATTTCTCTATACTTGAGAAGGACTGGTTGGGAAAGCTGTAATACAATAACTATGCCAAAAAATGTCCTTAGAGGGGACATTCCTTAGGCCTGGAGGAGCTCTTTTGTTGGCGTCCTCAAAGACAATTATCTATACTAGCAGAAAGACTTCTTGCTGCAATGGTAACCAGGGTTTACCAGGTTTTTTGCAGACACAGTTATAACATGCAGGACTATGATTTTTTCACATTTGTAGCTGATTCATTTATACTTGATAAATGTTTCAAGTCTGTTTATTGTGTCACCAAAATCTTAGTTTCTTATCTTTTCAACCATCCCTTTGCTTGAACTGGGGCTCTTTAGTGGACACTTTATCCCTGTGCTAGATATCACTGTGGGAATAAAGAGCATGAGGCTGCAAATGCCAGTAACACAAACAAAGAGTCATGAAGATAATCATAGTATCTCAGTGCTTGAGGGAAGCACCACTTCATAAGTAGCACAAACCCAGTGTTGTCTTTTCCCCTTTTATGGTAAGACCTACCGCTATATCGACTATAATTATGTAAGTATTTAGAGGTTTTGTCATCTTTCTACTTCTTCTATTTGGGTAGGAACCCATCCCAAAGCAGCAGGTCCTGCATATAATCAGAAAGGAACTGAGACATAGGGTTGTTCTGCCATCTTGGGAACAAATAATAGGCTCACAGCACGGTTTTTAACCAGTTTCCTTTAAAGCATCAGATTTCCTAAATGATGCAAATCTAGTTCACCTACTGATCATAAACAATGGGATAATTAATGGAATATCTCAACTTTGAAACTGAATCCTTATGATCTAAGAATTATGAGTTGGATTCAAATCAGGCTTTGAACAATTTGATGGATTTGGATATAATCAATCACCTCATAAGCCATGGAGCATGTCATTACTGAGTATTTATTATATAGCCTTTGTCACATAAGTACAGAAAGATTGCTCAGGGATACATGCTTTATAAAACTGAGGGAAACTAAATATTTATTTTCATTTTCTTATATATATTTATTGTTTGGAATTTTCTCCATCAAACCGTTTACAGGTTCTAAGGCAGGAGAATTTTGTGCTTGAAAAGGATATTTCTTCACAGGTTACATGAAAAAGCACTTACAGCAATGGCTCCATTTCTTTCTAGACAATGCAAAGCAGAAAGCACGTGATCCAGTTTGTATTAGTAAAAGTATAAATTCCCCAAGTAAAATTAATGTTATCTCTTAGCTATTGACCTGAAGATTTTCTTCAGACTGTGAGAATTTTCTGTATGTGCAAATACCCCCACATTCTGCAATTATCTTCTCTTGCAACAAAGAAGCAGGGCAGACTTCTCATTAAAACTATGGGTTTTTTCCACCATTCTGGTGTGGGGAACAGGCTTAAAAGAAAATGTAAATGTAGTGGTTGATATAACTTTTAACCACTTAAAGAGCTCTTTGCACAACCAAGATGATACAAAGCATTTAATGTTAATGAGCTTCAGATCAGGCACATAGATAGAAATTTCAATACTTCTCATTACCTTAATTGGATATTCATTTTGACTCTGTACACCTCTCCCCAGGGGTGTGGTAACTAAGGCCAAGTTTATTCTTGGATCGCTTTACTTATAAACTGACTGATAGGTAAGGCATTCCTCATGTGGGTGTAGTTAGCCTGGCATTGTTCTGCCATAGAAACGCACCTTTCCATGAAACTAGGAGACACACAGTTTACTGGTATAACTGTCTGAAGATCAGGAGTTTCTTTCAGCACAGCTATGCCAGCCAGGGATCAAACCAACACATGTGTGGCAAAAGTCTGTGGGGGGGAAAACAGGGCTTAGAAACGGTGCACTAAGGTCCCTGTGCTGAGAATGATGGTTAGCACTCGCTCCCTGGGAGGAGGAATGAAACTTATACATATTATTTCAGATCATTCCCTGTTCCATTTCCATATCCGGTGCCTCTGCCAAATGACTCGCTCAGTGTAAAAAAATAAATGTATTGTATTTTATCTGATGCTTTCTCTACTGTTCTCAGCCACCTCCCTATCTTGTATTCTTTCATCCATGTGACTCATCTTCTTTCCTTTAAAAAAGCGAGCGTGTCAGGGCACTCAGAATATAGTAGAGAAAGTAAGAACCTGGTGAATTTATTTGATCTCTTTTCCTGGCTGTCTGTTGGATTAAAAAACAAACAAACAAACAAACAAAGGGAACAATTGTTGGTTAAAATGGAAAACTCTGGATGAAATACTTTCCATTCCTCAAATGGAATCAGAATGGACATTTTTGGAAACTTGGGAAAATCAGGTTTACAATACCATTATTCCTTCATTTCCTAGTGGGATTTCAGATACATTTGCTGCATTTGATTATGAAAATTTATATTCATGCAGTAAACTACCTAGGAATCTCAGTCACAGTTCAGAGCACACTGTGAGGCTCAAAGAGACAAAACAGAAAAATATTTTGTGACCTAAGGAGCTTACAATCTGAATGGAAAATCAGAGACCATACATATAAAACCAGACAGAGCAGAACACAAGGTAACTAGTAATCAGGGGTTTTGCAATGTCAAAAGAGAAATAGGGGAACCTGTCTTGTGAGAGGAGATTGGAAGGAGCTGGCTTGTTTTACCTAGCAAAGTCAAGGCTGAATGTACTAGACATAGATATGTCTTAGAGATAGGTAAATATCAGGGGAAGAGAAGAACTGTTGAAATTTAAGGATAGTTCAAAGCAGAATGCACACCGTTTCAGCCAAAACCACGTTAGCTAGAAGATTTGTATCTCTTGGAAGAACAGAAATGTCCTTCCAAAATGGCAAGTAAGAGGAAAGAAATGAAATCACTTCAAGGTGGAGCATGTATTTATAGCAGGATAGGGAGGATCCTGGAATTAGGAACTACAACTTGGCCTATGAGACTCTGGCTGTTCAGCTTGCTGGTATCTGCAGTAGGGGCTGGCAGAAGACTTGATGGCTGTTTGTTGACCCTATCTGTTTGCACTCCATTCACACTGTAGCTAATTAGCTCTGTGCTTCAGGGCCTCTGCCAGGTAAGTGCAGGAACAAGGAAGAACGTCCTCTTCCCCCTCGCCAATGCAAAACATGGCTTCTGGGAAAGAATGGGTTTTACTTTCTTCTCATCTACCAGTGATCTGTGGGAAGTCCTTGAGGTACTTAGATCGTTTTGGCTCATATTCCTTAATCATGTCCTCAAGGCTAAAACCAGTCATTATATTTCAGGATTGGTACTGTATTTTCTAGTAAACCACTAATGGATTGAGCTTTGGATTTTGGTGGGAGAATTGCCTTCCTCTTTTCTATTTTCATCTAGCAAACCCTCTGCCTATGGCAGGGACCTCAGATACTGCATTTCCCCTGATTTTGCCTGGTCCCTTCCTTTGGGACCGGCTAGTTTTGGCGGTCTTTCTTGTATGAACGTTTCTAATGATGTTCCAAAGATTTAAGGGTTTTTTTGTGGTTTCTGATATATGGGATCATGTAGTGTAGAGCTCTCTAGACTGCGTTGAATGTGAAATACTTGGCTGCTTGCAATTGCAAAGGATTTATCTTTTTAGGCTTTGAGTCAGTGAGTCAGATATGAGTCAGTGAGGTAATTCTGTGGTTGCTTCTTGTTAGCATAGGGAAAGGGAGCACAGGAGAGGGGCATGAAAACACTTGTCTGGAAAAGCTGTATGTGAATGCTGTAGGCTAACTTCCCAGAGGCAATGTTTCGGTAATTAGAAAGCCTACAACCTTGTCTTTCTAGGGCATTGCCTTCAGTGGTCTGCAAGTACAAGGGAAACAGCTTTTGTGAGGTGGAGGTCTCTGTTGAAGGAGAGGGAATCATTGGGGAAAAGGGTGTGGAGCACTGTATCTTCAAAGAGCATGCCATGGGGCAGGGCATGAAGCCATCCTTGCAGAGATTTGCTGTGAGAATGAGAATACAGCAGGCATGGGGAAAATGTGGGTTTTTGCTCTCAGAGCTCAGAAGACTGGAGGCACCTGTGGTTGATCACAAAAGGAGTTCAGACCAGCAGCCACTGCCAGCACTGGCAGCAGCGAAGGATGATTTTTTTATCCATATATGGAAGCTGCGTGAGATTTCCTTGAAATGATTTTACTGTCTTTGAAAAGGGTAAGATGGATTTAATAATCACAGGAAGGACTGATAAATGTTTCTGTGGCAAAATCCACATGACGCCTCCATTAACGCCATATAAATTGAGGGATTTATCTGATGGACAGATTGAGAGGTGACCAGGAATTCATGGGCCCAGTAAGCTGAGGCTAGACAGGATGCAAGCTAAGGGCATAAAATCCCCTGTGCTCCTGGCACTTTTTTACTCTGTCTTTCAGTCAAAGTTTTTACCATAGTACTGATAAAACTCACTGAAAAAAACCTAACCAAAACCGATAATTGAAAGCATATAACTCCACTAACTTTTTGTTTTGGCAAAATCATGTTTTCTTTTGGAGATGCATATATTTTATTTAAAAATTTTCAATTATAGCTACTTATGACACCCTTAACTTGAGGCAGACAACCTGCTGTGTATGAAGAGCTTTCAGTACCGGGAACTACAACTTGCAGAATGAATATCAGGTAGTCACAGGAAACCCAGCAGCCATTGGAAGTCACTTATTCATTAGGGTAAAACAGCTGATTCCTTTGCTGATCCTTACCAATAATTAAAATGCATGAAAGCCAGGGATCTGGTTAGTGTAGTTTCTATCCAAAGGGCAAGATTAATCCTCTGTACTGGAAGCAGAGATTCACGTTTGTGTTTTTTTACGGTCACTGTACATGATCACAATGGCATATTGAATTATGTCATTACTAAGCATTTCTCAACAGAACACAATTTACCCTTGAACTTTTTTTCATTTGTGTTTGACAACTGAGATGTTTCCTTCTCTTCTTTTTTGTTATTAAGGGAAAAATGCCACCTTCTTGAAAAATGTTTCTTATGTGTTTTTCATCAGAGACCAACAATCATTGTTTATGACCTTGGATTTTAATTGTAAATCCCAAACCATCATTTTGGAAACTTTATGAGTTTGGAAATAAACCTTGTGTAAATTTTCTGTGCTTGGAATCTGAACAGTTATTTTAGCAGCAGCTGATGTTTGGTCCTACATATGTATGACCTTAATCTTTTAGCTTCATGCTGAGAATATAACCAAGCAACCTGCTGGCTTTCAGGCTCTCATTATTATAGCCTTGATTGTCTCTACATCCTTTGGCTGAGGAACGGAGTCTTGAAATTTCTTGAAAGTCGCTCAAGTGATTCCTTCCATCCCCTCCTGGCCAAAGAGCTGAGTATTGACTTGATGATAGGGTTTGAGACTGTGCAGTTTTGCACTGGATTGTAAAACATTTCACTTACAAGAAATTAAGCCAAATTACAGAAAAAGCAAATCACATAGCATCTCTAAGTGCAGCATTCACAGAAAGGAGTCCCTCTGTCCCAAAGCTAGCAATATTGCTGCAAGCCAGCAGAAGCATGTAGTTATAGACAGTGCTTTGGGAGAATAAAAGTCCCACCACAGACTTCCTATATAATTTGGGCAAGTCACTTTTTAATCTCCTTCTGCCTCAGTTCCCCATCTTTAAGGAACAAACCACAATACTTTGATTGTCTTGCCTGTGTAGCTTTTTGTGGTATAGACTGTCTCTAGCTGATAGCACAGCACTTAGTACAGTGGAGTTATGACCAAATAGTGTTTCCCTAAAGTATGGCATGCACTTGTTCTTGTCACAGCAATGTACATGTTCTTAGCCAGATAGCCAGAATCCAGAGCTTTAGAGATCCATAGTAATGCTATGACAGAGGTTTTCTCTCGCCACCTCTGTACAGAGCAGACTGACAGCAGTTAGCATGTTTCTTTCATCCTCCTGGTTGCCCTTTTGCAGGAGTTAAAGGGTTCTCTCAGTCTGAAGGCTTATTGCACAGGAAAGGCCAGAGGCTAATAACAGCATCTTGAGGTCCCTGTTGTGACCAGTAGAGACCTTTAGATGGAATAATTTTGATGAACTTCACGTGTTTGTAGTGTTGACATTTACTTGGAGCTAGCTTCCTTGACTCCTTTTACAGTTATTGCAGACAAACAGACACTTCCAAGATGGGATTCATCTGTCCTATTTTAGGTTACTATTTTAGGGTGAGATAAATCATCGCCTGGAGTTTCCTATTTCTTTTCATTGACTACAAAGAGAGTCCAATTACTTCATGTGCGGTCTTCTACCCTGTAGATCTGGACTTCAGTGGTGCTCATACAGCATCTATGGACCTCACCACACCTTCCCAGCAAAGTCAGTAGCACCATCTCAATTATTTTTTTTTTCTTGATGGGAAACTGAGCAGTGATATGACCACAGTGTTCAAGGCCACCAAGCAGTTTTATATTGACCCAGTGCTTGATACCTTGAGTACAGTCAGACCCAGAACTGCTGTTTTGTAAAGCTTGGCACCACTCATTTGAGGCAGTCCATGTTTAAAACTGCTGAATACTTGAATCTAAAGATCTTAGATAAGCTACTCTAAACTAGAAACACAAGTTACACCTCATAATTGATGCTTATCATACTTACAATGAGTTTTAAATTTTAGGAAAAAGAAATCACCAAAGGCACTACAATAGCAGCTAAAAATGCCACCTGAATTACGTTCCCTTAGACATGTGGTACCTGGTGTTGAGTGAGAACTCCTCTGAGTAATTTCTAAACCAAATAAAAAACCTACTGTGTCTGCAATACCTGGCTATCACAGCTCTTAAGACAGATAATTCTTAATTGCCAGGGGATAAACAGAAGGATTAGTAAAGATGATGTAATGTGGCATGTGTAAAATAAAAATGACAGGAATAACTGAGTAACTGTTAATAAGTAATCAGCTAGATTGTCGGCAGCACGCTATCTAGCTGATGAAAAATTAGCTGCTTGAAGCACAGTGTCCATTCCTCGGGACAAGTCAGAGCAGAGCAGCCTGTGGGAAAGGCACTTTCATGTGGTTTCTCTGAATTGCTGGAATGGATGTGACTAGTTTCATCATTCGGTGAAATCTGTCTGGTGGATGAGATAAAACACGCATAATCTTTGCCACCTATTACACGGCTGTTTCAGAGCATGCTTCTAGTAATCGGCAGAGTGTGTCCCTTTGTGGAGACTGTTAATGACAAGTACCAGCATCTTGCAAAGCTTAGGTGATGTAAGATCCAGTTCTAGGCATTTGCACTCTTGGCAGGTTTCTGCAGGCCAAGTACTGAGCACTACTGCAGTTTCTGCAGCCGTGCTCCTCTGGTGTGAGCACTGCTTGCTGTGATCCTGCAGCTCTCTGTTTTGGCAGAGTGTAATGCTTTGCATCCTGATCTCAAGAAAGGCCTCTGAAAACACAGAAGTGACTTAAGGAAACACAGCAGCTTAAATGAGAAGGCTGCAGCCAGTTTAGAGACAGCTACTTCTCTCCAAGATCTCTGTCTTGCTCCTGCTGCTTCCTTCCACTACGCTTCTCCTTTCTGGCACATCCTAGTTTCTCACTTTTCTCTTTCACTGTTGTCATCTTGCTTCTTTTCCAGCAACCTCCCTTTATTCTCTTTCAGCTTTCTGAGCACAATTTTAAAGCATTCTTGGACAAAGTCTAATAAGTATAGATAGCCCTCTGAAGGTAATATCATAAATAAGCCAATGTAGAGGCCTGGTGTGGAAGCAGATTGAAGTTTTTTCCAACTTGGTTTCATCTCTTCATGTTGTCTGAACCTCTCGGTGTCAAACCCTTTAATTGCCCATAACAAATTCAAAACATGTTGTCCAGCATCAAATAAATACACCAAAGGGGTAAACTTAACAAAATATTACAAGTTGTTTGACACTAGGATGGGCAAGAGAAAAGAAAACATCATCTGGAGGAAAAGCTACAATCTGAGATCAAACCATTAGATAGAGAAGACACAGAAGCTCTTCTATAACCAAATTGAAAAATCTAATTTGAACTGACAATCAAACATCAGGCATAAATCTGTAGGAAGCTAGGCACTGTTTGTGTCACAGAACCACTTGTTTACATCTTTAGCAAGGGAAGGAACGAAGAAAAGAGAAGAAGTTGTGGAATGAGGTCGAATAGAATCAAAAGTCATTCTAGATGCATAATGCCCATTATTTAAATTAATTTCACTTTTTGTCTAACTCCATTGATGAAATGTGTTATGTAAATCAAGGGAGAATCATGCTTTTTATAGTTCTTTAGAAAGCTAATTTCTTCTCATCCTTGAAGAATGATGTCATCAGATTTGAGATTTCATATTAAAACCCCCACATGTTAGGGTAGGGAAAGGGGAAGGCCTTAAGCTTCTATATAGATTTTGTTTCTGATTCAACAACAGACCGTGCCAGTGTAAGCTTTTTAATGGTCATTAGGATTCTCCTAATTGTGAATCCTAAGTAACCTCATCTCCCTGTAAAGACAGCAAAAGCTGATAGCCTGATGTTGATCTGGGATGTAATTATACAATGAAGACAGCTGAGCCTATAGTGAAACTTTATGACCTGTCTTGCCACTTACTTTTACTCCTTACTCTTACTCTTACTTCTATGCAGCTACTACACCCATGTATATGCACATATTTATTCACATAAACTCTTAAGTAATAATATAAATACAATAAAAAGTATATATAAATACAATTTGCAAAGTTGAGTTTCCAAGAGTTAATGGCACAATTAACAATGTTTTGTGTGGCTTTAATCAAGTCCCTAGATGTGTGTGTTTGATGACACTAATTATTCAGAGCATCTTTGGCTCACTTAGTGTGTATACTTGTTTATTTACTCTGGCTACTCTCACTTTTATTCTATTCTTATTACTTAATGTATTTATATATTTTAAAAAATCTGATTAACAGCACACTAATCAGATTTTCGTGTGGATTCCTCTTTCATGCTCATCATTATTTGACAATATTCCCAGATTTCTAACACAATGTTAGTCTTTGTGATGGGTTGACCTTGGCTGGCTGCCAGGTGCCCATCAAGCCACTCTATCACGCCACCTCCTTAACTGGACAGTGGGAGAAAACGTGATGAAAAACTTGTGGGTCAAGATAAGGACAGGGAGATCACTGAGCAGTTACTGTCAAGGGCAAAACAGGCTCAGGGAAATTAATTTAATTTATTGTCAATTAAGCAGGGTAGGATAATGAGAAATAAGAACAAATCTAAAAATATTGTCCCCTCACATCTCCCTTCTTCCCAGGCTCAACTTCACTCCCAACTCTTCTGCCTCCTCCTCTGAGTGCTGCAGAGGGATGGGGAATGGGTGTTGCAGTCAGTTCATAACACTTTGTTTATGCTGCTCCTTCCTCATTACACCCTTCTCCTGCTCCAGCGTGGGGGAAGACAGTCATTAACAAACTTCTCCAATGTGGGTCCTTCCCATGGCCTGCAGTCCTTCACAAACTTCTCCAGCATGGGTCCTTTTGACAGGTGCAGTGTTTCAGGAATGGACTCTTTCAGTGTGAGTCCCTCATGGGGTCACAGCTCATGCCAGAAAACCTGCTCTAGCATGGGCTTCTTCCCATGGGCCACAGTTCCTGCCAGGAGCCTGCTCCAGCATGGGCTCTCCACAGCCTGCATATTCCTTCAGGACATATCCACCTGCTCTGGTGTGGGGTCCTCCATGGTCTACAAGGTAGCTATCTCCTCTACTGTGGTCTCTCCATGGGCTACAGGGGGACAACCTGTGTCACATGGTCTTCACCATAGGCTACAGGGTAATCTCTGCTCTGGCACCTGGAGTACCTCCTCCCCATCCTTCTTCACTGACCGTGGTGTCTACAGAATTGTTTCTTTCACATATTCTCACTGTTCTGTCCCAACTGGTGTTGCACAGCTTTTTTAACCATTTCTTAAATATGCTATCACAGAGGCACTATCAGCGCCTCTGGCTGATAGAGCGCCTCTTGAGCCCAAGAGACTTGGGCTCAGTTTTGGTCAGTGGTGAGTCTGTCTTGGAATCATCTGGAACTGGCTCTGTCTGACATGGGG
Source organism: Ibycter americanus (assembly GCA_035590275.1). NCBI lineage: Eukaryota > Metazoa > Chordata > Aves > Falconiformes > Falconidae > Ibycter > Ibycter americanus. The sequence goes on from JAVJGI010000062.1 coordinate 60,399,356, forward strand.
ACAGCTTCTGGTGTCTTGTCA
>JAVJGI010000062.1:60399476-60425370 GCA_035590275.1 Ibycter americanus
GGTCAGTGGTGAGTCTGTCTTGGAATCATCTGGAACTGGCTCTGTCTGACATGGGGACAGCTTCTGGTGTCTTGTCACAGAAGCCACCCTGCTAACAAAACCTTGCCATGTAAATCCAATACAGTCTTCCTCTGTCTTCTCCTGGTGTCTGAATTTTCCCAAGCTCCTCTTCTATCATAGTGCTTCATCTAAACTCTGGGTTAACGAGTTCCCACATCCCCACTTCCCATTTCTGCTCTCCACTATACCTTCTGGTTCTTGCTTTATCTGGTTCCACTGTCACTATGTGTGCTTATTGACTCATTTCCTTCATCTTCATAATGTCATTATGAGCAACCCTAGTTTTCCAAATCAGCCAGCTCTTTCCTAGATTCAAGCTGAATGCCAGCAGAAAATTGCTGCAAGCTCAAGAGTCTGGCACCCTGTTCCCACCTTGCACCAGGGGAGCTAACAACCCTCCATGAATAGCAGCATGCTCAGCTTTTAGTTTTTCTGGGCTAATACCTTCTTTTTTGGTGTAGTCAGCATGAGGAGTCGTGAGAGACTTGAACAAGCTTAGGTAGCTTTCTGCAAAAACAGGAATTATATCGCCCCAATCAGAGGCACCATGCCACCCACTAGGATTTTCAAGTCAGAGCTTCAAACCATGGAGGAGTTAGAGGGATACAAAGTGAAGATGTCAAGGACTGGAACAAACTGTCTCTCCCCCAACAATTTCATTTTTGGAAAAGGTTGAAGTATTGTTGAGGAAAAAATATATGATTTATAGCAGCCCGAGGCAAGCCCAATGCTTATAATTGGTTCAGCAAGGAGTCTAGGGTGAGAAGTGAGATGTGGACAGAGGGAACAGAGGCAATGTTCAACTTGAGAACTGACAAAGAAATGGTAGCAGATTGCCTGGGGGATGCCTGCTGTGGAAGGAAGGACTCTGAGCTCAGATGAAGAAATGGCTGAAGTCTGACAAAATTGTAAACAATAAAAGTGATGGTCCCACTGTGAGATGATTTGGGGGGTTGCTGGGGGGCTCAGGGCAATGATGACCCCAGGAGAGCACGTGGCCTGCTGGGAATATGTTGGAAGGCAGTATTTGGAACATACATCCGTGATGCCTGTCAGTGGACACTGGGTGGCCAAACCCTCCTCTCACCTGCATCCCAGTTCTTCTGTGGAAGGATCTGTGCATTCCCCTCTCGCCTGCAGACCTCAAACAAAATGTGAACTGCACAAAACTGATAGCGTAAGTATATCCTCTAGCAGGACACAATTCCACTAACCCCAATGATTTCTACTGGCTGTATCATGTTATCTACTCACACCCTGGTATGTATGATCAATTTATATTATTTTTTATTTTTATATGGATTATTTATAGAACTCTTAGTAAGCGCAGGGTTTCATTCATGGTTCACACAGTACAAGCAAATGAAGCAAGCAATGTGTTGTTTCCCAACATCATATTTGCCATGCTCCTGGGACTGCTTTTACATCCAACATGTAGTTCTATCTTTTGGTTTTTCAGTGAACAGAGGAGTCCAGTGTAAACTGTGTCTTTTTTAAGTCACTGTCCTTTGAACTTTAATTGCAGAATAACTGTCTCTTGGAAGTCCGTTCCACTGGATCCTGTCCATTGTCTTACTGTCAAGAATTAGTTTATTTGGAAATATTAATTTGTCTTACAAATGCAGTAGTTTTAAAGTGGAAGCATATACTCAGGTAAACAGATACAAGAATAACTAAGAAATACAATCACAGCAACCGGAATAAGAATAGGTATTAGGAATAGAAGATAAACCATGCTACAGTTATGTGGCTGTTGCTACTAAGTAGAGATATCAGAGGTAAGGTTATTACTAAAAAACCCCAAACTTTTTCAGAAAATGTAATTAAAAAGTCAGGTTACCAAAACCCTCAAGTCTGTCCTGCAATGACTGCATCTAATGACCATGGGATTCAGGCAGATTTTAGTGTAGGCAGCCTCAGGTGAAATGAAAACACTTTCTATAAGCACAATTATTAGGCAAGGAGAGCCAACATGCAACTAACAGAACATATAGGGAAAAGTCACAACGAAGTCTGGGCAGAAAGCCCGCTGGTGTTTCTCTTACTGGGTGTGTGAATTCCCTGCAGACTTTGCAACTCAAACGTGTTGCACAGCCAAGGCAAAGGCGTGAGTCAAGCTCCAACAAGTTCTCAGCAGAAGCACCCTTTCTCAGCCTGGCTGATGGCTGGCAGCAGCCCAGCACCGCGCACCAGCTGAGACTGCACTCATCCTGCAGGAATAGCTAAATTTTGGCTCAGCACTGGGGGGTGTGCCAGGACTGTGCTGGGGCACAGTGCTTCCCTCTGATCACCTCTGGGGCTGGTGGGACTCCTGTGCTTCCCTGACTGGGGCTAGGGTTGCCACATCACTCTGTGTGAAGGGACTGTCCTTTCTATTGCACCCCCTATTACTCCTGGTGATCGCCCCCCCATTACCAGGTATGGGAGTCCAGGCTGCCACGTGGCAGCCCAACGCGAGTCCCACTGGGGCTCAGCAGCAGTGCTTCCCAAATGCTGAGGTGGGGTCATTTATCTCTGTCGCTATTTAGGTTTTCTCACTTTCAGTGAGGAGAGCAGATGGAATAGTCAGCATCTGCAGAATCTAATAAATGCTAAGAGATACCAGGGGATGCGCCTGCTCTGAGAAGCTGAACAGATGTGCTAAAATTGAGCCGTATCCCCAGAAGGCTTTTCATGTTGATTTGTTTATTTTTTTGGACAGTATCAGTCAGACTGAATTGAGCTATCTGGATTTTATGTTCCTGGGAACCAGTTTCATTCACAGAGCTTATGCCAAAAAATAAAAATTATCTAAAACTAAAGATGATTTCTAGAAACCTTAAAGGCCAGGAGATGTCCGAGGACTGCCTTCTCTTCTGAGAAGAGGAAAATAGAGCTCAAGGCTTTGGAAAAATTGGGTCTACTTCTGAACTCATTCACTGGAAATTCATTAACTAGCCTCAGATAGTATCAGGACAAGTCAGAAAGATGGAAAGGCAGGCTTACTGTTGTGATAACCTGGTACATGAGCCATGAGGTGCTCATTTTACAGATATCAGAGGACATAAAAAATCTCTGGCCTGTGGGAAGATACTCTCAGAAATTAAATGAAATGTGTAGTCCTTATCCATTTAACGGAGATAATGGGAAAAAGAACACCAACAATGCTGAGTGCCGCACATTTCTTGTGGAAGTTCGCTCAGTAGGGAAGTGGCCAAAAGGCAAAATTTGAACAACAGTGGAGACATATGAGTGACGAAGACTGCAAATCAACTCTGTTACACACCATAATCTATTTAACTGCAACCAATATGCTAAAAGATGGGGTTATGCCCAAAAGGCCTACTTAGCTGTTTTCTTTTCCAGTCATCCAAATCCCTGCTTATTTGAGTATTTTGATACTCTCATGGATAGTATTTTACTGTACCTTGGTCGGCTTCAGTAGACATATTTTAATGGTATGAAAACAGAAATTTGATTTTTTCATAAATATATCTGAGACTTTCTTATATACCGTAAACCAGAAGCATTTGCCGAGGTAACAGGTTTGAATGGAAGCCTATCTAATTAAAGTCCTCTGTGTGTGAATTGAGACACTTATGCATGGTACTGCATAATATATCACAAACTAGAACACATTAGATATGAATAATTGACACAGCTGCTGTCAGTTTTACAAAAGAGTAAAAATCTTAGAGAAAATTATTTACTCTCATGACTAGAAGAATAACTTTTTCTCATGGAATTGAACACACATATGGGACTTGGGGAGATTTTCTTGTAATTCCCTCTTTTATGTGTTTTGCAGAGTTGCTTTGTTCACTGAGATTAGTGGGATAGTACAGGTTAAACCAGTTCTGGCCCAGTTGTTTAGCTTGTGCAGCACCTTCAGCCCACTTTGAAGGAACAGCGCTAAATTTATATACAATGGAGTCAGTTCATTTCTCATGTATCCTGCTTTTTCTCCCGTGTAAATCTATTTGATTATTCTAGAAAATATACAAATTACAAATATAAACTGTAAACATGAGTTACAAGTATAACTAATACAGACAATAGTATATGAATATAAGAAAGTACATACTATAATTAGGGTAACCTGACCATTTTGAATAGACGTCAGGAACTCAAACTATCTAATTGCAAGTAAAAATACATTCCAGCAATAAAAAATGTAAAATCAGAAATTCAAACTAGATTTCCAACAAGTGCAAATAACTACAATGAACTTTCTTTCCTAAGACAGTTCCAACAATGTATTTAGCAGTTGTCCAATGGCAGATATCAGACTGTCATTTTAAAGAAGTCTTTTACTTTAAAGAAGCCTTTTACTTTAAAGAAGCAATCTAAATATAAAGTGAGTCAGAATTTTTCAGCGCCATGGTTTTGGTGTGCCATTTTTGGAATCACGTAGGTTGAGATACTTGAAAGGAGTCTATATTCATGGGAAAAGATACTCAACACTATTTGAGGAACAAGTTTCCTTTAAGGTGTATCCAGAAAGGAAGTATTGAAAATTGAAATTCTTAGTGGATTGCTTTAAAGAAGCCTTACACTTTCCAAAAGGAATGGAAAACTTAAAAAAACGCATTCCCAGGAATTTCCATCTTTTCTTTAAGATGGGAAATGAGCTGTTCCCAGTTCTTCAAAATTTCTTTGAATTAACTGTGATATAAATGAGATTGAAACAGGATTTTCTAGTTATAACAGTTACACAGAGCTGCCTACAAGCTAACTTGAAGAATTCAGCCACCTGAGAAAAACCCAAGAAACTCCAAAATCCTGAAGTGAACCTTACTGAAGGCGGCTCTGTCAAAGCTGAAAAACAACTTCATGCCTAGAGAATCTACCATCAAAAGGACAGGCTCTTTCAGAAATGATTATCAAGGGTGTTACTGGGCCTTATTCTCATCTGACATGAATGACCAGCTTGTAAAAAACAAACATGCAAAAAGAACACCATAGGTACAGAATCAAGCTGTAGATCAGGATTAATTCCATCCACTGAAGTCACAAGTTTTAAAGCAATGAAAAGTCAAGCACATGTGCCACATTGTCCACTGCCTACAGCTTTCAAAGTGCTTAATGTGCTTTCTGAATGCATTCAAAATGCCCTGCCACTTGCCAGATAAAAGTTTTCTTATAAACCGGAACAGTGATGGGGTGTTGCTGCTACTCTAACATCTCATGAGACCAGTTCTTCTTGCACTGCATTGTATGCTACACTTGCAATGTACTGGACATCCTGTCAGCACATTCCAGTAATTTGGTGGCACAGCCAAAACTGGGAGAGAAAAGAAATAGGTATTAAAACAGGCAACAATATGAATCTGTTAGTTAACTTATGGCTCAGGATGTTTCTACACAAGAATGCTGGCACAAATTCCCTAAAAACTAGTGTAGCTCTGCCAACGCTGTGCAAGTGGTGCATGAAATTTTAGCGTGAGGGCTGTTCAAAGTAAGCTTTTGATTCAGGATTAGGAATGGTGAATGCTAAGCCATGGGACACCCCTGCAGTGTGCTCTACTCCACGGTCAGAAATACAGTGCAGTTAAAGAGAGGTCTGGGTCAAGAAAAGATGGCCTACATGATGTCATCTCTTTCTGAGATGATCTTGAAATGACCTTAGTTCTCTGAGGCAAGGGTGAATGTGTCTTTCCCCAATGATGCACTGTACCTATCTTTGTGCTCCTATTGCCAAGCCGGCTGGGCTGTGCTCAGTTACCATGCAGACCAAAAGCAACAACAGCCAGTAAAGTCTTACAGCTTCAAGACACATCTCTTCACAAGGCATCTTCCAGAAAGAAAATCTCAGCCTGCTGAAAGGAAGGCCTTATATCAAGAGTCTGATTCATTCCAGCAAACTTCATGTTATGCTCTCCCATTCGATGCTCTCCCCTTGCATTATCTCCAGTTGATCATCGAAACTGTTTTAAGTAGGGTATGCAATGATTTTGGATGCTGGCAAAATATTGCCCTGGAGACAAAATCTGAGAATCTCCTTTTTGATTTTGTGATTCAAAGTGCATCTCAAAGTTTTTCTGGCTCTTTCTATGAAGGCGTTTAACACAGACTTTCTCTGCTAAGAATGTTTTATTTTTGCAGGCACAATGAACATTTCTTTGCTTATGGGTGGAAAAAGGAGGCGTTCCAAAATGTTTACCAGAGAATAGCTGTTTACAAAACTAGCATCTTGCTTTTTGTCTTGGGTAACTTAGCATCCATAAATGGCAAGGAGATTGTTTCTGGTACTTCAAGTCCCTCTGCATTATTCATTAGGGAAGCTCAAGCTGAATAACTTTCTCTGGGACAAAGCTGTTGCTAAGCTTAAAGTTTGGGAGATCTAGTAATGCAGTATTGCTTATCCTTCTCCCCAGGAAACTCTTCCACTCACATGATGCGAGGATACCGTGACTTGGCAAAATCACGCTTCGTGCTACTTCCTGGATACTGGACAACAAGACAACTACGTGAAATGAAGAGGAGATTTATTAACCCTGCCACTTCAGCAATGAATCAAAATGAAAGGAAGAGGAGGCAGAGAGAGGGAAAGAACTGAGGGATAAAACTAGTTCCTCATGGCATCCTAAATACGGTATGACATGGCTTTTCCCAAAATGAGCAAGAAGAGAAAGCCCTAAGTATACGTGCATTTTGTAATGCATATAGCAGCTTGAATGACATATGCAACTTCACCTCTGCCAAATAAAGGTCCATCTTCTATTTGTCTTATTATAGGGTAAGCCACAACATTCAGGATGTTTATTGCCTTTTTTAGTCACTTTTCTACAGAGTGACTGAATGCATGATTTCCTCTGTTGCAATTTCACTTTAAGGAAATGAGGATTTCATTTTTGCACAGCAAAAGAAAACTTCCACTTCAGTGGAAAGCACTGAGGTTCAAAGCTGAACTACAGCTTTTGCTGGTGGTTAACTTTTGGTCACAGTGTTAGCAGTGTGATCATGAGAGCACAGTTTCCTAGCACAGAGGCTTTGGCAGGGGATGAAGGCTGAACTCAGCTGGGGAGGCATACAAGAAAGGTGAAAGGAAAAAAGAATTTGGAAACTGATCTGCAAGTAAGACATGTTGCAGAATCTTAAAGCATTTATGCAAAATTATAAAAAGTAGAACAAGACTCTGTCCCTGTGCATCAGTCCTTCAAGAAATTCCTAGATACATATAGAAGTAGAACAAGAAACAGTCTGGAATTAAGTCCAGTGCCACTGTATTGAAAGAAAACACAGTAAACAGTGAGTTAATTTGGCTGCAGTGATATGGAACTGTATGCCAAAGTACTACTCTGGTGCATTTTTCTTAGCGCTGATTCTCCAAGGGTGTTCTACCTCCCTTCTAACTTACACTGCAACTCTGAGAAATGGCCTTCTGTTTCAAAAACTCCCTTCAAAGGTTAGAGGCTCTTGGAAATGTACTTATTCTGGCATTGTCAGCAAAAAAATCATGGACTGAGTGAGCACAAAGACTACCTGTTGATCCCTAGAAATGGTTCCTCTGTGACTGTGGAGATATGCTGGCAGGTTTTTAGCAAGAAAGCTTGCACGACTTCCCCTTAACTAGGCTGCTTGTGCAGATAAAGGTATAAAGGATCTGCTTTCAGTGTTGTCAGTCTGAGACTGGACTAGTTTGTAAGCAATGTCTTTGGAGATCAGGGCAAATCATGCTCATAATGTATTACTCAGATGTACCTTTTATGAGACATATATATACTATAACATTCTTTAAAAAACAAGTATTTCAAAATCCTTGGTTGTCTGATTTTTGTAACATTGTGGTACAATTTTGCTTATTTTCTCATCTGCTTCTTGCCCCTCCTCCCCGACCTGCCGCCCCCCCCCCCCCGATAATTTTCCTGTGGATCTTGTGGGAAACACCTTTTAAGATTGTGATGGGAAATGGAATGAATTTCTTTCAGTTAGATATGTTCCACTATAGCTACTATTTTTTCATACAAACACTTTCATGTAACTAACTCATATTTGCAGAATAGTATTACATACACCACATATGTTAAAATAGCAACTTATTACTTTGATTTCTTTTTGGGCTCAGCTCTGGTCAGTTAAAGATTACTCCTTTTGTGCTAGAAGAATGATTCAATAATTGCAGTTATCTATCTTACAATAGGTATGATATTATTAATTATTTTGGCTTTATTGAACACAGAAAGTGTGCAAGTTCTCTGTCAGTGATTGTTATAATTAGTATTACATTTTGAATGAAAACTTTGATATAATAGGGATAAATTAACAAACCAAATCTGAGCAGTAGGTAACTGAATCCTGTGTTAATTTATCTTTGTTTATAGCCACTGAGTTCCTTTACAGCATAGTGCAATTCTTAGCACACTATGTTTTTTAGATTCACTTGTCATACAAGTTGTCTACAGTATGTTCCCATTCATCTTACGCATCCACATGTTCCTAACATGTAACCATATGCTGAGTGCCTGCATGGTTGATTGTATAAAACAGGTGTGTCCCAGGAATACAGTGTGCACTTAGGTGTCTTTATTTTGGAAAGTATGTTTTGCATTCAGTACTGCACATTGTGCATTTCAGCTCAAAGTCTGCAGTTCATGGGAATTCCTTTAAAATGCTGTTTATTAAATAATCCATCCGTATGCATTTGTTTCATTGGTTATAAGTGACTGGAAGTGATTACCAGTGCTACACAGCTAGTAGAATGCACGTATGATCAGTTCAGAAGAACTTTAACATACATATTTTGTCTTCGAGGCTTGAAATGACCTAAGAAAACTGGTCATGACATGTGAATTTAAGCATCATACTGACAGCACTGAAAACCCAATATTGGAAGGAAAATGGGTAAATCACGTCCAGTCCAGCTGAGATTTTTCTAGCATAGCTTAAGAATCATCACCAAAGGGCTCAAAGTCAGAATTTGTGTTTTTGGCCTGCCTCGACTCTATACAAACAGTGATGGCACTAAGGACTGGGGGAAAAGAGTTGTTTGTGTAGGACTGCTTCTAAACAGAATGCTTTTCAAACTTTTCCATGCAACATCAGCTGTTTTTTAATGATAATATTTTTATCTTTCACTAATCCACTTAAGGCAAGATGTAACATTCTTGTTCTGTTATTTTACTGGAATTCTTACTTAATTTATTTTGATGTCCCCACATCACTTCTTTAATCCAATTTCAGTCTGAACGGCAGCACAGTAAATGGTTTATAGTCATGGAAGTGGCTTGTGCCAAATTAGAAAAAGCATATTGTTGTTATTTTTGCAAAGCTGAACTTGTTAGGGAAATTACAGGGGTAATGCTATGACAAAATCAACCACTGAACCGTCATTCTTCTAGGTCCAATACTAAGACACTTTATATGGGCATACAAGGTCCAAAAATTGTTTAAAAACCTCAGCAGGAAAGAGCCAAGAGAAAATTAACATAGAGCAACAAAAATCCCTGAAGAGTGAGTTTATATTTCCATGTGTCCTTTATAGGAAATTTCTTTTGTAAGTTTTTGAAGCTTACGACAGACAAGGGATAGAGATGTTTTTACGTTGCAGAACTACAGCAGTGGCAGTTATCCCTATTCATCAGTTTATTCTGGTCACTCTGTAACCCCATAGTGTTCTTTCAGAAAGTGTGAATCATCCTAACCTAAAAAGAGCAACTACTTTAATTACATAGTTTCTTTGGACCCTAGAGATCACATTAAAGCCCTATGTTCATATGGTGTATTGGGTAGGATGAATATAATGAGAAGGAAATTTAGATTAATGTGAGCTATTGAGCACACTGCGCACCTTGGACATACCTGTATTTTCCTTGATGTTCACTTCCAGGTGGGATGAAGACTTCCCTGGAATTTCAGAAAAAAACATATGGAGAAGCATGTCTGGAGAGCAGGATCTAAAACACTGACAAAAATGATTTGTGAACAAAGAATAATGATGCCAGAATGGAAAAAAATTTTTTTTGAAAGATTTTCTTTTGCCAAAACTAACAGTCCCTCATTTAAATAATGATTCATGACATAAAACTGTATATTGTTAGTTACTGCATATAAATGATTACCTGTAGCTTTGTTATTCTGTTGTTTACAGGAGGTTGCATATCTGAAATGTACATGTAAAAATTTTTAATTACTCTGTACATGAAATTTTAGGTTAGCTCTGGAAAAAAGAGATCAGATATTTTTATATGGATATTTTCCTCACAGACTTGAGAAACTATGAGTTCTAAGGACTGGAATGTTAAATGTGTGTGGAGCAGAAAAAGCAAGACAGGGACATAATGGGATTTGAAAAGGAACAAGTTTGTTTGATATCATAGTAAAAGAGAGCATAGATGTGGTCAAAACTGCAGGCAAGTGAAATGATGACTTAAACATACAAGCAAAAACTGTCTTCATTAAAACCAGAAAAAGGGATGGTGTGCTAACCAAGGCACAACATAATTCAGGATGCTTCCAGGAGGTCATATAGGAATTCTCACTACCGTTATCCATATGTGAAGCTCTGATCATGGCTACAATTGAGCGTTGTGCATGGTGACATGCCAAAATGAAAGGCTAAATGTTGATATTTTCCACAGCAACTCAAAAAAGGAACATCATCAGGAATATTATGTGTTCTGTCTTAAAAGTGTCATTGGAGATATTGCAGCTAACAGCTAGACATCCCTGAGAAAATGTCAAAGACAGAGGCTAAAATTTGAGTTTGAATGGAAACAAATAAGGCTGAAGTAAAAAATTTGTTTTTGTGAGATAATCAGTTGAGATGCTACCTGAATATGGTTTTGTGGAGGAGATTACCACACAGGAGAAGAGGAGGTGATGAAGGACAAGAGAAGACATAGACATCAAAGGAAGAGGGAAAAGGGGAGTAACACAAAGAACCTTAAGGAAAAATTGCAAGTAGAAGGGCAGCTAAGAAAGAAAAGAAGCACAAAATCCAAGGAGGAAGAGGACCTAGAAAAGGAACACTGCTGATGTTTACAACAGCAGTCGGTAGGTCAGGAAGAGAGAAGAGGCACTAGTGCTTCTGAGCTTTGGTGCATTAGCAACTTTAGATGTCAAAACCTTAAAAGACTACCAGATTGGGAAGTATCTAGGATTGAAGAAGAACTCCAGGCACTGACATTGAGATGGAAACTGAAAAAGTAAAAGAAGATGAGGCTAAAGCTGATGAGCTAAGCCAATTTAAAGGTGACATTTTTAAGATGCAACAGAGTAATAGCCTACCGTGATAGGAAAAAGTGGGAGGAGAGTCAAGGGTTAAGGGGAAGAATATAGGACTGTTGGGAAAAATCTGATACTGTACCTGTCTGCTGTTTAATGGGAAGGTATACTGCTCTTTTGGGAAATACATCAAGAATAAACCATATAAAACTACGTTTTTTTAAAAAAATATAGTGATTCATTCTATATAAGAAAGAGATCATAGTTTTATTATCCAGCTGCTTACCAGTAGCATAAAGCTGGTTCCCATTATTTTTCATGTTCTCTTTTACCACTTTCTCCCTCTTCTTAAAGTGTTGCCATATGCTATACACCTTATTTTCCTGAAAAACTTATTACTGGAAACCCAGTGGCATATGTGCAATGTTAAATGCTGATGCCATCCTTTACCTAACACATAAATATATAACTACTGACTCTATTCTGAACAGGAGCTGCGAACTTGACTTTGCTTAACATCTCTGAAAATCAAGTCACTCTTTGGGATGCCTAAATGTGGACTTAATTTTCTAACTGTGGACATTTTGGTAGCATTTTTAAATGTGTTGAAGAGTAACTTCCAAAATAGCTTTTAGGAAATTAAACCAAAGATTAGATGAAATTTAGATTTTTGAATTCAAGGTGGCAACCCTTTCTCTGCCTAAACCACGCAGATGTCTGAGATGCCATTTAAGCAATTAAACTTTATATGTACTTGGAGGGTGCTAGTGCATCTGCCCATAAGCTGAATGTCTAGATGCATATTTTCTGCCTGTGCACATTTTGGGGTTTATGAATGCAGTAAGGATCCCAGTCTAGAGTGCATTCAGTGGTTGTGAATGCCGCCTTACAGAGGCAGAGTCAAAGAGGAAAGACTGGTGGCAGTGCTGCTGCTGCACATTCTGATACAGATAAAACAGTAGGAAAGAGCTGTAGGCTCTGGTCTTTGCTCCCTGAATTGTTAAGGCAGTTTACTTTAGTCAGACACTGGACAAAGCCCCGAAATGATCCAGAGCACTAGGATTCCCTATTTCCAGCAGCATGCTTTAACCACCAAGCTCCCTCTTGTTTACTCTTCTTCTGGTCCCATGACTCTGTTAGTCCTGGACAGTCTTGGCCACGGTTGAAAGAAACAGTTGGAGTTTGCTTCCACCACTGACATATTACCTAGCTTTGCTACTTCACAGATGTTGACTATTTGTTGATTTGCTGAAAGCCTTTAGAACAACCTCATTTGCTTCCCTTCTTCTCTTTTTAAAGTCTGAAGTTGGACTGCTAAATTTACACACTTTATGCAGCAGGGTATGTAGATGATTAAGAGTCTAAAAACCTGCAACCGGGGAAGAGATGTTGAGTATCTTTCAAGATCAGAAAACATCAGGAATCCTAAATAGACATTGGAGCTAGATTTAGTTTGTGTGTCATTCAACTTAAACTTACAGCTTCTGATTTTGCTTTCCTTTCCCCCTGGTCTAACTAGATATGTGGCCCAGATGTGTATAAAGCAAAAGAAATTAAGCAGTAATTGAAAAAAACCCTAGGAAATCCTGTTCTGTTCCTCACTGGAAATCTTCAAAATGAAAACTCAGATGTAGCTCCCACATGTAGGCCCAGGAGCTTCAAACGTGAATCTGTTCAGCCGAGTACGATCCATTTAATTCTGATCTGTTTTTTATTTATCCAGTGCAAGAATCATCTAGTGAATATGTTCATGGACTTGTTTTATTAGCAAATAATTCTTCTCTCAGTTGTTTACATTCCTATGTGGCCTGTTTTGTCAAAAATATGCAACATTTGCCAACTGTGCTTCTTGGAATTTCATAATTGCACTCTGATTTGTTTCTTCTCCTATGTCTAAGCATTTTTTTAAATTCAAAAACCAAAAAACAAAGAAATGAACTGGCTTAAAAGGGCTTGTTGACATCAACATCTATATGTTTTGGGGGTAACATGAGACCAAAACAACATGAGACTAGATGGAGTCAGTTTCATTATTGACCACTATATTTAGAAAGAAGTGAAGGAAGTGTCTCTGCATTGTGTGGACTTCACCTGTGGAATCCATTTCTGCAGGAAATAGTTCTAGTCAAATATTACGGCTAACCTTTAAAAAAAGGATGCAATGTCTAAGAATAACATCTGTTGTGACAAATGTTAAGAGTACTTCAATAGACTGATCTCATTAAAAAACATTGTAAATAACATTTTACAGTCTGGGAGGAGTATGGTTTTGTTTTGCTTGCTGGCTTTTATGACAGTGAAGGCCAGGCTAGCCTCAGGAGAGGCACGCAGAACCACAGGACGGCTAATGGGGGAAGGCCCCTTGGCGATCATGCAGTCCAACATACCTGATTAGAGCAGGGCTGCCCAGAGCAGGCTGCCCCAGATTGTGTCCAGCTGGGTTTTGAACATCTCAGAGAACAGAGACTCCACAACCTCTCTGGATAGCCTGCGCCAGTGTTTGACCATCCTCACTGTAAAAAAGGTATTTCTCATGTTTCAATGGAATTTCCTGTGTTTCCCTTTGTGCCCATTGCCTCTTGTCCTGTCAGTGCATACCACTGAGAAGGGCCTGGCTCCAACTTCTTTACTCACCCATCATGTATCTATGCACAGTGATAAGGTACTGCTGTGCAGGCGTCCTGCCACCCTTGCCTGATTTCCTGCTCATGGGAATGGACCACTTCTGAGCATAGAGGAGGTGATCCTTGAAATTTTCCACCACTCTTCTGGACCCCTCTTCAGGGCTGAATCCCATGGGATTCTTCTAAGAAGATCCCTGTATAGCCTAAAACCTGCTCTTCTGATGCAAGGGTGGTGATGTTGCTTTGTCCCTTGTATTCTCTTCTTGAAATCTGCCATCTCAAGGCTGCCCCAACCTTGGCATTCCTGAAAAGCTCCTCCTTGTTTGTTAGTATGAGGCCCAGCAGAACAGGTCCCCTCATCATCTCCTCAGTCACTTGTGTTAGGAAGTTGTCCTGGATTGCCTGTGCTCACTGCGCACTACGTTGTCCTTGCAACAGGCCTCCTTGCAGGGCCTGTGAATGTGAGACTTCTTTCAGTGGTCTGAAGAAGGCCTCATCTACTTCTCCTTCCTGCTCAGGTTGTAGCAGATATCCTCTATGACCTCACCCCTCACAACCCTCACCTGTTCACTAATCCTGACCCACAAGCTGTCAGTTGGCTCACCATCTGGCCCTAGGCAGAGCTATAGGCATTTCTCCTGCTCTCATGTGAAGCACAACTCTGCCTCTGTGCATTGCCCACCCCAGCCTGCCCTTCCCAAAGCACCTGTATGGGTTCCTGGCAGTGCTCCAGCCATGTGAGCTATCCCACCACAGCTCCCTGATGGGCCTGCAGACCTGTGACTGTACACAAATCTCAAATTCCTGCTGTTTGTTCCCCTGGGTGCATGTGTTAGTGTACAGGGACTTCAGAGAAGCACCCAACAGTGCTGATTTTGCAGAAAAAGTGAGGGTTTCTGCAACTCTATCAGCACTTCTTTATTTGTGTGTTGACACTTGGAGTGGGCCCCCTTTGGACCTATTTTGTTGATTATGAAGTGTCTCCTGACCACATCAGTTGGCACCCTTTGCTTGCCAACCCCATCCACCATTTGCTCACTTGATTGTGGGTCATCATCTTCAACCCCTGCCATTCCTAATTTAAAGATGAACTCATCAGTGTGGCCAGATTCGTGGCAAAAATGCTTTTGCCCCACTCGGCAAGGTGGATCCTATACTTTCTTAGCAGTCTTCAGCCTTCAAAGAGAGTCCCATGGTCATAGAAATGGAATCCCTGATGCCAATACTAGCTGTGCAACCAGTTGCTGTCCCACAGGATCCGTGTATTGCTCTTCAAATCTTTCCTCCTCACTGGTAAGTCAAGGGAACTTCTTAAGCCCCTTTCATGTTCCTCAGGGTTTTTTTAAAAGATGAAATTACCTTTCTAGAAAAACAACACACCATACTAGCCACTGCTTGAAAGATGCAAACTGCGACTTATAAAGAGAAAATAGATCATGCCACTTGAAAGAAACTGTACTGTTATTGTGCTTCAGGCCTCATTATTGGTGACTCCTGGTGGGCAGGGGCCACAAGGGACAGCGCAGGCAGAAGTTACAGAACCACAACCATTTATTACTGCAGGAGAGCATCTTTTTCTCCTTTCTGCTTCCTGATATTTCAAAACCAGTTTCCCGTAAAAAGGAAGAACCACATTTCCACAAAGCTCTTGTTCTGGAGGGATTCACTGCAGGTACACAGCACAGTGAACCTTCTTTATGACTTTTAATTAGCACTTCTGAAAGGTTTTGGATAGGTGGAAAATAAAACAAATTATACAAGCAGAACCAGTAACGCCTATGTCCCTTCTTTCCTCTTTCCCTTCTTCTGACACCTTGTTAAATCCTCCCACTGTACTGGGAGTTCTTACTTCTACATCTCACAACTCTATTAGTCCCTGTTACATCCCTTCACCCTTCCACAATACACACATCCTCCTCCTTTCATTGTTTTCCTCCATTTTAGGGCTTTGTCCTGGACATTGTCCTCATGGACAAAATTATAAAAGGAGATGGTGAAAACAGGAGTAGTCCATGAAAATCCTTTCTTGGAATTTCACATTCCCCTACCATTTGGGTGACATTCCACTGAACTTATGAATATTCTTTACAATGGAAGACCTACAGATCTCAAGGAAAGAGTTGGTCTGTTGTTTCCAAGCATCATGGATGGTTACCTCCACTTGATCCCCTGCCCTTTGCACTCTCAAATGCATCTCCAGTATATGCTCCATTGCATGTACTCTCTGGAATCTGTAAGAGTAGTGCCTTTGGAATAAATTTCTAAAAACATCATACCTGTGAGTTGGCTGGGCCATCAGTTAAATTTCCATGTTGAAGTTTTGGGAAGGCAGGAAGGTAACATAACTCTTTTTCTACCATACCTCGAAGTGATCTTAGTCTTTCCTCTTAGACAATCCCAGATGGAAACAATGACTCCGACATTCCTTGAAAAGGGTCAGTGGAGGACACGGAGGAAAGGCAAACGTGAAAGGAAGCTATAGCCGAGGACATGATCATGTTCAAAGAGGCTTAATATGCAGTGTGGATGAAGCCATAGAAAATAATTTCATTGACTTTATGCCTACAAAATAGGCTTTTCGGGGCTTCCTTAGCCTAAATTGACTATACCTTCTTTAATTTTTGATAAGCAGTGGAAAGCATTTATGTTTTAAAACCACTTTGAAGTGTGGGATTTTTTAGCCAGTATAGCCTGTCAGAAAGCTTTTGTATTGCACATTTTAATCCCTGAACATAAGGGGACTCTGTTACAAGTGCTTGGTTTATTTGAACAGAAATTTGTACAAAAATTCAACACGAAAATGACCTTACAAATCCCTCTTTACTAGTAAACCTTTTCTGTTGTTTCTAATGAGTATTTTCTGAAAGTTCCCACTTTGTGTTTCCTACACTGTCCTGTATGCTCAAAACAAGCTGGCAACTGGTGTGACTTCTCTTGTCAGGCCTGGTGGTAATCTTGACAATTATGTGCAGAAAATAGAGATATTTTTTTTTTGTTATGAAGATTTGCACTTTTTGCACTTGTGAAGTATGAAGTCAAGGTGTTATTTATAATACAGCATTCTTCCAAAGGCAGCTTTGGGAAAGCAATGCATTCTCTGTTAACTCTCAACCTGCTTACTGAGACCTTACTTACTTTTTCCTTACTTGGGAAAATATTTAAAACAGAAATAAGGATAACTTTATCATTAGCGGCAATGAACTTGAATTCTCCAAGATCATGAAACCATGGAGGGATTGTTGAATAAGACACAGAATCTTCATCCTGCAGTAAATTGTGTGTGGTTTTGACCACTTCTTCTCAGGTCTTTTTTTTTTTCTTCTTTTTTTCTTTTTTCACAGAAACAATGTCCTGCTCTAAATAAGTGCTTACATGAGCCAAATGCTTTGTAAATGGTGAAATACCACAAAGCAATAAAATAACTGACTACAATAATTTAAAAAAAAAGTTTAGGTATCATATTGATGTAAATCTAGGCTGTGGTAATCCAATAAGAATTATGTTAACATAAAATAAAATTACTTTTTGTTCCCATTCCCAGACCGGAGGAATGCTTAGCCTGCTGATTTAGCCAGTTGTGGAGCAGGCTGGTCAAGGTTGACACATGGGGGGAATACAGTTGGAGGAAACATCTAGGCTTGACTTATCTTTATATTTTCTAGCACTGAGGGAAGGCAGAGCCAGATCTAGTCCAGGACATCTAGAACACATTCATTCAACAGGAACATAAGACTGGAGGGAATCTCTTGGGATCAGTTTACGTGCTTAGACAGAAGTGTCTTAGGCCATCCTGGACATCTTAAGCATCCTTCCTGGTCTCTGCCTGCCATCCCAAAAGGTTTCCTGCAGGTCATAAGTCTTGTATGCTAGTGTCGTGAGGATGTGTCAGATAGCCTAGCATGTTTACAATGACATTTGGTCTCTATGGTAGGGCAATTGAATTGCTCCCCTAATAGCAGTACATCCAGCTGAAGCTGCTATTAGAATTCAGTTCCTAAATTGCCTAAGCCCCATTTAAAACTACCCAGATTTTCTGAGTGTATCCTAGAGACTATTCTGTGTTCCTGGTGGCTCATATAATGAAAGAGAATGTAGACTTGAGTTATTCTGATGAACCTGGACTAATTTTCAGCTGCAAACCCCACTTTTTTATTTTGAAAGAAAAAAAAACCTTTTCAGCTCAATTAACTTCTGACTGTTAGTACGAACAACTCTCGTCTTCCTAATGTTCACACTCTTCTCAGTGTAAGCATAAATATAGACAAGAAGATGACCTTTTCTGACCTTGTTTTGTTAGACTAAGAAAAAATTGTCTGGAGTCTTTTCATAGATGGGCTCTCCAACTTTCAGAGCATCCCAAGAGCCTTTTATGAATCATGCCTGACCTCTATTATGTTGAGCATGGCTGGCCACAGCCATGCAGTTTTACCAAGTCCTTGCAGATTAACGTTAACAAACTTATTCACTCTAGAGTTGCATTAGCATTTTTCATATCTTAAAACAGTATTCAGAGCCAAGCTTTTCTCTTCTGTCTTTTCTAGCCCTATAGATAACAAGTGGTGCACATTACTGACAGGGTGGGAACTGGGTTAGTTCTTTACAAAGACTCAGAAGGAGTATATGGCGACATAAAGAATCAGTACTCAGAAACACTTTCCTAACTAATTTTATGCATATTACATGTGCTAAATGAAACTCTGTCTGGAGGCTTAGCACAGTGAAGTCAATGACGCTCAAAAGATATTTCTTTCTAGAATAATAATGTTCAGTGTGACAATAAATGTAATTAACTCCTTCCTCAAAGTTCCTTTTAATGACTGGTCTGTGCAACTTCAGGAAGTAGTTTCATCCATTTAATATTTCACGGTGAAGTTCAAATTTCATATATTTTATTGAAATTATATATAATTTATTTTTTTAGGTTATCTCAACGTGATTCTAAGAAACATTTTCTACGAGGTAATAACAGTAAGCCTGGCTTTCCCTCTGTTGTTCTGCTGTCTGCTCAGAGGATGTCTAGGAAGGTCACACACGGCAGAAAACTCTTGACACTTCTTTATCTTCAACTATTTCAAAGAGTGAAAGACCAAAGATATAAAGAGTTCTCAGACATCTGCTTGAAATCTTCCTTTTTAAATGAAGAATGAAAAAAAAAGAGGCAGCAACTACATGGTTTTCTGGTTTGTCTTATGACAGTTCTGATGATAAGCAGTGTCTGTCTGTATGTCACCTGTTTGGTTCACCTACCTCATGGGAAAGGTAACAGTGATGGCATTTGTATATTTAGGTCTTAATGTGGCTCAGGAACAGTATATACTCAGTGATTGGCCATAACACTCAATATTAATCTTGTAGTGGACCACACTCTGGACTTTGCTATGAATTTTTGACAAAAAATTGGCACCTGTTAGTACTGACCTTCAAGTGTTTTTTTGGCATGGAAATCAACACTGTTTATTCAGACGCAGCTCTCTGGCTTAAAAGAGAAGCCTAAGCTATTTTTATAATTGTTAAGCTTGTGTTTGCAAACAAATATTGATATTCTGTCACACAGATACCATGAGCTGCTGAAATGCTTGTGTCACTTCTTGTACAGAACACTCACAGCTATTCTGGCACTTACCCACAGGATTTATAGGCACTTCTTTCTGACATATGAGCTTTGCAGTGGATAAAGCCACTGCAAATTGTCCTGTTCTATAATCTTGCTAAGACCCAAACAGAGAGAGTTTATTGACCTTTAAGTGTATAACAGATTAAAAAATCTGGCAGTGACCATAAAACTGATAAAGTATCATAAAATGTCATCTAGTGCCATAAAAAACATGTCAGAGAGCAAATAAAAGCCTATTTAAGGTTATGCACTTAGTCACCCACAAGAGATTTTCATGAACTTGTAATTTTTATGTGTATGTCTTTTGGTGAACTTGATAGGACAAAGGAATAAATTCAACCAAAATCTAGATGGAGAGATAAACTAACGAGTATATTCCTGCTATATTTTCCAAGCAGATGCTATGTTCTCTCCCATTTCTAATATTTCCTTGTTTTATATGAGAACAGTGTGCTTGCACCTGGGGAAGTCAGTCTTATCAAAGTCTCCTCAGGTGACACCAACATCTTTGAATGGAGACTTCCACTGGTAGCGTTTATCTGGTCTAAGAAGGATGCTTCGGTATTTGAAACTCTGCTGCCAAAAGCACAAGGGTTCTGTACACTTCATGCCATCTTGATCATGGGAAATACACAGTATACAATGTTTATCCTGGTAGGGCTTAACTTCACTTGAAGTAACATAGGTATTTCTAAGAAATAGTCTTTTCTTCATTTTTTAGTAGATTCAGCTTACTTGAAACTATTCCTCTTTTTTTTGTCATTCTCTGGCCTTGCTACTAAGTGCACCTTTTTTATTATCCATAAACCTTGTTTCTGAGAACCAATGAAGAATCCTCCTGAGATTACTAACTAAATATAATAACATCAGTTCCTGCAGAAAGATATGCTAGAATTTGCTAAATGTTAGGAATCAATCCTTTAGTAGTGCTGGACTCTTGATGAGACTTGAAATTTTTGATGACTAAGGAAATGTATTTAGATCTCAGCATGTGATATCCAGAGAGATGCAATTTCTGTGGTTTGAAGGCTACCTTCCCAGACTGCCTTCTGTTCTAACCCACAGATATCAACCATTCAAGCTGCAGCCTGCATACTTCCCAGTTTAACAAAATGTTTTGTTCTATCTCACCTACAAAGGCTTTGCAGATTCTGCAGTTTCATGTACTTTTTTTTAGTTTAAAAAATGCTTTCCTAGACTCCATATCTACCACATATACATAAATTAAACCTTAAAAAATGCAGTAGTCTTCATCAGCCTAAAATAGTGATTTGATAATCTTGGTCCCGTATCAGCCACTTAGCCATACAGCAATGCTGTAAATGTCACAGCTTTTTTCTGTGAAACCAGTTTCAACACTGGATATAGAGGAGAACAAAGGAGGAAGATCTGTGAGTACAGCAGTTCACAAGTGCTCTAGGGAAGAAAAAAAACACAGAGGAAAAGGGGAGGAAAAACAGAGAAAAGAACAAAACAAAGGCAAGAGGAGAGGGAGACAGGCACTCTCCAGGCAAAGTGCTTGTACTCCAATACACTGTGTTCCCCATTGTAAGGTGGTGACTATGAAACTCTGCTGTTGCACAAATCATAAATAACTGCCATTTAAGTCATGCAGTCTGCTTTTACTCCATCCAAATATCTCAGTCACATCTGTGGGACGTTTACTGTGAGCCAAGGCAATCCTATAGGTCAGAATTTACATTCCAGCTCATAGAATGCAGTTCTTTCCCTAGGTAGTTTTGATATACCCATGCGGTAAGAAACATGAAAGGATGTCTTTGGTTTGGTTAGAAATGTATGGATTCTGTCTCTGCCAGTCCTTGAGTAATGCGAAAACTTTCATTTGCTCCATATCCAGGCTATAATGAACTTATCTTTGCTTCAAATAAAGGAAGATAAGTGCAAATAGTACATTTGCCCACAGCAAGAGCTAGCTTGCATCATGTGTTTTCACTTGTTCAAATTAATTTAAATCACTTCCCACAGGATCAGAATAAGCAGCCAGTGATATACCTGTTTCAGCTTTATTGGCAGAACACAAAAATCACTATATAACTATGAGGGACTAAAGTAATTCTGGGAATATTTTTCAGATCTCCCATTATGTACATACCATTTCATTATGGTATATAGCTCTACTAGATGCAGGCTGAATACTCTTGATGGATTGATGGAGACAGCAGAAATGATAATTTCCTAAAGATAAAAGGGAATTAATATCCAAAGGAATGGTAAGAGATATACCTATTATTAGCACTAGATATGCAAGGCTATACAGCAGAGTTTACAGAAGAGTAAGTAACCCCAGTCAGTCTAGATTAAATTGACAAGAAGATACTCTATACAAATAACTGCTAGGCTAAAATATGCATTTGTCAGGTTTTGTCTTGAAATTTTCCTCTGCAATTTCTGTCTTCTTTCAACAGCCTGAAATGAATTTTACTCAGGAGACAATAATTACAAATTGTTCTCCCATTCTGCATTAGTATTTTATCAATAAAAAGAGATAGGCAGCCTCATTTTCTTTCTTTCTCCCTTTTCCCCAGAAACCAGAAAGCAAAGCAAAGCAAGACAAAGTAAAACAAGAAAAAGTGAAGCAAAAGAAACCTTTAAATAAAACACACTTTTCAGACAAAACTGGTTTTTCCCTTCAGGATTTTTCAAGCACTTTTTACCTGTTCAAAAATGAGGATTTTTATTCCTTATTTTCTATTGAAATAATAGCTTTTGACATCAAACAATGCAGGTGATAAAGCTTTCACACCCAAAGACTGAATATACAAACATATTAAGTCTGATGAAGGAAAGATAAAGCTATCAGCATCATTAAATTATAGCATCAAGATTAAGAAGCATTCATTGTCTACAAGCTGAAATGTTCAGTATACATAAAAAGGTGTGTAAATGATGCGTAACAATTGCAGTGTGAATTACAGTGATCCCAGATGCTACAAATACATCTGGGTGAGCGGCTATGATTATCAAAAATAGCATTGTATGTTATTATTCCCCATTTCTAAAATTGCTTGTCTGGTAGACCATCAGCTTTTCAAGACTCAGCTGGAGCTGAATATGACGTAATGATTCCACATTTTCTTCTATGTGAAGATTCTCCTGTTATTAACACCCCACACAGAGTTGAGGAAGTGCCTTCTTACACAAGTAAACTTGTAACACTAGGTTCATGCCTGGAAAACCAATCTTTCCAGGTTTTAGAAGGGATAAAGTAAAGCCACACTGGTCTGTGACCACCACAATTTGACTCTGAAGTCTGTATGCCATATTTAATTGTTTGAGAGAGTATTGACTTAAATATTAGCTACCCTGTCCCTTTATCAGACCATTTTTCTTCATACTTGATTATTCTTTTTTAGATTTATCACCTCAGTTATTGCACAGCTAGAGATATATGATGCCAGCACTGTACTGGTTTTCAGGCTTCTGAGGGGACTCCAGCCATAACTCTCGGGCTTTTGTGCAAAGGTGCATTTATAATTTTGGAAAGCTTTGAAGGCTCAGCCTCCAGGCTTAATATCCCCTTAGGAAATCGAAATTTTTCTCCCATATGGAAATAATTTCAGCTCGCCCACCTCCTCCTTCACCGCACTGGCTTAATCCATTCAGCTACAGAAAGCTGCCAAGTCCAGTTATGAATTTTAGTCTCTACATGTGCTTTTTGCCAAAGATCAGCAGAGGACAAACCACACAGTGGGCCGTGAACGTTTGCTAAGAGGTATCAGAATGCATCAGCTAACATGTGGTATATTCCATCCCACATATGCTTCGAGTCCCAGTATCTGTTGCAAAATGCTGAATTAATACTATTCTCATTGCCTGCTAACTTCTCCACTGACACAGCTAGTCACAAGAAAAAGGAATGAATTTTCAAAAGAAAATCTAAATATTGACTGCCATCCACATTTGTCTAATCTCTTGCCCTGCCATAGGACACCAGGTTCCTGCCTGAATTCTGCCTTGCTGTAAGCAGAGAGACAGTGTGGTAGGAGATGTAGGTATGGTCAGCACTGTGCCTACAGAGAGGACTTGCTGAAAAAACTGGGGAGTGATAGAAAAGAGCTTAGACTACTTGTAAACCAACTTTTGCTTCTAGTTTGAAGGATATGTTTGGGCAGGTTTTAAAGTCTTTGTAGGAATGGCTAGATTTATGAACATCGAGGAAGAAGTGTTACTTAAAGGGAATAAGGATACAGGGATGATTAGGCAAGGTTAGGATATCCCAAAGAGACAGGGTAAACCCGATAGCAGGCAGAGAGGTAGAAATGGAAGAAAGAGGAAAATAGATGCTGAAGTAATCTTGATGCACCAGAAAGGCTGGGAAAGAATAAGTAAAGATGAAAGGAGAATGAAGCCAAAACTATTCAGTAGCAAAGACACGAGTGATTTTTTGACCCAGTAGCTTGTTGATGAGACTTTTGCTTTTGCTTTCAATAGGGATGTAAGTTTGCCTCCCATCTCAGAGATGAGAAAACTCCTGACTTTTGATTGAGAAGGA
This sequence comes from Ibycter americanus, assembly GCA_035590275.1. NCBI lineage: Eukaryota > Metazoa > Chordata > Aves > Falconiformes > Falconidae > Ibycter > Ibycter americanus. The sequence continues at coordinate 60,423,433 of JAVJGI010000062.1, forward strand.
TCCAATGAAGACATTTAAATAGGAGCTGGGTAAGACTGGAGCGGCACACAAAAGGGTGAGACTTAATAAGTGTCCTATGAATCATATCAGACTTGTTGACAGTGACTGACTTCTTATGTAGTTGCTAAAAGAAATGCAGCTTTGTGCACAAGACAAAGGAAACCACGGATATTGAGTGATTCTGGAAAACATGAATGATTTTTCAGGCAGTGGGGAGGTTGTAGAAGTAATGAAACAAAATCCATGGGAGGCTGCTGGAGAAGAGGTTGTTGCAGCTAAAAGAAAGAGATAATAAAAGCCAGAATGAGCTCAAGCAGGGAGGAGGAATACATGGACATGGACAAGTGCAAAGCGGAAAGACACGCTGAGAAAAGGAAACAGGGAGAGAACATAAAAATGTCACCAAAACTGTAAACTGACCAGGACTAGAGAAGTAGGTTGGCATTCATTGCCATGCAACAGGGGGAGACCGTTTGGGAAGGAGTTTGGTTTTTACCGCACCGTATTTCAGAGTTAGGCAGCTCAGAGGATGTAGAAGAGAAATATGCAGATGTTTGTCTGAAGGGATAACCACATAAAGGACAGACACTTAAAAACATGTGGTCAGTTGATTTGAATAAAGGATGAATGTGCAGTGGAAGAAGGCAAAAAAGACTAGAAAAAATGTTTTGCAAAGCTGAGGAATATGGAGCTGTTTCAGTGCATTTAGTGGGAACAGGTCAAAGCCTGCTGGAATGTGTGCAACCTACCACAAGGAGATGAATTACCTTGTGCTGGATACCATGCTACTACAGCTGGATCATTATTAATACAAGATGTAGGTAGTTCATCTTTGTTATACACTTTTTTGTTTGTTTTTTTTTTTTTTTTGCTGCAGAGCGCTGATGTAAATACAACATAGGTGGAAAGGAGAGAGAAAGGCACATTGAGAAAGAATGAACAAAATAAATTAAAAATGGAAGACCTGTATGTTAGGTTATGTTACTGAAGGCTAGTCATATTAAGAAAAGACCTGTTGGAGATAAGAGAAACAATGATGGGCGGAGGAACCCCCTTAACCCATTCAATGCAAACAGGGTGCCATGACCTGGCCACTCCCACGGTTATTGAAAAAGGATCAGACCATGGTTTCCAGGAGGAAACACACCAACGGGAGTCAGGGAAAAGACTGTGCAAACTGGTGAGGGTTACTGCCTTCAGGGGCAGGTGGCTTATTGTGGGGTGTAGGGGGCAGAAAATTGTGGGATTGGGTAAAACTTGCTATTAGACCTTTCAATGGGACTGTGGGAAGGTGCAAAACTTACTAAGGGATGTTTAGGGCAAGAACCAAAGGAAAATGGAGGGATCAGAATGGATCTAGGAGGAACAAGCATCTATTCTATCTTTTTATTTAAATCCTATTTCTAACTGTATTCTGCATGGGTGCACTTTCTGGTCTGAGAAGTATTCTCTAAGTGTTGTACAACCACTAACAAATGTCAAGTTGAATGGGGTGGTGAGTCGGACGAGAAGTCTGAGTACCAGCAGCTGGAGAGAGAAGGGGACCATGGGTCTGAGGGGGCCATAGGTTTGGGGATCAGCAGCAGGAAAGGCTGCGAGTCTCAGGCCAGCTACTACAGTCCCATATTACATTTGCACATGCTTAACTGCTAATGAAGTGCAAGCCGGAATGGCCAACGAGCAGGGTGGGTGATCTGACCACCAACGCTGGAGTGGGACCACCCACTGAGGGGTCCAGAGGCCTGTGGGGCAGCAGCAGCGGCAGCAGCAGACTAGAGCCCAGGAGCAGCTTCTGGATCCTGAGAGCCCTGGGACAGCTGGTGGTGTGACCCACACCCTCTGTGTGTAGGACCTACCAGTGTAGAGGAACTGTAGAGGAATTGTAGAGGGTTAATTAACATTGATAATATGCAGTTGTGGGCTTGCTTCAGGGGTGGT
>JAVJGI010000062.1:60425470-60448428 GCA_035590275.1 Ibycter americanus
GAAGAAGGGGGCCCGGATGAGGAGAGGCTGGCTGGAAGAGGAGCCAGGAGAAGGACAAAACCTGGATGCAGCAGAGAGGCAAGAAACAGCGTGGACTGGCCTGAAGAAGAAGAAGAAACAGTACAGACAACAGATGAACCATTGAAACCTTGTGTGAGACTGATGGTGGTGCCGAGGCATGAGGAGGCTGCCTTGTTGCAGCTTAATAGTTTTGTGCTGTGACATACCTGTGGACCTCCAGGCTGAGCAGCTGGAAACATAGAGTGAGCTGGAGCTGTCTGTGCCGTTCATGTTTACGTGAGCACTGTTGGGGTTTCTGTGGTGCTGGCAAAGGCACTGCACTCTGCCTGTGCTGGGTGGCATGGCCACATGTGTGTGCACACAGGGGTGTGCCCATTGGGAGCACAGGGGCAGCCAACCTTCTCCCTGCACCTGGGGACACGGGACTGCAGCAGTCTTCTGTTCTTGGGGTTGAGACAGGAAGGATCCACCTGGGCCCAGTAGCCCACTAGATTAAACTGCTTCTGTCTTTTTTTATATATATGTATGCATTTATTTATATGCACATATATTTTTTTTATATTTACATCTATTTTTATATGTTCTCTTCATCTGGATCCTGAATGCTCATTTGAAAGTTATTTTGCTTTTTCAATTTATAAATGGTGCCTTGATGTAAATCGTGAAGACCCTCTAATTGTAAATACCTAACTTTGTATAGACAAGGAGATGTTAGCAGGGTACTACTTCATTTTCCTGGCATGTCTCCAAACATCAGCGATTTTAGAGTCAGTGCTAGAAGAGCTGGCCTAAATAAAGGCCAGTGGGATACAATAGAGTTCTGAACTCTTCTCATTTTAATAAAATGATGCTTTCAGCATCTGGAACAATTCTAAACTCTCAGCCACGGTATTATACTGCACAAAACATTTAAACATCCTAAAATTGGCCCTTAACGCTTTGATTAATTGATGGTTGTCTTGAATCCGCTTGCACCAGAGTAAATATAAATGGATTTAAGTGTTAAGAAAGCCACTGGTTTTGTTTAATAGTTGTGTTTCTTTAGCTGTGTGTCCCCATGGAATCCTTATGCTTAAAGGGGCTGTTAAATGTCACTTTGTCTGGTACTGGAGAATGACACTTAAAGTGTTTTTTATGTGTCAGGGATTGGAATGAATTAATATTTATACAGTTGTAGCTCCAAGGATGTGTCAGAATAAGCTAATATTACACCCTGTTAACTTACTAGAAGTGACTGAACTAAATCCTGTCAAAATTAACAGGGTTTTCTTTTATGTAAATGTTAATAGATTCTGGATTAACACACACTTCCCCACACTCCACCCCCATTTTATAATTGTTATAAACAAATGTCACCTACCCATAGTATCTACACTTTTAAAAATCTCTCTGATTTTTTAAAAAATCACCTTGAAAGATTGTGTAGAATGTGTTTGACTTAAATAAAAATGGAAGTTGAAGGTCATGTTGAGAATACAGCTTTGGTTGCTGACCAACAAGCCCAGTGTATCGCACAACCTTTACAGCAGGATAGCATGAGTGTTCATGGTGATGAAATTCCTTATTTACAAATCCTGCATTACTCAGATATACCTGCATGCTTACATAGCACTTGAGGTAAGGATTTCTGTCACCCCTCCTAAACATTTTAAGTAATAGTTGTAATGATAGCTATAACTAAGGTAGGCTAGTATATTCTGAATGCCTGAATTTAGTTGCTTACAATGTCACTATAATCATTGAAACTGGAAATTTCCATGCTTGCTCTTCATTTCAGGCTAAATTTCTTTGGAAACTTAGGAAACTAGTTTTTGTCAATTCTGGGAAGGTGGTTAAGGGAGCACAGCAGATAGTTTTAATAACATTAAAAGTTATTTCTGACTTTTTCTAGGAGTAGCTTTTGCTATTGTTGGATTCTGCAGTATAAATTGAAGTTTGTACGATTTTTCTGTCCTAAGCTCAGAATTCACTCTTTTGTTGTTAATAAATCTGTGTACATCAAAGGGTTTGTAACTGAGGGAAATCTGTGAACATTTGATTAAGGATGTCAGAAAGTATGAGTCAGATTACTTTCTAGAGGATATAATTAAGCAAATGACCAAAACCACTTCTGGAATACTCAGGAAGAGGAAGAGCCAAGTTCTTTGCTAGCATGAACAGATAGTTCATGTGTTCCATAGTAGAAAATAACTTTGCTGTTCAAGAAGAGTTACTTTGGTATGAAACTTAAATCAGGAAGGTTCAAGCTGTCTTTGATACATACATACATGAAATGTGACCACGTCAGAAAAAATATCCTAGATATTGCAGTAATCTTTGGTAATATCAGTCTACCAAAAAAATATTGGAGCCTTATAACAACTGTGAGCTCTTCCAGCCTTGGAAATAACAATTATCTAGAAAGTCCTTCAGAAAAGTACAGTAAATGTACTATTATAAGTATTGAATGCACTATCACAACTCTACATTCTAAACAAGTAATTAATATATGAGTGAGACCTCTGCAGATAACTTCAAAATTCTTCACAAGCTTCCTAGAGATTTTTTTAACTTAAAATGTTTTGGTTTTTTTTTCATACTTTAACCAAGGAAGATTTATAAAATATTGCATCTTAAATCAATTTAGCCTGAAGGAGAATGACCACATTATTAACATGTATTCATCAGTGTATGGAGGTGGAATCTACGTACAGTCTCATCTGCTATATAGATATAGTGTAAGTGCTCTCTTGACCCATAGAGCAGGTAGATGATGCAAAAAGACACTCACCCAGCATCCATTAGCCATGATGCATATGGCAGGGGAGGAATGGGAACCTGACATTTAGAAGAGGGATGCCTTTGGTGGAACTGCATAGGGAATGCAGCAGACTGATTGCTATGGTCAAGTTCAGTTTTCAAGTTGGTGGGGAAATTGCAACAAGGTTGATTGGAGAAAGTATGTTTTTATCCTGAAGAATGGTTGAAAAAATGTTTCCTTATTTAACTTCTTTTCCTTAGTTTCACATTCCAGCTTTTTCTGGAATGTTGGTACCAGTAAAATTCATGCATCCACGTAATTTGTGAAGTCAGGAACTAATCCAGCTTATAATTAACCTTTCAGAACACCATTTAGTTAGTTAGTTGTCTGATCCAGTTTGTCAGGCACCCACTGAAAAGTAGGATCAGCACAAGAAAAGTAACAGGAATGAGACCACCCCCTTTTGGCAGTAGCCAGCAGTTATGTCAGTGTGGAGTGATCACAGACCTATAATCAGAGTGAGCCAAGGATTTTATTTCACCAAGTCTGTCAGTGGCAGAATGATAGATTAATGGAACCAGTTACAGTAACTTCTGCTTGTTGCTGCACGAGCCCCTTACATTATTTGGTGTTGCTCTGAAAGCCCTCTTAAAATCAAGTGTTTGCAGGTAGTGACATTTAAATTCTAGTCTAGTTTTCACAATGATAAACGAAAGTTTGAGAAGGCAATGCACATGTGTTTTAAATGTAACGGAACACACAGATTAGTTTTAAGCTAAGGTCATGATGTTGATTTTTAAGACCACCTAGTGCTAGTGATTGCTGAGTGCTTGAAATAGGCACTACTGTTAAGAACACGGGGAGCCTTGGAGTCACTGAGGACACAGCAGGAATAAAATTGGTTTTTGCAAGGCTGAACAGGGCCTTGTTTTATCTGCAGGACTGCTGGCACTGCTGTTGGTGCATAAGAAGGAATGAACTCAGGCATGAGTTCATCACAGGTCCAGCCTGTGATGGCAAAGCTGGCAGTTTGAAAAACAAAACCACATTTTCACTTGTGCACAAAGTACATTTTCTCTGGAAATCATCACAAGACAGTAAATGTGGGGCACCTGCTGTGCCATTTATTGGCTGAGCTTATAAGACCTTTCAGACTGGCATCTCTCTTTGGATGTTTAGACCTAACATAGTAACTTTTGAATGCCACATCCAGTCACTTTTAGGGGATGTTTTAGGAGTCAGTGGGTAGAATCCTAGGGGTTTAAGTGGAAATCAAAAGGCTAAAGGATGAACCATGTCCCTCTTTTTAGCTATTCTCTTTGGCTTTTACAGTATACTGTTGAAGAGAAAGACAAATCAGGGAATATGCAATTATGAAAGGTCAATGGAGTAGGGATCTGTAAGAGGACTGAGAAGAGGGGACATGGGGGAGCTCTAAGTGGGGTACAGGCCCTGGAAGGGGGTCCTGAGGAGAGGGGAGTGAGTGGGAAGGTTTGGTATTGGGTCGACAGGGAATAGGAAGCTGGGAAGAGAGGTGAGAATGGGCACTGGAGAAAGTAGGGCGGGAGAGTTTAACACTGTGGTCTGGGCATGGGTGTTGCTGCACATTGGCCTGGCAGAAAGAATGCACACAAACAGGTTAACATAGTGCCACAGCATAATATCAGATACATCAAGCAATGGAAAGAATGCCTAAAAAAGAGTGAGTACTGGTAAATAAATCTTGGGGGAATAAGAACAATAAGATGGAGATGTGCCAGTAATACCACTGGATAGTAGTAACAGCACTTTTACAACAGCAGGAACTTCATCTTACGCCCCCCCCCAAAATAAAATAATATTATTTCTGCATATTTCATACTGCCCCATTATTTGACTGTTAAAGGTTTGATCTGAAATCCATTTGGTATTTAACTGATATAAATGCACATTGGATAAAGTCTTCAAAGACTGAGAAATTTATCTAGTAAGTTTCTTATTGTTTATAGAAAAGAAGGTAAGAAAAGATATACATCAGTTTTCAGCATTAGAATAGTCTCTCTTTTAACACATAAATCACTGCTTGACTTTATTGCATATCTGTTCTGGAAAACTTATTAGTACCAGAGAGCTAAACTACAGAGAAAAAGACAACCGCAAGAAAACATCCAGAATATATAAATGCCACTTCCAATAATATAGAACTAAACAATTTCCTTTAAAGATACCAGTTTGTCAAACACTAAAATGAATTATGTCCTACTGCATTAAGAGTTAAAAGCAGCAGCTGGCACACTCTATCCTTGACTTCCACATTCATTCAGATGTAAATCTGAATTGAAGTGATAGCAACAGAATTTTGCACGCAAGTTATTTGAGAAGAAGCTTTCACAGTTTCTCTTGCCATCTGGCTGGATGTGTTCTCATGTGGTTCACACTGGATGGACAAAAAGTCACTCAAGACCTGTGCCAGGGTTCCCAGTACTTCCAGCCAGTATCGGAATTGCATCAGAAACTCTGGTTTTCATTTAAAACAAGGAAAAAGTTTCAAGTGCCCGTGTCTAGGAGGAATAGTTTGAGTACCTGGTTTAGGTGCAATCAGCACCCAATTGCAGCCAACCTTGTTCCTTCATAGAAGTGGAGCACTAACTTCAAGGTCCACATTTTGCGGGGCAAAAGGACAAACTCTGCAAGTTGCAAGGCTCTGCAAACTCTGGTCCCTGTAAAGCTGTTTACATAAGGAAATTAACAACAAGCCCAGCTCCAGTGACCCTTCTGGCCTCCCCCACAGGAACAAAAAATCCTTGACAACGTACTTGTTGATTATATGATGGTGGTACAGTCTCTTGGGACCTAAAGAATCTTGGAGAAGGCAGGCTGGATAACAGATAGGGTCAGTGGGCCAGGATTCATCTCCCTAATTCATCTTCAAAACAAACCACAGTCTGATGACACTTTTGTGGGGGTACCTTGACCAGAACTGTGATAACTTAGTGGTAGAAAAAGGACTATATACACCCTGGACTTCAAGCTGAGAAGAGATGGCTCAGACCATTGTCTCTAACTCTGGGATGAATGAGAAGCTCTGGCAGCTGACAAAGCCCAACATCTTGTATGGGGCATCTAATGTCTTAAATATGTGGCCATGCAGTTCCTTTGATAAAAGTATACATTGCTTTAAGGTAGAGATCTGGATGAGATAGTCTAATAGATCCCATTCTTCTTCCTGGTCTGCTCTATTCCCTACTTTATTTCAGATGGGCTCTAGGATGAGCATCCAACTTGACGATTATCTTCATTTGTGTATGAAATGTCTGTGGTATATGTTGCCTGTTCTCTCCATGTGTCTTCAGTGAATATGTAGGGTGGTGGAGTTAGATTTATATTCTTAAGTGCAGTTTAATTTTTCATGTTAGGGTGTATACCTGTTCACTAGTTAAGGTGAAAGTAACGTATAGCTATATATGCTATATAGCTGGGATGAAAGGGCATGTGGCTTGTGAGATGTTCAGTCCCTGAGGTGCTTCAGCCTAGTCTCCAGGAGTGTTCTGTGTCTTGCCTAGACAGGCTTTACTGTTGTACCATTCTACTTTTACCAAGGAACAGAAATGTCAACCAAATTAATATTGTTGTTTTTTTTTTCAACAAAAGCTGTATGGATTAGGAATTGGAAATTTCTTATTGCTGTAACATAACAGCATTATCAAAGCATTGAAAATGCAATAAGAACAGCATTATGCTAGGACCAGAAAAGTAAACCACACATCTATCCTGTTTGCTACTACTGTCCTCACAGAAAGAAGGACAAAACTTAAACAGGCATTTTAGACAGAGAAAGGCATTGAATAGAAAAAATGTATGAAACAATAACATGTGAGACTGCACTCCTTTCCAGAGATATGGAGGTCAGAGTTTGACTGATACTGGTAACAGTCCAAATTAAGCCTAGGTAATTGCCAAAAAGGTTTCAGAAAAATCAAAATGATCAAAAAACAGTACCATGTCACAGTTTTACCATGAAATATTCTATAAATACACTGGTATTTTGTGTTCTGCTTGGACTCTGGAAAGAGAGGACATGTCGTTGTTGCATTTCTTTTCATGGGGAGCTAATGGCTTCTAGCGCATTTTAGCATATGTAATCTGTAGATACAGTACTTGCTTTAAGAACCCTTTTTCTCAAAGTTTCTCTAGGTGTTGACACTGCAAAATTTCAGCCAGAAGGTAGTGATTTATTAGTCTTCCTCAAATACCAAAATAAATTATTACAGCAAGTAATAAATGGTGAGTAAATCAGCAGACAAAAGGCCTGGTGATGCTAAATAAATCACTGCTCATCCAAAGATAATTTAGATTGTCCCAATAATATTTCTAAAATTTTTGTCTAGTTGTAAGCAAAATAGGAAATGAAAGCATCCCTGACAGAAATATGTTTGGCCACACAGTCCAGCCCAAATAATGTTTTTCTTATTTCCTTGTCTTTTTTAAGTAAACACTCCTGAACAAAAAAGTTTATCATTCTCTGTCTGGAATTCTATTGTATTAGTTATTCTGCTGCACACAAAAGCAGTGAACGTTCGGTGTGCATGCCACACTACAAGGAGATATAAGGCATTTATTATAAATGAATTCCAAATAATTAGTGTAAGAGATCATGAAATGTACATAGGAAAAATGATTGCCTGAGAAGTATTGCAAACAGAAGGAGGTCCAGGATGTTAATAAGCAATCTGCACTACTGCTCTTCCCTCAGGGGTCCTCTACAGGTGGTTCATATTTCTGGACTAGAAATGTATGCTATATGAAATGAACAATTTCTTTTAAAATGTTTCCACTACACCATTTGAGTTTTGATTCCTCTTACCTCTGTTGTCCTTGAGAGTTAGGCAATTGGTTTATTATTGTTATAATTTCCTCATTTTGGAAAAGTTCTCCGTCTTTAAGCTCCACCTCCCTTCCATTTAGAGAATCGTCATTTCCTTGCTGGGTCACAGCAACACCCATACTCCAGAAAACATAATGACAACTAGGACAAGAGTTAATGGGATAAGCAAAAGAAATCCAGAATTGAATGTATGGAGCCCTAAGCTTTCTAAATGAGCTGGCATATGTCACAAGATGGGGCAGTGCAGAGAAAACTAGAATACCTGTTTGTGACTCCCCTATGTCATATCCCAGAACACAGTTCCTATCATCAGAGGTTTTGGCATGATGCAAAGTTAATTGTTTCTCAAGGATTTGTACTATTTACACTCCATAAAAAGTTAAGCTAATAGCAAACTGCTTTATCAAGTAAAGGTCTTCGGAGAGAACTACCCATGAGACAAATGAAAGAGAAACCCAATATCCTTTGAGGTTTTGTTGTTTTGTTTTGTTTTGGTTTTTTTTTTTTTAGAATGATACATTACAAAAAAGTTCTTGCTGTACAGAAAGCTGTTTCAAATTTCTAGCAAAGTTCAAGCACCTTTGCTGCTCTGAAGGCAATTCTCCCTGTAAAGAACACCATTTTCCAGATTAATACTGCACAGTTGCTGGTCCTTAAAGTCAGGCTTGGTCATGCTAACATAATTATTCATCCCATGTGGTGCTGATATGAAAAGAAAAAAAGGTGAAATGTTTATGAGGGTGAATTTTCAAGCTGGCCAGTAAATTAATTTAGCACACAAAAAGTTGATAACGTTTACTGGACCACAAAAAGGCAAAGTAAAGCTATGAAGCATTAATAGACCATCCTTAAAACTTTCCAGTCCTCTTAAGAGCGGAAATAAGACTACCATCGTTAAATGACCAGTGAAATGTGAGCAGTAAGATAGACTTATAAAAGAAAACATTTGTTGGTACCATACCTCTACACATTCACAAGAGAACATTTCAGAGAAAGAGCAATTTAGCATCTTGAATCCTTGTGCTCTTTGTTAAAAAATCACTAAAATCCTTTTGAAAGTGCATGAATATTTCTTTTCAGCTAATGATCATTCTACACAGTCTTTCAGAAGAAGAGACTTCCTCACGTCTTTAATTTAGCGAGGCGCTTGTTAAGTTCATAGGCCCATAAACCACTGAGTCAAAGTTTCCCACTGGCATTTTATCGTGGCCCTGATTCAAAGCCACTGAACTCAATGCAAAACCTCCTGTTGACTTCATAGGTTTTGGATCAAGGCTCAGGTGGCTGACTGGAGTATATGAGAGACTTTTTAACCTAAAAGAATGATCTCATTTGTAAACAAGCTCCCTTCTGGGGAAATCTCACATATTTTCAGTGACTATTCAGATGCTTTGGTAGGTACAGCTGGTAAGTGACTAATTAGTACCATGTACCAAGGTTGATTTCTCTATCAAAAATATGTATGTCTGTGTACTCTGCAGGGAGTATGGGGCAACTAGGAAACATCAGACCTCCTGTTCATGTACGCAAAGAGAATCATGTACATCATGTAAGGAAAGAGAGTCAGGTATGAAGCCTGTTATGCGATTTGTCTATGGAAGAAATGCCTTATCTGATGTGCTGAGGATTAGTTAAACATATTCACTAGATGCAGCAATATAGTGCATGAAAAAACAAGGGCAGAAAAATATGACTAAGTTAACTCCGAACTTCAAGCAGAGCAGAGGACATCATTCTAACTGTATTGTGATTTGCTGCATGGTGCTGCTGCTCATAGCCTTGATATTCTGTTTGTCTGGATGCGTAAGAAATAAAATTTAGTTAAATCCTTCTAAAGATAAGTGCAGTCAAGATTTCATTTTAGATGGCAGGTATGTCACAAGTAGAGTCTATTCTCTGAAGTTATTGTTTCAATTTGCTATTTAGATATATTAAATACTTTCCTGTAGAGGGAAATGAGACAACTTCTGAAGAGAAAGCATCAAATTTGTGGTGGCACATATCTGTCTTCATGCCAGTGTTCACAGTTCATGAGGGGAACTAGCACTAATATTTCTTCTTTTCATGAGAAAATAGTAAGAAGCTATGAAAAAAGTACATGATTCAAACAAAGGAGAAATTTGGTGACATAGAGAAAGAAATTTTCTCTGAGCATTTTTCCTGAAAGTAGTTAGTCTTAAAATTTAAGCTAAGAAAATATTATTATGTAGTCTAGTCCAATTTGCTACATTTCAGTGTCCATTAAAATTTTACCCTGAAATCAGAATATGAAGCCTAATATTTTATATTTAACCAAAATTGAAAGTCTGCTGACGAAATCTTTCTAAAAGAAATAGTTTAGACTGGCTGCAATTTATTCATGTAAATGAGCTGGTTTTAGCTGATAAAATTAGGTGAAGTACATATTATACAGACACATCGTTTAAAGTTTATCCCTATGAACAACCAAGCCTAAGATTAGAAAACAGTGAACACTACTTATCTACACTACTGATACCTATAATAAATATAATAATAGTAGTAATAATAATAATAATATAAATAAGTTATGTTATAATGACTTTTGAGAAAATGAAATAAAACAACAGACATGCCCTGAAATATATGAAGGAATTCTGTGTGTCTCTGTTCATATGTTCCAGAATGTTATATGAAGCATAATCCACAGGAGAGTACAGATGTTGGAGGCCAGTTTCTTGGGAATTTTATCTGCATCTGATTTGTAAAAGCTCAAGAGCTGCCACTAAAGAAAAAGTTTTCCCGTTTAATAGCTTACCCAGATGTCAGTGGTTAGATATATACCACAGTTGCATCTTTTAGAGAAATTTTCAGCTTGGGAGACAATGGTGCACACTTTTAGAAATTCTTTGCTGAAATAAAGCTTTTTCTCAATGGTTCTACTGAAGTTCATAACTATTTTTAAAACTTCTGAAACTTTTTAATGTAATTCCAAGATGCAGTCATCTAGGAAATTAATGCTCTGATGATGTGATAAACTCCTCTGAGCTGTAGCAGTTCCATTCGATTTACTTTAGCTGAGACAATAAAGAGTTTTAAATTAAATCAATAAAGGTCATTTTATTTAGACAAGGATGATTCTTCACAGAGCAGTGTCTCTTCAGCACACAGAAGTAGGGAATTACTGTTTGCAAGACAACAATTTTTCCCTTTGTTCCAAGTTAAGTGACAGGAATAGCCTTCCCTCCTCTCGCTTTCACTAAGCTTAATATTAGTTAGCTGAAGGTGAGTTCAGGCACTTAAAGAGAAGTTTGTTAGGAAAACAACATGTTGCTTTTCATCATTTGAGTGGAGAAGATGGGTGTTCTGTCGTCCTTCAACACAAACAGTTATGATTTGACTGAGCAATATGTTACACAGAGTAAAAGAACATCTGAGGGGAGACAGAAATATGCCATAAGTTATAGTTAAAAAAAAAAAAAAGAAAAAGAAAAAGAAAAAATGCTATGGCAGATGTGACAATATATTTCGGCCTGTTGTTTCACTTCTTTGAGGCTGCTCATAGAACTTGACAGTGAGGCACTCTCCAGAGCTGCTTTCATGCTGTGAGAGGGGTGGGAAGAGAAAGAAATAGAGAAGCAAGCTGTGGGAGTGCAGTTTTACTTTTGAGTACATGAAGGAGCAGTATTTCTGAATATCAGCACTTACACATAAGGATTACAGTTCCACAGTGTATAAATGGAGAAATTTTGGATGGAAGTCCCTATACTGTCATGTGTTCTCCTCAGGGCAAAAATGTTTTCACTCTTATATTTTGACAGCCAAAACAGATTTGCTGCAAAAGAACACTTTGTAGACTTTTCCATTTTAATCGAGCTAGAGCCAAAAATGAAATCTATATCATTTCCTTGTGTCTTCAGAAATATAATTTTGGGGGCTGGTGTAATCCTGCGTTCCCACATAAACTTCACAGTTGACATCAGATTAGCAAAATTTCATCTCTAGTAGTCCCACATATTGGTGGACTGCTTCTTGCGAAAGAACAAGAAACAAGGAAAAACCAAGAAACAAGGACAAGTACACGAAGAACTGCTGACACCGCACTGAGGCGCTGCCCTCATTTGAATGTCTCTTGCAGTTATGAAGGCCTGGACATCCACTCTGATGGCAGGCCCAGGTACATTGTTCTTCTAGGCACATTCAGCCTCAGTTTTGATGCTAATTCATAGCTATTGTGATACATTGCACCACAAACTCCATAATTAGTTCCAACTATGATCTGATAATGAGCTCCAGTTAAGCGCAGATAGGAAACAATGACTTTTGTGCCTATGAGAACATGATCAGGATTGTAACCATCATGAAGGGCTCAGAAATCATCTCCTTGTATGAAGTTATTTGACTGCGTATTAAATTTTAACATTAAACTTATAATGTCATTTGTCCAGCAAAGCTTATATGATAAGCAGAAATACATATGTTTTCCCTAGTGGGCTTAACTCAGCTAGTTCAGCAAGGAGACTCCTGGACTATTCTGAACTTCTTGGATGTGTTGCAAATCACTAAGATGCATGCTGGAAAGTTTATTTCGTATTCAAAATGCACTCTGAATGTATAATAATTTTTTTAATGAAAGAACAAGTTTTCAGGAAATGATGTTCATAGGGGAGGGAAAAAATGTCAAGCGACGACTCTGAAAAATGGTTTGATATCAGGTGCAGATTAAAGACCCTATCTTATTGTTTCACTGTGTGACAGGATGTTATTTTCTTTGACAACCAAAGACACTGTCAAAATGAATAAGTAAATCAAATGCATAGGAGCAACCTTATCTTTTTGACACAGAGGAGGGAGTTGGGGCCTATGTTAATTATTCCTTGACCTATGCAAGTAACAGAAGAAAAACTTATAATATCTAATTATCTTGAAGTCTGACCCTTTGATGTACATAGATAATTTTTAATGACTATGCAATAAACTGTATAATAAATAATAACATTTTTCAGGAAGACCAAGGTTTTTCAATTTAAATGTCTCTGGAGTTTAATCATCAAGTGTGACATTCTTAGAAGATGCTTTAACTTGTATAACTGCGTAAGAGAACAGTATGCAAAAGGGAGACAAGAAGAAGAGAGACTTGTTTCTATGTGAAATTAATGGGGGACAGCAGGCCAACTTCTGTGAATGGGCATTTTCATCTCACAACTACTCATTAGCTGTTTGTCTCATTAGCTTATAGCACTCAGCTTCTCTACAGATTTATGCCATAAAGGTCTTGTGGCTTTCACTAGCATTAAGGAGTGCATCTGAAATCAAAACAGTGTATCAAATCACTGTGGTGTAGGTGCTGAGTCATATGACTCGTGCACCGAGCAAAGGACAAGCAATAAAATATATCTCTGCGCATGAGCTCTGTTCAAAACCAGTCTCTAGCTACCAGATGCTTTTGTGGGGACAGGCAGCGCGGTGAAAACATCATGACTGCTCCACGCTTCAGCATTGGAATGGACCAACAGGAGAAATATACAGATCAATTGCTTTGTCCTGCTCAGCCTCCTCAGGAGATGCACACAGGTACTAGCATTCTCCCCCCAAGGCTCTGGAACCACTCCTAAAAATGCTTAAGGAAGACAGATCAGTGTAATGTTACCTAGAGAGTAAGAGGTTTGAAAGACAAACACCGAGTACCTGCCAGAGAAAATGGCACAGGTCATTGCTTCTGAATAGAGTTTGAGAGCATACTAGAAGCAGAGACAGGTTCCTGTTGAGAAAGTTGTGTTGGTCTAATGTGACTGCAAACTCAGACCAAGACATGTCATACAGAAGGTAGATGTGATTCTTCTCAGCCTCATCAGTCAAAGACTTGGGTTTACAAGTGGGAAAAGATAATTTTATGGGTACAGGACCTCTGAGGAGATTTGTTGTTTTCCCAAGAATTACAGCTCTCTGACGATATTATGTGATGGCTTATTCATGCCTTGCTTTCCTGACATACTTCCTCTGCACAAATTCCAACTAAGAGTTCAGAGAAATCTCAGCCTAATGGCATTAGATTGGTAGAAGAGGAATAAGGAAAGAGAAGTCTGAAGCATTTGTTTTTACATACCAGAAAGAAACAGTCCGACATCTGAGCATAGAGGAGAGTTCTAGTACCTTACAACCAGTAACTAGAAACTGCTTTGCTCTTATCTCTTAGAGGTGTCAGTGACTGAGTCCCTTTGCAGCACAGCTGTTCCTCAGTTCTTCTGAGGGCAGGAAGGACCATGGACTTGTCCCCCAGTTTTGTCCATACAAGTGCAAATAGCACCACTAGACACACATCTGCACAGCTTACACCCTGAAGATCAAAGGATACAGAAAGTTTTTCTGACAGGATGAGCCATTTCTTACAGACAAAGAGTACATTGAGAAGAAATTAAGCACATCTAATTGGAGAAGCGAATATCTCACAGTTTCAGAAGACTTTGGTCATGGTAAATAAGCAGCTCTTCCCCTGACAGAACTAGCAGTATCACAACAAAGGGCTTCTTACGCTTTGTACAAGCCAAATTCCATTAGTCCCAATATGATCACTACACCTGCTTTTATCTAGAATGAATGAATACAAACCCTTCATATGAATTCCCTTTCTAGTTCTTGTAGCTGTGGTTGGTACTTATACGCTAATTAGTCCTTTAGTAACCATTGTTTTTAGTAGTTACACAACTGTCTTTGATGCACAGCATAATTGTCTTTTAGAGTATGGGCAGAAGCAACAGATTACATGTTCCATTGGAAAGTAATAGATATTTGCTGAACAACTCCTAAAAGCTTCACTGGGCAGAACAGTCAGGCTCAGACTCAGAACAAAGTTGAATAATGATGCCCCCTGCTCAAGTATTTTTGGAGAAGGGTATGTTACAAATTCATTTCTGTATGGACTAAGGTGAAGGATGTTTCTCTGTTATTTGTGATGGTGTCTCACAAGCCAAGTCCTTGATCCTTAGGCTGATTTCTGTGCATACATAAGACAGAAGGCTGACGTCTGCCTTACCAAGCTCTATAGTTTATATACAAACCAAAAATAATTAGTAGGTAAAGACAGGATGGCAAAGATGCACAAGGTGATAATGAGACAAGGCATGTACAAGCCTCATGCTAGCATATATCTTAATGACCTAAAAGCGCTATATTAAACAGAAATCCAGTTATATTATTTGTGAAAAACAATGTAATTAAAGTGACATTGCTATGCGTGAAGAGATTTCATAACACCACCTTCACTTAAAAGGGCTTTTAGGCTTTAATTTGTCATTAAAGTAGATCAATTTCCAAACCTCACTAAGCAGACACTTTAAAAAATTGTGTTTTGCAACTATTAGTTTAACTCAACTATTCAGTGACACTCCATTCTTGCATAATTTTGGCAGAGACTTTACTACTCTTGCTTTGGCTTTTTGCTAATAAAAGAAGGAAATTATGATCAGATTCAAACTGAAAAACCAGAGGAAGGAGATACAAGAAGTCAGGTTCTCAAACCATCTTAATCCAGTTCTACTCTGGTACCCCTTTTTGGGTGAATCATGCCCAGTGTAACTGAAGATAGGTGTGACAGAGCAAGTTCAGGTTCTAGTCCAACATTTTTTACAAACTGTATCAGCTAGTGTATTGAAAACATGATAAGAACCCTGTCTTGTTTGTTTGTTGTATGTAATCTTTCTTCAGTGAGGCAAGGGATTTATGACATAAATGTTCCATGGTCATATAATTAAAACTTTCATTGTAAAATGAGGAACATGATTTAAGATTACATGGGCAACCCACACACACTGGCATTTCCTAACTTCATTTTTCTCCCAGTATTGTGCAAAAGATACTTAAGAATTAAAACAACAACAAACCACCCACCCCCCCAAAATAAAACCCTGAGGCAGTGCAGTTGCAGTGGGTCTCATTGTAAAGTCAGCTTGCCTAGAGCTTTCGTAGTTATGACAGTTATTGTCTTTTCTCTGAGGTAATTCTTGGCAAACATTGGCTACAGAAAGCGCATACTGTAGACATAAGTTATGGACTGTATTTATGCACTGACATGAGATTTTTTTTATGTCCCCTTCCTTTCACAGCATCCTGGAAATGTAAAGGCAGATGCCATGATCTCAATGCAGTTAGTTAAACATGGGTGTGCTTTACCTTTTTAGCATGGCATTCAGATGCTAGTCCAGAAGGGCACAGGTCTCCCGCAGGTCCTGCATCTTGTCTGCCATCCCCCTGTAAATGTCCTGGATAACCTATGGGACCAGACATATCTGTTTATGGAATTTTATCACGCTACATGGGTCTGGTGGCTTGTTTTCGTTTCAGTGAAATATTCACTGAAGTTTCCATGGCAAATTACTACTACTCCAATTGTGACTTCCTGCATCTTTTCATAAAATGGCAAAAATCACCAAACAATGTCAAGGAGTCTTCAAACCAGCGAAGGCTCCAGTCTCTGAGCAAAGAGAGGAGTCCAAAACATTTCTCTACTATTGATTGACTGGGTGACAAACTCCAAACTGCTTTTCAGCTCTAAGCTTCATTTCCCCTTTCACTTGATGAGAATGATAAACAGCTCCTTTCTACAATGCTCTGAGCTCAAGGTATTAAGCCATACAGGACTTTTCTTGTAGACAATAGTGCATGTTTAGCAATACGTGAAATTATTACAAAACAAAAAGTTAGCACATTACTTCTTTACAAACACTGTCAGTTAGTCCTTCCAGGTAGCCGTGGAGGATGAAAGGAGGTACCAGCATGCTGACTGAGGGTTTGCCAAGTTTTACTTTTCTCCTTTTTGAGGAAAGAAATACAAGGGATGGAAATGAGGTGAGTAGACAATGCTTGCCAGAAGGCAGTGGTAAATGAAGCTCTGGCTACAGCCAACTGTAAAGATTATCTTTTGGTTTATAAAACAGTGAATTTGAACTCTAGGCTGCCATTCTGATTGTCCTTATGAGGGTGAGCTGAGCCAACAGCTTCTTGTTTTAAAATATCTTTCCATAACTAACAAAAACCCACATAGTTTCTCTAGAACTGCTGCTGCAGACTGATATTAGTGGTCTTGCTTTGAAGTTAGAAAACATGGAAAACTTCTGTCAGAGCCAGCCTGATGATGTGTTTGTGCTTTGTACCGCAGTTCAGCTCAAGATGTCACTCCTTGGACCAGCCACAATTGGCAGTGCTGCTGAAATTGTGGATTCAGGTCTCCACAGAGAATCAACCTGAAAAGCAGAGCAAATTAGGTCTTTCAAAGATGCCTCCTGCTTAAAGTAGTTTAGTTTTGGAAGTAGGTTAGTCTACTTACGGCTAGCATGGGGGGTCTCTGCGGGACAAATCTTCCATGAGGAAGTATGCAGAAAGTCAGACTTAGGACTACCTCTGACTGAACAGCAGAGATCAGTAATCGGCAACAAGAATTTGTTTCCATCCTCCTTGTCCAATAGAAGTTGATTTTCAGGATCATGTTTCCAGAAATTGGTATTGGATGGTATAGTAGGGAAAATACAGACAATAGACCACAGTAGAGATGCAGGAGAACACAGAATGTAGAATTTGTGTGTGATTACAATTCTGTGTACTGCTCAGTACTGGGTAAGAGTTATTTAGTCCACAAGGATGGTGATTTAAACCAGGGCTGCAATTTCAGAAGGCCAGATAAATTGACTCAGCATCTCATACTTTCCAATTCCTTCTGCTCCTTTTCTTCCTCCTTGCTCTGGGCTCCCCATGCTTGTTGTGCATCAGCTGCAGCACTGTGACCGCCAAACCCCTATAATGGAAGTCTCAGAAAAGATAGATATTGTACATATTCTTTCTTGGCAATTGGCATTGCCCAGTACAATGATGGTGAGCTTATAGGCACTGGTAATGGAAATAATTTCTGTATTGTAATTTACCTCTATGTTGCAATTGCTATACTGTGCTTGTATTGTGATCTCAGTTGTATCACTGTGCCAAATCAAAATCCCATGTAATGTCAAGTATATGCAAATAAGTAAATTTGGTATTAAACATTCAGCTCTCCTCATGTGAAATATGTATCAGAACCTAGTCAGAGAGTATTGGACCTGACAAGCACCCATGACATCCCACCATGAGCAGATTTAGCTCACTAACATTCCAAAAAAACCCCCAAAAAACATTACAACAAGAAAAGGATGGTTTTCTGGCAACTCAGTAATGTTGCATTTTCTCAGGGACATGTTTTATGAAAGCTGTGAGGCAGGGGATGGGGTGGAAGAAGGGCAAAGGCAAGGAGACGGAGGAATAGATTGGGAGAGAATAAAACAAGGCGCTACGGCTAAAGTGATCAATTAGACTGATTTGGTTGCTTGTAAAATCGTAGACTAAGGTTTTATTTTTGAGGGCTAAGAATGTGCACCCAGGCATTTTCTGTTGATATGTGGTAACTTATGATAATTGGACCCCGAAACCTCAGCCCTGAAACAAGGTCTGCAGCAAGTAGAAGAAGAAAAATATGGCAGAAAGTATTGGACAAGGCTTTGCAGCTCATTAATCCCAGTCCTTTCACAGCTAAGCCTTGTGAAAACAGAACATTCTTGAGGGCATTTATGGTCGTATTTGCTCCTCAACAAGCAGATGATGTTTACTCCAGAAGTTAAAATACGGACATTGTGAGTACAACCGTGTGAGAAATCCCAGCTCCCTCCAGAGACTGGTCATTAAGGCAGTCAGGTCCCCTAAGCTCTCATTTGTAAGTGCAAGACCAGTACTTCTACTGTGCATGATCAAGTCTAGACAGGACTTAAAGAATGAGAAATAAAGCAAGTTGATGAAGGGGGTATTCACTGTAACACATTCTACATTCAAATGTATTCACTAATAATCAGTCAAAATCTTGATCATGTTTTTATTTATAACATCTCCTGTTCAACGCAGGATTGGTTCTGGTCTATGTTATAGAACAAACCTGGCAGTCTTTGTTGTAAAGGCACAATTCTTAACAGCACTGAGTGCTCTGGACCCACTGAAAAAAAATGTACAAACACATATTAGCTACTGGACAAGTATTGTTGTGCTTAACACATGTAAAATTGCTTCTTAAATATCTTACAGAAGAGCAGATGTGAGTCATACTTAGTAGCAATGTGGTTGTCACCCTTGACGCAAATTCTTTGTAATTTGTTATGTTTTTTCTTTTCCTGCTTCTAGATCTGTGCTGGTGAATGCAGAAGGCTTTCTGTGCGCATTCCATTTAGCGTTTAGCGTTCAGCAATCATAAGACACTAACCTCTATTCCACCATCACTGCTGATGCTGCTGCATAACGTTCTTTGTTCTACGGTGATTTTGCTTCATCTTCTATATGCAGCTCCCTGGAATCAGTTGTTCAACTTAAAGAGCTTTATTCCCTTTTCCCTTGTCCCAGACAAGTGACTCAACCTTCGTTTTAATTACAACAGTTAGTTTACATTTAACTCTAACATTCATTACTAGCCCCAGACAAAAGATAGAAGGGACAAATTCTCTCTCAGGCCAGAACAGATGAACTTACAGGATCCATGTACGTGTTCTTGGTTTTCACAGGTGGGAAGCAGCTACCAAAATGTTCTAAAAACGTATAAAAAGCAATTTCCAGATCAAATGGTAACCATACCACGATTATCATCCCAAACTAACTGATTGTCTCAGCTACAGAGCTAGAAACAGAAGTCTATTGTGGGCTGCCTGAGACTCCCTCTTTGCCTTGCATTCTCCTTTTAACTATGAAAAAACATGGGATACATAAAAAAATAATTCCTTAAATAGCTATTTCAGTGCAATAATTCAAATCACAACTACTTCATATTCTTTTAATCAATAGTCTTACTGACTAGGAAACATATGGGATGGGAAGGGAAGGGAAGGGAAGGGAAGGGAAGGGAAGGGAAGGGAGAAAAAGTGCTAAATTACCTTCAGTAATGTTTTCATAACACTGTGTTTAGTCATAATGCTCACTAATGTTTGTTTCTCACCATTTTAGCTGATATCTTTTGTTTCCCTGAAATGTTCTTTCTAAAAGCTGATTAAAAATAGAATTAAGAGGCTACTGTGTTTAAGCACTTCTGGATTAAATGAAAGAAAATGAAAGCTCTGCTTTACAACTGCTTACCTTTATATCTGCGATACAAAAGACATTTTTCTTTTTTAAATTTTGATTGCTAATCTAAAATCTGAGTATGACTATCTGCTCCTTTTACTGACAATTTTTTATTATGCATAAAATTGTCATAAACACAGTGGACTTAAACAAATTCTACTAATTGCAGTAACGTAAGATGGGAAAATATTGTGTCAAATAGATGACAGATTCCTCTAATAGTGAACAAGAGAAAGGGTTCAATCAAATCCCATCCTTCTTTCCTGAATGTGAAGGAAGCTCAGATTAGCCTCCAGATGTAAAGTTTGTAGTTTGTCCTATTTCCTTGAGAGAACAAATATGAATCTTGGCGCAGATCAGTTATAACTCTAGTTTGTGATCCAGCAATGTCTGGAAGCATATGCTTAATTTCAAACTTGTGAATAATCCCATAGATCCCATAGTTCAGTGACTAAATGTGGAACACATATTTGTGGGTCAGGTGTATTCCCAAACTGAATAACCAAAGTTGTCATCTACTTTCTTCATATATGAATTACATAAAATATATAGCATAATAGATTCTTATAGAGAAGCTGAAAATTTGCCCCAAGGTGCCTAACAAAAATATATTAACAGATAAATATGTATGTGTGGATGAAATGACTAGAGGAATTCACAGGACACATATGTAAGGGGTGATTCACTCTGCCTATGTGCCTGGTGTCATAGGGTTTTTTATTCAATTTTCTTTAAGAAAGTAACAAAATGATCTGGCAAAACACATTTCCAAGTAGATCTGTTTTGGCAAGAGTCTGGAGTGAAGTCTTCTGAGAGGGGAGACAGTGCAGCCTGAGAATTTTGGTTCCCTGTGTGCTCTGGAGGCCTCCTTGCATTCCTTGTTTCCCACTCAGCACAAAATTTTAAAGTTGCTGAGACAGCTTCTTGTAGTGCCTCTGCCTGAGAGGGTGGGAGTGTGTGCTTGATTCCCAGCCCATTGGACTCAGAAGAAAATCACTTGCTGGCTTCAGCAGTCTCATGGGATTTGACTTGTCCTCCCCAAATTTATAATATATCTGCTCAAAAATCTGCTGTCTCAAAGTGAGAGAGGGCCCAGATACATAGTTTGAAATACTTGTGGAAAAATGCTGTGTCCATCTGCTAGTTCCATTGAACTCTGTGGAATACTACTTGCAAAGCAAGTCCATGGTACCTGGGTTGCATTGGTGCGCAGCTGAGTTCCTTCCTTTTGAGGAAAGGTTGATTCTGTAAACTAGGACATTTGAAAATCCAGAGTGTGTCAATGAAAATAACTTTTAAAACAGTCTGAATGTGATTAATTGAATTCCTCCCATGGCCCATTAATTTTTATGTTCAAGTATCAGCAGTTCTGCATTTCAGCTGATACCAGAAATGGAGAGCATTTGAAATATAGCAAGAAGAAGGTGCTTTTATGAGATTTCCAGAGCATCGCTGCAGATCCAATGGTCTGGCATCCAAATCTTCAAGCATACATCTGAACCAACATATTAAGACAGAGGTCCACTATTTTTCAAGTACAAATTTCCCTTTTCCTTCTTTATCTGTTTATGAAGTATTGAGAACAGAACATCTGTTTTAAATTAGTAACTTGACCATTGTTCTGAGGCCAGGCTATATAACGCTCTTTCTTATTGTTTTCTTCCTTATTCTCTTAATTTTGTCTTCCACTTTCTAACAGTAAGTTTTTCTGTGAGCAGTGAAGCTAATGAAGTTCAGTTTCCTGTGAACTGTCTTTTGTCCCATGGACTCTTTGCTGGTCAAAGACAGCATACGGAGCTATTTATATGTGGTCTGCTTGCTGGCATATGTGCACAGTCTCTGGCCACGTAACTGTGGGCAAATGGAACTAATTCTGCCTGCCTTTCCTCAGTGGAGACACTAATTTGGGTCTTTCTCCCTAACCCCACATTTAGTTTGTAGGAATTTTGAGTCTTGGATGCCTCCTTTAAATAAATTGCTCAAGAGGTTCAAAAGAAATTTGAAAATAGGGGTTGCAGGCAGATACCAGGTAAACAAAATGGTTACATCTCTGGAAAGCAATTCTCCCCCCAACCAATCACAAAAAAAGGAAAAAAAAAAAAAGACTACTAATTTCAGCAGATTACACAGGTATAAACCTCTCAGAGGGTTATTGAGATCTGACAAACCAGTTTAAATGGCATTCTTTGGAAATATTTTAGTTTCTCTCCAAGGGTTATGAAGGAAGTCATAAAGGAGGAGGAAGAAAGAAATCTTATCTTTCCTCCTGCCCTTGTCAAGGCTAAAAACTTGGAGGATTTTAGTACAGCCTGCACCAAACTTGTTAGTCTGCAAAATCAGCATAAATCTAGGTTAGTGATGTGTTTCTGCAGTTGAGCTGAGCTGTTAGAGTAAGACTAGATGTAGCAAGTAAGTCAAGGTATAGCAAGCGTTTGGCAGCTCATTCCTTTCAGAAAATATGTGTTCACCTACCTTAGGTCTGTATTTCAGATTGAACTCTGTTAGGTCTACAGGTGATCTTTAAACACAAATACTTTGAAAGTATGCTTCAGTATGCTGTGTGGCAGCTTAAAAATCTTCTCCATCCAGTCCAGTTGCGAGGATTCCACCTCTGGAATAGTCTGACTGTAAGGGATTAACATGCTTAAGGCTCAAGGCTTCCCAAGGAAAACCAACACTTTTTTGCATGCTACTGTGCGTATTTGAAGTAATCTCGTGAAGAACTACATTTCTTATTTTCTGATTGAAACCACCATTGAGTCCTTGAAGAATTATGAATAAAGCTTGAAACCAAATTTCATTTTATGTACATTTCACTTCTAACTTTCATGATTTTCAGTGACTCCTTTTACTTCACTGCAGTGAACCCTTTCTCTAAGCTTCTTAATTAAACAAACTCTAAGCTTGTCTGGACTCACTGGACTGGAGAGCACAGTGGCAGGTAAGCGGTGCTGGGCTAGCTGAGCCAAGCTGGTCGTGCACCTTCTCAGCAGAGACAGGGCAACACTCTGACAGCTCTTTTGCTTTCAGTACCTGAACAGTACCTGAACAGTATTTATCCATTACACTGCAGACAACAGCTTAAATATTAATAACATTTCCTAATTGTGGATTCTGGTTCAGGACAGTTTACAGATACTGAACATTGTAAACTAAGGTAACAAAGATGCACAGTAAAATCTAAGGGAACACAGCTAGGCAGTCACAGATGCATTTTTATCTGGGGTTTTTTTTTTTTTTTTCTTCTTCTTCTTCTTT
>JAVJGI010000062.1:60448528-60601760 GCA_035590275.1 Ibycter americanus
GGGTTTTTTTTTTTTTTCTTCTTCTTCTTCTTTTTCCAAGCAGACCTAAAACAGAAGAATGAGTTCAGTGACTATAAGGAGGAAACTGGGCTTCAACTGAGTGACGGTATGCATCAGCTGAAAATGCTTTCTTCTGGAAATGAGTTATTTTATAAGATTAAGTCAGAGTTTCCATCATCGCAACCGTATTTTTGTCAGTCAATCACAAATATTTTCCTATTGATGTTACCCTGCAATTTTTTCAGAATTTACTAAACAAATAATAATAGCAAGTCAAAAGAAAATGCCTCAGCCTAACTTCATTTTAGTCCGTCTCTGCCTCTGTGTTTCTGATCTGTTTTCAGTTTCAGCTCGTTATTTAAGACATAATTTGAGCATAACTTCTGACAAAGAGCAACATGGGGCCATAAGCTTTCTATATCTTTGCACTAACACCTTTAGGTTTTTACCCAAGCTACAACATACCTGTGTGCAGTGTAAACATACTCTGCTTATATAATTTCCACTTGTGTATCAACATTAAGGAAGAATTTGCAATTCAGTGGAAATGAGCAGTTCTGCCTGAGATAGAATGGAATCCAGCTCACATGCCCTTACCATTGTCAGTTTTAGGTGGTGTAACCCACTCTCCAGGATGTCCTCTTTATCCTTGTATGCCTTAATGCAGAGGCTGTGACTCTACTAATGCTGCAAGTCTTTTTGTGAATGAAAATAGATCATATGAACACAACATTGAAGCGTTCTGACTATAATCCTGTTATAATACTTAACATTTGTGCAAGAGGAATAGCTGTTTTTAGAGAAATCACTGTTGGGTATACTACAGGGGTGCACATGTGAAAACAAGGCAAACTAAAGACAATCTAAATAACGGAGCGGTTTATAAGATGGGAGCAGTGGGAAAAGAGAAATAAAATGGCAGTTTTTCATGGACCATAACCGAACACTCAGAGGACAAAATAGAAGGATTATTGTTTGCAGATGTGATTGTGGCAATAAAAGGACACAATAAACTGACAAAAAACCCAACCACTCTTATTTAAAATTGCTACAGAATTCCTCAATAATCATCCCAATCTGCAGTGTACAATTGTCATATTGATAGGGTAATTATGGCAACTCTTGTAGTAAAACCTTTTTGAGTGACTATGCTTTGAGAATGCAATTGCAGGAAGTTTTAGACTGTTTTAATAGGGAATGAACCAAAGTAAAGGGGTATGGATAGACTGAGAAAGCAAATTGTATAATAAAAAACAAATGCAAAAAAGTGTTGGAAGATAATAATGAATCAATAAATATGTCCACATATTCTCGAGAAAAAGATGCCTGTGTGACATTCAGACAAAATGTACTACGCTGAAGAAAGTTAAACCAGTATAACAGTCAATAAGGAAAATGAAGGTACCATGTGCTATCATACTTTGGTTACCCTAACATAATCTAAGCTAGCACAGGTAATGGTAGCTGTTAAGATGCGACAGTATCAGCTTTAGCACATGCTGTTAACCAGAGTATTAGCCTTCCAGGAGAGCTAAGTCAGTGGCATAGCTGCTTACACATGCTAGCCTCATAACATGTGGTCTTCTGCTGTTCTTACCAGGACCAAGATTAGGCTGGCCATGGCAGGCATCTGCCACAGTCATCCATCATTTTCCTGGGCAGACGTAGTTTCAGGGTGTAGTTCTTCTCACCCGTGGTTAGCTGTCTGAATGCTAGGCATGTAAACAAGTAGTCTAGGTTCCCTCTTTAGTCAATGGAGAGGATGTGTCTTCCAGCAAGTGATTCATTTCATCCCAGAACAACTGTGCTGCTGGGGAAATGATCCAGTTGCCTAAATATAGGAGCTCAGTACCAATTTAGGTGCCCTACAGTATCCAAAATATCATCATGGGCCTGGCAGGCACGACACAGGACTAATGAGAAACCTTGGCCTTCTGGGCAGTCAGTAGCTGGAGACCAGGTTCCTATGGTGTCTGAACTAGCACTAGATGCCTATATTTAGGCAACTGAAGCAGGCCTGGAGTATAATCTTTCTTTGGCCAAGGACTAATTAGAAGGAAATTCTGTGCCAACAGCACAGCACCATCTTAGATACAAAGAAGCTGTTTGTTTTCTGGGGGAGGAGGGAAGAGAGGTTTTTTCATTGCTAGTTTTCTGGTTTATTTCCAGGAGGAAAAAAAAAAAAAAAGAAAAGAAAGGAAAAGTTCAAGACTGAAGCCTGTCCTGAACTACACTTTGCCTTGCTGTGTCCAGGGTGAAGAAGAGACTGAAGAAATAAAATAGTTACGGGGAGAAAAGTGTTGCTGTAGAACAGTTTAAATTAGATGTCAGAAGCAGGGAGGAAGGTAAGAGAGTGTTTGACCGAGTGAGAAGAAATACCTCCGCAAAAGAAGAAACTTCTGTGCTGCAGTTGAGGCAGGTGACCGTAAAGACTATGTCACAGCTGAAACACTGGGAAATTCAGAGATTTAGACACAAAAGACCTACAAGACCCTAGAAAGGACAGAAACCATGAGGTGGCAAAACAACCAGTAAAACCAGCTGGCAGATTAGTACCCCAAACGGAAACAAGAAATCAAAAAGCAAAATTAAATTTATCAGAAAGGGTATAAATGCTTGGAGGAAAGCCCATCTTGGCCAGACCTGATTTTGAGAAGCTGCTGGAATTCTACAATATTGTATTTAAGGTAGAATAGGGACAATGACAATGCAAATGCCTATAGTATGCCCCTGTGGTGGCCATGAAAGCTACGCTTGTTCTATCCTCGGTCCCCCAAAAATAAAAAAAGACCTCACTGCATTTCTGAGCAGAGTATTAATGTTAAGATCAATAGCTATGATAGCTAGCATGGTATGAGTATGCTACAACAGTGTATGAAGGCTAATGCCACTGCATCTCAAGAACTTCGCTGTCCATGGGCATTTTCAGATTCTCCAGTGGGTAATTCTACTTCACTTGCATCTGCTGAGGTGGTATGATGTGATTATCATTCATATTATTAATGGCTTGTCCCAAATTCTCAGATGCAGATCTGGGCCACAGTGAGGTCTGGCTGGAACAGAATGTTCTGGGTTTTATGCAATGGCAATCGAAGTGTGTGGGCAAGAAGGTTCACTTTACACAACCATTAGTTAGGAGTTAAAAAGCAGTACGGCAGGTCACACTGCGTAGTACAGACATATTTTAACTAAATGTGAACTCAAGGTCTAGAGTGGAATATAGTGAACACTGTTCATGATGCATGATTTCATAAAATGTTTTAATAATCTTAAAAGTACGCTGACCACCTAGAAGGTCATAGGACTCCAGGCAGTGATTAGGGCCTTAATTAGTTACATTTGCAGAAAATCCAGTGTGAAAATAAAACCATATGAGAGAGAAGAAAGTTCCTCCTAGAACAAAAGGGCAGAGAAGATCTGAAGTTTTTTAGGGGAAATGAGAATGTGTTGCCCACCTTCCTCAAGGGGCAACTAAAGAATTACTGTTATTGTTACAAGTACTCTAGAACAGAAAAGTCTCTAAGCATAAATTCTTATGCTATTAATTAATTGGAAACCAAATAGTAAGTAAAGATAAGAACAAAAATATGTCTTTACTAGAACAAACTTCCTGTTTCATTCTTAAGCTAGCTTAGTTTTTAAAAATACTGGCAATTTGGAATGCTTAGGTTTCCCCAAGCGTGAAGAACCCAGGGCACAGCAGAGTTATTGGCAATCCTGTCAGGAGAATGCACCTTCAGAACTGCAGCCACTGGGGAAAACTGGATGCACTGAACAGAGAAAGCATTAAAAGAGAATCTTCCCTTACAGATACTAGTCGGTAATTCTCTAGCAGGGGTTAAGTGACAACTCACAGCTGCAAGGGACTCAATATTCTTTAAGCCATCTACACCAGAAAGCAGACAAGCATATTCAACACCTTTACATTGCAATGTATATATGAAAATATATGAAAAATCAATAAAGCTTTCCTCTGAGCCACTAATTGATGTGCTTAAATTCACTGGTGTAACTAAGAGCAGAATCTAGTATTGTCTTTTACTACTGAGTGTGACCTGTACAGCAATTATTATATACACCTACATTTCAGTGATAATACCACTTAATTCACTATTGCAAATTGCTACGACAGCCTCAGTAGCAAACTGAAGAGAGAAACCTAAGATAAAAAAACAAAAATGACTGTGCAGTGGGACAAGTCGGCCAGAGCTTGGTATTAGATCTATATACAACTTCTCTTTATGGCAACCTAACTGAAGAGAACTTAAAAGTCATCTTTTATCATACTACCAAATAGGATAATTAGTTTTGTAAATAGACAAAACTCCAAGTGATTAGGACAGACGGAAGAGAAATAGGAAGTGCTTATAGCCAACTCTCCCTCTGTGTACTCTGCAAGCAAATCCTTACTTCCAGGCTTGGTTTTAATTCACTCAGTGACTTTTTGAGTCTCAACAAACTCTTACCAGTCCCCTCTGGTCTGGTCTAGCCAGGGAACAGACCAAGGGACAGCCAGCCAGGCCCTAGAGCAGATGGAAAAAAACCCACCTCTGGGCACCAGAGAGGCCTGGGCAGAGTTTGCTGTGACTAAGAATGTCACTGACTGAACTAAAACCATCTGTTGCCTGCTCTCACTGCAGTCCCACTGCCTCCCTCTACAAGCAGCAAGCTCGTGCTCCCTACTGCGACTCTTTCCCACTCTTTCCTTTCCTCCACACACGGCTACTGCTGCATGTTTTTCTTTTCACCCCTCTTCTTGCTCTCCTTCCCAAAGCAGGCCGTGTGACCTTATGGAAAAGTGTAATGTCTCCTTCCTGCTGGGTCTTCTTCCTAAAGAAACATAACACAAACCAAGAGACCAGAAAGCACCTAGAAAAGTACCTCATGCACTTGCCCTGTTCTTGAAACCCACCTTCAACCTCTGCTTCTAGCCACTGTTGGGGTCAGGAAAACAGACCAACCTTTGCTCCGACACAGTGCAGCGATTCCTGCCTATATCCCAGGTGAACTCTCACAGGTACTCATTAGTCCACTATCTTAAATAGGACACAGGAGGCATGAAGCAAGTCACCTTCTTCCTAGCCAGTACACAGATGAATGGCTCTGACACTGTGACCACCTCTGCTAACCCAATACATTTAATGACTTCAGTGGTGACCTGGCTATGCTGAGTTTCCCCTATGAATGTCGCAAAAATTAATCAGCTTTAGAGTGGAACAGCAACAGTAAGCTGCAGTGTGCAAAAATTATGACAAAAGTGAGGCTCGTTTTCTGGATTATTCATTCGCTCATTTTTTGCCAGCATAATTGTTACTGTGTGCCGCAGTTTGGTATTTGACTCTAACAGAGCTGGAATATTAAATTCAGAATTAGGAAATATACTTATTCTAATTAATATATATTTTCCTTTGCTTAAATGTCTCTCTTCTCTCACAACCTAAAAGACACACTGCTTCTCAAGTCACTTTAGAGGTATTAGTGCAACAGTGCTGCTAAAAACAGATGTTAGTAAAGCACACCTCAATGTACTCAAATGTAAGACATTCAGTGCAATATCTGTTTTGTGACATTGTTTTATAAAAGAAACAAAAAAAGAGGGGAGGGGCATTCAGTGATGCATTGTGCTAGGCATTACTTTAAAAATCATTAAATTTAAATTAAAATTACACAGCAACGTTGTTGTATTTGCTAAGGAGATAAAGAGAGACACAAGGGGAAAAGAAAGCCAACCCTCATTTTACGAGAATTGCAGCTTACTTGTCGCCACTGAGGATGACATTTAAATTAGTCTGATTATTAAGTTTGCTACTTTATTTCTCTCCAGTTCTTGTATTGCCTTATAGTCCTAGTGCCTTATGCACCACGCAGGTGTATGGTGAGGCTATGCCCATACCCTAAGGACTTAGAGCCATAAAGAAATTAAAGTGCCTACTTCTCACAGTACTTAACTAAGAAGGTCGTTATGATGACCTGGGCCTTTTAAGTCGGTAAGTCAGACAAAACCCAAGGCACATAGAGCCCTAGTGGTCTTTTACCTCACTCCCACCAACTGGAGGAGGAGGGGGCTGCAACAAAATGTTCCCCTGGTGGGTGTGAATATGTGTCAGCCCTGGGGCAGAGAGATGCTACTGTATAAAGCCACAAGCAGCCTTCAAAATTTGTTTTATTTTTAGATATGTGGTCTTGTCTCATTCCTTTGGATACTCATCCTGTTACAAGAGTCTTATTTCCATTTTGTAAAGCAAAAGGATTCAGTATTCTGCCAAGTGTTGTACATGAAGCCACTGGTAGAGCCAGAAAATGAAGGCACAACTTGTGAATTGCCATGTGGTGGCTCGAATACTATATTTTTTTCTATGAAAGTAGACAGCAAATTGATGAATAAAACAAACTTTATATACCGCCAGGGTACCTTCCAATATTAAGAACTTCAAAAGTGTGCATTAAAATACTAGAAGAATTTAGGCAAACCCATACTTCAACATATAAAACCAGTTTCATATACATTACAGTGTCTACAGATGTATGTATCTCTGTGTGTGTGGTAGAACATATTATTTTAACTGGCAGGAAGCTCATAAAAAGAAAAGCTTTGGGGTTGGCTCAGACTTGGAGTGCACTTTAACATGCTGGTGGTACTTTATGAAGAAATCCCAAATGTATCCCATGTGTTGCAAATGCTTAAGAATGGGCTTAAGACGAGCTTTTGTCTGCCTGAGCCATACAACTATTTCAAAAATATCTTCCTTCAGCAGCACCAATATTTATTTTTGTATGTCATTTTTGCAGTTTGAATGCTGGATTTGAGTTTCCACATTACCGTCAAAGAAAGAAGAGAAAAAAACAAAACCGTTAATAAATCTAACAACAGAATCTGGTTTCAAGACTATTTTCCATGACTGAAACGTTTTTTGTCAGAATCATTTTTCTTAGGACAGCTGACATATCATTATTGTTTTCCTTGCTTTAGAATATTGGTTTTCCAAAAATGTCCAATCCATCCATGGACTAAAAAAGGAACGTGTCTTCTGAGGCCTGGCTTCTTTTTTGGTAATGATAATGTTATTTTCCCTTTTCCACCATTACTATTGTATTAAGTGACTGCAGGTTTCTGGGACATGAATGGAAATGTACATAAAGAACTGCCTTGACTACCTGATTGTTCTGGAGCTGTGTAGGATCAATATGACTAGAAGTAACTTAGGAGGTGAACTCCTTTATTATCCTCAGTGGTCCAGTTCCACACTCCTGCTTCTACTCTGCTTTTAAAACTAATTTCTCTTGGTGGATTTTTCTTCTGCCATCCTGTCTTTATTATCTGATCTCTTCTGTCTTCTCTGTCATATTCAGCGGAAATTTTTATTGATGGCTACAGTATCATATCACATAATCTATTAGTTTTTCTTAAGTGACTTTAGGAAAAGGTTTCAACTTAAACACGACATTTCAGCCCCTTAATATCAATGGGAGTTCAAGTTCAAGAGTGACGGTTTTGCTCAAAGTGCAGGTGTTGCCTAAAATCCCGAATTACTGAACTCTGATTTAGTTAAACAAGAATGTGAAAAAAATTTAGGTCAAGCTGACCTGCCCCCTCAAGGAGTTAAATGACTCACCCTCTCAAGTATCCACCATCCTAAGTCGTCAAAACTGATGAATGAAAGGACTTCTAATCAAGGGAGTCAATCCTGGGAAACAAAGAACAGATAATGATAAGAACACAGTTATGTAAATTATGCAGAAAGAAGCCTCCAAGTGGGAAAGTTCTGGCCGCAGAGGAGACAAGCTGATAAGGTGTTGCAGTCCTCAGAAAATTAGTTGAAAGTAGGACAAAGGCAATTGTGGTAATGGGAGATCGTGACCTCCAACTCAAATAGCATCATCCCCCTCTCCAAAGACGGCAACCCCCTGCTTCGGGAGCATGTGTAGTTGGTAAAAAACCAGTAGTGCTATCTGAGGATGGGCCCTAATTTGCATTAGAAGTGAGAAACTTGTAACTAATCCGGTGCATGAATGAAAATGAATATGTAATATACTATGAATATGCAAGTACTCTTGAGTATCTTGGTGTGCACGTTAGGAGGAAAGATCCCCCATGCACCCACCACTGCAATAAACCAGTGTTGGCTTTCTGAACTATTACTTGGTTTGGAGAGTTTTCCTGGTTATGATTTTTGGTAACAGGCAAGACCTGTGGACTGAGGAATTTACATGCTGCTTTTTTGTTTCAATTACTGCTTTCTCAAACAGAAATTGGAAAAAAACCCCCACCCTATCCTTCCAAGTAGCTGCTTCTCCTGAGCAAAGAAACATTAGAAATAAAGCCCCAAAGAACCTCCAAACAAATAGTGAACAAGTGAACAAACCATGAAAGCTTTAATACTCCTACTGATGTAATTAAGATATAAAGAATCACTAACAGATAGTGAAACTAAAGCAATGATTAACTCAACCTATTGAATAAGCTCACTAAGATGTAGAAGGCTTTCTGAGACACCTGGGATATAACAATAGGCAAGAGAAGTGAGGTAACAGAGCACTGTAGTCAAAATCATATAGCACAGAGAACAAATGAAGTTATACCAGAACAAGTAGTGTGCATGTTCCCCAAGAAAATACAGCTGAAGTTCACCAACTTGTCGACCACCAGGGGTCTTGAAAGACCCCAAGAAAGACCCTCAGGAGCAAAATGCACATATGCAAGTGCCTTATGCATATGTAAATCATTTCGGAGAAGTAGTTATAATGTGTATTAGATTTTGGGGAAATATGAATATGTATGTTTTCTTGTAATAAATTGAGGAACACTGGTCAGATAGGTGTGCATTATTTGAGATGCTAATCTCTGTGTGCCCAGTGCTGCAATAAGGAATGCTTGCCTTCTAAACTTATAAAATGAAGTCTAGAGGGTTTTCTTTTTGCCATTTTTTCAGTATCACTACTGCATTTTTCTAATTTTGATTACTTATGAAATCCCAAGGAAGCCTAATTGCGCACTTTTTAATATTTCAGCAGCAGGTGAATGACCTTTTGTTGACAAAAAGCCTGATTCTGGATATTCTAATTTTTCAGTAGCTCCACAGAAGTTCATAATCATTCTCTTTAAGTGAATTAGGACTGAAAATACAACAGGAATCTGTTGAAATATTAGACCAGTATCCCAGCTTTTGGTGGAACTTCAGGAATATGAGCCACATTTTTAAATGTCTTTAACTGAATTTTCGAAAGATTATGTGATTATTCAAATAATTCTTCAGAACATCTGTGAAGCATCTCGCTCATATGAGCAATTCAGTAGTGAAATAAAAGACAGAAGTACTCTGAAGTACAGCGATTTAATAATGATTAAGAAATTCCCATGACAATGGTTTATGAACACAGAAAGGTCACTTGTGTGTAGAGTGTGAGCTAATGGCCAAACTGCAAGGACTAAGTATCAACAGCTTTAAGTCTCCCTTTTCAGTGATTCTGTAATTCACAACCTTTCTGTGATGCTTCTGGTTCTTTTGGAAAATAATTAGAGCTTTACAAGGAGTGCAAGTGAAAAATCTGTTGTGTGGCATCCATTTTGCCTGACCTATTTGTCAAAACTTCAGCAGGAACAGGGTCACCCATCTGGAGGTGAAAACCCCATGTGTTTGTATGGGGAATATAGGTATTTACATTAGAATTGCCTTGGTAGATATTTAAAATCTGAGCACATTTCACACACAAGTCAGAATTCATTTCATGAGCTCAGCTCAAGACTGTGAAGACTGTGTGCTTGCTGGCCTCCTCCACTCTGTCACAGGTTTCCCCACAGATCTGGCAATAATACCATGATGGCTTACATCCATCCCTGCTCTGCTATTACATGTCAGTTTAGATGGCCTGTCACTGATGAATATAGGCTGGCATCCCATATTGACTGGTACAAGATTTACACATTCTATATGGTAAGCCTGACGCATGGGCCTTGGTAACTGAGTTTTGATGCTGGATCTGTACGTCTCTCTTCTTACGTTTCCAGAACTTAAATTCCTGTCATGCACTACAGGAGCTGAGCTGGATTCCTAATGACAGCAGTGTCTGTCGCTCTGCTGTGTTCATTTTCAGACCTTCCTGTGCTGTGTAAGTGTTATTGTTTAATTGCCCATTCTACAGTGTAGTGTGATTTTTTAAATTAGTTTGACATTTTATGTGTTTCTTTTACAGCTCATCTCAGCTGTTAATGAGCCCTTTGCTAAGTGTCTTCAGTACAGATCATTATAGCTCTTTAGTACTGTCATTTGAAAGCTAATACCAATAAACAGAGAAATTACTCAGCAGCAGGAAGGTAAGTGTGCTATGTTTCCAATTTTTAGTTTGCAAAGGTTAAGAACTATTCAGTAAAAGGAAGCACTATTTTTTTTAAATTAACAGTAACCAATTAATGTGATTTGCTCAGATGGGCGTTATGGGTTGTCTGGATGCTAGGTCCGCATAATTCCAGCCCTGAAAGACCTGTGCAGATACAACTTGAGAGGTATCCCTAAAATGCAGACTAGTTCTCTCCCTTACCTGGATACAATGCACAAGTTTTCTTTTAAGGTCCTGGAGACTGCCTGCATCTTTTCAAGCGAAGAGTATCTCACAGAAGTGGAGAGCCTAGACCTTGACAAAGATTTGAGCCTACCTGTGTACATGCTGAGATCTGAGGAGTGGGAGTGCCAACCAGAATGAAAAGCTTTGTTTAAAAGCTGCCTGACCCACAGGTGGTTACAGGGTTTATCTTATTTACAAACTCCGTTTCTGAAATTAGGAAAAAAAGGAGTTTCTTATAGGAGTTGGGTTTTGGTTTGTTTTGTGGGTTTTTGGTTTGTTTTGGGTGTGGTGTTTTTTTGGTTTGTGGGGTTTTTTTTATTATTTTTTTTTAATTTTAAGGTTTTCACAGTATTTTTCCCTAGATGCTCTTGGAACCTGGATAGCTGTAGACCGGAGGACACAAATAAACAAAGCCCCGACTGCTTTTTCCTAGGCTAGCAACACCCTTATAGGGGCACACACCTAAGAGAAAAGTGATTGAGCTTCTAAGTCTATAAGGAATAATTCATGATTTCAAGAGAAATGGATGCTAACTGGTAAAAGCTTGTCCAAGATCATAAGTGCAAATGTCTTATGCAAGTGACACTATATGTTTTCTTGATAGTATCTTTGAATATTCCTTTAGGAAACATCACAAGGCCCAGGCCAGTGCCAATCTGACGGTGCTAAGTAGGGCTCCAAGGCTGTGAACCTACAGTATTTGAGTCCTCTTGTCAATGTTGGTAAGAACAACTAATAAAATGCCTTTCAGTAGACAACGCAGCAAGAACTTAAATTGAAAAAATGTAGTTCTGAAGCTGCTGGAAAGCAGTTTGCAAAAGACTGAGACTTCTGGTGGGATGGTTCTCCATTGATAAACAGATAACCAAACTGTAGGATGAATGTATTAAATTGTACATTGACCATAATGCAAACACACAAAGATTAACACAAATGTAATTATGAAAAGTGCTGACTTGTGACATAGTAAAAGTATAAAGAGACTGGATATTCAGCAGAAAAACAAAAGATATCAGTGACACAGATCAGGAGCTACATACAGAACATGACTATGTAAAGTATGCTTTTTGTGAAGTAGCGGTCAGAAGAATTTATTTTTTGCATATACAAGAATGGTCAAGAATGGTGGAATCACAGCCTTTAATAGGCCATGACTAAGTCTGAATCAATGTAATTCTCCCTCCCTGTAGCACTAAGAACTGTTATAAAGTTAAAATAAAAGAGATAAAAAGACTCACAATGTTAAAACTGCTAGTTAAGAAAAGTCACAAATAGAAAAGCTGACTGCTGTGGTACAGTACCAGAACTCTCCAGAGCAAGTCTTTCTGCTACATTACCTTTGAAATAAAACAGGGTTTTGAAGGGGAGTGCCTGGTATTGTCAAGGCCTGAATGATGTTTAAATAAAACAATGCTTGGAGTAGTACATGGTGCTGTGATTTTAAGAAAACAGATTTGTTTCACAGCAGAAAGCTGAAATGTTTGTAGCAAAGATGATAATAAAAGTCACAGCTTTCCAATAAATGAAATAATACTGCGTAGATTTACAGAATATTCTGGTTAAAGGCATACTGGCAGTCCTGTTTTTAAATTATTAGATGTTCCTATCTGAAAACATGTGCTTGGGAACAATAGTACTGCCTCATCTGCCACCGATTTTAATGTTTTAAGTTATCCCCATTAAGCTGAATAGCTGGTTCTATTGATTTCAACAATCCGGGGAACATAACCAACCATTCAAATCTTTAATGGCCCATCACAGTTAGAATTGTTATGTTTTGTAGGTGTGTGCACAGCTAATGGGAAAGCTCATGGGATAATGAGTGCTCAGATGCTAATAGTAATGGAGTCACCAGACACCCACACTACATGAGTTCTGCACAGCATGAAAAAAAGGATGACCTTGTCGAAGACAAGAACCAAATTGGGTAATTTACAAGTAAATTTGTGCTCTTTCCATCATAAACAACCCATTATGACAAAGTGATCACGCCACTTATTAACTCCATTATTGTAAATCTCATTGCCACATGAAACATGTTAGGATATATTTCACAGCTCTGATACAACCTATTTCATAGGTGTAGAGGTTTTTAACAAATATTACTAAATATTCTTGAGGGCAAAAAATAAAAAAGGCCCAACATTGGAAAGTGTGCACCAGTATCTTGGAGGGAGAAAATTACATTAAAAGGAACTTATAATTTTTCTCAAGCATTAAAATTCCAGGAAATTCAGAGATAACTATGTGTTTAAAAAAAATCGAAGCATTTAACAGTATGAAAATGCAGAGGCAGGGCATCTGCACAAACTTGTCTTTGTCCTTAAGTGACACTATGGTGGATGAAAATGAGAGAACAAACCAACAACTCCTTCAAAAAAGTAGCTAATACTCTATTAAGGCTTAATTTAATCCTAATCATTGTGAGGAGTTTCATTGCACTGAATTAATGACATCTTTTACTTTCTGGAAAACATTACAGCTCCTTTAGTTGTTTAAACTATTGAGTTGTTTTCAGTTCTGTAATAGAACTTTTCGCTTGAACGTAGATAATAGATTTTGATATTGTTGTTCCCCTGACAGGAACTTTTAACAGAAAGACAACTGAAACAGTGCTCGTTTGTGAAAGGGTATGATACATGGAATCAAATCCTCATCAGAAGTAAGCTGCGAACCAGCTCCCTTGGTTTTAACGGATTTACAACAGCTGATGAGCTGGCACATGATATGGAAAAAATCACATACTTTCAAAGATTTCTGTGAAGCATAAATTGCCTTTTATTAGTGCTCAGAGACTTTCAAGAGAAGGGAATTGCTAGGAGAAGCAAGTTGGTAAAACTGAGAATATGGTTCCACAATACAGTAAATCATATTTGATGGCTTCTAGAACTAGATTAAAACAGGTGTAACTAAAAGACAGAAATGGATAAAACAATATAAACTCAATCTGCCAGTTCTAGTGTGTTCAAAATTTTCTGAGGGACCATCCTAATATAAGTAGCTTCTGTGCCAGATCATATATTATCCGTTTAAAGTACTATGTCACTTTAGGTATTTGCTCTTTCAGGCCCAGCAGGAAACAAAATAAAAGTTTTGCAATAGCATGATCTCTGTATCAGATACCCTGGCAAATTCAACAGCAATGGAGTCAAGTGCCCAAGATGGATCCAGACCACATCTGTATTGATGGATGGACAGACCTAGTTTAAGGACAACGGACACATGGCTGGAAACTCAAGGTGGGGTGGGAATACTTAATGATATCAAACGGAAAATGGAGAAGACACTTGATCAAGTAAACTCACATGCAGCAAAGTAGGGTTAATGCGATACTAACTCAGATTCAGGAGCAGGCGAACCACGTTTTGCTGCAAAGTGTCTGAGAGGAGGCTTTGATCTCCATCTGCTCCAAGGCAGAAACTGAAGGGGCTCTGCAGTGCATTTTGTAGTGCTCCTCATGCAAAATTTGCCAGGATAAATGCATCTGTACCCACAGCATAGGGGCACACCCTGTGCCTTGTAATTGCTGACCGGGCTGCGGTGCTGTTAAGTAATTCTGGTAACAAGAGTCAAAGCCCAGTAAACATCAAAAGAAGTCCAAAAAACCCAACCAAGCAAAACCACCACACCCAGAGAGAAAGGTGGCTAGTTACTGAGTAGATGAATGGCAGTGAATGAAAAAAATGGGGAAAACAGACTTTTCATAGCAAGAAATTCAATTGGTGGCTGACTAATTCATCTGAATGTTACCCGCTGTGCAAAATTCAGATTATGCAAACTAACAAGAATCATCTGTTCTTCTAAATAGTTTACTTTCCAATAGGATGGTAGTGCTGTATAATTAAAGAGATCAGAGCACTGTCTTCTTTGGGAAAGCAGGTTGTATGCAACATCCACTATTTGTTACCTCTCCAGCCTGAAGTGGTTTCCTGGAGACTGAAGGCCTGCAATGCATCGCCAGTTGATTTAGGTAGATGGTCTTCTGGGAATCATCATAGATTTTGTTGCCTTTCTTGTATTACCAATTTAATACAGTAGTTCTAAAGAGAAAATTGTAATAAAAAACCTGCATTGTACTAAGATCTATAGCAATTTGTAAACAGAACCTTAACAGTGAGAGATTTCCCACTACAGACAGCCCAGGAAAACTATCACTTTGTGTAAATGTGGGTACTTCACAAAGGCCAAACCATGGGAGAAAGAGGAGACATGGACACGAGGTCTCCAGGCAGAGTTTAATCATAATACATCACCAGTTTAGGACCTCAGACTACTGTTGCCTGTGGTTTGCATTAACAACAGATTAGAGTAGTTCACGTTTTCTTAAATCTGATACAAGCTTTCTCAGAAAGGAGCTGTTAAGGTGATCATCCTGGAACTACTGTTATCGTGTATGTTCTTCAGCTTTTTTTAGTCCACACTCTAGAGACGTATAGCTTTTAAAATAGGTCCAACTCTTCTTCAGAAAAGTTTAAAGAATAGAATAAGAGCTTCTTGCTTCTCTTGACTACAATGTATTTGACAGATTACAGTGAACATATTTAGACAAGGCTATACAATATTTATTAAATTAGCTAAAGCCTATTGAATTATCTAAAAGGAAAGTGGGTTCCACTATAAATTGCTGAAGATAAGACAGGAAAAAATTTGTTAAAATAAGCAAACAAAAGAGATATAACTATCTTATATCATTACATCTTATATCATCGTCACTACAATGTGTAAATGTCAAGGACAGAGATTCCGATGTCAGACCATCCCAACCGACACAACCTCACTCTTTCCATCTGTTGGACAGGAAGTTTCCTCAAGTCCACAGCCACATGGCTCCAAGCATGAGAGTCACAGAGCAAGAAGCTGAGGGGCTTTTATAGAAAGGCCTTCAAATATTTCAGCTGATACTAACATTGCATGATTCAGAGTATTGTGAAACTGGAACTGCGTTTCCTGTCAGTGCTGTCCAATAACTGGGATGAAAGAGTAGAACTCCTTTGTAAGAAACATCTTCCTGATAACATTTCCTTGAGGTTTGTTAAGTGTTTAATGAAAGGCTTTTATACACTTTTTGAAGGAAAAATGAAGCATGGAAATGGAAAAAAGAAGGAAGAAAACTAAATCAAAGCCCCTCAATGAAAAGCCCAAAGGACATTTGATTGAATTGCTTGGACATGAAACCAGAAACTCGGAGTCAATGGCAGAACCGATTTGGAGAAGCAGCATTTGAGCAGCCTCGTTGCTGAGTCCAGTCCCACCTTCTCCATGCAGAGGGGCCTGGGATAAGTCAGACTGAGCAAGACCTGGCAGTGCAGTGCACCTTCCCTTCCTACCTAAACTATTACATGATTCTGTGATCTCCCAGTCCCTGCCATGAAAGCAGGCAGTAAGCACAGTCTCTTGTTGTCCCTCCACTTACAAAACACCCTTGTTTTAGGCTTTTCTACCCCTTGGCCGTTACAGGTGGGACAGTGCAGATGCACTGAGAAGATCGTGGTTAAGCCCAGTGCCAAGCGACTCACTGCATGTTGCTTTAGTGATTCGCTGTGCTACGCGCCCTGCATGCCTGCAGAAACCCCGCATCAGCCTCACACCGGGCCCCCATTTCCAGGCTGGGACCATGGTGGGCCAGGCCTGCCATCAAGTTCCATGTCCCCTCACTGTGCCTCACTCTCTCAGCTCCTTCGACTGCCCTCGAGGGCCTCAGGGGCTGTGGAGGCAAGGCCAGCGGGCAGGGTCGGTGCAGAAAGAGGAGGCACATGCTACCCTCCTTGCAGGATGCTCAGGGCAAACCCTGACTCTTGGGTTCGGGCTGCATGTGGGGTGTTGCATGGCGTGGCGGCATGGCGTGGCACTGCGGTGCGGCCGGCACAGTGACGTGGTGTGGCTGGTGCACTCCGGTGCTGCCGGGCCGTCGCTGCCTGCAGCAGGCAGCCTTGCTGAATGCAAGCATCAAACAGGATCCTGCAGAAAGTGTTGCAACTCGTATTTGGTCCACAGTCAATAAATGAAAGCATAATAGAAACCAGAACCTATGAACAAGAGCATTAAGTGAAACATGGGTCTAAGGCAATAGTCCAATACATATTTAATAGCAACTTGCCAAATGGTGTTTTCAATTACGATCATTTTATTTTGTATTAAAGCAGCACTAGAGGTCAAGTGATCCAGTCAGGCCTGATGCTCCTTCCACTGCATTAGATGGTGTAGAAATGCATAGGACATTTTCCTGATGCATTTGCTAGCTAAGATAAAATAAAAAACAGCCTAAAAGAAATACAGCCATTCCAGTATTTAAGTCCACAGCTCTGCAGAGTACTCTGTGTTGAACAGGATTCACTGACAGGAAATGTCTTCCAAGTTCAGGACCAAGCTGAATGATATCTCTGGAATATATTCTCAGTGCTCATGCATTATTTCTTCATTCAAGTTTCAGAGGAGTGTTTGACTTTTACTGTGAAACCATAAATCACCCTCATTCTTGGCATCTCAGATGTTTTCCTCAGTCAAACACAGTGAGTTTCCTCCAAGGGAAGAAGGAACATTGTAAATAGTGTTTAAAATGTGTTACTAATTTATTGCAAGGTCTTTCTGGATATAATTAATTCAAATGGTTTTGTACATGCCAACAGGAGATATATATCTTTTAGTAATACCTGTACTTTGAGATCCCTGCACAGTATGCATGTATCTTAGACCAAATATTCTTGGTAGAGCTGGCAGATGCACTTTAGAGTGGCTGTGAATAATGGCCCAGATCTTTGTTGTCCTTGTTCATTAGTCTGTTAGGAACTACTTGTTATTGAACTGCAAGCTAAGAGCTTTTCTTGCCCTTTTCTTTTACTGCAAATATATTTAAAAGCAAAACATAAGAAAGAAACATTTATAGAGAAAAGTAGCATTTGCAGTGGCATAAATTGCTATGACAGACTATTTTTGCTGGTAATTATAAAGAAATTTTTCTATACAGACTTTTTGTATTACTGCCTCTAAATATGATCAGTTTCTACTACAGCGCGTTACTAGAGCTACTAGCTTTGACAGTTTTTTGGCACATTTTGGGGGCAATTGCTTTAAGAAAGAAAAACTGCCTGCTTCCGTCTGACCCACATCAAAAAGTGTCACCTGCACTGTTCACTGCATTGTGCCAGACCCTGTGGCTTTGCCTAGCAGTGCTTGTTCTGCAGCCTCTTATCCACATTCCTACCTGTTATCTATTGGGGTGGGCTATTCCAGAGGACTACTTCAGATTTAGTTTTGTCTTTAGTGCCAAGCAGACTGCTGTTTTTGCAAGTACTCTATCAACTCAATTTCTACTGATTTTAGGGAGCATGGTAACTAGAGCTATGGAGTGTGACTTGCATTCTGCTGTAAATTTATGGGTGTGATTTTCTACTTCTTGCAGACAGGAAAAAGGATGAGGAATAGACTTTCCTTTCTTTGCTTATATCAGGGTTAATGAAAATGTACACTTGGAAAGTCTTTTGATTAGTATATTACAGAGCTTATTATAGCCTGAGATAGTAGCAGTCTCCCTTTAGCTGACAGGTTTTGAAATGTTTGTGAAAGCCAACATATGATGGATTAATACAAAAACAACTTCTGCATGGCTTTCTATCATAATGAATATGCTGAAGGAAATGAATGCAATAGCACCTTTATCTCATTCCATCTAGCAATCATGGAAAGGGACTGCTAAAGATAGTGGCTAAGGTGATCCAGGATTATTGATTTGGGCTGCCATGCCTTGTGTTTCACCAGACATGTTTACTTTTCTGTTCTTAACATTTGAGACAGATGGATTTTCGGCATGTGCAACTCATGTTTTTGAAATCTCTACTAATGCAGGAGCTAGGATTTCGTTTCTGTAAAAACACCACCAAACAACAACAAAAACCCCCAGGTGAACAGGCGAGGCTTCCAGCTCA
Organism: Ibycter americanus; assembly: GCA_035590275.1. Taxonomy (NCBI): domain Eukaryota; kingdom Metazoa; phylum Chordata; class Aves; order Falconiformes; family Falconidae; genus Ibycter; species Ibycter americanus. The sequence continues at coordinate 60,467,011 of JAVJGI010000062.1, forward strand.
CCTAGCTGCAAGTGATACACAGATCTACAAAAGTTATCAGTCACCAGTCAAAGTGTGGAAAGGAAACTAAGAAAGGACTGGCAGTCATAATGCGTGGGCATGTAAAGCCAGAAAGAGGAAAAATATAAACAAAATGAATGTCAAGATTTTTTTGTGAAAAGTAGGAGAACTAGAGCTTCTTAGAACAACATGAGATGTTTCTGGGCACAAGCAACTCTAGGTTATGAGGAGCTGGCTTGCTGTGTAAATAGACCTTCCTCTTTCCTGTTCTGCTGCAATGAACAGAACTGGTATGCCCTCTCTTCTAACTCATGCTCTTGCTTTTCTGTCACCTCCCATAGCGTCCTTCAAATCCTTCTACTCACCACTTCTCTTTGCTATTGGAAATGCTATGAACTATTTGTTGCTGGTTCTATTCCTAACATGGCTAAATGTAGGAAAGTCATTTAATATGACTGAATGATCCATCAATGGGTCTAGTAATATGTAGTTGTCTCAGAGGAGAGTTTTGAGGCTCACAGAGCCTTGTTAAGTGATTTTGGACCCTTTGATGAAATATTTTTTTTCTAAGTGTCATTATTATTTTTGTGTAAAGTATCATGCATTTCATGTATAAGTAATACTAGAAAAGCTCACTGTTCATAGTTCTTCATTATGTAATTTTTATTTAAAATTATATAAATATTATATGGAGTGTATGTGTGTACACACGTATTACTCTTAAAAGATGTTGGTTTTCTTTGAGCCAAAAAAGAACTCAAACAAAACTTCAGAACAAGTTAAAAAGTTGTGATTGCCAATTAGCGTTCATATGCTCTTGGAAAAGAATGATGGAATCTTTAGTCTGAAACCTAAAATGTGCATCTTAAGGGAATGCTTTAATGTCAGTAAAACGGGAGGTGGTCCAGAACAAAACTTCAGTTAAACTTTACCTAGAATTATTTTAAAGATACATTCTCATGATCAAGGTGTTGAAAAGCGTTGCATTTTCATTTGGTGTGCACACGTGTTTGGAACAAATCTGGCCTGTGCTTCAGGGTATCCAGTCATTAGCCTCTTCTGCACACTCATTCTCTGAAGCATTAAAGATGTGGTTTCTAACTGATGTTAAAGAACTATCTGAGGTCAGTATTCTGATGTGAAAGTTTGTTTTTGCAGATCTATTAAATATCAAATAGTTTTACAGCATAGCTTATGAGGGCTTGAGTTGCACTACAAGTATTCTGACATGTAGTGAACCACAAAACATCCATTTAATTTGTGAACATTGATGAGCTGGTGTAAACTGGCATTGCTGCTTTGATGTTTGTGGAGTTACGCCAATTTACACCAGCTCAGGAATGTGGTCTATTGTTCCTGCAAACATCCTATGACATTTTAAATTATCAAGACGATCATCTTGCAAAGACAGCCAAAGTATTAGAATAACAGTTCCCTGCCAAATTCTCTCAGGAGACTTAACTTATTAAAAAAATAAATTACACGTGTTCTTTTTATATAAATAAAAATTTCTTTCATAAGAATGCATGATTTACTAGGAGGCTGAAGCCATGATTTCCTAGTTATGGATATAACTTTGTGAATCAGAAAGGCAGACAATGCTCTCCCACATCTCAGTGAAGCAAGGGATGTTTGCTCAGACTGGTAGGATATAAACAGTTTCAGTGTCCTCAAATAAAGGCATCAGGGAGCTAATCTCATCTTCTTTGGGCCCTTTTAAGGTGTTTCTCCCTGGCTTTTCCAGCTTTTCCTCCTCATCAAGAGTGCATGTAAAAACATGTCTAACAAGGAAAGAAAGGCAACAAGTATTTTGTCTTGCATTTTCTACCCCTATCTTTACAGAATTAACAGGGTTTTACCATGATGTTGTGTTTGATCTTGAAGCTGATTTCAAGCAATCCAACTGAAAATGAATATTTCATTTAGGAGGCTGGCAAAGGTATCAGAAGGTACAGAAATATTCTACAAGAGTGCAACGCAGGTACCCATGTGACATTTGTGTGTGAATCTGCAAGGGTCTACATATAGGATGGTAAGTGCCAGTAAAATTTTCTGTGTCCGGTATTAGCTGGAGCCTTTCAGAAAGGAGGGAGAAATGAGGAAAGGAATGCTCAAAGCTAGAACTATATCCCCTCTCTAAGAAAAAATAGGTAAGTCTGATGGCAGAAATAAGTTGCAGTAAGAACTCCACCTGAGCAGATTTTATGTGCCCAAGGGAAGACACATGGATATGGGGAACTGGAAGTAATGGGGCTTCAAGAAAATCCATCATCAATCTGAAGATGTTACCAACCCAGCCACAAGGTTCACAGATCTGGTTTGGTGAAAATGTTTTGGCAAGTCTTCTTCACATCCCAAGAAAAAATCTAGATTTTTAACAGCAAGACCCTATAAAAAGAAAGAAAAAGAGCTGAAAGATTAATGGAACTTTTTAAAAATAACAGTATCTGGAAATACAGTTATGTGTTTTGGGTATTGCTGTATCAAAATGATAAAGATCATGATGGGCTTATTTATCAAGTATTCAACCTCAGAGAACCTTTGGTCCATGAGAATATTAATACCCTCCTGCATACATTTATGTTCATTTTGAGTTTATGCAGACACAGAAAACCCAAAACTGTTACCCTGAAAATGAATTTGCACTGACTGTTTCACTGTTTGGATGGCTTCCAACCAGCGGTGAAATGTAGTTTAGGTAAATTCACTCATGTTTTTACTTCCACATTTCAGTAGAAAAATGATTGTCTTGCAGAACACCAGAGAAGAACATTTTTAGGATTCAAATGGGATAAATGTCATCTTGGACAAAGGAACAGTTAGCCAACATAGTTCTGGGAAGCTGGTGTTTTGCTGAAAATCAGTGGAAAGGGTCATTCCATGTCATGGAGAAGTTTTGCTATTTTGAGATCAGGTTTGATCTTAATATGGGGTAAAACCCAACAATTTAGAAATTCTCAGATTTGGAGAACTGAGAACTGTATGTCAGTCCATTGTCCCGGAAATCCTGGAGATGTTAGTGGAATGCGTTGTCTTGCAACCCCAGAAACCGGACACTTGAGCAGCCAAAAATTTGTCTAGAGAAGGAGACAGAAGATCACTAAATTTTTTACGGAACCTCCTTTTCCACTCCTAAGCAATGTTGTCTGAGTGCCATAGAATAGCAGGCACAGCTACCTTCAGGAAATGTTTCAGCTTCGCCAAATCAGTAATTTCATTTTTGTGCATCATGTACATGTGTGTAACAACACACCAGACACCGGTAAGGTTTGTATGGCTGTATGGTTGAGATGATTCACTACCACTGTGATGTTGCAGGGCAGTGGCAATGGCAAATAAAAAGCTGAGCTGAGTAAATTCTTCTCCTCCTATATATTCAGTGATGAAGACCTCTGTCCCTCAGACCCAGCTGCATTATTTTATTTTTTAAATACTCTGAAGTTGCTGAAGCAAGCTCTGGGAAATGAAAGGATACATTCAAACTGGCACTAATGCAGGCTAACTATCAAGCTGACACTTGGAGGGAGATACATGTAAGAAAATTAAGGGAATGCCCAGATGAACAGGTATTTTTGATAAAAGCTATAGAAAATTCATATGAAAATGGGATCAAACTGAACAGATCCATGCAGCAATATTATGAAAGCAGAGAGCTCATCAGAGACTGATATTCTGTTATTTAAGATTCCTATAGCCCTATCTGCTGCTTGGAAGAACTGGATTTCTGGTTGACTCAGGTGACTGAGAGATGGATTTGGAAATGTTTTGAACTGTGATGTCTCTTAGAGCAGCACCACTTCAGATGTTCTCTGTCATTTTAGGACACCTCAGAAATCAGTATGTGTTTGGTTTTACTATTTCTTGATAACAGAGGAAAGCTGGAAAACAGCTGAACTGTTCCTGAATTCTGGGGACAGTTCTCTACATCACTGATCGTTTCAAAGGTGAATTTATTTGCCCCAGGTCTTAATTTGGTCCTCCTCTGCTTGCCCTGTTGGCTAAAATGTGTTGATCTCCTTATTTTAGAGGAAGATGACGTTGACATTTGGAATGGAGTTGTGAAGATTTAGCAGTAAAGTGCTGAGAGTGTTGTATTGTCAATACTAGAGATAAGTGTATGTTTTAATGGATTGTATCTAAAGGAATACAATGGTATTATTCTAGACTTCTGCACAAATGTCATGTACTTACCTTAACATGGCATAAGCATGTATTTAGACACAATATATACTTGGGAGACTGTAGAGGCTAGCTTGAATAGGACAAGGAGAAACTCTTTCTGGCACCTTGTAATGGTCATCTAATTTGGAGGAAGCTTGAAAAAGACAGTTGAGGCAGGAAAACTAGAGTCACAGGAAACAATTGAAGGTTTATCTTGCAGCCTGAGGCACCTGCCAGGTGCAACCTGGCAGCATAAAGCTGCAATAGTTGTTTTAGATTTAAGAGAACTGGACGTTGCTTACTGAGCATGAGGCCACTCAGCACATGCTTGGTGTTGGGGCATGGTGCTCACCCTATTGAAGTATAAAGTGAATAATGGTTTGCTTCTCACCCTATGTCTGCATTTCTTCTGTTCTTAGGCAGCACTACTGATTGTAGAGCACACAAAGATTGCTAAGATTTCAGATACTGTTATTCAATTTTCTGAAGCACTAACCTCCTTTGCTAAGTGAGAGACAGATTTAGCTTCTGTCTTGTAGCGTTTTGTAGTGTTGATCAGCTAAAAAAGTGATTTCCATCCTTGTTCACAGTCTTAAATTAAGGTTAAGGGACAGAAATGAGAACTATTTCTAACTTAAAAAAAAAAAAAAAAAGGAAAAAGTAGTAATTCTTAATAAGCAAAATTCTGCAGTAATGTTTTTAGCGATTTTTTTTTTAGACAAAGGAAATATGACTCTGTTATAAAAATGTTTAAGAGGCAGTTTTTAGATTTCCTACAGAAAGAACCTGAATATTTGAACGTCCATGTTCTTGGAGTGATTAAAGTTATTTTGGTGATAAGTAGGCTTTCTCTGCCCCCTTCCCTCCTCCACTCCTGTGTCAATATTGTGACTTATAGGATTATAGAATCATAGAAACATTTAGATTTGAAAGGACTTCTGTAGGTCATTTTGTGCAAGCCCCTGTGCTCAAATCAGGGTTTCCTTCAAAGTGAGTTTTTAACAGGATGCTCTGGGAGGCGTTGGTACTCCCTGTGCTGCATGGGAGAGCTCTGCTGTGCAGGTGGTGACTGCACATAGTAGCCAAAGCGGTCTTTGAAAACAACTCTGATTCAGTGGGCTATCCTTTCACAGGGTTCAGTGATCAAAAAGTAATTTGTAGTGTAATGAGAAAAAAAATGAATGTAAAGCATACAACATTTTTGGCCTAGGACTTATGTCAAAACAGGTTTTGAAGAAAACTGTATTGGGAGATATGAAGGATGTCAGGAAATGTAATGGTCCCTGCTTTAAGTCCTTCTGGAAATTCTTGGAGAGAGTGTGCTCTAAATGCCTCTGTCTGTAGGTCAGCAAAGGCAATTATACAGACTTCAGGGGACCGGTGATGTATGCGACCACTTTCTGTTGAAAACCCTGCTGCCCCAAGGGGCTGCTCCAGCGAGCGGTCTAGCTCTAAGAAAGAAACTTGAAGCATAAATCGCTAACATTGAGTGAACAGCACACCATTCCAGCAATAAAATCCACCTATAAACACGGGGAAAGGCCACGTCTTTGATAGCTTCCTGAAATGACTGCAAGTTTCTTTTTATGCCTTCCTCTCACTGAAGCATCTCAGAAAGTTAAGGTGTACGTTACTGTGACTTTTACTTTTAAATGTTTACCCATGTGACATTTTGCTAGGACTGTTGACTCTTCTTTTCCCTCCCCTCTTCCTGTTTTCTCTCTTCATATGCTTAGTTACACGAGCCCTACTATCTCTCACAAAGGGAAGCCACCATGAAGCCCATGTGATTTTTAATTGAATTTAGATTCTTCTTAATGAACTCAAGGGACTATTATGCAAGGTATTAGTTTTATTCACTGAAGGGATATTACTTTCGTATATTTATTTCACATTCCTTGCCTTCTCTCATTCATTCACACATTTCACTCCTAATTCTTTTTTTATCTAAAAAGATGTGGCTGAGGTAGGTATTTTATGGCTTTTCTGTATGCATGCCTATATCAGATCATTTGTTAAAGGAAAAATGTTTGGCTAAACAAGAATAATGTTGTAATAAGGGTGGAGTACATTTCTTGTTTTTAAAAGTTCCTTCCAAGATTTTAATCTTCATTTTTACTCCAAATGTTTAGCCAAAGAAACAAAATAAACAGAAAAATCCCAAAGGGTAAAATTGGTGTAAAACACCAGCAATAATTTTTTTGTCTTTGTTAGATACAGACTGGTTCTTAACTGAATTTTAAAAACAGGTCTCTTCAGTGTCCACCATTTATAATCCTTTCTTGCTTTTTTCATTAAGATTTAAGACCATAGTAGTTGTGGGGAAAAACAAATCCAAAGCAGGCCAGATCCTTCAGCATGTTTTGTCATCTTTATATCGCACTCTCTTTGTCTACACCAGTAATAACACATGACCTTAAAGTCACCCTAAAGCATGGTCTCACTAAAAATCTGTAAGGTGAACCCTGTATAACCCTTCCTTAGCAGTCCGTGCTGGATCTGCAGCCTCTGTGGCAACCAGGTGGCAATAGGTGTTTACTCAGTCCCTTCGGAATTTGTGCACATGTATGGGGAAGGAGCACTGCAAGACCATCAATAGCAAGCCCACCTCAAGTTTTCTGTTTGTGTTCCTGTAGCACAGATAAGCCTAGACAGACAGACCAGAAGCCCGCAAATGGTTTCCTAGGAGGCCTGAGTAAGGGAATCTTGGAGATACCTTATTGCCATGCTCTAGGAGTGAGAATCAGAATGCAGTTGGCATAGGTGAAACCTGGGGATTTAACAAGGAAGCCATGTGGTTGGGCTGATTACTCTGAGTTCAACCTTATTACCGGTTCTCAGTGGCAAAAAATCTTGGAACTAACAGCATCTTTAATGTTCAGAGAAGGCTTTTTCTACAGCAGAGGCCAAACTTGCTGTGGTCGACAGTTGTGTGCCAGTTTTTTTTTCCATCTGCAGTGTATCACTGAAAAGGAGAAGGAATTAGTTGAACAGGGACTCTGGTGGAGTCATCTTGGAAATATGCTAGCCTGTGACTTTAAACATTTGCCTCATGTGGCCATTGCTAGTTGGGGAGCTTTTCTCAGGAATGTTTACTGAAAGAGCATATTTTAAACTAATAGGGAGGAATACTTGCCAAGTGGAGGCGTCTTTACCCATATCTTGTGACTAATGCATCCAATCAAAGCAGTTCAGTTTTCCAGTCTTGGATAATGAAACCAGATGCTCTTGAACAAACCACAGAATATTGCAAAACAATTTTCCTGTTTAATTAAAATGATAAACATTTTCTATTAATACAAAATTCACTAACAAGAAAAGAGGTGGGATTTGGCTGCTGAATTATTTGTTATGGAACATTTGTTGTGCTTCAGACTGCAAGGTGGTCATTTGTGACACTGCCATATTATTTTAGAATGAACATAAAAGGTTTAGTGAACATAAAAGCTAAGCAAAAAAGGAACATCTGTCTTCCTACACTACCTGGCAATTTGTCTGATAGACCTAGGTAACAGATTACATCCATACTGTTTAAATTATTTTTCAAATGCCAAATGGTAAACCTGAATGATTTTTGGCTTCTAAACAAAAGATCAGGGAGAAATGTTATGACAATTTCTGAGGGAAAAATAATGGTCATGTTCTGTATAGCAATTTCATAAATATGCTGTAAAAGATAAAATTTACCTAAATCTTTTTTGAAGTCATAAGCTGGTCCTAGCAGCATATATAATGATAAGAGGTTCAAGCTAAGTTTCTCCTCATCCGTTAATATAGTTAAACAAAAATCTTTCTGATTTCAAGTCAGAAAGACTTGGAAAACTTACACAATTGTAGAGTCTTTTGCACAGAAAGACTTGCACAATTTTGGAGGTTTTGTAGATTATTTATAGTATATGGTATGTTAACAAACAGAAATCATTTGGTTAGTTCTTTTTTTTGAATGTCACATGGAGAGGGTTTAATTTCCTTTAAATATTATGCAACAGAAGAAGGCAAATGTGAAATATCCCATGCACTTACAACTCATCATAATAGGTTTTCTGTTGATGGCTATTTTGATCTGTAAAAAAATAGTTAACGGAATTAATTATTCTTTCTTGTTGCCTATCGTTAAACTGCAAATATTTTCAAATCACATATAAATTTATTTGCTGATGCTTTTACATGTTTTGCTTTCATTCAATAGGTTGATCACTTTGGCACATAATAGCGTAAGGGTGTGAGGTTAGCTGTGATTTAATACCTAAGTTACATGCTATTGTTTCTGTTTGCTGGCTGAATAACTGTACCTCCTAGCTAGGCAGTCCTGAGAAAAGTCTAGATTAAAAAAAAAGAGGTATGGCAGTACCTCACTTGTAGGTGGCTATAACAGAATATACAGCTGTCTGCTTGACATGTATCTTCCTGCACCATCAATTCTTCATCCTTTTAGAGTAGTTTGTTTCACTTATTATCCCCTGCATATGTGCCCTGTTCTCTGGCTGGCAACACAGTTAATCCGTATTGTTTAGGCCCAGTTATTTATTCCCATTCTTCCAAATCCCTGGAAACTAACCTTGAGCAAAACTGTCCCTCACCCTGTCTCTTTCATGTCATAGTTCTCCCAAATCTGCACAAATATTTCTGTCCCACCTCATACCTGCCTAAGGATCTTTATACCACTTCACTAACTGCTTTGCTGCGAAACTGGTTGGATGCCTCCTTCTTAAAAAGAAGCATTGCCTCTTCCCATGGTATTCGTGCAGTTACTATGCCACATCCTTGTGACTCTTGGCTTGACATTGCACAAGAGAAGGAGGATGAATATGTAACATACTTATTTGACCTTACAGGACAGAGATGCTTCTAACTGGACAAAGAGGAGAGGTTTAAGTCCTAAAGAGGACCTACAAGGTAAGGCAAAATTTTTGAGTCATAGATTTTGACTTATATGTGTATATTCTGCCAAAGTCCAGTTTTGGGACTGGGGATGGAAATGTGTTGATTAGTCAAGGTAGGGGTGACTGACAAGGACTGTCTATTCCATTTTGAGTTCTGGATGTATTGTTGTTAATAAACATGAGACTTGTAAGTGCCACTAGCCCACACATATTAACATCACTGTCCCAGTTGTGTGCAAATTCGAATGAAAGATGTGATAGTAGAGAAATATTTAAATAACTTTAGAGGTCATTTCCTCTCCTCCAGGGGTCTTTGGCCTTGAGAGAAGTTACAGTAGTGAAGAAGCAATAAAATATTGTCAGCTGATCAGTGATCCAATTTCCACACAGCAGTGGACAGCCATCTTCAAACGCACACAAAGATGGACATAAATTACTATTCCATTTTTTACAGTTGCCTGCAGATAACTGTTTTGGATTTGAAACACCTAAAAGAATATCTCTGGTACAAATGAGAATGTGAAACAGAACTACTATTTAAACCCTTCTTAGACATCTAATTTTTGAAATCATGCTGTTTATAACATTCATAATCTATGGATGTATGGTTTAATCCAAATTAAGATGGAAGACTACTGTGCAAGTTTGTTTGTTTTTCTTATAAACAAATCATCTGCCTCACAAAGAGCCTCACTTCAGAATTCAACAGGCGGAAGATATGACATCTTACTCATTGTAATTAAGTGGTAGTGCTTCCCCTCCCAGCTCCCATTCCAGTCCTGCCACAGTTAAGTTAGGCAGCTGTTTCCAGCTTGCAATATTCTGGTAGAAAGTTATCAACACTGCTGACAAGGAACACTTGAAAACCATTAATAATTATGACAAATTAAGGGACTCAGTGAAGCCAGTGAAAATTATAATTTTATTTCAAGATGCAGTCACTGATTTCTTGTGATGGACATGGTAGGTATGTGTAACAAATTATTCCCTCAGAATTATTTAGTAGCAAAGGCTCTGTCCACTTACAGTGTTTCTTACAGCCTCAGAACCGATGAGAAGGCCTTTTGAAGATCCACAAAACTCTTAACAGAAGGCTGCATACCACTTATATGGAGTTACTGGAAGATTATTCACATTTCAAACTTCTATCAGGATGCAAAAGGAATCTATAGCTGTGTACGCAACAAAGCTTATATATTGCTTTTCTGGAAATGTCTCAAAGGATACACTATGGGGCAGATTGCTTTGTATGAATAATGACAGCTTTCAAATTTAAGGCAGGAGTGAATTTAACATGGCCTAAAATAATGGAATTAGTAATAATGGAAGCAGTAGTGAGGAATATTGCAAGACTTGTGCTTAGGCCAGAGGGGAAAACAAACTGGCTTAGTAAACAAAATTCAAAGCATGCTGAGTCTCAAGCTCACAAAGGATTTTTCTACTCTGGAAGACCTATCTCACTGTAGATGAGTATGTATATTTTAAGTGGCGTCATGTCAGAAATGCTTCAACAATAGGCATTCAGTCAGAAAACACAAAGCAGTCCATCAATCATCTTCTCAAATCAATGAGGTAGAGTCCAAAAGACAGTAGGAAGAAGAAAGAGTAAAGAACTTTCTTATCTGGGGGAAAGGTATATATTTCTGAAAGGAAAAAAGCAGAATCTTGCCAACTAGTGATACATGTGAATAATTAGATACCCAAGATATGAAGACAAAGACTTCAGTTACACATTTACGTGTCAGTATACATGGAGTACGTATATCAGTCCTGCACAGCATGGACAATCCTGGTCACAACTGTAGTACTGATAAAAAAGCTAATTAAAAAAATGCTAAAATATAAACCCTAAAGTATATAATAAAATAAAATGCTGAAGAATAAAAAGACCAGAGTCTTATCTAGTCCTTGTGTCCAAGGGACCAACGTAAATTTCTTGGGCAGAAAGTTACCTGCAAGAAATGTAATTGAAACTGGGGCAAACCTTCAGACGAGATTTTACCACACACTGAAGATGTGCATAATGCTGTTGCTGAAAGGGGTTAATGAGTTGTAAAGATCAAGATTTATATCTCAGCCAAAACACAGGAGTACAAAAAGGGTTCCTAACATCCTCAGAGAAAAACCAGAAGTTAAATTAGAGAGTCTAGATGATAGGCCAACATCATTTCACCATTGTAATATTCTGAATGAACCTCCTCTATCATTAAGCCAGACAAAACTATCCACATCTGAAAGGGCTACATAAAAGCTAGTGACTAATCTCTCCATGTTAGATAATTACTGTATTTGTACAATATTTACAAGACAGAGGACTTGCCAATGGAGTTAGTTAGAAGGTGATTGTAAGAAAGAGATGTTTTAGACATTCACAAAGGTTTGTTTCTATTGATGTAGTAAGTTGACAGGTGAACTGTAATAATTTTCCAGAATTTTCTAGAAAGGTGATTTAACAAGTGCTGTTTGTATCCTTACCTCATGCAGAGGTAATGCTGATAAGCCGATGAGGATACTTTAAATGCATAAGCATTGAGGCCTCCTGTAAAAAACCCACATGCTTAGACTGCAAATATGGATCTGGATGGCAGCAGAACAGGCGAAGAGGGAGTCCATCTTGCAAAGGACATACAATGAACAGTGAAATGATCTGGATTTCCTGAACAGAAACTAACATCGCAAATGTGTGTACATTCATTTAAATTTTATCACCATTTTTTGTCCTTGTGCTTTAGCAGTTTCAAATTACTTACATTGCTTGCTAAGAATGGGAGACATGCCTGGTACTGAGAAACAGGACCAAGCATTTTAGAGCTTCCCAGGCCCTCCATACAACTTATTCGTTTCGAGCAACAATATATCTGTAATGTAAGAGAAGGGATAGTTCTGACCCATAACGTGACAGCCACTGAGGAATAATCAACTAGCAGGGAAGAGTTACTGCTGGTTGGAGACAGAAAGTCTAACTGTTATCTTTGGACTTCAAAGTGCCTCAATAACTGCATGGGAAGTTTCTTTACCATTCGGACAGGTCACAAACCACTTGCGGGTTTTGCTAGTGAAAGCCAGTGCCAGCCATCACAGCCGTCTTGTCTGTAGCAGCGGGCTTTGACTGAAGCCTTCAAAACATTTGTTAGAGTGCAGTCAACAACTGCTGTTACCACAACAATATGGGAATTTGGAGTGCCTATGTTATTTTTGAAATACCTGATGTAGATGCTGATGTGCTGATGAAGGCCTTCCAAATAAGAAAGGCTTCCTGAAGAAACCTTGAAGATGGCTCCTCTTTCTGAGGGAAGATCATGTTATCTCCTGAGTTAGGGTAAATAATTTTTAAAAATTCCAAGTGGAATGAATTTGGGAGATTTGGGAGCAAAGGATCAGAAGAAATGCTGGGAGTGGATATATAGTGTAACACAACCATCACTATATCCAGCAAGGAAGAAATAAAATTCCAGTACCGTTGTTAGAAGCATGGCCTGCTAATCCTTGCATAAGTCCTTGGCTTGGGTCTGTATTAAGTGGCTGACCAGAGATGGTACTGCATGGTCAGAACTGCACACAGATGTCACCATAGCTCTTGGTGAAAAGCAAAGACAGGCATCGACTATATACAAGTTTATTCAAGAATACCAAATCTCAAGTTTAAATTTATGAGCTTTCACCTGTATTGCCCAACTGCAGCTGACCACATATTACAGCTTGCAAAGAAGACATAAAGGATGCAGTTAATAGGAGGCTAGGAGATCTGACTGATTTTTCTGAAATGCAGAAGATGAGCTTAAAACCCACTTTTACTTAATTCAGCCAGCGTGGAGGAACATTAGGGCACTGTGAGTCCGGTACACACTGCAAAACTCAAAGCCACAAGTATCATGCCAAAGACAGAGAACTGGAATCAAGGCCTTGTTTATACCAACATTTCCAGTCCCTAGCAGCGGATTTCAGCTGTTATCCTAAAACAAATGCAAATGTTGTTATTTAGAAGTATACATCGGTGATGTAAATAAGAAGTGGCTGGATGAATTTAAGTACTCAAAATGGTGTCATCTGGGCTACTCAGAGTATTTTGAGTACAGACATTTTCCATCTCTCCCTTTTGTCTTGTTTATTCTGCAGGAATTCTTCTCCCCATCTATGTCTGAAATAAAGTGGCCAGGTCCAACATGAAGTATTATGAATAGACAGTCACCCTTACTTTTCCAGCTCTGTTTTCTTGAAGACAAGAGATCTGGTTTGCCTAGATAAGGCCCGAACAAACAGCAAGTCCCTGGTGGTCCTAAACAAACCTTTAAACCACTTAAGATTTTGCACATCATTAAGTACATGTCATTTTCCATTTATAAAGTATTGCTTGATCTGCTCATCCATACTGTGCGGGGGATTAGGAAGCACACATGTTTGTATGTGTGTTACTTGTTTGCATTTTCCTGCATGTCTGAGAGTTGGATCAGAAATGCTTGAGGACTCTGGTGGTCACTGCATGGCTCACAAGAACCCCCAAGCATCTACTTAAATTCCATCTTCTCAGAGCTGTTGGATGGAAACACACAGGCAGCCACGGGAGTAGGTTTCTTGTTGGTTTTGGAGCTTTTTTATTGTTATCCCATTGATCTCAGGCCTGCAAGCATAGTAGAAAGGAATGAAGAAGCTGGTTGTGGATAAAAAGCTTCCTAGAAGAAGAATGTGTGTTTAACTTTTGAGAAGAGAGAAGTATAGAATAGATATCGGTTTGGAAAATGAATAATGGTCTAGGCCTTTAAAGACTTTTAAAGATGTAACACTTTTTTTTTTAGTGTTTTTTCTCTCCATTAAAAAGGCAGCAGAACACTAGGACTTGTTGATTTCGTGGTTCTGCCCAGCTTTTATTTTGTTTTCTGTCCCTAGGCCTTGACCTCTTAATAGATTCCCCAGGGGCAAGAAATGCATAAGGTAACATTACTGCAAAAACAGTGAAGTTCTGCTTATAGAGAAGGGTATTTATCTAAGCCACAGATTTTGTACCTACTACATAGCAGAGCTGTTGGAAAGCAATTTGGCTTCTAAGAGTGTACATGTGTGCATGTTGTATGTGTGTGAGAACAAGCCACTACTTGCAACAGCCCCCTCCTGCTGCTGGCGGTCCGACCGTAATGTCACTACTCGCCCTCCTCCTACACTCACTTGGCTCTAGTACATGACCCGCAGCCACCCCTGGACACACGCAGGATGTGCGTGGCAGCTGGAGGATGCTAAGCCATCGACTTCCTGGCTGATCTCTGGCAGCAGCAGCATAAGGGCTTGCTGCTAAGTCTCTTGCTGGCCTCTCATATGGCATGTTGCCTGTTTCCTAAGAGTCATCTGCAGCTGCCTAGCACAGGCTCAGGCTGTAGAGTCCTCTCTTGTCTCTGGACGATGAGGTCCTTAGATTCCCTTTGGACTGGAAGAAATCTTCATCCCCAGTTTCTGTTGGAATAAAAGAACCTACAGCCAGCAAGAACTGCTTTAAGAGAAGGGGCTGTTTTCCCATGTGCTCACCTATTTAGGTGCTGGTTAATACTGCTATAGACACAGCCTTGTGTCATTGATTCCAACCATCACTAACTTGTTAGAGTTTCTTTTCTACAGATTATGACATCTTTTCTTACTGGTTTTATTTGTTTGTTTGTATGTTGATCTATTTATTTATAGCTATTAAACTTACAGTGCCAAGTCCTTGCTGGGTCCAAGTGGCTTCCAACTTTTTTTCACACTGATGGTCCACCTAAGTAAAACTTCCATCGCTCTCAAGCTGCATTCACATTATTCTTAAAGGCATGATTGTGTGAAATTGAAAGTACTAAAGCAGATCAGATTGACCCAGTGTCTGCTCAAGTCAACAGAAAACATTAAACCAAGTCCATTTTTGATCAAGCCTCAAATGCAAGGGATTGTGACTCCTACTCTTCGAGTTCCCCAGTTTCGACACTTTTAACATCTGGCTGACCTGATGTCACTGTAATAAGCCACACAGGTGATTACCTCCCTCATCTAACAGTCTCTGTGGTTTATGTTTAAAGAGCTCTAGAAAAAACAGCATTGAGTTTTTAACTGACCACTGTTTAGTGGTGGTTCAGAAAACTCTCATTTGAAAACCAGGAAGCATAAAGAACTTTTATTTCCCTGTTTGAGTACATTCAGACACTTTTTCCTTAAAAAGTGGTTAGACAAGCCAAAGTAAACTAAAGCACCAAAGCAAAGGGCAACTTTACGGGTTTCTCCCGTAAAGTTATTTATTCATGGTATCTTCAGCAGGAATAATAATTAAAAAATGTCTTCTCTTCTAGCTTTGTTACAAACATCTCGGGTAACACTGTAGGCTTTCATTAAAAGAAAGCTGTCTTTTCAGCTTTTTGCTCTGCTCATTTTTGCTGTATACTAAAACCTGTCTGTAAGACGCCCACTGGGACTGGGAAAAAAAGTATCCTTTGTAGGCAGGTGGTCTTTCCTTGAGCATTTTCTGATTAGAAACACATGTTCATAAGTGTGAGGAGGCTTCTGTAATGGGAGAGTAAAACGGAGGCCAAGGATCTGGTTGTGCTGCACAGGCAATGCAGTTGAAGCAGATTAGGTTTGTAGTGGGGTTATTCTGCACCTCCTGGCACATTTATTTTTAATTTGATCTGTTGCAGTTGTCTGCAAAGTACTTTCAGTTATATTGATAGTTGACAGTGTTTGAACTGGTGGGAGCACGTCCCCTTACCCTGAAAACTCTGGATACAAGGATACTGTTGCAGGGGCTGCATGGGGACTCCCGTGGCATGTGTCAGCAAGGTGCACCAGTGCCCCAGGGGCCAATGATTTCCTCTTTGTTTTCCTAAATCACAGTGGCCATGTCAGTGTGGTTGACCCATATCCATGTACTTTCTTAAGTGGGAAACACAGTTTCCTGAGAATAAGAGTTTCCTCATAGTAACAAATGAGTAAGAACAGAAAGAAGAAACTTCCCCCTCTGTCAGCAGGCCAGCTTCTCCAGTGCTGAGATTGTCTCAAAGCACCTGGGTGTAGGGGAGCTCTCAAAAGCCCTGTGAGCAGTGTCATGCACAGGGGAACGTAAATAGGGGCAGAGGAGCCTGTATTTGTTCCCGCGCTGCCACTGCTGTACCTGCTGCTCATCACCTTCCTGCTCTGAACAGCCTCCTCACGCTGCTCAGAGCCACTGTCACCATTACAGCATTCACTAGGACTGAGTGATTGGAAGGAGCTGTAAGTCACGGGAGGACAGAGCACTGCTGCTGTAAGTGGCCACAGGTGGCTGTGATGAGCCAGGAGAAAGCACTCAAGGGACTAAAAGGTGTTGAGTGGAAGAAGACACTAATGAGGAGCATGTCACACAGGGACTGCAGCTTACAGCTCTGAGACTAAAGTCTTCAATGAAACAGTGAGTTATTGGCATTCCTTCCCCTTTAGCCTTTTCTTACTTCAACACTCAGGTTAAAACATTTGAGTAGTTCCAGTCCTCAAGTGCCTCTGTGTGCCAGAGACAAACAAGCTTTCCTGGAGTTCATCAGGAAAGGACCAGAGAATGCCCTCACCCACTGCTGCATAGAAAACCAAGGGATGTTCCCTGGGAAGTCAGAGACACATGGCTATACAAAACATTGAAGGGATTAATTCAAAAGTCATTTGCTGTTAATACAGTGAAGAACTGATAGCTTGATATATTGGTGGTCAAACTCAGGAACCAAACACTCAGCCAAAGACAGATAACTTCACAGCTTTCTGCTTTCTCTTGCTGCAGTGGTGATTCTGAGGTGCAGACCCTGAAGCACTACTCTCTACTGCCTGGCAATACTTCTCAGGGCCATTTAAAAGCTAAAAATCAGTGGAACCTACTGCATTTTGGCTGTGTATCATCTTGTCCTCGGTGTTATGTTTGTGAGACATATGAGTTAGCTATTTTTCCCTTATACCAGCAGAGGAATCCTCTTTGCCAGATGAATTCTTAGTTGTCCCTAATGTGCCAATATCTATCCTACTTCCATTACTGGGGCTGCACAAAGTACATAGTTCAGGGGAGAAAATGTATCCCAATGTCAAACGTGTTAAGTTTTAAGTGACCAATAATCAAATGTCAGTAAACCAAATAATCATAATAAAACACGCTGTACGCTATTCATGGAAATGACACATTCATTAAGTTCACTCAAGGATAAGATACTTTGTTGTAGTCAGTAGCAAAACTCTTACTGACTTCAGCAGGAACAGAACCAAGCTCCTTGCATGCACCATCAGACAGTTACAGCAATTTATTAATAAAGTCCTGGTGCAGCTGGGATGATGACACATTTTTGTTACATTGCCTGGAATAAAGTAATAATAAGCTAAGAAAATTTTACTTTGGATTCTCAAATCAAATGGGCTTTTTCATTTTGTTTTGTTGTATGTTTGCAGGATGTACTCACTGATGAAGAAGTTAGTTTCCATTCCATCACACAGCAAAACATACTAAAATATTGACAGACTCTTGGTGAGTCATGAATTTTCAGTGGAGCTGACTAAAATGTTCCTCATAAAACAGCGTAAGCTTAAACAGCACCTGTTAAAACTAGACTTACAGTTACACAAAGAATCCAATGGAACAAATTTAGGAACGTGCCAGAATTTTCATGGCTGGTTTCAGTCTGAAGAAAAAGCTTTAAATCCTTTTGCAACACAATATATTTGTCGATTTAAGGCCAGTCTGAAGAATGTATTTAGGCATTTAATGATGCAAATAGATGCTCTGTGAGATTTTGTAAAATGTCCAGCTATCCTGACCGAGGATACTCAGAAACTACTAACTACTTTCCTTCGAAGTCTGGAGAAACAGTCTTCTTGGCTTTCTGAGTATCTCTGCCAATTGTGAGGCCAAATCACCTTTCCAAGCCAAACAGTGTCTTATATGGAAAACTAGTAGCCACCTTAGTGCTGGAAAGGATTTGCTAGCATAAACAGTGACTTGGAGATATTTCCTGTAAATGAAAAAGCAGATATGTCAGCTTGACATTCACAAGATATATCCACAGTACATTATGTATTTACTTATTTGTAAAACTAATTTTCTCTTACATACATTTGTGCCAATTATTTCTCAATGAAGATACATACACCACACAAATTGATACAAGACATGCAAAAACTGAAGCAATTGCAAAGTTTTAATTTCAAAGGTGCAGTTATTTACTTGAATATAGGAATTAACTGAAACAGGAAAATGCAGTCTGCATTTGCAGGCATTTTCTTTAATTATGTGATTATTTTGCATTCCTTGCAAAGAATCCAGCAACACCCTGTGCTGCTTCGTCGGACCTCACAGGCTTTTTTTGGAACTAGATATTAAATTGTACTATAAAAAAGCAGGTGTTTCATTTGTAAACACTAAACAGATGGTTTATGCATTTATAAACACAGACCTCCTGTAAGAGGTGCGAAGAAACCATAATTTATGCCCTTGCAGCAAGGAAAATATAAACAGGATCTTCTTCTCCCACCATGATCAGCATCACTGCCAGATACAAACAGTTTTGGATGGTGTGTCTTGATAATCTTCAAATTCCATCTGCCTGAAGGAGGACTTCCTGAGCTGCAGGGTGAATTTTATTAACGCTGTGTTCTTACGAAAGCAACAACCAAAACCAACCCACCCCAAAGCAAAACACAAATGCCTCCCTGTCTGCAAGACAGGTGGAATTATAAGTCTCTGAGACATTAGCGTAATGAAGGTGTTTAAATCCAGCTACCAAACAAGAAACAATCCTGCAGCTACAGGTAGGAGTGGAGCATCGTTTTCCCATTTCCCTGAATTAGAAAGCCTTGCTGCAGGCATTATTACAATAATGTTGTAATCAACAGCAATTAATACAACAACAATGATGGCAGTAAATGATTAATGTTCATGAGAGCCCTCTGAGGCAAATTGGTGAGTATTTAACGAGAAAACTTACCTGGGGAGAAAAGGCTTTCCCTCCTCACCACCCAATTGGCACCATCTCTGCAGCACGTAATGCACGGCGCGAGAGTAGGGGTGGTTGTTCTAATGCAACCCTATTCCCCATCCTCACTGAGGTCGCATCTAGCCCCGAGTATTATCTTAAAGATGAAAACTGGGCATCACTGCTTGCACAAAGCTAGAGAGAGTCATAATCAGAACTGAGATGAGATCTCACCAGTCATTCCTGATCCTAAGTCTAAGTCACAGGACCCACATTGTGAGTACTGAGACAAAGTCAACTGAATTTAATATAAAGCTTCCTCCTGGTTATAGTAAACCTTGAATTGGGCCCCAGTCTGGTTTAAGAATGAACTTACTCAGTGCCAGATGTATCAATAAACCAAAGCCTTTGACTCCCATGTCTTGTTCATTGCACTGCGCAGGAGGTTTCAGTCTCTATCAGACTATATTCCAGCCAAAAAACACTGGGCCTACAAATAAACTTTGGCAATTACCTGCTGTAGTAAAAGCTAAGCAATGTCAATGGTTAATTTATCCAATACAAAACTATTATGACAACTGATACCTATGCTCTCAGATCTGAAGAAGGGTATAAATAGCTCTGTCAAGTACTTTATTATTTTAATTCACATTTTGTTTGTATTTTAAAACACTTAAAACAGATTAGCAGGTAAATAGTATACAAAGTTAATTAGTGATGATGTTACTTGCTTCTTAACAAATGACCCTCTCTATTTCCTGTACCTACTTAAAATACTAAAAAGCATTGAAATCTCATTACACCAGGATTTGGCAATACCGTAATGAGAAAATATTAAATACATGGCAGAAAAAGGAAGCACCTGCACTAAGTTTGCTACCATGACAGTGAACAACAGAATCATTGAGTAATCTATTCTGTCTGCAGGGGCTGTCTGGAGGGCATCTGGTCCCAGCCCTTGCTCAGAGCAGGGTCAGCTTCAGAGCTGCGTTGGCTTGCTCGGGTCCTTGGCTAGCTGAGTGGTGAACATTTCTGAAGATGAAAACTCCAGTGTCTCTAGGCACCTGTTTCAATGATACATACATGTTTCCCTGGAAATACAGTCAGCTCACAAGTGAATGTAATTTTAGTGATAACATTTCAAAAGTAATTGGAACCTCGGAAATAAAGTTAACAGCCCTAATGTTGCAGTGATTTTTTACAGGACTGGAAGTCTTTAAGCAACGCTAACCAGTGCTATGATAGTAAGACAGAAAAACATCCCATAGCCAGAATTTCACTGCTGATGTGAATAGAGGTTGTTGCAGCTGGAGAATCAACCATTCACTGCCCCGCTGCTCCTTCTCCCCTAGAAAGCGCAATGGCTGGAATTTAGAAATTGTTGGTGATTTGTTGGGTCTTTCAAAGGAAGGACCTGTGCCAATTTTTTATCTCAGACTGTCTACCACTTTTACTGTAGATGGCCCAATTTGTAAGAAATCTGAGTACCTGCAAATCTCAGTGATGTAGGAGTAGCAGATTTGCAGCCCATTTGAAAGTCGGATATTATTTCTAGTTGGGTGACTTTGCCTGAATTCATGGGGTTAGCCTCAAAACACTACCGATAGAAACCAGGGGTCAAAAGCATGGGATGTTTTTCAATCCGTTGAGGGAAAAAAAAATTTGGAAAAGTATTTCTGAGTAAAATGACCCAAAGAATCCAACTTAGTGTAAAAATACCTTAAAACATGTAGTGGTTCTTCAGAGCAGCAGGATGAAAGACTAAGTCTTCAGTTGCCAGGGTGCAAGCACGCAGATGTTTTCTTTAGTCAATCAATTCACAGTTAACAGCATATAACATATAGAGCTTTAACATTGAGGAAAAAGATTTTCAGGAGTCCCTAGACATTATTCTTTTCTTTTTATAATTTTGTCAGATCAATACACAGCAGCAAATGAATGGTCTGTACAGAGATGTAAAAATCCCGTTACATTTATCATACGTATTGTAGCATAAGCTATGTGTCTGTCCAGAAGAGTGAGCTAAAACTCAGTCTATGTGTTCTGCTGAAATTACTAACCACAAAAATGAAGCAGACATACAGTTTAAGTCTAGATGTTATACTATAGCAAATGACAAAGTAATGATTTCTGGTGAATATTTATTTCAGATACCTTGGAAAAGTTATAAGGGGAATAAAAAAACAAGGGAGAAGGTTCATTTTTAGTCTGAGTTAGTGCAGATGCACTGATATAGACAAGACATTAATCTCAAGATATGCAGAAGAACATGGAAATGCTTGGAGATGCAATGAATGGAAGTTTGAAAAACAGGTCTAAGTTACATCTAACCAATGAAAGCATAATCAAAAAGGTGATTATGCTTATTATTTGTACATGAAAATACATTTCTCATCTTCTTTTTTTGTTTTATTTGCTTATACAGTGAAACTCAAGTGAACAAACACTTATCCACACTAATTGTAGACCACAGAAGAATCAGAGTCAGAAAAATATTTTCCTTGAAAGCTCTTGGTGGCCATTTGGAAACATATTGTTGATTGCATGGTGGAAAAGGGAGAAAGGAGCATAGGTTTGTGAGTATAAATAAATTTTAAAAGGATTTTAAAAAGATGACAGTCCCCCCCTCTCCCCCAATATTATAAAATATTATAACTTTTTTTTTAAGTATCTCCAGGTTCTTCTTTTCAGCTCGTATCCTGCAGAAAACTATGAGAAGATGATGATTGAGATATCAAAAATAAGACAACTTTGAACCTTGTGCTCTGAAACCCCAAATGTTGTTATTAACTTTGTACTTGACTCCTGTCCCTTTAAAAAAAGAATGACATGCTTGAAGTCTCCTTCTGGTTGTATAAACTCTGTCTGGGGGTGAGGCCACAGGGCAAGCGAGGATTTCAAACAACTAAATAAGAACAAAAACATTTACAGAACGTAAAGCCTTGTGGCTTTTTGACTCTGTAAATAAAGTGCAAGACTTTCAAATGTCAAAATTCAAACATTCAACAAAAAATTGTGTAAACTGGCATTATAAATCATGCACCAGTATTACCTAATTACTGTGAATCATAACTTTATATCCATTGTCTATAGTACAGCGGTACTACTGAAATGTAGGAGTGCTGCTTTTGTTCTTGAACACTTGTTTTCACATTCATGAATTTCAAAAGAAGTCTTACCTGAAATGCTTGCTAAATGGGAGTGTGGTGCCTGTAACTTTTTATGCATACCCTCTGCTACAGTAGTGGATGTATCACCTTTATTTTTTAAAAAATAATTAATAATCTAAGTATCTTCAGAATAACAATTATAAGATTAGCATGTTTCTAGGTTGGGATTCAGCTAACTTGAGGTTAGCTCAAGAAAGAGGGGAATGCATGGAGATGATTCCTCTTATTTTCTGAAAGCAGCTCCAGCATCAGTCTTCCCTGGAGATGCCAGTCTTGCCTCGGTGCTTCCAGAGCCATCCTAACCATCAGGCAACAAGGGACAACCATGAGGTGGCTAATGTCAGATGGGACTAATCCTGTCCGAAGTCAGCTCACCCAGCTGAGGGTGCACTGAGGAGGAAGGGGAGCTCGTACCCAGTACCTGTGTTTGCCTGGCAAGCCCAGGTCTGTGGCTGGGGACACTGAGGGATGCTTTGGCCAGCAGTAAATGTTGCTTTGACCAGCTGTCACTTGCACACCCACCTCTGCCAGTGCTTATTTTAAGTGGCATCTGTCCTGGCACTCTTGTGGACATTAAAAAGGTGGTTATTTTATGGAGGGAGGGAGGTCCCAGCCACTTGCCTCTGCTTGGCATCAGTGCATGCCCTGTGCCCCATGACAGCACTGCATGGCCACCACTGCTGCCCTTTGGGTGTCTGATGGAGAGCTACTTCTTTCCTCACCTGACACAAGCATCAGTGTGTATTCCTGATAGGGCAGGCTGCTGTCCTGAGGCCACACACGAGCTCAGCAGAGTTTAGACCTCCATCACCAGGAAAGCTGGGGGCAGGCAACCTTCCTGAGCATCCCCAACCAGCTGAGGGCAAGCCACTACCTCCAGAGGAATGCTAGCATGTTTTTACATCCTAGCATTTCAGGGAAACGTAGGCTGGCCCTTTATTGTTTTGCTCCATGCATCTTGCAGCACTGCTCTCTGGGTTGCTCTGCACACACTGGCTGTGTGGGAAAGCAGCCATGGGAGGCTGGGGACCAGAGCAGTGGTGTTTCAAACCTTGGCAGTGTAATGGCCATGCAAAGCAGCTGTTTTCACTGTAACTTGCTTTCTAAAGCTGTGAGCAGAAATAATTCCTGGGAATAAAAAATTGCAGGAGTTCTCTTTTACTTCCTGGATGGAGGACGGAGGGGACTCAAGGGAGGTAAATCCCTGCGAACATGACTTTGAACTGCACATGTCCCGTCTTGCTCTCTGGATGTTGTTCAATGCCTGCACTCCCTGCTCACCTGAAACTCTGAACTGCAACATGTTATAACCTCCTCATTAACAAGAAGAAAGGCCTGTGCTATTCCAGTTTTACACCTGCATGCCTCGTTTGAAATGGCAGTAATGTGGTGATTAGTCTAAGCAGAGTGTATTTTAAAGTGGCTGAAATATTCTCTAATGATAGGCCAGGCATGTACTTTTTATCACTTATCTGTATCTACCTGCAGCTCATTTAAAATCCCATGCACAATGCTCTCTTTACTAGGAAATATATTCTTATCTCCTTTAACGTTATGTAAATATCTTCACTTTGTGCCAAGTTATGTCTAATGGTTCAAAGCAAATCTTTACCTCATCTACGTTGTGGTAAAATCTTCCTTTCTAATAAAATAAAAAATTAATAGCGTATTTGCCATCAAATTTATATTAGCAGGCATAGCATGCAAGGCAGGGCGAGTTACAGAGCTCTCCAAACTGTAAGTCTATAAATTAATCATAGTTGACTCCAGCTGTGTTAGCACTGTTTCAGACTCATGGCTACTATTTTTATTCCAATAGGTGGTGCTGTGTTGAAACCTAAATAATTTTCTAAATTTATGCTAATCTATATGCCTTCCTTGAAATTATTACTAAATTATTATTCATACAAATTCTTATCTACAATGTGAAGGAAATGTTTCTATTTTAAGCAGTAAAAATATCCATTGCTAGAGGACAGTTGTAGGCTGCTCAGTGAGTTTTACCTTTATTTGCAAAGGGTTTGGGGGGGGTTGATTTTGGGTTTTTTTTTATTATTTTTTTTTTCCCCAGTGGTTGTTGTAATCATATATTTTAAACTGAGCCACACAAAGTCCCAGGACAGGAACATTTTGTGTCGTTGAGTTGTTACTTGTGTCTCTGTCATACAATCCTTGCAAAAATTTATAACAACTAATCTTAAAACAAGTTTTTCCAAGAACCTATTCCTGTAAGGATAAGATATCTTCTACTCCCCATCCTAAATTTGTTCATGGCTTGTTCTTCTCTCAATAGTGTCTATTAAGACATGTCCTGTTCTGTCTGGGTCCTAGATTTACTTAACCTAAAAATGCAAAATTCTTTTAATCACCTTTATTTTCATCAGTCTGATTGTCCCTTCACTATGCTGGTTCTAGTTCAAGCCCATAGTTCTTGAATACAGAACTGAATGCTGCATTTCATACCGCACCAGTAGTTTACAAGGGAAGGGTGCAAGGTAATACCCTTGTATGTCTTAATATCACATCTTTTTTTTAATGGACACATCACTCTGCAAGTTCATTGTCATCTTGCCATCAGCCTGTAGACCCAGATCTTTTCATCTCAGTGCTTGTTTCCGATTGATGAGCTCCTCAATTACAGGATAAGTTCATGGTGGTGGCTCCCAAAGCTTCCTCTGTCAAACTTCATTCTGTTGTGATGTCAGATCCACAAGTTCTTCTGGTTTGCTTCCCTGGTGTTTCCCAAATTGGTGTCTGTCCTCAGCAGGTTTCATCAGAGAATTTCGTCACTACACTTCTTCCTATTCTGTCAGGGACAAAAATATATTAATATCCCCCAAACACAAACCCAAGATAATTCCAGCAGTAATTTTTGTAAGAGAATCCTACTCTCAGATGAAGGTCCCCATACATGCCATTTATTGTTGTGACTCTTTTAGAAATTGCTCAGTTACCACTCTTCTTCAAAACTAAGATGTATTTGAATTTAATCACCTGTTAAATAATGAGTGAAAAGACAGAAGTTCCCAAAGGTCCTAGCGGGCTATATTTTCAAGGATTTGAAAAATGTTGTGGTTTTTTTGGTTTTTTGTTTTTTGTGTTTTTTTTTAATAAAAAGCCCCATTACCTCACTGTAGGCTTGAACTGTTTTTCCTGGAAGTTGATGAAGGTTTTGTCATTGATTTCAATTGTACCTTAGGGTCTGATGCTGTCTCCAAGGAAATAAACAACAATGCCCCAATGACTAATGTTTAATAAGATTTTCTAGGCAGTTATGAACACAAAGAACATTAGATACTTAATTTCTCTTGATTGAAATTAAAAAAAACCTCAGTTGCTAACTATTTGCATCTTAGAGACAAATAGGTACTCCCTCTCTCCCCCTATGTTTTGAAAAACAGGCCTGAAGATCCTATCATTTGCAATTAGGTAACTAAATTAATCTCTGAAGTCTGTAGGTTTATGTACAGGATCAAATCCATGGTTTTTCTTTCTTTTGTTCCATGTTGTAACAACCAGTGTAGTTTACAATGACATCAACATTTCCAAACATAACTGCTTTGGCTTAAAACCTATGTCCACTTTTATTTATTCAATTTTATATTAATGGGATTTAATTAATTTTGAAGTAATTAACTTTTGAAGTAATTAAATTAATTAACTGACTTGTGTTTCTGCCTCTGAAAACCAAATTCTTTATTTTAGGTATAAAAATGACCAGCAGTTTTAGAAGTTAAAAGGTCTGGATGCCCAAAACATATTTGATTTCTAAACTGTTGAACATACATCTTTTTAAAAGTGGCTACCCTTAGGTATCTTTAAAAAAGTAAGACAACCAAGTTGCTCTAAAATATCCTATTGCAAGTTCCTATTTATGGTTCCAAAATTTCGTTTTGAAAATGCTGCCTCACTAAATACCATGTCATCATCATTCAGTGACCCTGACCTAGTTCATAATGCCTTTATGTATGAAACAGCTGCTCTGCCCTTTTGTCTTTATTTCTGCAAAGACATAACATTTTCTCTTCCATAAGGTACTGGAAAGTTACTCTGTTGTTAGCATAATTTGGACTCTTCTGAATGTTTCAATGTTGGAAAAAAAGTCTTATACCTGTAGTTCTAATCGAAATCAAGTGGGTTTCAATTTTATTCACAAAATGAAAGTATCCAGTTACAACTTAATGCAAAAATACTGACTGTGGGTATATGAACAGCGAATATATACTAAGAAATCTGTGGGCTACAGTGTATTGTGCCCGACCCACGCAGGGATGGGAAACTAAAGAGGCTTAAAGGCTTTCAGTCTCATTTCTACCCATTCACAGTGTACCCAAAAGTCTTTCCTTTTTGTGCATGTTGAATAGGCTGGTTGGTGTAGTATTGCACTGAGTGTCACTGTCTCCCTGGAGAAAGAATTACGGAGCATTTGCCTTCCCTGCACCAGGAGGGGAAAGAAGCCAAGAGCACTGTTGGGAAGGGCAGTGTAGCTATGGGCATGGCCGAAAGAGCTTCCTCATTTGATTCTACAGACTTTCCACCCTCAAAGGGTCTTAGATACCTAACTCTGCTGAAATAATTGGAAATTAGTAGCTTAAATAGCTTTAGGTATTGAATCAATACCTTTGGGAACTCCTGCTAGATTTGAACACATCCCTGTATATATTCTTGCAAATAGAGACCACTGAAAATACCACAGTGGAATTCTTTCACCTACTATATCTAATACCTGGATCTTCAGTCTGAAGGACAAAAGCTGAATAAACCACAGTTTTCTATGTGAAGGGAAAAATTAGATTTTTTGATTGTTGTTCATTTGGTTTTCATCTGAGTTCACTAAAAGCTAACCTAAAGAGAAAAAAAACCCAAAGGGTTCTCACTGCTAGCTGGTTTTCATAAAGAAAAGCAGGAAGCTCCCAAGGGTCCGCAAGCTGAGGCAGAAAGGTTCCGCACCCATCTGTGGATGTTACAATTTGCAATGCACATTAGGTTTCCAGCATGTGACACTGCCTGGTCCTACCCTGATTGCATCACTGCTGGTGTAGGGAATGGGAAGGAGACTGTTCACAAACCACCATTCCAGAAGAAAGCTGTCAGCATTCCCAAAATGTGTTTATGAGCATTAATAGTATTAACTTTAATGAATCACTAGCCAGAATTCTGCGAGCAAAAGGGTGAGGCTTTGAGAGATCCTGGCAGTCAGATGAATCAGAAGTTGGCTTCACCTGGCCTTTTTGCTTCCACAAACATGAAAGATATGGCAGTTCAATTATTCCTACACAGTCCTTTAGACTAGTTTGATTCTGTGTGCTGAAAACCCCCGAATCAGGGCTGAGTTCTGGCAGACGCCCATGTGGAGGAATAAAGCACTCCTAGATAAGTCTGTGCATAAGCAGACAAAACCACTATCAGCTTACTCCCGTGCCTTGCATATCCATGCTGCTTTGTACTCTTTCTCACAGCCTTTGCTGCTCATCAAGGGTGGCACCAACTAGCTGGAATAAGTGGAATGGATAAATACCATCCAGCTTGCTAGGACAAGTAAAAAGCTCATGCCTCCCAAGAAGGGCTGCAGGGAGCTGGAATGCAGAGCTTCCTTCCAGATCTGAAAAGAGCATTTCTAGAGACAATATGTACAGAGAGCCTCACATATTAATAAGTAACACATTTAAGATAGTTGCGGTCAGATTTTTTTAATTTCAATTTTAACAATATGGTCTGTTTTATCTTCTCAGAGGAAAGAAAGAAATAATAATGAAAGAATAGTCTGAATTTTATTTTCACTTGAAATTTCTTTAGGCTTCTTGTATATTACATAGATCTCAGATAATACCATCAATGCTTTGCTCTAGTAACGTGTTACTTAAGGGACATTAATATTAACTTTTGTGTTTTTCTTATTTATCACGCATACATGCATATTTTAGCATTGCTGCATATTTATTCTGGTTTTGCTTGTTTTTTCAGTGGTTGATTTATAACACTTTTTTAACTGTGTCCGTGTGTATAGTTCTCATATATTGTGTGTTCATCTACAGCTAGCTGTAATTAAGGTAGCTTGAATATGGACAGCACCCGACTGCTGGCAGAACAAGTAGCTCCACTCGAATTAACTTACCATGTCAAGGCAGGGCAGGGCAAAAGTAAAATCTTCTCCAACATCCTTCATTTATGAGCTGAAACTAAGACGTAGACATCACAGAAATATACATACCTGAAATTCTACAGTTACGTGGAGTATGATCTGAGTCTAATTGGGATTTAAGTCATGCTTTGGCCAGTACTTTTCCTCCACTGATGGTGAATTTTGTTTGCATGAAACAGAGGAAAGATTAAGCATACTGAGTGGTATAATAATGATGTGCTGGCAAAGCTGACAACTATTTGTGGCTTTTAGAGTGTCTTTCTGAGTTTAATCATAAATACATCCCCCTGGAATATAACATAGAGCATAGAGAACGCTGTTTTACATACAGACTGATGCAAACAAAAATAATCGAGAAAAAAAACCTAATTAACTTCTGTCGCTGCCATGTGTAGTATTTGTATTTTTGCATCTCTGTGATAGATCAGTTATAAGGAACAATAATTAAGCAGAGAATTATGGACTATAGCTTAAAGTGACAGCGACAATGCTTAAGTAAGTTACTTTAATAACATTATCATCACTCATATCATTACAGTCACTGTGACATGCAGTAAACAAAAGCAAAAAGCCAGATTTAAAGTATTTGGAGGGAAAAAGGTATGATATTCAGTTTTATGAAAGAATGTATATTAGAGTTTCTCACTCCTACACCCACCCCACCCCCAGTAAATTAGTCAAGAAACTAAATCAAAAGCCCTAAAGTACAGCTGTTATTCCAAATGAAGGGACTATTATATGTAGGCCTGACAAAATCTGACCATTTAAATAAACGTGATTTTAAAAATCACACTGTGTAAACCTGCATCTCAGAGAGGGGAACTGGTTGCAGGTTTTTTAATATACAGGTTCCTTGACAGAAACTGCATATTTTTTTTGGAAAAGAATTATTCATATGTCAAATAAAGTAACTTCATTCTGCCATGAGTTACCTATAGGAACTTACTTGATGTGGCTGTAGTGCTTTGTTATACTGCTATAATTCTGCTGGTCTATTTGCATATGTAGGCAAGTGATAAGGAAGAGTTATACTTCTAAACTGCTTTAAAATTAATTCAAAGATGAGTGTCTCTGTATCAAGCTTTAGTGAGTCTGAGCTGTGGGACTTAGAGCACATAGTTCACTAAATAAGTAAGACCTGGGCCTGAAACTTGGATAATGTTTTAAAGTATCCTGCTTCCAGATCCTAACATGTCTGTTTCTTTAGGTTCCTAATAGCCTAGCGGATTTGTGGATTTCTTTCAAATGCTGGCTGTTTGAGACTGAGTTGTCAAAGGACTTGCTGCACATCACATTAGATCCTCTTGCCCCTATCAGCTATTCAGATGCGAAGTACCTCCAAGAAAATGTTGTTCAAATAGCCCATAGTTTATGAAAAACTGGAATTTACCAGGAGAATAAGAGCTTGTAATAAAAAGAAAAAAAATTGAAGAAAAAAACCCTAACCACAAAGCTCAGCAGTGCTGGACAATGAGCAATCTCTTCCTGTCCTGAGACCAGACACATCAGAATTGACAGCCATCTGTACTGGGTTTGCATGGCAAGATTTTGGTAGCTGGGGGGTTACAGGGGATGGCTTCTGTGAAAAGATGTGAGAAGCTTTCTCCATGTCCAATGGAGCCAGCGCCAGCCAGCTCCAAGATGGACCCACCACTGGCCAAGGCCAAGCCCATCAGGAAGAGTGGTAGCGCCTCTGGGATAGTGTATTAAGAAGGGGGTTGGGGATTAAAAATCTGTGCCAGGGGAAGAGAGGAGTGAGAATATGTGACAACAACCACTCTGCAGACACCCAGGTCAGACTCCCAGAAGGAAGGGAGGAGGTGTCCCAGGCGCTAGAGCAAAGATTCCCCTGCAGCCCATGGTGAAGACCATGGTGAGGCAGGCTGTCCCCCTGCAGTCAATGAGGGTTAATGCTGGAGCAGATAGCCACCTGCAGCCCATGGAAGATCCCATGCCAGAGCAGGTGGATACCCCAAGGAGGCTGTGATCCCGTGGGAAGGCTGAGCTGAAGCAGGTTTGCTGGCAGGAACTGTGACCCCACGGGGGACCCACGCTGGAGCAGTGTGTTCCTGAAGAACTGCACCCCATGGAAGAGACCCGCACTGGAGCAGTTGGTGAAGACCTGCAGCCCGTGGGAAGGATTTGCATTGGAGAAGTTCATGGAGAAGTCTCCTGTGGGAGGGACCCCGTGCTGAAGCAAGCGAAGAGTATGAGCAGGAAAGAGTGGCAGCAATAACATGTGATAAACTGACTGTAACCCCCATTCCCCATTCCCCTGTGCCACTCAGGGGAAGGAGGTAGAGAGATCGGGAATTAAGTTAAGCCCAGGAAGAAGGGAGGGGTTGGGGGGAAGGTGGGTGGTTCTTTCTCTGATTTGAATGGTAATAAATTAAACTAATTTCCCCATGCTGAGTCTGTTTTGCCTGTGACAATAATTGCTGAGTGATGTCCCTGTCCTTATTTCAACCCAAGAGCTCTTCGTTATATTTTCTCTGCCCTGCCTGGGTGAGGAGGAGAGTGATAGAGCAGCTTTGGTGAGCACCTGCCATCCAGCCAGGGGCAACCCACCACACCACCTCTTTAGTAATCCTCCTCTTCCCATATGTATAGTAGGATATGTCCAGTCGGAGGTGTGCAGAAAGCTGCATGGTGAGGACAGGTGTGGTTTATGACCTAGGTATACCACCATGCTAACGCAGTTGTGGGACACGAGGCTTGGTGTTGCATTAGTGCAGCTGGTCCTCCTTCAGCTGTCTCAGAGCTGAGGCAGAGTACAAGGCACCCTGGGGAGGAAGGGCAGGCTCAGTCCTCATCTCATCTTTGGCTGTCTGCTGGTGATATTGTTAACAGCAGAAGGGGTGATTCCAGTCAAAATCTCTGGTGAAATCCCATTTCTCTAACAGGGCTGTAGTAGGGAAAGGCAAGATGGGTCTCCTCAGCCCTTGGTGACATATTCTGGGCAGAGTGGTGGTTAATCAGCTGTGGGGGAAACCTGGGAAGCTCCTGGGAATCAGAACCACTGAGTGGGGGACCTGCTGAAGTGCGCTGCTTCTCTTGCGGCTGTGGCAGCTAGAAGTGAGGGGAAAATGGAGAACTTCTCTAAGTATGCAAAGGGCATTCCACTATGGGAAGCGCTTGGCCTGGTTGCAGCTCTGCATCCAGGACACAGTGGGAAGCAGCAGTAGTGGATGGCCATGCCACTCATAGACCTGAAGCCAGCAGCTCCGGCCTGTGCTGAGCCCCAAGGCTCTGTCCTGACCCTTTCAGGGCTAAGCTCATGGTGAAAGCAAGGTAGGACTGCTCAGATGAAACACTCTTTTTGTATTTCTTCTCTATAAATGGAGACCAGTATGTGCCATACAGGTTATGGCAAAAACATAGGATTTATACCGCAGTGGGGACTGGAATTCATCCTTGGTGACCTAAAAGAGGGTGAAAAAACCCTGTTTCATAGCTGCCAAGCATCAAGCTATCTTTTTCCTATAAATGTCATTTTTTTCCACTTTTCTGGCAGTTTCAAATGAAATGTCAGAGTGCTTGCATAAGAAGTTTAGAATGTTAGTGCTGCTATGTCATGAAGGGTTTGAATAGCTCTAATTACCAGAAGAATCATTCCAGTACTTAGGGGTTGAGTGCAATGAAAGGATATTGAGAACAAATACATTTCTCAAATTAGAATTTCGCGTACTTTTAAATGTGGATTAATGTAAGATACTGTAACTGAAATTAATATTGAGGAATCAATTGAGAAGAAAATACAGAGCTCTACAGCTTTAAACACCATAGCTGAAATAAAGACCAACATGTACAAGACTATAAATTATTTTTAAAATAACTTTTACAGCTGAGTGCTTTCAATATGTTAGCGCTACAGAGCTAGTCTGCATATAAAACATGTTGGATATTCCAGTACTGCATGTCAGTTTATAATTAAGTACAGTAAGTTTTGCAGCTATAGGAGCAGGGTACTTTTTTTATTCTGGAGGGTCAGATGAATCATAGGAGTAATAGCTTCATTGTTTGTGGTTTGAACTTTTAGAGTGAAATCCCGTACCACCGAGATCAGAAGAAGCCTTGTGTATGTCTTTGGGAGAGCTAAACGTCAGAAAGATAAAAAAAAAAAATTAAAAAAAATCTGCAATTCTTATTTTCTCTCCTGTGCTTTATTGTTTTTTTGTTTAAAGTTACAGTGTTGTCACCAAAACAGTGGCCAGCAAGTAGGAATATGCTTCTATTTTTCTTAGGCATCTTTCCTGCAGATTGTAAAAGTTCGGTTTTGTTTTCTCTACGTGCCTCGGCGCTTCTGGTTCCATCTGGAAGCGCACATCAAAGCCCTGCAGTCCCACAAGCAAGCTAACATTTCTCCCTTGAACTGAACCAGGAAGCACTGGAAGGCTTACAAAGAGGCATGTCGTCGCAGGCCTGGATCCAGAACGCTGCAGAAAGTCATTGCTCCAACTCACTTCAAGGGGCACCAGACCACGTTTTTGAAGGCTGATGTTTAGGTACGCTGCACAAACCTACCTGGACAGCTTATGGCCTGGTTTTATACTCCATCATTATCCATGAGGTTTAGAAGGAAGGGCCCCTTTTCAAGCACAGTATTACAGTAATCAGCCAGAAAGCAGAGGAGAAGCTCATTCAAGTTAACTGGCAACACGCTGTGCACATTATGAGACCTCACTTTTAGTAGACTCATAAATTCCACAGTATTTTGAATGGGGCTGCGTTGAAGAACAAAGCAAAATGGGCTGCCTTTAAACATGATTCTGTTCTTGTGCTTCCCTTCTCCAAAGGTTGGTAACTTCTGAATTAGAGTAATCACTACAGCTTCTGGTTTGCAGCAATTAGTCTCCTTTCTGCTTTAACATACACGGTATTGAAAAGGTCAGGCCAGAAACAGAGAGATTGTCTCCCAGTGTGTAGCTACTCACATCACCCTGAGTGTCTGCATACATAGATGTCTAGCTATAGATGTATATTTGTCTTTATAGAAGGGAACAAATGTGAATATCCCTTTGATGTTTTTCAGGAACTCTTCAGAAAATGTTTTAAAGATGTACTTAGCTAACTTCCACATTATTTTGTGCTTAGGAATACGGACTATGTACAGCCACCATTACTGTTGTTCAGAATGATCCCTTTTTAGATGTATAAAGAAACATAAAAGGTAAGATATGGGTACAAAATTATATTTTAAGACTGAAATGCTAACTTACCTAATCAGATAATTTCAATTCCTTTGCTACAGATGCAAAGATAAAAGGCAGAAAGTTTCGTGTGGTAGGGTAAGGCAGAACTGCGTGAAAAACAGCTTTTTCAGTTCACTTCGTGTTTGGATTAAAGTTGCAACTGTGAGCTGAACTAACATCTTGTTGCTGCCAAAAGGGGGAAGTCTTGCTCTCCGCACTTCCCTCCACACGCCTCCTTCCCTGCTCCTTCCTTAGCCACCAGCCCGCCGCCCCTGCAGCCAGCGCTGGCATCCCTCTGCCCAGGAGAGAGGCGAACTTAATCCCTGGCAAAAAAAAAAAGAAGAAAAAAAAAGTCTTGTTTTTCTTTTGGGAGGGTGAGGGGTCTGTTTTTCTTACCTTCTTTTTTTTTTTTTTTTTTTTTTAAGGCCGTTTTAGTGAGACGAATGAGCTTCCTTAGCAGTCAGACAAGTGCTGGAGCTGGCTGCTTGGAAGAAGGGAGTGGGAAAGGTGGGGATGAACAGAGCAGACGGATACCAGGGGGAGCAGGGTCTCCTCCTGTGGTGCAGAATTGTGAGTTAACTCTGGACGTTTTAAGAAACCATAACCTTACAACACAAAGGGATCAGAACAAACAGTTTGGTTTTCATGGATCCAGACCCCAATTTTTGCTTATATATGGGTTTTGCACCAAGCCAAATTATTAAAGGAAGTCAAATCTCTCAAAATATTTCTTTCTCCATAAGAAAGACGTATTTGTTCTCAAATGATTTTTAGGTCTTCATTTTTGAATGAAATGAATACAAAGTTTCAGCTAAAATGTTGTCTAGAACCTTAACATAGGAACACTTGTTTTGAGAGTGTCAGAATAAAAGATTTCCCCTTAAATTTCACTTAAAAGAGCTGGGCAGATTTAGCACAAGTTCAGGAATCCAGATGAGCAGGCTGAATTTTTTGGCGCCTAAACATAAAATGTACTTTAAAAACGTAACTGAGACCAAATGCATCTTCTGGCATGCGCACATGTGAGGCTGCAAAGAACCTGTGGGGAGATGCTGGGGCTTTAGGGATCTTTGTAATATTTACTTCCCTCTCCTCTGCTGTTTTCTGACACAT
Organism: Ibycter americanus; assembly: GCA_035590275.1. Classification (NCBI taxonomy): domain Eukaryota; kingdom Metazoa; phylum Chordata; class Aves; order Falconiformes; family Falconidae; genus Ibycter; species Ibycter americanus. The sequence goes on from JAVJGI010000062.1 coordinate 60,501,601, forward strand.
TTGAAGCTTACTCTGGGTGCTGGATGAGGGTGAGCTGATGAAGTCGAAGAGCTAGTCTTTTTCCACATAAAACAGATTAGTATCTGCTAAAATCAGTACCTGCTGATTTTGATTGCCTGTATAAATCAGAAATGACTCCACTGAAATTGGTCAGTTGAATGATTTGGCTTTCCTGATTCTTCTCTGTAGTATGGTAACACTTGGACAACCTCATTAGGACCAATCCCTCTCAGTACTGGACGTGGTACAAGTATGTAGTGATGGGCATGCAACTCATGACTATTTTTCTGTGTATTTTGGCTGCATGCAATAAATGCGCTCAAAAAAATGGATTAAAAAAAAAAAAAGTTAATCCCATCTCCAGACTTACCTGTAGACTAATACAAAAAGAACAAGACTGATCTGTCTGAAGGGATTCTCAGTGGGGCATGTTGTATTAACTTCAAACTGGTGTTTGCCTAAGACCTTCTGGCCCTGAGCTCTGGGCACAGAGAAACTGTACCCTTCAGCCAGGCTGTACCCTGCCATCAGACAGGATCTTTGTGAAGTTGTTGGGGTGAGGGGGAAGGAAGCAAGTACAGACATGGGACTAAAAACATTTTTACATTGTTTTGAAACTGAAGTGAGGTGATTAGTAAGTTTTCCATGAGTCATCTGGCATTACTAACTTACACAAAACTGTATGTAGCACTTTGGTCTTCAGTTTACCCCTTCTAACCCTTCCACACTAAATTTTCTGTTCTCAAGCAAGATGGGTTGTTTTACTCAAAAAGGAACACTACCAGGAAATGCAGCCCCCCAAGCCCTGTGTCCCTCCCTGGCAACTTTTCCTTGTGCAAGGCTTGGCTGAGATTGCATGCCATGAGATGAAGGATTACAGTTTTTCGTCACAGCAATGGTGTATCTCAGGGTTCACAAATGGCATCTGGCCTCGCGGAAGGCAGGGAGCTGCCTATTACAGAGCAAACCTCCACCGCTGCTGGCGATGGTGGCTCCTGTGAACACTGCTGTGCCAGTGACAACACCAGGCAGAGGCACCGTGGGTACCCCTACTTATTCTCCAATGTTACTGATGAAGGGCCTTTTGTGGCTCAGTATGGACATACTATTTTCCCTGTTTTAGACACCTTTCTCTTTTTCTTGGAAGCTTCCTCTCTCTCTTCAGGCTGGTTCTTTGGATGCTGGAGCATGGCTGGTATCTATCTTGCAAACATGCAATCTCCCATGCCAGGAAAGGGTTTTAACAAAGCTCCCCTGAGCTACGCCATCTCCTTTTCCTGCTCTCAGGCTGTGAACATCTTTTTCTTTCCCGCTGTCAGGCCAGAGCTTTACAGTTAATGAGCTGGATGTGGACACCAGCAGCTTCTGCTCTCCCAGGTGCAGAGACTCACAGGGCAGAAGCCTCCAGCACTTGCTCCAGGAGAAGCTTCTAGCTTCTTCCTAATCCCAAACTGCTACAGATAATGCCCAAGGGCCCCAGTAACCACCTTTCTTATCTTCTAGGAAAGAGATGAGAGAGTACCATAAACATGGTAAGACGGGGAACTGCAGTGCTTTCATTCAGTCCAAATACATCCAGATGAAGCTGTGCAGAGCTTGCATGCCCGCAGGACCTTTAGTCCAGTCTGTCAGTTCATAGATGGTAAATAAAGGAACAGTGTTGCTGAGGTCCTGATGGCCTAGGTATATAAGAGAGGATTTAAAATCTGTAGAAAAAGGTCATATTCTGTATTAGAACAACAGATATAATTGGAAAGGACAAGTTTTTATTACATGTCTTTTGATGGTATCAGTCCCCTTGAGTGAAGGGTATTGTACATTGCTTTGAGTATGTGGGTCATAGGAGTAACCAGCTACTCTATCCATATGAGCTGGTGTACTGGGCTGAGCTGGAATAGTTAATTTTCTTCATAGCAGTCTGTATGGTGCTATGTTTTGGATTTGTGACCAAAGCACCACTGATAACACACTGATTTTTAGCTATTGCTGAACAGCACTTGCACAGTGCCAAGGTTGTCTTTGTTTCTCACACTGCCCTGCCAACAAGTGGGCTGGTGATGGGCAAGAGGCTGGGAGGAGACACAGCCCAGACAGCTGACCTCAAAGGGATATTCTCTGCCATGTACCACTGTGCTCAGCAACGAAATTGGGCAGGGAGGGCAGTTTGCCAAGGGATGCCATTGAGTGGGGACTGTCTGGGCATCAGTCAGCTGTTGGTGAGCAATTGCTTTTAATCTCTTATTTTTCTTTGTTTTGGTTTTTTTGGGGTCTTTTTTACTTATTAAACTGTGTTCATCTTGACCCTAGTTTTCTGGTTTTCTCATTTTTACCCTTCTGATTCTCTTCCCCATCCCACAGGATGGGGAAGCTTAGCTGCCTACCAAAGTTAACATGCAACTGCTGGGTAATGATTCTTATTTTGACTACTACTCTCTACAAATGTCTATGCCTTTGTTACTCAGAGATTAAGCTGTGGCATGGCTCCACCCAGGACAGGGATGTGCTGGTGGAAGCATACATGAAGTGTGTGTGGAAAGTGTTCAAAGGGGTTTAAGTCATCCAAAGCTTTGGTCTAATATATTCTCGCCTTCCACTGCATAAACCGAACTGGAACCATCGGGATAAAAAAAGGAAGTTCTGGCAGAGGAAAAGACGACAGAAGAAAAAACGAGCATATCAAAGCAAGACAAACAAAAATAACGCAGAGTTCCTCTGAGGAGCTATATCATGTCCTGTAATTTTCTGAATGACAATTTCAGAGTTAAAGGTAATGAGGGACTCCCCAGTGGTTCACTGCCTGGTGAAAGCAATTCTGATGCCTCTTCCGTTGCGCAACTAAGGCCAAATAAATTTGTACATTTGCCATATACAGTACCATTGGCCACGCAGAAAAAACAAGCATCAAAGTATTTTTGGGGAAAGATACTGGCTGTGACATGAGGCTGTGGTAGCTTGTCTTTCCCTTCCCTGCTCAACACGGCTGTTTGCTAGGAGCTGAACACCAGGAGGTGATTGCAGGCTCTCCGTGCCTTAGATGTATCCAGACTCACCAATTAACTTCCCCAGTAGTTTGCTGCCACAGCTGAGCTTGGAAAATGAAGCATTTCCTCATTTAAGCAGTGTTTAGAGAGCACTCTCTGCTGCTGACTCCACCTGCCAGGGAGCGACATCTGTATATCAGGGGAAGAATAGAGTCCACAGAAATTCTGGGGTTCCCATAAAAGCTGTTTCTTTTCTGACAAGCTGCTTTTCCTACCATCCACATTCTCCGCACATTTTCTTCTCAGAACCAGGCCCTTGAAAAGGTATTGTTTGAAAAGGATAAACATAGCAGGACCAGATTGTTAAACATTTGACAAGTGTTTGTGATATTTCACAGCTGGCATATAAAATATCTTGTGGAGGGACAGGCTTAAAGCTTGTTAGCAGCTCTCTGTGGAGCAAAAAACGTTTGTTTGTTCTGAATTCAGCTTCCTCTTTTTGGTCAGGAAGATAATCCCAGACATTCACAGAAAGTAACTTGTCATTTTTCTCCTCTTTTATCCACTGTCTTTTTTAACACTTGACATCGTCCCACAACACACAACTCTCATTCTTCAGCATCTCTCCTTTCCACTCCTGCTCTCACTCTGCTCCAGGAAAGGGCTCAGATCACACTAAGGCACATTGAAGTACAAAACCAAGTGTAGTCAAGAGAAATGAAGTTCTCCAGCTGCTCTCAGCCATTCTTCTTGGTGTTCATGCTGCTCCAGTGCTGACTTTTAAATATAGATAAGGCCTTGCATCATTTTGTCTCTTTTTTTTCTTCAACATCAGCACTGGCAGATGCATACTATGCTTGGTCCACTGTTGGCTTTGGAGCCCTGCCACCATATTCTCTCATATTGATCATACCTAACAGTTCACAGCACATCACTTCAAAGCCTGGGTATTAGTGACTTGTAAAGGACTAATGCTGTCACTGGTTTTGTTCACCTCCTTCTACACTTTTTTTCCTTGTGTGAGGAGTAATCATATTCCTGATAAAATGAGCAGCCCATCTCCTCCTGGCCTCAGTGGTTGTAGTGTCAACTCCAAATACACATTACAAGGTGGCAGGTGTCCTAAAAGCTTTTAGTCTTTTACAAGAACTGCATTTACTGATCAGCCAGAAAACTCCCTGCTCTTACTCCAGCTTTTATGGGCCAGGAACAATGTGTCCCTGAGTCCTCTCCTGTGTTTTTACAATTTGATAAGATAGAATAGTAGATGGTCAAAAAAGGGAAGTTTCCAATGTGTCCATATTTCTACATAATTGGCACATGACAAGTCCTCTGCCAGAGAGTGCCTACCGGCCTGCTAACAAGATGAATCATGAATATGGGTGACTTGAGCGTCAAATATTTATGGTGGATCTGAAACAAAAATGTCCAGGCTTGCTGCCATGCAGAAAAAACTGTAAAGCTTTTTTTTTTTTTTTTTTAAAGTTTTCATGAGTGGAAGCTTAACAACATACAGTCACTTAACATTTGGGATTTGGTGTGAGGTTGTAAGCACCATGAAAGTTTCTTAGTTTCATTAGCAGCAGGAACGCTGCAGAGTGAGTGGTTTCCTTGTTCTCAGTGTGCCTGCTATTAATGCTCATAAAATCTCTGAAATAACTGCAAGGAGATAAACCTAAGACACAATTTTTCTTCCTCTTACTCTTCTATTTTTCAGGCTGGGCAGGAATCCTATGGTATTTTCAGTGGAAATACTGAGAGACAAGAGCTTACAGAGGGATTTCCGTCAGCTACCCAAGGACAGGAATACTACTTTGGCTATTTATCAACAGAGAAAATAAATTCTAATATCTATGCCAGTCAAAGCACTTGGCGCAGGCCTAGATTAATCCAAGGATCTGCGTTTGAGGGTGCTGGAACTGACACAAGATGGATTTGCTCATTATCGTTAGCACTTTGTTTGCTATTCTTGACAACACAAAGAAGGCAGGGGTTGTGTACATAAAAAGTCTAAATTGCTGTTCATTTGGAATACATGAGCTTCCCTCTTTCATTCAGCAAAGCTGGCTTCTCCCTTCACTGGCAGAGTGTCAAGGTGGTTGATACTCCTCAGACAGCCATGTACAAAGGCACGGGCCCTGCAAGAGGCAGCATGGACTCTGCGCCCTGCCTCCTGACACAGGCAGGCTGGGAACTCCGCAGCATCACGTGCTTTCCCATTAGAGTAGAAAACAAAACAAAAGACTTAATCTCCTGCCCACTGTGCCCCTCACAGAGCAGATGACTGACGGCAATAAATAACATACCAATAGATGTAAAGTTGTCAGTTAGGAATGTCGGACAACTGAAAATTGTTCTACCATGAAGAAGAAATTTGGGAATTTTTTACTGTTGTCTTTTTCTGCATGATCCTGTTGTAGCTTGGCAATGTATGAAACAAACAGAAGCTTGCCTCCTCGCCTCCTTTGGAGAGTTGCATAAGATATATTCTCATTCTGTCTGTGGCTCTGGGGTTGGGGACGGCATTTGCAAATGTCTTTTATCATTTTAACAGGTGACTCACTTTCTGTGAGATTTACTTAGAGGAAAGCCCCAAGAAATACAGTCTTTGAATAGGATAATACTAGAGGAAAATCTACTTCCTAAGGAGAATTTATAGCTTTCCAAATGGCCCCAATTTAAAAGAAATTAAAAGGGAGCCTGGTCTATTGGCTACAGCATGAAATTAATGCCAAGGAAATCTTTTCACTAAAGGCCTATGTATCTTTCTTTTAGCTTGGGTTTAGCTTTTTGTTGATGCTGTCTCTTTGTCAGCATCCTGTGACGATTACAAGATATATGAGACTGAAAACTTGTAGGAAATTTTGGAGTCAGAGTACATGCACATCACTTTTGCCTGTCAATGCATGTAGTCCGAAAGCCTACGCATTTTAGTTTGCAATAGTCTTTCTAATGTCTAATAAAGTAACAGCTTTGAGTAAAACCTTTCCAGCTGTTGAAGCGCTCTGACTGTCTATTACCATTTGTGGATTTTCTGGTGCTCAAAACCAGCTGAGTTTTTACAGTATCATTTGCCCCAGTGGAAGTGCTAACAGTTTTGGGGTTTCTTTTTTTTGTTTTGTTTTGTTTTTCCTGCAGGGCTTCAAGGTTTCAGGACCCTTACAGAAATGTTTTGACTTTGAAACCTCTATTGCTCTCCTGATTCAGCCTAGAGAATTAAAAATGATAGAAGGCGAAGGGAAAACTGACAGACTAAACCACTTTGGTGCACAGAGACATGTGATTTATATGTACACAGTCACACAATCATATAAGCCTCATTTCCTTAAGAAACAAGACTGAAAACTGCTGTATCTCTACTTGGTATCCTATAGCTGGCAATACACTTTCAGCTCCTGTAGTAATGGCAAAATTAGTACTATTTTTATTAATTTTGTTAAAGACTCCCTCCATCTGTTCCTCCTTCCCAAATCTTTCTTATTATTTCCATTCACCCCAAAAAGCCCCCACCAATAACCTGTTCACCATCCACTTATAAAGCTGGCACTTCTTAGAACAAAAACCCTGTTTTTTTCCCTTCTTTGTTTTTCACAAACTTTCTTACACCAGCAAAAATCCATTGGTTGAGATGAAATGCTCCTAGGCATAAAGCATGCCTATAAAAGTGAAATATACCTTCTCATCAAGAAAGCATCTAGAATATATTAATTCCACCAAGAGTAACGTGGTCATATGACATGTGGATAAAGCAGACTTTTCAGAGACTGGATATCAAGCAGATATAAATCCACTTGGCTTTGGTGGATGAATTCATCTGCAGGACAACACTTCTGGTCCCCCTGGGTCAATCCCCAAAGATATTAGACTGCAGTGTTCTATCCCCTGTTTTCTAAGAGCATTGTTTGAAATCAGCTTTGTGAAATTACCTAAGGAAATTAATTTATTAATCCTTGCAACCATAGATAGGTGAAGGTGGTATGCACAGGTATATCGTTCCCCTCTGGGTTTTTAAACTGTTGTTTTGGATGCTAACACTAGTGCTGCGAAACAGCAGTGTTGGGCTTGCAGGCCCGGGAACTGCCACTCTCGCAGCTCTGCCCTCCCCAGGAGAGGCAGGGACCTCAGTCTGTGGCTGCTGGTGAGGTCAGAAAGCAGAAGAGATGGGATCCCACTGTGCAGTGTGGGGTGAGGGTCCAGTTCAGCAGTGAGGGAAGCTGTCTGCAATGCAGAGGTCACATATTACTGTTCAGGTGATGAGAAATGTTTTGCCTGTCTGTGTGAGGCACAGGCATCTGGTGTCAGCTGAGTTTGGAAAGGTAGTCCTAGTTTTCTTCTCGCACTGTGCTCTGCAAGTACAGGTAACTGGAATGTGACTCATGCATGTAACAGGAAAAGTCATGTCTGTTACTGGAAGTTTGGTTATTTCTGGGTTGCAGCATAGCAACTGTTTAACAGAGAGAAGACGCAAAGTAATTCGTAGTGAGTGGAGCTACAACAACTTTATATAAGCTGAAATTCTGCTCCTTAAGAGAACAAAGCACCACAAAGTCATAGTTCGAGCTGCTGGAAGGGGACGAGGCAGAGGAGCATTGTCTGTTCTTCTTCCACAGAAGTCCCTGATGCAGACTTACAGCATTTCTTGGGAGCGAGCAAAATAACTCTGCAGTTCTGGACGTATTAGGCAGTGGTTTAAAAATTCAGCAAAGAGCTTGCCATTTTTTTGTTAATCCTTAAATTGAACAGACTCTCATGCCGAAGTTCTGAGCAGCACACCCAAAACAGTCAGGGAACAGCATGGCTCTTACCAAGACTCTAAATTTGGAGACAAAAATTAGTTTTAAATGATATTTTGTATTAGCAAGGGAAAAAAAGTGTTTCTAGTCTGAAATTTTATATGGCAACTTTCACCTCAAGGTAATGAAAACAAGCTGAGCTATAAACTCTTCAAAACTGGGGTTTATGGAAAGGCTGACAAATCCTTTACTGCAGTGAGGTGGCTGGGAGCACTTTAAAAGATTCCCATGAAGCATTATTGATCATGATCACACACTCCCAAGCACTAACACCAGCTGGCTGCAGGCAGGAGATCCGCTGTTCTCAATTACCGTGCCGTCCCGGCGGCACGTCCGGCCGATGGGGCTGTGTTAGCGGCTGGTCATCTGCTAGGTGGTGGCCCCGTGAACAGCCCGAGGTGGGTGTGCTTCCTGGCTGGCCCTCCAGCCACATCACATCATGCGCACCCCCAGCCGGGCCGGCAGCCCTCTGCCGCGTCATTTCTAGTGAAGGCTTTTTATACTGTCCTCATGGGGAAAGAGGTTGGTTTAGGGGAATGAAAGGAAGGGGAAAAAGAAAAACATCCAAGTTTTGATTTTCTTTTCGCTGGAATTAAACATCACAAACAGATCACGTAAAAGAAATTGGCTTTTAGTGAGAGGATATGGCTTCACTTCTCAGCCTCTTCTTTTTGGGTTTCAAAGTGAAGCCATCTGATGTCGGAAGCACCAGCAAGAGTTGGTGATTGGACCTCAGGAAATTCACAGTCATGGTTTTGTGCTTCTAAATGAGCAGCACTGCTGCTTGTAAAGACCTGAAGTAAAATCCTGGTCTCACTGAAGTCCTTGGCAAACCTCCTACTGCCTTCAGTGGGGCCAAGATTTTACCGTGAGTCCTGCAAGCCATTAGTCTTTTGAGTTTTTAATGGGTCCACTCCTGCGCAGACTTCTCTTGTAATAAAGGGTTAGCTAGATTGGCTCAGATACTACACAATTTAAAACTTAAAGGAAAGCAGTTTTGTAGTGAAATTAAGGGACTATAAAAGGAATTTGGCTTCAGACAACTTGCTTCTGTTTGGATTTGGATTAGGCTGCAATCTTCCTGTCTGTTTTTAGAGTACATGTCCTTGCCAGCATCAATAATCTATTTTCCTTAGTGCAAGTGAAAGGCTCTTATGGCTCAGAGGTGTAGTCTGGTATCCAGTGCTCCTTTGGATTTCTTCTTTGGTTTAGGAATCGGGCTACAAATAGTCACAGGCTGCAAGCTGCTCCTTAACATTTACGTGCTGCCAACAGCCGATTCATTGACACGTGGGTCAACACACTCCTCCTTTCCCGTTGCTCTGCTTCCAGTCATTCCTATATTTTTTCCTGACCCTCTGAGCTAATCCAACTCCCCAAATCCTTTCTCTGCCCATGCAGTCCCTCCCAGCCCAATCTCAGCATTCATTTGCACTTGGCCTGATTGTGTTTTCTTTGGCAAAATTCCTTTTATCCTGTCCAGCAGCATATTAATCCTCAAGCACTTTCCTGAACTTTTCGGGTTCCCTCAAATACCTCTCCTTCCCCCACCTACTCCAAAGTAAATAAATCAGGACTTTAGATAATGCACATCAATTGTATCATTTCACCTCAGGTCACAGTGTCACGTGCAATTTAAACTCAGCAGGTCTAGGTGGAGACTACAGAGAAAGCTGGGGAGGAGGAATGTGTGGGGGTAGCCGTCACTCCAGAGCAGTCCATAAAAGATCCAGTGGTAACATCAGGAAAGACTGTGCACAGGGGAGCCCAGCTCTTATTGGCATCCGCTGCTGCCTCGGGAGAACGTGTGCTGCAGCCTGCCAAGGCATGGCTCTGCTGCTCTCCAAGCAGCTACGCTCTGAAGCTTAACTTCATTCCTCTGAAGGTGTCTCCTCCTCCATCCTGTCTAAAGTGTCTTTTTTTTCCCCTTTTTTCCCCCCTTCCTCGGCATGTGAGGGTCAGCATTTTCCTCTTATAGCAATTCAGCTTGTCCTTGGCTTATATGCTGAGTTGTAAAGCTGGCAAGTCTTCCTGGACTTCCCTGAGCCTATGTACGTGTGAAGTCTGAGGCAACTCCAGAAGGCATTTGTCTGAGATGGCATTAAGGACGCAGTGCTGCTTGGAGTCTGCCTTGCAGAAGACACCTAACAGCAGACCCCCAGCAGCCTGTGACAATCAAAGATCATACTAGTGTCACACAAAATAGTTCCTCACATAGTGTTTCCAGCTGTATTCTGGTTTATTTAAACAGTGATTTCTAAGTGGAAGGACGGTCTCTTAAAGAGTGGTCTCTGCTATGAGATCTTTGCTCACAAGTGGGGTGAAAGACTGTTTTCCTGGTAAAATTAATGGATTGTGTAAGGCAGATCCTACTGTAATGGCAGAGGACTATCTATGTTAAATATACATAAATGAGGGAATTTTTTTGCAACATCCTGGAAGTTGCATCTTTTTCAATGCAGGTAAGCCTAATAATTCAATTTGGCCTTGTCTGAAACAGCCATCTGTCTCCTTTAGCATTCCCAGTGTTCAATAAAGCCACTAATGCTTGTGTCTAAGTATGATGGAAAGACCCCCAGTGCAGGAAGAGTGGGCTGGGGGAGAGAAAGCTGCCAAGTGTGCTCCTGACAGGGCGGCTAGGAAAGGCAGGAGAGGAAAAGAAAGATGAGGACTTTCATCCATGGGATCCTTCATGTGTTTAACAGTCGATATTTAATTTCCACACCATGGTTTTTGTTACAGGACAGTAACCTTCCCTGCTCTAACATCCTAGTGGATTTGTAATTTTGCTGTCATGGAGACTGAGTCAAACGTAAGCAGGGACTATAACAGCGATTTTACAGAGCTGACTTGGTACAAATGACAGGTGCTTTATCTCTGCTAGGATTTTGTAACATGATACTTATTGCATGCTAATTTATAATGACCCACCTTTTGGCAGTGAAGGAACATATGGAAAAAATATAAAGCCAAACAGAGTAATTGCCCTAATATGTACTGCAAAAACCAGAGTGGAAGCAACCTACTGAACAAGCAAGATAAGCATAGCCATTTAAGTGCAAAGAAAGTTTAGCTTTTGTGAATGCCTCCATGCTAGTCATGCAAGGAAAAACATTTCAGCCGAGCTCCAGCAGTGATCATGAGTATCAGAGAATTCCTGGACACTTATAAAGAAGCTTTAAAAGCCAAAGATTTCTGGAGACCAGGATATGTAAAATGTACCATTATATCAGGTCACGGCTTCTTCAAGATTGATTTCAAATGCATTAGCACTCTGTTCTCCACAGAGTAACTCTCTTCCCAAAGAACCCAAAGCACTTGACGTCCAATAAGGTCTCTGTGCACAGCCATTAACACCTTGGCAAACCAAGACAAAGTACCTAATAATTTGTAGCTTGCAGTGACAGGCAGTAGTGTATGAAGATTGAGGAGAATTAGAGGGAGTTAACTTCTGCTCCAGCATTTAAGAGAGGAAGGAAAGAATACTGTATGCAGTTTAACCTACTGCAACATGTGCGAAAATTTCTGTGGCAATTTTTTTTAAAAATGATGATTAACCCATTTTGGAATGTGTTCACTAGGCACCTTATCTTAATACCTTTCTTCGTGGTGACAATATTTTTCTCAATGATTTCAAATGCAAGGGAACAGTGCGAGGACCTCAGCGAATGTTTCTGCCACTGATAGACAATGGGTCAGGAAGAAACGCAATTGTCACGAACCTCCTTGTTCTCCCCGTTTGGTGAAGAACTTTCCACCACTGCTGTGTTTCTCGGTCCCCCGTGACAAACAGGGAGAACGACTGATGAAATGATGCATGTCCTGGCTTACTCTACAGCTGACTGCTCTGTTTCACTTGCGTTTCCTGCTTGTGCTGCCTGCCGTACTGTAGTTATATAGGTTATATGACAAGTCGAATTTGGGTTGCATGGAGTGCTGCCACCTCTTGGTTGTTTTGGCCAGATACACTGACAGATTTTTTCATTTTCCTGCCACTCAAGAATGGTATGAAGTAATATAGAAAAGCAGCTATTCTGGATTAAAGTGCTTAGGTACTTAGGAAGCATAATTGTGGGTTTTATATATTTAAGCAAGGAGAACAGAGTACATTTGCTGGTGCATTAGATCTCTGTGTAAATTCTGTTAAGGGTTTTTAGCAAAACTGTAAACCATGAACTGTCAAACAGTGTATATATGATGTGAACACCATAAAGAAGGGAAAGTGATGTTTTTTTATAGATATTTGCAGGCAATAAAGACATTAAAATGAATGCATTAAGGAGTACTGGATTAGTTACAAATACCTGTTTATACTATGTAATTTCACGGTGACGAGAAGTTGGATTATTCATACTCAAGATTTGTCAAATAATTTATTTGAAAATGATTTTGAGATTAAAAATGTAATTTTCGTTCTTTCTTCTTTCTAACTGTGACTGAAGCCAAAAGACCTAGTGTAAGTACTGTCATGATAGGAATCCAGGGCCACCTTATTCCTTGGCCTTCCTTAATAGGGTCAGAGACTAGAAGTGCACGACATCCCTTTCTCCAGTAGTAGCAGGATCCAGGTGTTTGATTGCTTGGTTTTCCTTTTTTAATTGAAATATGGAAGAAAAGAAGGTCTAGCTGAATTCAGAATAAAAGATAAACACTAGAAACTTCTACTGCCACAACCTCTCTAGCCCAACCCCCCACCACGTTGCAAAGAAAACAAAATATGACAAGGATTTTGAAATAATTAATAATGCAGGAAATTAATATGTAAGTAGGAGCATGTCAGTTATTTATAAATGTTAATATTAGAAGAACAGGGATTAAGTTTATCATTACTGTTTGTCATTACGGTGACAGCTCCTCAGGGTTATCCTACAGCTTCCTCGGGGAAGAGCTGTCAGAAGCTGCCTGCCTCCCTGCTTCTGGCACTGAAGCTGGGGGACTCCTCAGAGGACCAGAAGGCCCACAGTCTCGGTTTTGGTGAATGCTAGGGATGGAATTTAAAAGCCATTGGCTTTCTCAGTGCTCCTCAGCCACCACCATTGCACTTGTACCAGACATCACTCTTAACATGAGGTCACAAATCCAATAGCAGATGTTCCACAGATTATTGCGTTTGCTGACATGTGTAGGACAGGAAAGAATTCACTTTTGCGTGAGCACAGAGCACTCTGTGTCTGAGACCTGGGAAAGCCTCATGGCAAGGGTACATGTTCTTGAATGAGCCAATGTCATTGTCTGCTCTTGCTCCTGCTCATCTCTCTGCTGCAGCTTGTCCTGGCTGCCTAGCAGTCCAGTGCAAGGAGCACATAAGTTCTCAGTAATGTCAAGGACTTCAACTACTTTTGTTCCCTTGTTTGTGCCTTCTGACACTTCTAGAAACAGAGGTACCCTAATATTCAGCAGCACTCCAGAAGAGTGGCTTTACGTATGTCTCTAAACAACCAGTCCTAGTACTGTCAAATAGTGTTCTTTGACAAATCTGAGTGAAATGAAGGAAATCCCACTTTGTTTTATCTAAACCAGGAAATCATTATCTGAGCAGTAAAATAAAAGTGCTTAATACTAGCTAACTGTATGAGACATATTCCAGTCTTCATCCTTATTGCTTCCACCTCTGGCCTGCAAGGGCAGGGAACGGGGAAGGTGCTGCTTGTTCCCTACCGCTTCGACTCCCCTGGGAGCACTGGGGAACCAGTTTGTCTTTAGAATGAAAAGATGCAAAATGTCTTTCTAAGTGAGCATGTCTCTGGTTCTCTGAGGAGCATAGGAGGTATCAAGTTTCTCATTTGACACTGGAAGCAGCAGCATAAATCTACCTGCTCAGAAGCTGCTCAGCACAGAGGTCACAGCTATGGCATTGCTATAGTTTCCTGATACCTCTTCCCCACCCTTATCATCTAGTGTCATCTCCAGAGTTGGTGCATGGAGCTTGTGTGCTTCATAGCGATTTTCCAAACTCTTCTACCTGAAACCACCTCTCAGCCAACTTAAGGAATACAGTAACTTAAGGTCAGCTCCCAAAAGCATGTATGATTCACTTTGGTTCCTGCATGGTCTCCTCATTTTAACCCTGTTGATTCCTCCTTTTCTTCTCAGGCTGGCATTTCTGGGGTTTGCAGGTTTGTTCTCCTGTTTCCTTCTTTCTTTTTGCATTTGAAAGTGATCACTTCTGTCTCTAGCCAAGCTTTCTAGCTGGGTGTACAATACAGCCAATGACTGAGCAGCCTGATAGCTATCTCTTGCTAAAGGAAGATCATCTAGAAGGGTTATGACTGCACAGTGTTTACAGCGTTTGGACACACCATGGTACAGTCTCTGGAAAAGTAAACTCTTCTTGTCATAATCATAGAAAGAATAACAACTAATTACTAAGCTAAATTCTAGGGTCAATCCTCATCCACTTGCCTTTCAAACCCTCATTTCCTAACAAGTTTTTCATATATATTGAGAAGTGAATGACAAGGAAGGGCCTCAGTGTCTCATACAGTAACAGGCAGTGTGGAAGGGTTCCCGTAATATGCGATGCAGATATTGTGAGGCAGCTGCAGAAATCCTCATGAGCGTGGTATATGGTGTTACTTCTACAAGTTTCTCTTAAAATGGACCTGCAATTTGCAGGGTTTTTTTCACTGTAAGAAGTGCTATGTGTGTATGTACACACATGTCGACTATACATAAGCAAAGAAGGAATGGGTATAATGCCAAAAACTTTGATAATGATGAGATGACAGATAGCAAACAGGCTTAAGGCATCTATTACTGACTAAATAAAAAGAGCAGTTCAAGGCGCTCCCTCTAAAGAAACCTTTATCTCCTCCTTTGGTGATGTTGACTGTGAACGCCATGGAAATCTCTGGGTGGCAATTTCCTGGACAGCCCCGGAGGAGTCAGGCTGCATCTGAATCAGAACTTGAGTGTGGGTGGTAGGGTGGAGGAGGGAACAGAGGTACGTGGTATAGCTGCACTTATCTTCCTGGCTATTCATCCACCAAAGCAATGACAGCATATAAAAGTAGCAATGCGATTTCACAGTTCTAATCTTGTTTATCGTAATTTTTTCCAAGCACTGCCCCAAAGCAGGCAGGGAAGGGAAATACACATTAATGCTCTGTGCTGGTTCATGACTAACCACGTTCAAAATGTACTGTGTTTTCCAGAAAATGTGAGGGGTTTGTGTCATATCTTTTCCTTAACAGCACGGTGTTATCTACAGCTGATATACAGAAAGCTTTTTCTTTTTTTTTTTAAATAATGAAGATGTGCCTATTCACAGGAAGAAGTGTTCCAGACGTGTAGAACTACTGCCTTTCTGTGCAGGAAATGTACTTTTATTTATGAAATTCACATTTGCATCTAAACCCACGGATAGTGTAGAAAAGAAAAATCCGTGTAATAGGGCAGTGTTGGGATAATGTATTCCTGCATGGAATGCATTTGATCAGCACTGTATGCACTATCTCAGGATAAGTGACAAGATATAATAAGGTAGGTATGTGTTTTGGCTGAAAACTGATGCTTATTTGTGATGGTATGTGTCTAGAAATGGTTTGCAATGAGAAACAGATCTGCAGCTTTAGAGACAGATACAGTTTATTTATCCTGCAGCCAACATCCTCATGCTCAGCTTGTCAGCTGTCTTTTCCTTGTCACAGACAAATAGCTGAAGATCAGGAAGGCTGTACTTTCATGGAGCGACTGCATTAAACAGTTGTCAAGCTGAGAGCCAGTTTGGTCCAGGTTTAGGGCTGGCTCAATCAAGCTGGTATTAGTGGAGATGTGCTCTCTTACCCAGCCTCATCTTTTGACTCTCTCAGTTTCATCACTAATAAATTAGATATTCTAGTAACGCAAATGCAATGAATAAAAATGGATTATCTCTAAGAAGAAAATGAAAAAAACTAAAGTGAAGCCATGCATGGCTGTGGATCTTGAATGGGGCAGGACATAACCAGAAATCTTTAGAGGCAGCAGTTAGCAGAACAACTCCAGTGTTATTTCAGAACCAGAATGCAAACAGCAAGAAAAGATATTTCTAAATTAGCTCTGGAGCTCTTTCATTGTCCTCTGTGGAGCTAAAAAACATTTATTAGTTTGTGTCTTAATCAGTTGTAAGCGTGAATATCTCACTAACTGACTTAATCAGTTTATTACTACATAACTGCAACTGATGCTTGAAGACCAAAGTATAGAAAGTTGAGACTCCAGCTGAGTAGGATTTAGAAACACCTGCTGGGAAACATGTCTATGATAGTAAAGGGCTCCTTATCAGATAAGCATGTAGGAAGGTCTGTGACTAGGAGCTGCAAGTGAAGCAATTCAAGTCAGAAATAAGGCACAGTTTTTGAAAGGTGAACAAAATTAAATTTCAGAACTACTTATCAAAAGACAGAGAGGATCATTTAACCACTTGACATCTTTAAATTGAGACAGATGTCTGAAATATATGCTGTAGTTCTGCCACAGCTTACTGGACCTATGTAAATTACCAAGGTAAATTATTCTGTGCCCTGTATTATGTAAGAGGTCAAACTAGAGCAACCATATGGTCCCCCTGACTTTTTAGAACTGTGAATGTGCTTAGCTACAAAGGCAAGGAGGAATGGGTTCAGGTGTTTGTGAACACGATCACCTTCCTATAAATCTTAAGGGAAGTGGCATGACTGTACCAGAGGATGAAAGGGCAGTTCAGCTTCTGAACACTGATGTTAGATTCAAAGGTGAAGAAAAAGGATTCCTGCGGTGACCCTTCATTTTATGTTCCCCATAGTCCTGATCAGAGCAATAGAGGACATCTGAAGGCGCCAACAGCTGATCACAGGTTTGACTGAGTTTAGAAGATACCTATGATATATCAGCTTTGAGCAACTTGGTGTTTTGATTGGGATGTGTGCTTTTAGGATTTGTGTGTTTCAGCTTACTCCAACTTAATCAGCAACTAATATTTCAAAAAATATCTCTCCAGTGTTAAGACCAGCAAGATGTGCTTATGGTACTCTGTGACATTCATTTGTGCTGATGAGCATATAAACCAAAAGCCTCATGCAAGTGCAGATCAAGCACTGTTGTTGAAGGGTGAAGTAGTGCAGAAGAATGGACAGTAAACACTAGCCTCACTGGTGAGCAGATCTCTATTTCTTCATGATGTACTTAAATACATTCAAGATCCAATTAATTTTTCAAATTATTCTAATTTTAGGAACAATGCTAAAAATTCAGTATATCTAATTTCTCTTTTCATACCTTTTCCAAAAAGCACAACTATGTACTCTTTTTCTGTAGTTTTCATGATTTAAGCCAGCCCTGACTTCATTCCAGCACAGTTGGGGTTATAGTGCTAGATTAATAAAAAGCAAGGAGTTAATAATGAAGAATGAAACACCTGAGTGTTAGAGTTCCTTGTATATCTAGACTGAAGATCCCACCTGTCTTTCAAGGACTGGCATAGGCACAAATGTTATTGACACAACACAGGAGTTGGTTTCCCCTGACATCACCATTGAGTGCAGAAGAAACTATGAGAAACTTTGTCCAGACATGGTGAATTCTGAAAAAATAGCTGCAATACAACTGCGTCCACAATTCTGGAATGTTTGTATGATCTCAGATTCAGAAGTAGACACTGAAGGCTTTCATAAGAGGGTATTGCACTGTTTTTAAGCTGGGATACTGACAATAAGGCAGAAAGGAATATGTACACCATTCACAGAGGTACAGAAACACAGGCACTTACACTCACAGCTGCATTTACCATGGTGCTGCACCACTAAATGTTGTAGCTGAGGGATTATGTGTCTGCAAGGCTAAGTGGGAAGCTGAAGCTCATTATCCACCCACCCACCTCCCTAGTTTCATTGAAGCTGGCACACTGATGCCCCTGATGATCTTTTCTCCAGTTGTGCCCTGTCCAGTGCCTGCATTCAGCCTGGAGCACTGCCAAATACAAGCAACTTCATCTTAAATACAGAGCACATGCACAGGGTCTCACCTGCACGGTGTGACAGCCGTATCTTATTTTCACTGACTACCCAGGGAACTTTTGCCGCCTTTGGAGTGCCCTTAGATATGCTGCTTTGTAATGTTTCTCTGAGTGATGAATATGCAATTCTGGTGCCAAGGCATTATGTCTAAGGAGTGTCCTGACCCCAGCGTGAGTCTGGGAAGGTGAGAAACGCTGACGAATGCTGAATAACTACTAGTCAATAAAGCTTTGACATCTCAAGCAGCAGAGAACAAGTCTAACAAAATGCTTTGAGGGGAAACGTGCAAGTAAAGCAGACAGGAAGGTTTGGCAGTTTAAGAACTGAATATAATTCAGGGCAATAGCAGAGTCTAGCAGACAGCTAGGCAGCATGTGCAGGCATGAGATTAGCCTGCAGTGATGGATAGGAGGGAAACTTTCTTCTGTCAGTGTCTTTTCTCCTACAGTATCACCAGTGCAGAGAAAAGAGGTGAAAGGCAGATGTCCATAATGCTGCATCCTCAGATTTAGCATTCTGATTTATGACCATCCCTTACATGATTTATTTGAGAGGACAAGGAAGACAACACCTTTGGCTTATGTGGAGAAAGGATAGAAACATGTTTGGGAACTTGTTTAAAATAATTCATCCATTCTCTTCATTTCTCCGAGGTTTAATTGAAAGGAATTATTACCTGGCAGTCTGGGTCAGCAGATAAACCAAGATGATATGGATGCTTGTTGGTGATAGCTGGTGAGAAATAGATGGCAAATACAATTTAGTAAGTGCTGTTTAAGTTGTGCAAGGAAAAATCTTTTTAATCTTTGACCTGGAAAAAAAGTCTTCTTGCTCTTGAACGTTATTTAGATGCTGGGAGCTCTGTCTTTGCCAAATAGAACTACTGCATTCAATATACAGCTAATCAGTGCAGTTTTCTCTTACTAGTGCTGTGGGTCTTGGTGGTTTTAAAGTCTAATGCTGTTTTCCTTTTGCTAAACAGTGACTCCAAACATCCTTTATGTGGGAAAGTTATTTAAGGAAAACAAACATTTTGTACATGTTAACAATTCACTAAACAGTTTCCCTTTACCTTTAATGACCTGTTGTAAAACACTTGACTGATTCATTGAGGAGAAAATCAAGATAATGCAAGCTCATTTTGTAAACCCAAAGATAAGAAGCAGCTTTTTCATCCCTGGAACAGACGGCATTTAAGCAGTGTTCACTGTCAGTCTTGTGAGAGTTCAGAAGTGTTTGTCATTTTCCCACTACAAAAAGTCCATTTCCATTGTTTTATAACTTCTACCAAAATAATTACCCTGGACTGCTAAAAATTAGCAGAAGAAGGTCTTAACCCAGAAACAGTCATTTGAAATTCAGTTTGAATAACCTTGGTTAGGCTGACTTTGGGACACAAGAGGTGGAACTGCTTGCAGATTTACTAACACCTTTGGTTTGTTCAACTTCAAAAATAGCTTTGAATATGCATTTTACACATTTGGCAAGCACATACATTCTGGGAGGACAGGAAGGCAAGGCATCAGTCTAATCACAGAAGTGCTATCCTTCAAACAATAACTTCTCATTTACAATAATTAGTATTTAGGGGTTTTCCTTTCAGTCTGAAAAATTCTCTCTGTTTCTTTGTGTGCCACTTCGGAAACAGAATGATTCATATTATATTTTTTTTTTAATAAATGTACAAGCCCTTAGGAAGGCAGTATATTACTGGCAGCAGGCACCTCTTCAGTTCATCTTGGCAATGACCTGTAAGTTAACAGCTGCATCCAGCACTTACTAAAGTTACTGGAGGGATTTCTACTGACTTCAGTGGACTTTTGTTCAGCCTTGATGCATATTTGACATTTGGCATTGAGGACAAGGCGCTGATGTAACAGTCCAGACCAAACAAGTAGACAATCCAGTGAAGGTGTGGTTAAGAGGAAAACGATGGAGTCTTTTTATGCTTGTGCCTATGGGAGTGCTTGTCCCTTTTTTAAAGGCAACTTGACATTAACATCTAAAAAGCAAAACACAGCTGGGAAAATACAGATTCCTGCAAGTCCAAGTCTCAGTCATAAGTGTAAGATTTGTTTACAGACAGTGGATTCCTTCTCAGGCCAGTGCAAGACATTTGTGTTTAACCAGATTCTGAAGGCTCACATGGAAGATCAGCCATGCGCAGACCTTTTACTTAACCTTACTCTCAGGGCTCATAAATTCTGTGGAAGAGCTTTTGATCTGCATACTTGTCACTTACATAGTCTTTTGCTTCTTTTAATATATTTTACTTGTTGCATACATGATTCTTCTAGACAATATCTACCATAACAAACACTCTGCATGGTGCAGAAGCTGGACAGAAACTTCCCCAATACAGTTCTCAAGAAAACTGGAAGCAGCAAGTTGTCTTTAACAGATGAAGGAAGAAATTACTTTCCTATAGACAAAGGAATGCAGGATACTAACATAGATGGCATTATACGGATGATACCACTTACTGGCTATTTTATTGCCAAAAAGATACAAAGCTCCTAATTAAGTTTTTTTTTCATCACAGCAGACAGCCGCTGAAATATCCAATAATTAATGCTGTGATCATACATGGTTCTCACTTTTAGGCAGAAAGGGCGGTGAATCCTTACTAGTTTGGAAGCTGCTACAGCAAAGATGAGTGCAAATTTGTACGATCTTTGGGCTTCCCTAGAAGCTCTTCTATTATTTGAGACAATCATATCATTATTCTGCAAACAAAAAGGAAATGCTGGCCAACTGGAAGTACAAAATAAGCCTTCATACACTTTGAGAAAAGAATAGAGGCTTTCAGATTGCCTTTTCTTGCTGAGCCCTCTTTTGCTGTAGTTAATTATGAGTGGCATATACAAGAAAAGGCAAGCCAATAAGAAAAGTTTACAGGCAACGCTAAGGAAGCGTCCTAATTCCTCTGGGCATTTTAGCATATTGTTGTACACCACTAACCACTGGCTTTCCAAGTGATCTCACCAGGGTACCAACAATGTAGATGTCTTCAATGGATGCTTGTTCAGGGCTAATAATTACAGTTTGAAGAACAGTTGCCTATGCATTGTCTCAGTTAAAATTAAGACACACATTTTGTTCCCACAAGAGATTTGACTGCAGGCTTTTTTCTACGGAGGAATGTATAATACAGAGCCCTGATGAACAATAGGAACCTGCGATCAAGACATAAGTTTTAGAATTGCTAATGTGGCTGAACAACAAAAGAGTCTTTGATGTCAGAAAGGTCACGAGGCAGCAAAAACCGACATGCACACATAACGAATGACCAAAATACGTGAGCCTACTGAAAATACATTTAATTCCTATGAAAGTAATTTCTTTCTTATTCTCAGGGAAATTATAATAAGTTAATTGCATATTCAATTCTTTACAATTTAGACATGTCTTTGCTATAGGGAATGAGAGCAGAAATAGTACAAGAGATTCACTTGAACTGCTACTTCCTATAAAATAAAATAAAATGGAGCACAAAAGGAGCCGCTCAATAGAAAACTGCCTCCTCAGAGGTAGCTTTGGTTAATGGGTGAACCCTATTTCCATCAGTCATCTTGTGAATGCAAGGATATTGTTAGGGTGGGTTATATTGTACCTATCAATGACCCTCTATGTGTTAGGTGCTTACTCTACTGGCTAAGCTCTTTCTATAGTCCCAGGAGAGAGACAAAGAGAGAAAAGATCATCTTCAGAGGGTGACCCATTCCACGCATTTTAGAAATGCTCTTCACATGCCGTAAATCACCTTCTAGTGCTTTCTTTTACACTGACAGCTAGCTCAGAAGACACCTGGTTCTTAGGGGGCTAACCTGAGGTGTACTCAGTTTCACATTCACAGTAAAACTGGGGCACCTCCTCTGAAACTGGCTGGGTTTTGCCACTTTCAGTAATTCCAAGGTCCAGCTCAGCTCTGTGGTGAGGGTGCAGAAAAGGACCCACCCAGGGCACCGCTGGGATGGGGCCTGGAGGGCCAGGTGTCATAAAGCACTGATGGCAACAGCATGGTCTGGCTGTGCCCCATCTGGTTCTAGTCTGAACATGATGCAAACAAATAGCAACAAGGCAATACTGTGGCATGTCCTGGTTCCTCCTGCTACTGCTGCTCAGAGAACTCCTGCTGATCTCCTTGCCTAGAAAAAGGGAGGACCCTATGTAGAGAGTAAAGGAGGAAAAGGGAAAATGGTTCTGCTGGGCCCTACTCCTGAGCTGAAGCAGTCCCAAGCTGACCTCCTGCCCTCTGTGCACTGGAGCCCACCATGGCTCTGCTTGTGTGGGCAATGTTCATGAGTTTTGCATTCCCCAAAATGAAGCTTTACCACACTGCATTCCATAATGACTTTGCAAAGGAAAAACACAATCCGGTAAACATCGCCAGGATTCAGATGTCTCAGTCTTATGCATTCAGAAGCTTTTAACTATTGACAATATCAGTCCTACCAAACAAGAGGTCTTTCCTACTTTTTACAAAATATCCCTGTGTAAATGTTTCTTTTCTATTTAAAGCAGAAGTATGTTGGGAGGAGAGGGAGATTGTACGGTACATTCTCCTTTTTCTTGTTTCTTTGTGTTATGCTAAGTGCCCCCAGTATCAACCCTATGTTGTGTGCAATATAGGTATCACAAAGATGCAAATTTACTAATTGTTAACATTTAGACACTACTAGTCATCTATCATAAATGATACTGAATATATTAAATTCAGTGGAAGGGCAAAGAAAATAGAGAAAGACACCCCAACCATATAACCAAGGTAAGACGTGATACAGCTTAAAATGCTGTAAAATATTCTTGGATCTAATACTTGATGCCACAAGTTTCTGGATATGTTACTGATAAGCTATCTATGTCTCAGAGTTATTAAGACTGTAAGCTTTGACTTCCTTTCTTTTCAAGATGATACTATGAAATGATTAACAATTCTGATCTTTTTAGTGTGTTTTTTTTCCAGAGCAATTGATGGTGATCACTTGAAGACTGATGGCTGGGAATTCTGCTGCAGTAAATCATCTGGCAGAGAGAAATACATGTTCTGAATTGTTTAGAGCTTGAATCAGTCATATTAGATAACTTATATATTGAAAAGAACTCCTTAAGAGGCAGAAACATAGCTAACTGAACATGCATTTCACTGATTATTTTCTGTGAAGGTGTATTGTAAGTCAGGCTGTTGTCATCTACATTAGCTACTCTGCTAGTGATTTGCAAAGGGAGATCTCGAAGAAATGTGATGAGTCCTTCAGAAACCATCAAATTGTCCTGGAAGATTCATCACTGGAAATGATTGACCATATATACTAACCAAATTACTATATACTAACTGAATTTATTGAAAATAAATAAATCAGAAAGCTCTGAACTTTATTAACTTTTATTTTCATTGGGCTAAAGTTGGCAATGACATTACTGTTCTAACCAGAGAGGATTTTTAAAAGTTTATTTTGGAGATATTTTTGTAATGTCCTTGTATATTTCTATTACTTTTGATTCCTACCATCAATGATACTGATTTAAGGACTCAGTACTTGAGCTCTTTCTTACCTCCAATTCCTTCCTGAAGATTTTTGCAACAAAGATCAGTGCTACAGTCCTTTACAGCTGTCAAAATCTCTGCATAACCTTAAGAATACCTGAGAATGTCTCCCAGGCAACAGGGACTGGTTTGGAAATGCAAATGATGTATATTGGCAAACTCTTATCTCTGCTTCTACCTACCCCACCATGTTTCCTAGATCAGAGATTGTGAGGAATTTAGTATAACCTAGATCTGCTAGCTACAAGTCATTATGTCTGTAGCTAACTGTCTGGGTTCCTTGGGCTGTGCACTAGAAATACAGTGTCAGAATCCAGATCCCCTGCATGCCAAGGTATAACCTTTTCAAGAGATGTTCTCATCCAGCTAAATGCCCATAGGTGCTGACTATTTTTTAATTAAAAAAAAAATAAAATTAACAGATTAATACCCATCTGGTATCATATAGAGCTTACCTTACTAAGAATAAAAATCAGCTGTATATATAGTAGATTTAGTAGGAATGTTGTCAGGCCATATTGTCTTCAAGCAGCTAGGAATTTTATCCATTTCTTTTCATCCAAATAGAAGTCAGTAATTGTGCTAAGGCCAATTTCTTATTTTTAATAGGAATTTTTCTACTTCTCTTGTTTTGTCAAGAAACCAAATGCACGACGGACATTCTTACATAGGGGGAATTACGTAGAGGAGTCTCCTTCTGTGGAATAGAAGGAGATACGAAGCTTGGGAAGAAGCGTTAATGCAGGGGTCCTGGGTGTGAAATGAAGAGTTGTAACTGGAATGAAGTGTATGAGTCAGAGGCAAAGCACAAAGTTATGGCTAGATGGCTCTAGCTGTGGAGCAAATATGAAGCTCCTGCATATGAGGAAACTATCCTGCTCAGATATGCTGTTGTGATCAAGTCCTGAAACACTGAGATCTTAAAAGGCTCCCATTAACACAAGCTTTCTGTGCTCTTAACTTCAGTGTTTTCTGGTGAATATTTCTCACCCTGCTCCATCTCTGGGATCACTTCTTCTTCCTTCACATGTTCTGACCTGCCTCCTCTGATTCTTCTCCCAAAGGCTTCTAACCATGTGCCCCCCTGAACTGGTCCATGGGGAACCAATCCCTACTGGGGAAAGAAGTCTCTAATTCTTACAGGGTGTACGTGAGGGAGCACAAGGAAACAATACTTAAGAACTTCTGGTCCCCAGAAATCTCATCCTGCCTAAAGTAATTGATAACAGCAAGTGTGAACAGAGAAGGGCAAACAGAGTTTAAGATCTAAGAAGCCAAGTTTCTTGATTCTTATGATGATGTTTCTACTGGAGAGTTCTGGGCAAAGGTTGAGGTATTATCCTGCATCCCATAATTTTCTGAGGGCATTTCACCAAAAGCCTCAATAGGAGCAGGAATGTTTTTGGGAGGAGATCAGCAAGTGCCAAGAAACATATCCATGAGAGTCTGCCCGGGTTTGCTTGAATGATAATATACACTTGGCACCATTTCACCTGATACTTTCTGGAGCATTAGTTTTGTAAAAAGAGAGAATAAAAAAAATTTCAAAGTTCTTTCTTGTGCAAACAACCTAAACAGAAGAGTACATTTGCACTGGGGGGATAGGTGGTGCAATACATGACTTGAAGAAACTGGACGCAGTGTATTTCGAAATAGTAGTGTTAAGTGCTGGTCAGTAGCATTTTTCATCTGACTCCTTTCTTGAAATAAACAATGAGATGTTATTGGCATTTTGAGATGACATACCACTTTTAGATTGGCATAAAATCATGAATAGGCTAATCACAATTTTATTTGGTGGAAAGGCTATGCAACCCACATTTGGAATCTGGTCTATTAGAAAATCAGTTAGTTAACCCAGGAGATTGAAAATCCTTAATTTGGTGATTTGCCTTTTTGGCCAATGTTTGGTACTAAATTTCTCATACACACTAGCTGTGTGAGAAATGAGTCTTGAACTTTATTCAATAAGATCACAGAAACCAGCTGGAGTTATGACAAATACTTGTCTATTTCTTTCCATACTTGTAAGAATCTGGTAGGCTTTTATTCCTCTGAACATCAAATAAGGTTATGTCCTCTTTTTCTCTCAAAGAGCTATTGCAGAAGTTGGATCTGAAACTGAGATTTAACAAAGTAAAAGCCATTCTCTCTCCATTACTTTTCTGAAATAAGGCTGTCCATGTATGCTGACAGAAATCAATTGAGGGAAAAAGAAGGTGCCAAAGCCACAGCTAATATTCAAGTCAACAGTACAACATTTTACTAAATCTGTAAGCTGTTCTTAAATGAAAAATTGTTATCAATTGTCACTGTCAAAAGAAATAAACCATCAGATAATGTTGGCTGCTGAATATGCCTAGCAATGGAATGAGGACACTGAAGATAAGGCTGGCTGTCTATGGAGGCAAACCCAACAGCGCACCAGGCATTTACAACCTGCCTATTGAAAGATCACGCCATGAGTATTGTCGATTCAAAAAAGAATACTTAGGATGAAATGCTTCTTGCTATACAATGTCTTCAAGTGCTGTTAATAGCTTTTCTCTCTCATATTAGGATAATTAAATAAGTGCACTTTAATTTCTGTTGGGGATTAATTTTCTTCTAGTTTTCTGAGTGTGCAAATGGTTCAAGAGGATCTAACTGACATATTCTAACTCTGCAAGGTATTTGAATCCTTATTTTACAAGTAACTTTGATGGAGACAGATATTTCTTTTGTGTCCCAATTGCAGCTGAATTAGTCTACTGGATCATTCTTGCATGCTGTTCACTCACAGGGGTGAATAGCTGGAGTTACAGCTTGCAAGTTACCAGCACTGAAATAATTTAGAACCTTTACTCTGTTTCATTATGAACAAATCCAGGCTTGCCAAAGCCTGTTTCTGCTTTTCTCACTTCATTTTGCAGTGCAGCTGTTTTAAACTTCCTAAAAGGATTCGAGGCTGATCAGCTGGTATTTATTAGCTTCAGAGAATATGCTAACAGTACATACTCTTGATGCTTAAGGAAAATCAGTGCCTGTTATTAAACAGTTTTGGAAAATGTTTTAACTACATTTAAAAGGGTGACAAATAACTGCTTTAAGAGAATGAATTTTGAAGAAAGTTTCTTTCTGTCTCCTGAAGGAATACACCTTTTGAAAAGTTCAGATTCCCAAACTTCTTAAAGGGCCAGTACACCAAAAATGCTTTTGTTACTTCATTGACTAATTGAGTTTTCTTTTCTCTTTTAAGTAGTTCCCAAAAAGAAGACAAGAGTGAATACATTTTCCCAAGTGAAGCTTTTTTACTTCTGAAAGGTGAAGGAAAAGGAAGGGCAGAGCAAAAAATGTACTGCATTCTGTAAGCCTGAAATTTCAAAAAAAGTTTTTCAGGAATCCCAGCTAAGAAAATGTAATATCCTGGAGTATCAGTACTATGGATCTATGCAGCTGGATCAAAGAAAAAGCTGGGTAGTACGGATGAGGCTTGCTGCCTCATTTTACCAAGCTGCTTCCCATGCCTTTCTCAAGGAGACAACAGAAACTTTGGAGAACCAGTAGACGTTCCCTCCCCTTCTGCTGTCTCTTTGTTCTGTTTTTTCTAACTGGCATTTTTCGACTATTCTTGTGGTGAACTCCAAAAAAACCCTGTAAACAACAACAAGAAAATGAAAAGGATTTAACTATTAGTCTCATTACCCTGGATACATACTCAGTTCAAAACTTAGAAAATAAAGAGAAATCATGACATACAAACGCAAATTACGTGGGAATTGACTGCCTGTTGTAATTAAATCCTATCACCTGAGAGTTTGTTTGGTGTTTTGTAATGTTAAGCAGCCCACATGCTTTTAATGTGTCTTCTATTCAGATGAAGAGAACACAGTTTCCTTTTATCATCTTCAGATTTTTTGTTTCCTATTCAGCATCTTATCAAGTTAATCTTTTCACATGCATTAAGAAGTGTGAGGCCTTAAGTACACTGTTTTTGTAAGACCAGTAATATGTAGCAGAAGCTATGAAAACCCATGGGGTCTAATACTTGCCTAGCTGACATGAATAACTCAGACAATATGCCACTCTAGGACTAATGTGTAAATCATTTTCATACAATATTGGGAATAGATGAAGATCATATAATCATAGATTCATTTAGGATGGAAAAGATCTTTAAGATCATCAAGTCCAACTGTTAACCCGACACTGTCACGTCCACCACTAAACCATGTCCCTAAGTGCCACATCTACACATCTTTTAAATACTTCCAGGAATGGTGACTCCACCACTTCCCCAGGTACCCTGTTCCAATGCTTGACAACCATTTCAGTGAAGAATTTTTTCCTAATATCCAATCTAAATTTCGCCTAGTGCAACCTTAGGCCATCTCCTCCTGTCCTATCACTTATTACTTAGAAGAAGAGACCAACACTCACCTGTCTACAACCTCCTTTCAGGTAGTTGTAGAGAGCAACAAGGTGTCCCCTCAGCCTCTTTTTCTCCAGACTAAACAACTCCATTTCCCTCAGCTGCTCCTCATAAGACTTTTTCTCTAGACCTTTTGCCAGCTTCATTGCCCTTCTCTGGACACAATCCAGCACCTCAGTGTCTGTCTTGCAGTGAGGGGCCTGAAACTGAACACAGTATTTGACGTACGGCCTCACCAGTGCTGAGTACAGAAGGACGGTCACTTGCCTAGTCCTGCTGGCCACACTGTTTTGGATACAAGCCAGGATGCTGTTGGACTTCTTGGCCACCTGGGCACACTGTGGGCTCATGTTCAACCAACACCACCAGGTCCTTTTCCACTGGGCAGCTTCCCAGCCACCCTTCCCCAAGCCTGTAGCGCTGCGTGGGGTTGTTGTGACCCAAGTGCAGGACCCGGCACTCTTCCTTGTTGAACTTCATACAACTGGCCTCGGCCCATCGGTCCGGCCTGTCCACATCCCTCTGCAGAACCTTCCAGCCCTCAAGCAGATCAATACTCCCCCACAACTTGGTGTCATCTGCAAACTTAGTGAGGGTGTACTCAATCCCCTCATCCAGATCATTAACAGAGATAGTTTAAACAGATTTAAACAGGATCCTGTTTAAACAGGACTGACCCCAATACTGAGCCCTGGGGAACACCACTTGTGATGGGTCACCAACTGGATTGAACTCCATTCACCACCACTCTTTGGACTCAGCCATCCAGCCAGCTTTTTTACACAGTATGGAGTACACCCGTCCAGACCATGGGCAGCCAGTTTCTCCAGGAGAATGCTGTGGGAAACAGTGTCAAAGTCTTTACTAAAGTCTACGTGGACAACATGTACAGCCTTTCCCTCATCCACTAAGTGGGTCACCTTGTCATAGAAGATCAGGTTAGTCAAGCAGGACCTGCCTTTCATGAACCCATGCTGGCTGGGCCTTATGCCCTGGTTCTCCTGCATGTGCCACATGATGGCACTCAAGGTGATCTGCTCCATAACCTTTCCCAGCACCAAGGTCAGGCTGGCAGGCCTGTAGTTCCCCAGACCCTCCTTCTGGTCCTCCTTGTAGATGGGCATCACACTTGCTAACTTCCAGTTAACTGGAATGCCCCAGGTTAGCCAGGACTGCTGGTAAATGATGGAAAGTGGTTCACTGAGCACTTCCACCATCTCTCTTGTACCCTTGGGTAGACCCTATCCAGCCCTATAAACTTGTGCGTGTCTAAGTGGGGTAGCGGGTCACTGACCATTTCCCCTGGGATTATGGGGGCTTCATTCTGCTCCCCATCCCTGTCTTCCAGCTCAGGGGGCTGGGTACCTGGAAAACAACCGGTCTTACTATTAAAGGCTGAGGCAAAGACGGCATTAAGTACCTCAGCCTTTTACTCATCCTTTGTTGCTATGTTTCCCCCTGCATCCAATAAAGGATGGACATTCTCCTTAGCCCTCTTTTTGTTGCTAATGTGTTTCAGAAATGTGTTTAGTTGCCTTTTACAGCAGTAGCCAGATTAAGCTCTAGCTGGGCTTTGGACATTCTAATTTTCTCCCTGCATAACCTCAAGACATGCTTGTAGTCCTCCTGAGTTGCCTGCCCCTTCTTCCAAAGGTCATAAACTATTCTTTTTTCCCCTCAGTTCCAGCCAAACCTCTGTTCAGCCAGGCCAGCCTTCTCTGTTGGCTTGTCTTTTGGCACATGGGGACAGCCTGCTCCTTTAAGATTTCATTGAAGAGTGTCCATGATTCCTGGACCCCTTTGCCTTTCAGGGCTGCCTCCCCAGGGACTCTGTCAAACAGGCTCCTAAATAGGCCAAAGCCTGCCCTTCAGGAATCCAAAGCAGCAGTTCTGCTGACCCCTCTCCTCACTTCCCCGAGAATCAAAAACTATCATTTCATGATTGCTATGCCCAAGATGGGCTCCAACCATCACGTCACCCACAAGTTCTTCTCTGTTCACAAACAACAGGTTCAGCAGGGCGCCTTTCCTACCTGGCTCACTCACCAGCTGTGTCAGGAATAAGTTATCTTCCACACACTCCAGGAACCTCCTAGACTGTTTGTTAATCAAGCCTCATATCAATCTCTAAAACATAAAACATACCCCTTTCTAAAGGATACTGCAGTCAAATTTAAATGACATGTCTAAGGACATAGTGCACTCTCAAATGTGAGAAGTTGTACAGAGTATGGGAAAAGAACAATTCAGTCCTGCAATAATGCTCCTGGGTGAACACACACTGTACCCCACTCCTTGGAGGCTTTCATCTTATCCTCAGAAAACTCTGACTAATCCCTGTGGGACAACCACATCTTGGCAGGGAGACAGGGCAGTGTAATTCCTCAATTTTGATTATTAAGATGCTGCAATCTCTTTTCTTTTCTTTCTTTTCTACCCCCAAGAGAGCTAAAAGAAGTAGGGGGTGTAATTAAAGATGAGGTAAATTGGTAAAAAGGGAAATCTGATACTGAGTCCTCTGCCCTAACCAATGTGAACCTCCAGTCCCACTTGGGGTTTTTTAAAGGAAAAAATTTGTGTTGCAGCACTGGGAAACAAATATGCATTTGCCTGTCTCCTAGTTGTGAGGGAGAGAAGGGGGAATGGATATAAATTATATTCGTGTCTTAATTGCTTGTTTTTAAAACATCTTGCTAGCATACTTTTGCCTTGTTAGCATACACCTAACTAAAAGGATTCTGTGGAAGGTCTCTGGTTACTTCAAATCCAAATGGTTAACGTCAGAATTACTGGTTCACAGTAATTCTGTAGTTCACAGCAGTAACAAGCTACTATTCATTAAGTAGAGATAGCTGAAATAATTTCTCCCCTTTTTTGGGATGTGTGTCTGCTTCTGAAATGATGAGTCAAATATGTTTACGTAGCTTCAGGCAAATACAAGAACTTAAATAAAAAATCCAGCCCCAAACCTTCTTCTCTTTTGGTTAAAATTGCTCAGGCTCAGTAAGCCCAATGGTGGAGTGGAGTTTTTATGACCATTTTAGGCAGGAAATTTTTGTAATAACATAATTTTATTCTAACCGTATGAAGCAAACTATCTAGTGCAAAACTAAATGCAATTATCTAGTATGTCTATGAAACACTTGAACGTGAAACACTGACTTTTATATAGAGTAATTTCATTTCAAATGGAAAGGGGATCAAACTATACTTTCCTGATTGAAATCCCCCATAATTTTTTTCACAATACTCAGGATTTTGAGTCAATCTTCCTCAGTACAATAATGTAAATCTTAAATTGAAATTAAATTTATCCTTTTCTTTTCCTCAACACCAGTTACATTTACCCCTATTGTACATCTTTTGGGGGTTTTACAAAGAAAGCAAGAAACAGACTTCCAATTTTCAGCTTTAATTACTAATGGTCAGTTTTCTTGTATTTATTCCTGTGCCAGCATTGTTTTTCCGTCTCTACTATTGAGCTGTTCATATTTTATGAAGAAGAGTCATATCCATTTTTAGCCTTTGTTTTACTATATTAAATAACCCAACTTCTTTCTCATACCATAGTTTTACTCTTTCCTTATTTATCCTAAGCTACAAATTTCTTCATTATATGTATTGTAAAAATATTTTCTGATAAACCCTAGGATTTATAGTTTTTTCAAACTTATGGTACGCTAGGAACAGAGTAATTGTTTTCCTCCTAAATGTTCTTATATGCTAATGTCGTATTTGTTGTGTAAGAATTCAGGATACTAATGTGGAACAGTGATTCATACAGCTGCTCCCAGGTATTTCTAATCTGATTAAACTAAAGGTTATCACATTTCTTACCAGATTTTGTTGTCCTCCATTTACATGCAATGTCTTTCACCCCTGTAGCTGTAGGAACATTACCTATGATATGTGCTCACACTTGCTGTCTAAACAGTAGCAAAGAATTCACCAGAGCTACTAACTCTCTCCACACTGTTCAGAGAGTTCTAAAGCAAACTCTCTGAGCACAGGTAAACTAAAAATTCATGCTCTTAACTGTTGGCTTGAGAGAACCACAGAGATTACAGTGCCCTGAGTATGACATATTGCGCAAAATTAGATCTGCCAATGTAATCATATGTGGCAGAGAAACTGCATTGTATGGCTTGCCAACATTTCTAAAAAAATTCTAAAAGTTCCAAAAAGCTGAAAAATTGATGACTTACTATCAAGATGCTTTTTGTTGTGATGATTTCCTTGCCCTTTTTTTTTTTTTTTTTTAAATTGCCTGACATTCACCTTGATTTAATTCCTGGCTGTGCAGAAATGCTTAGAAGTTAAAAGAACTTATAACAGCTATTTACCAAAAGGTATATCCATATTTTGTGCATTCTCATTCAGAAATATTGTTGCAGAAATCTCAAAAGCTCCCAAACCCTTCTGTAATTAAGCCAAAAGTTTCTATACCTAATTTGACTGCCTAAAGTATATTTCTTTCTTTAATGTCTGAGATTCCAACCAATCTTTTGCCTGATGTTAACTATATGAAGATATCTGTTGCTTACACTGAGGATTCTTGAAATAATGGATTTACAAATAGAAACAAACTATGCTTTGGAGAGGCCTACTTCAAATAATTTTTGTTTTGTTCTGTTTATTTAACAAGCGTAAAGTATTTTGACCTTGAACAGAAGAATTAATTAAGTATATAGAAGTTTACCTGAATATAAGGTTTTATCATTGCTACTACAGATGAATAAGCATAATTACTCTCATACCATATTTGAGCATTGAGTCTACATTTTTGTAAACTAAATAATATGGACATTTTAGCCTTAAGTACTGAAGACAGGAAATAAGGCTATGTTCTCCAGTATGTGCAAAAGCAATCTCTAGCAGCACTATGGTGGGGGATAATACAATGCAAGATAACGTTACCTAACAAAATGAGATGTATGATGCATATTGTGAAGTGCTGAAGTCAGAGATCTAGTTTACAAGTTTGTGTTGGAGATTTACAGCTTACAGATAAAAATAAGATGTTTAGGGAAAGAAAAAAATTGTTGTTTTGGGAAGAGATCTGTGACATCTGTCCAGCTTTATCTTGCAAGCATACTAAAGAGAAAGTGTGCAATCTTGTAATGAAGCTGACAGGAGCTGCTAAACGTCTGTCTATCAGAAAATTTATTTGACAACCAGTAATAAGGAGAGTTAAGTTTATAACTTGCTATTTTGCTATGCAAACATATGTTATATGTAATAAATATATTACCTTTCATAATTTTAATGTGGTTGTTTAAAAGGAGAAATGAAATTGAGGAGTAAGTATATAATGAGCTTGTTTTTATCAGAGCGTTTTATCTAATAGTTTACAACAATTTATATGACATTATGTGTCAGTAATTGGCATGCTATTTTAAAGAAAGATTTTACATCTGGCATAGTCTGTACTCAGTACTGGCGTTTAATGTCAAGAAAGATGCAATAAAACAGAGAAAACTAAAGAGAGCCTTCTCCCCTTCTAATAAATCCAGACAGAGAGTCCTGGTTTTGTTCCAGTGACATCAGAGCACTGGACTGATCCCAAGTCATTCTAAAAAATGCCTTTAAGAAACATCTATCCGTTCTCTGTGGACATGAGATGTAAGAATACAAGTTATAAAAATACATTTTAGTATAACAAATCCAATAAATAAGCAATTAAACATTTTCCCACAAACTAGAATCAGAACAGCTAACGTTGTTATTTGATTTATGGGCATGAATTGAAATTTCCTACAAAACAAGCCATTGTGTCTACTTTTACAAGCTAACTAGCAGTGTGTGACTGTTTCTTCTATTTCTTAAAGGATATAAAAAGTCTCATTTAAAATACTTTGTTTATTACATGTCACATTTCATTCCATATGTGCTTATGCTGGGCTGTATCATATCAAGTTGACTTCTAGCTGCAACATAAACCAGAGCAAGACAATAGGCTAATGTCTACCAAGTTCTCCCTATAGTTATGTGTTTTCCCAGTAGATGTAAGCATTAATTCAGTTTCATCTGTGTTGGGAGTATGCCTTTGGGTGAATTTAAGAGAGGCTATGCTCAGACAGCTTCTGCTGACTTTACTGTAAGGGCTGAGACAGGTACTACCCCCAGTGCTCATGAGCGTGCTCTGCCGGAAGTTATCACCCCTCATTTCCACATGCAGGCTGCGTCCTAATCCATTTTGACCAAATGAGTTGGGTTAGCAAAGACCTATTGCTTAAAGTAATTAGTTTAATTTTCCTGAAACACCTTAAAGGGCTTTCAAGAATGTGGTGCAGCTGAAAATGGTGATTTCCCAAAGGGAAACAGGCACACAGCTGCCTCGGGAAGGTAGTGTGCTAATGCAGCAGTAGGCTACAGAAGAAGAAGGTATCCAAGAGATTGTAAATGCCCGTTAGGTCCACAATTGCTTCAGAAATCCTACCACGTGCATGTTTGCACAAATTAACACAATTAAACATTTGT
This sequence comes from Ibycter americanus, assembly GCA_035590275.1. NCBI lineage: Eukaryota > Metazoa > Chordata > Aves > Falconiformes > Falconidae > Ibycter > Ibycter americanus. The sequence goes on from JAVJGI010000062.1 coordinate 60,535,788, forward strand.
GCAATGATGCGCAATGTGATGCAAATACTTTCTTCAATGGGAATATAGTTAAATGTTGAAATATTTTTGTGAAGAACCATGAAGCTTCCTTGACAGACAAAATAAATTGAAGAAAGTACCATTATGCAGAAGTCCATGCTGTTTTCCACAGTCCAGCATATAACGTGATAACACAGTACAAACATTTGGTTTAAAAATTGTCTTTAAACTTTTTTTTTTTTTTTAAATAAAGGAAGATAAAACCCTTAAACCCTAGGAGACTAGACAATAGGTACAATACTTCCCTTAACCACTTGTTTTTTTCTTTTTTTGTTATTATTCAACTGGCTGTTGCAGTAGAGGATGGGGGAAGCTTGTCTGTTTTTTTTAGGAAAGTGTTTGTGTGTGTGTGTATAAATATTTTCATTACCACAAGCCTTGTTCCCCATTTCACAATAAGATATTCCTTGTGCATAACTCCATGGACATGCCTTTGCAATTGCAATGATATGACAGCAAAAACCAGCATGAATCAACTGCATTTTAAATCTACCCCTACTGAATATGCAAGTTATTGCCATTGTAAAGGGCTTCATATATGATTTGCAGCATACATTCACTGTTTCAGTCTGGTAGATGGCTAGCCTCATTTTTTCCCCCCTATAAAATGTCTGTGTCAATTTGCAGTTCAAAAGAAACCACACTATTAGGATTCTTTTCAGCTTGTCTTTATTTTTAGTTTTAGACTAACTAATGCCTTGTAACACAGAAAAACAAATTCCAGACATGAATTTTGTACACACATGTTTTTCTTATTTTCTGTTCATATTTGCTCTTTCTAGTAATAACCAGTTTTTCTTTTTAGAGGTTCATCAGTTCACAGATTTTCAACTGTTAAAAAGAGGATGATGCTTAGTAAGTTTATATACAAAGATGTCTGCTTCCCCACAGGATCATACTATCTTGTTGGAATAGTCCCCCAAATGGCTGTCACTATTATAGTAAGAGTATTAAGAATAATGACAACCATATTTCTAGGGTGCATTATTATGATTTTGAAGGACAATAATCCTGTGATAAATGTGGTTTATCAATACAGCTACCATGAAGACCAAAAATGATCTTACATGATTTCGCATGATCTTGCAGAATGTAGGGTCTGGGTTCTTTCTTGTTTCCTCTTTCAAAATTAAATACATTTGGAAAAACACATTTTCAAATTTTTCCTTTATTTCTGGCACATCCATATTATATTTCATATTACAGTTTGGGCAATCATAATTAGATTAGCATTACAAAAAAGGTCATTCCTTCATAACTCAAGCCAACCCCAGAATGCTTACTAGTTTTCCTAGCCTAAAAAGTTCTCTGAATTCTTCCCATTCCAGCTTCTTTTAAACACGAATGGAATTAACCAAAAATGTCCAAAGAATTGAGAATCTCAAGCTGTGGGTAGCTGAGTAAAAAATTCTTCAAACGGGACAAGTGAGCTTAAACGACATTGAAGCATATGGTGAAATGGTTTTCATGATGCGCCTGATTCCAAACCCATTAAGAGAAGCTGTTCCACTGACTTCATTGGGTTTGAATCAGGATCTATAAAAGGTGCTTTAAAAATGCTTTTAAAATCAATGCCAACTGGTGGGGGCTCCTTTCCAAATGAATGTGATCTGGTTTGTCCAAGAAAAGTTAATTTATACTCGACTGGACGCCCAGTTTCACACATTCAAGTATTCCTATGAACATTCTGGGTTAGACCTTAAGCTGGCATGAATCAGTGTAATTCTGTTAAGTTCTATATGTCTGTGACAATTTACATCTGGACCATACTTTTGGAACCCATGTTCTAAGTCTTTGGCGATTTTCTCATCATGCTTCACTGCATTTTTCTTGTTTGTTTTTTCAAGTATCAGTTGAAGCAAAACACCATGACCAGGAAAACAGCCTGAGCTGAACTCCTTTCTATATGTGAAGAAAGACAATGGAAATTACTTGAGAAGCACTGCATATGGAAAAAATTTTCAGGAGAAATCTAGATATCAAATTTTCTCCAGTAAAATTCTTCTTCCATGGAAGGGAGATTGTTAACAACCTTGAGGCAGCAGCCTTTTTGTATATACTTTGACAAAAACATCAGCCACTCCCTTCTGATTAGTTTCACCAGGACAGATCTCTGACAGGATCAGAGTCAGCCAGCAGCGTGTGAACCTCACATGAAGATCAGATTGTTGCAATGAGAGATAAGATCCTTGTATTGCAGAAGACAACTTTGCTTGCCTCAAGTAGGTGGGTTTCTGTTGGTGGTTTGGTTTTTTTTAATGTAATACGGCATTAATCAAAACATTGACATACTATAAAAAAACAATAAACATTCCTTTTCTCTTTTCCAATTTAAAAATGCGTCTAGACAAGAAATCAAAGCAGATTGTAATTTTTGGAAGCCAGTCCTTGACTTGCTCTAAGAAGTAGTCTCATAAATACATATCTGCTTCATTCTTTACAAGTTAGTAGGCAAAGGAATAGTAAGGAGATCATGAATTTGAAACCAAACACAAATTCCTGCTATCTTAGTTATTTAAAGATCAAGTGTTAAAACTGGCTCAAACAAAAAGCATATTGCCATTACTTATAACAGATTTATATAAAAATATAGAAGAGGGATAGAGACGGTATAGTTATGGGATTTGTCACGTCTGCTGATGTCACCAAATTGGCTGAGGTTTGGCAGAAAGCCCTTTGTGTTCAGTAAGTACCAGATTTAAAGTTAATTCAACAGGAAGATGCAAGTCTTACAAAATCAACACTTTTCAGGTATACATGACAAATTGCCTTCAGCATTAGGAGTTTAAAATGCAGTTGGTGAAAATTCACTTAGATACAAGTTCAGAAAACTTGTGACCAAATTGTATGTGTTTGACTATTATTCAGTCAAAAAACTGCTTGATTTTTTTTCTTTTATAAATGTGTATAAATACATTCTCTTTTCTACTGGCTTAATACTAAGTATGTTAGATAGATCACTTTTGAGTTAATTGTTTACAGATCTTTATTTTTCTGTCTGGAAGAAGTTATTACAGTATTCTAATTTATGTGTATTTTAAGCTGCATAAAATGTAATTATGACACTGATAAGAGTTTTTGTTAAAGCAGTTTGCTTAAACAACATGGAGAAGTTAGAGTTGGGATGGATTTGTATTTCAGTGAATTAATTGGAATCCTATGAATTACTTGCAAGTGAGAATCACACAGAAAATAACTTTAATCTATAGCTTACAAAATATTTTAAAATACAAAATACTTTAATAAAAGCTAAAACACACTTGCTGGGAGTCACAATATATGTAGATGCCCTCTGTCACTCTGCACAATGACCTTTCTCATCCCCTCAAAGAGCTGTTTACTCCTATACCCACTGCTCCATTTTTTGATCTTTTTAGACATCTGCTTTCCCTTCCCGCAGGTGAAGAAATGGTGTAGGCTGGGCTTACCTAGCATTTGATATTGTACTTCATGGCTTATTGGTCCTTCAACAGGGAAGATGGGATTTCATACAGAAAGTGCAGAGGGCACGCACACAAAGGGGCGGGAGGGGGAGAAAGGACTAAGTGGGTTTAGAAAAGGAGGTTTTATCAATGACAATATGGCAGACCTAAAAGGACCAAAACTACCCCATCAACACTGGGCAGAGACACCTCCTCCCATACAAAATGACGGGATCACAGTGACCTCAGTCAGGACAGGCCAGCAAAAAGCTGTCGGTGCAACTGAGATAAGGTAGCAGTGCAGACTCACAGTATTACGGTAGATGGTGTTTTCCAAGCAGGGTCCTAGTGTGTTAGGCATTTTCAGAAGCCTGAGTAGGCTTGAGACAAGTGGTGTAATTCTGTCTTAGAGTACAGTGTTTTCCATTCAGTAAATTTGTTTCTAGATTGCTTTCCAAACACAGAAACTTTTCTTAGTACTGTCACAGACTGTGTCTACAAGGATGTGACCTACAGCTCCTAAGGTCACTGTTGTCACGTAGGGTAAGTTTCTGTAACATTCCCTCTTTCTTCAGTTCCCTTATCTGTAAGGAAATCACGGTATATTCTTCACTTAGACTTACAGTAATTCAGTTTCTTTTGTTAACCTTCTCCAGGCACTGCATACTGAGTCTGGCAATGCACTTCAGTGTGTCCTGACTTACACATCTCCTCAACACATCCATTTTAAAGGTGCCTCCAGTGAAATCACAAATTACTGCTAGGTCAAGCCTTATTGTTAAATACAGTTTTTACATAAAACTCTGGCCAGTAGCCAAATCTAATGTGGCTTCTTTCCTTTGGAAAGACTTTTCCCTTTTTTACAGCTGCTCTCTTACACTGTTAAAAATGGTTCTGAGCAGCTAAATGAGGAGAGAAAATCCCAAAACACAAGAGAGAGGAAAAAACAGACAAAGATAAGCTCTGGAAACTTTCTGGAAGCAAATCTGGGAATTCATGAAGGTGTGTGAGGCAGGTGAAGAGCTGAGGACAGACATGTGGTGGTGGGTTCTTTTGTTGGTTGGTTTACTGGTCTTTGGTTTAGTTTTTCTACATGGAATTTCCAGCATGAATCTTGTTCGTGCAGAAAGCATCTGGGAGCTAGATGTAGGAAACTGCTCCTTGCTCACTGCCTAGCCTTCCAGGGACCTGGGCTGTGACTTCCTGGAACTCAAATTTGATGTCAACAAGATAAATTTAGGTGCAGATACACAGTGAATCAAGGTGCATTGGAGAGTTCTACAGTGAATTCAAATGTCCACAGCAATGTAACCATTGTCACTCAGCTCCATGGACCCCATCTTCAACCTGACAGTTCCTTTCTGTTCTTGCAAAGTTACACTAACAAATACACCCCATATCCAGCAGTGCAAATGCTTGCACCCACACTTGACCTACTATTCAACATCACCAGTATGCAAGTGGGAGATCTGGCGTTCAAACATTTGCCAAGATAATCCACACACACAGTACCATATGTTTGCTCAGGTGTTGGAGTCAGTCAAATCTGTAGCCATATGCACATGAAGGAACAGTTTTGTACACACACAGCTTCAAAGGCCAAGAAAAGACTTGGCTTCAGATATAGTCCTTACTACTTCAGCACCAACATAATTTCATTTACTTACATAGACTTAATTGATGTCATAGACTGGGAATGGAAAGACATAAAACAATTGCAAAATATTTTAAAAGGTCTTATAATGCATACTAGCTAGAATCAGTAATGTGCATTTTGTATTACAAAGCAGTCTGCCTTTTTTCATCTCTCTATACACTTTGGGACTAAATAAACTCATAAGTCCATTATATGTACTTATAACAGCCCACTTAAAACAGTGAACAATATCATTCTGAAGCTGAGACAAGTCAAGACACTGCTCATCTCTTACAGATTTACCTAGTATGGACTCCTTTATGAATACTGGTTACTGCACATATTTTCTTAACTCTACTTAGTAACAAACAATACTGTTTATAGTAATAACATTTTTGGTCAACAGATGAACCTTCTTGAAAGGAAATAATGTTTTCCAGCACTGTATATGAGCTCTGAGTAGAAGTTAGTTTTCAAAGGGAATTGCAGTTCCAGTCACACCTCCACCTTATTGTAAATACCAGCCCCACCAAACCCAAACTCCACAGCTAAATAGCCTTGCATTTCTTTTGCAAATGGAGGTGAGGGTCCAGACAAAACTTGAATTATAATCTTGATATCAGTATAATAGTTTTCATTTATCTCTACTTCAAAAAGTTTTCCCTGCATTTATGTAGCCAGTCATTGGGTACTAGCCCACGTGGAAGGTGTACTCCTGCCAAAACAAATGACCCTAAAAGGTCTCAGCTCTATTCTCCCACTGCATGTTCAACTTCAGTGTACTCCAGTGATTCTGAGGAGAAGCTTTCCTACTGGAAAGGGAACAATCCCACTATAAGTGATCACCTCACACACTTAGGTGTGTATTTGGAAAGAAAGATGTGTGTGAACATGTATATGTGTGTGTACGCATTTCACATGCACATGCATGTGTTTCTGTAAGAAGCTGCTAGAAGCTTCCACTATGTCCAACAGAGCTAATGCCAGATGGCTCCTAGACAGACCTGCCGCTGGCCACACATGCACAGAGAAATGCAAGAATTGAGGGGTTTGGGAAAGAAAAGAGGACGGGGACTGGCAAGCTGGTGGTTGATTTCTAGGTACTGTACAGATTGTAATTAGTAAGAAGGGAAAGAATAAGAAACCTAGATGTCAGGAAGAGTCTATATGACTGCTGATTATAGATAAAAACCTTTAAATGATCATGCTTTTATTACTATAGGGGACTTTTATCACTAGATATAGGGTAAGGAATAAATCCTGCTTTTCTCAGTAGTCAGGGATTGGTGACAAGAAGGTACTGTCTCAGAGTTAATTTTAATCAAGCAGCAAGACCTTTATAAAAAAGGAACTCATGAGAAATATCCTCAGATTTAAAGATTAGTGCATTTAAAGTAACTGAATAGATAAACAAAAGTAGATCTACAATAAAAAATCTTTTTATTACTTCAAACAGTACATCCTTACTTCAAACGGAAAAGTTAAAGGAATAATTAGTTAAGAGGCAGGGAGAATTTAAGGACAAATGCAGAGGACAAATTCAGTAGAGATTCCTTTAACTGAAATAGAAACAGATGCACAAAAAAATGTGTAATTTACCTCCAAATTGAGAAAAATCCTTTAAGAGAAGACTCCACATCCTCAAAACTGAATAAAAAAATGAAATTATCATCTGGGGAAAAGAAAAGACTTGGCACAGAGGAAATGTAACAACAAAAATAAGTAGTTGTTATACAGAACCTAATAATAAATTAAAAAAACTCTTTGCCCATAAACAAAAAGAACAAAAAACCCACAATTGAGGTCATGCATACAAAGAGGCTGGTGCTGAGATTAAGGCTAATCTACAGATGGCCTCTATGATACTTTGCCTTCCATTTCAAAAAGAGCAAATATAATTGGTCCAAGGGTTCCCTTCAAATAAATAAGTAAACCTACATCAAAAACATCTCTTTTGCACGATCTACCCAAAGGCCAGACAAACCACTTTCTCAGCACACAAAAGGTCTATGACTATCCAGTACAGCTTTCCATATAACAAATCTGATTACAAAGACTCAGGTTAAATGATCTGAAATCCTTCAACAAGGTCTGTGAATGGGGACTGAATTACAATGCAGGTAACATTCAAGAGGACTGAAGAAAACAAGTTTAGGTCTTACAGGTGAAAAGGAAGAATAAAGACCTGAGAATTATAGCACAGTCAGCCTAATGTTAGTAACTAGCAAGATACTGAAACATGTAATTAAACAATCAATTTGTAAATGCTTGAAGATGAGGGGAAACAGAAGACTTAAATTTGTCAAGAGCATATCATGTTAGATTAGTTTAATTTCCTTCTTTGAAAGGGAGTGCCTCACCAGATGAATGTTAGAGACATGAGATACCTGGACTTTAGTAAGGCTTTTGACATTCCCTTTTGATATCCTATGAGAAAATTTGAAACATATGGCTTCTAATAAATTACTATAAGATATATGTAAAACTGATCTAAGAAAGTACTTAAAGATAATCATCAGTTATTCAACACAAGCTAGGAAGATACCCAGGAGAATGAACAGCACATAGTTTTGTGGAGACCAATGTGATATGAAACTTTTATTATAATTCAAAAAACAATTTTGATAATGGGGAAAATGCTGAAGTATTTTGTTTCATCAATTTCTATTTTACATATTTTACTTAGGAAATGCTGAAATAGTTCCATTCTCATTTTCTAAAATCACTTTCACACTTGAAAAATTACTATAAATATGTCTTAAAAGATTATCAACCTTTAAAAAAATCTAAAACAAAACAAATCGAAGCATGTTGCATTTCTATCGTCTAAAAAAAATATTTTTCCCAATACTTTTAAACATAAATAAATTGGAGAGGATTGATGGAGATCAATTGGTTCCATATTCCCAAGAAAAACAGAAGAAATGATCAGCTTAACTTTTAGTGAGCAAGAGTTGGATTAAATAGTAAACAGGCCTTTGTAACAATACAGAGAGCAAAGCACTGGAACAAGACAACTAAAAATGTAATTGGTGTTTTCGGAAAGATAGATCAGAAAACAGTGAACGTGGATGGTCTTTCTGTGTCATTCTGCCTTTAAATGAAAGCATGAATCCGATGTCATCTTGAGATCCTCTTCTCCAGTCTTGTATCCCTGCTTAGTCTTTAGCTTCCTTGACAGTGAATGCAGTCATGTCAAAGTATTACGCTGTCACCACCTTCTCCAGGGCCACAGCAGTCAGAAGGTAGGCTTCGTGATACTGAGTGTGCATCCTTTGGAAAGGAAGTCTGTACATCTATGTAGAGGAAAACCCCTCTTTCCTCCTTGGAAAAGAAAAATTGCCTACCATCATTTCTTGCTTCTAGTTGCCTCTGTCTAGTCCCATTTGTTGAATTCCAAAAGGTAATTGACTGAATGACATCAAGAAGAAATTAGAGGGTGCCATATTATGTGTCTGAGTAACTTGGCAAAGAGTTTGCAGCTAATTGAAATATTTTATCGGCTTAGATGCCCTGGCCTCTTGCCAGGACCAGTCATCGGACCCCTTGGAATAAGCAGTAAGATCATTAGTGTTCTGGTTTAGTACCAGCTGACCTTTGAACTCCTCCTTTTCTGAAAGTAAAAAGAATTGCCTGGTCCCTGTAGCATGGGAGAGTGACACTTTAATTCTGTGATTTTGTATTTCCTTGCCTTTTGCCATGTACTGCTTCTTTTTCTTTTTTTGGTGTTTTTTTTTGGTTGGTTTGTTTTGGTTTTTTTTTCACAGATGACTGACTGATCTGTAAATGGCAATTAAATAATTTCTTTAACAACTTCAGTGGATTTCTAGGCTTACTTGTTGCCATCATGTAGGTACTGCAGGTGCTCCAGACTTAAAACCCCTAAGATCTATTATCACTTTTTTTCTTTTCTGGGTCTTAGGTATGAGTTTGGGATATAAAAATCAACCTAATATGCATAAACAAGTCATATGTATGGATCTACATTCCACTGTCTACGATCATTGTTTCTTTAGTCTTTCTTTCCCCCATATGTCTGCCAATAATACTTTTTAGCATTTGCTTCTTCCTCCTTGTTATGCTGCGATACCGTATGTACTGTTCAGGGATGCTAGTTGCAAGGGTATTAGCACTAAGAAAATCACCAAGGTCAACACAGACAAAACTCAGCTGATTATTTTAGATATTTTTTTTCCTTGCCTTACTGGTTTCATAACCGGGATTCTTCTTTGATGACTCTTCCTTCTGACTTTAAAAACCACATTCCTCCACCACAATTAGATATGAGCAGTGTAAAGAATAATGTTTTTCATGGGCTTGTTCTTTTAATGTCTGCTGACACACAAATACCATTTTCTTCCCTCCATAGAGAATCCTGAGCTAAGGAATTCAACACACATTCTCTATAGTCTGAAGTCCAACTCAATGACTCTTGAATGCTTGTTTCTGTATAATAGGTGATACTCAACATGACATCAGTTTAAGATGGACTTGAGCCCTTATGGTTATGTAATGTGGATACAGACCCCAGACCTTCTTCTCAGAGGTGACTGGTCTGTTCATGGGATTATTATATAGGCAAGGCAGGTAACATCATTGTCTTCTTCTGACATGCTCATGTAAAGTGATAGTAACAATGGTATCTGTTGGGAGCCCTCTCCGGAAGATGGTGTTGGATCAGGTCCTACAAGGGATGTGGCAGCGGAACACGTAGTTTGTAGATACTGATCAAGCTTGGGTGCTGAGTCTGCAATCTCTGCTTGTCAGCACTGGAACATTATTGGCATGTGCAGGGGCAAAATCTCTAATACTAATCTCTTGAGGAACATCAGAGCTAAATAGGGAAGTGACAAAGTGATTAAGAGCTACCTATCTATACTTCTTTATGACCCACTTAATGTTGAGTTATGACCCACCTGTGTTGCCTCTGGCCCTTGGTAGCTAAAGACAATATCAAACTACAGACTTCCAAGAAAGGGAGTGGTTGCTTACAGTATTTGCAGATTGCTTGATATGTACCCTCAGAACATTCACGGATCATATCCAAATGGGGGAAACGGTCAGTGCACAGAAGGGCAGGTCTGCACTTCAGAAGGACCTCAAACAGGCCGGAGAAAAGGGGTTAACAGGTATTTCATGAAATTCAACAATGGGAAATGCAAAGTCCAAAGCTGCAGAGGAATAACCTCATAGGAAGGCAGTCTAAGGGCAGGTAGACTGGAAAGCAGCTTTGCAGAAAAGGCCCTGAGGGTCCTAGTGGACAAGTTAACCATGAGCCAGCAATGTGCCCTTGTGGCAAAGGCAGCCAACAGCATCTTGGGCTTGTGTTAGGAAGAGCATCACCAAGTAAAGGAAAGTGATCCTTCCCCTCTACTAAGCATTGATAAAACGTATCTGGAGTTATGGGTCCAGTTTGGGCTCCTCAGTACAAAAGTGACATGGGCATAGAGGAAAGAGTTCAGAGAAGGGCTTTAAAGATGTTTAAGGGACTGGAAGGAACCTTAACTGGAAGGACCTGACATATGAAGAAACATTGAGAGAGATGGGATTGTTTAGACTGCAGAAGAGAAGGCTCCAATGGATCTGAACAATGTGTATGAGTACCCCATGTGGGTTGCTAAAGAAAATGGAGAGACATTCTTCTTGGTAATGTCCAATGAAAGGTAAAGAGGCAGCTGGCACAAATTAAAATACAAAAAATGCCATTTAAACATAATAAAAATCTTCTTTACTATATGGATGATCAAACACTAGAACAGGTTACCAAGAAAGGTTGCGACATCTCCATCCTTGGATTTATTCAAACCCTGACTGGACATGGCCTGAGAAACGTGATCTAGGTGACCTTGCCCTGAGCAGGGGGTTTGACTAGACCATCTCCAGAGGTGGCTTACAACCTTAGCCATTCTCTGATTATGTGATTCTGTTTAGAGCTTCACAGTAAAAAAAAAAAAAAAAAAAAAAAAAAGTACTAGGATACTAGAGCAAGTGCAGGGAATGATTAGGGGGCTGAGGCACATGACATACATGAAGGGACTGAGCGAGCTGGCTTTGTTCAATGTTAGGAAGAAGAAGCTCAAGGTAGATCTTGCTATCTTCAGCTGGGAGAGTGTGAGACATGATGGAGCCAAACTCTTCTCAAAGGTACAGATGAAAGGATGAGAGGCAGTGGACACAAGTTGCAGCAAGGGAAATTACAGTTAGATACTGGGAAGAAAAAAATCACTGTGAGAGTGGTCAGATATTTATTTGAATCATTGTTCAGTGAGGTTCTGGAATCTTCATCATTGCAAATATTCAAAAGTTGACTGGATAAGGCCCTGAGCAACCTCATCTAAGTTTTCACTGCTTTCACTGAGGGATTTGATCAGGTGATTTCACAAGTTCTTTCCAATCAAAATTATTTTATAAGTCTGCATTTTTAAGACAGTAGATAATGCAATGTGCATTGCTCTTTGCTCAGAACTTATTGTAGATGGGAAGCAAGATTTACTGGGAGGTCTTAAAGCTTGAGGTTGTTCCTTTGTATTCTGTCTTCCCCTAAATCAGTCAACACACAAGACAAGACTGAGAGTGTAGTTCTGTCTCTGATTTTTGCATAAGATATCTTTTTCCTTTTACAGTTCACAGTGCTGTAGTTGGAGACAGCTTCATTTTAGAATTAGTCGTCCCTTGTTAATTAGGTTTTTTATCTTGTAAGATGGAGTTTCTGGCAGGTTTGTTTTCTATCTGTTTTCTTGGCTTTTATCAGTAGAAAATGTCAATATTGTTTACCAGAAGGACTGAAGTCAACTGTTTAAACATGTAAAAGGTGGAAGATTCATGTGAAAAAGTTCATTCGTTCTGTCTTTGGTCAAGGAAAGTAATGCCTGTCATTTAGAACACAGCCAACACCGTATTGTTTTGGTAACCAGAATGCACAATTTTTGTGATCCAAATGGTTACTAAAACACTACAGATTATACCCCTACTGTATTCGCTAGGAATGTAAAGGTGGTACCAAAATTTCGTAAAGAAGCCACAGATGACCAAATATGTATATATTTAAAGCACTATCACCCCTGTTGTCAGTAAATGTAGCTACATGTGTTCTAATAAAGACTAGGAGTGTTGCACAACAGTGAGGCCAACAGATAAGGAATCACCTGTATTTCTGCTAGTGGAGGCTGTCTTAGCTTCCAAAACAGGGTAATGTGGTGCACATTTCCTATTGGGGACAGCCCCTGGTGTGTTCTCACTTCAAAGGAAATTGTACAGAGAAAATGCTAGCAGAAGGAGGACAGATTTGTGTCACAGATTATTTTAGCAGTTGATGTGCACGAGTGATATCATTTTAAATGCAGGAAAGCATTCCCAGGCACACTCAAACTTATTACTGTACATTGTTCCTGACTTCTTTTCATTAGCATCAGGAACAACCTGCTAATCATCCATTTTCTTGCAGCAGCAGACACTAGAGAGGATTTCAGTACTTTCTGCTTGACTTTCTTATTTGAAATAAGGAGCCCAGACGAGCTCAGTGTCTGCCCCTCATAGTCTGTACACAGTGAAAAGCACCAAAAATTTGGATATGTAAAGAATTATATATTATCTTCATTTTTAGAAACAAAATGTATTCACATGTGGAGTAACTACTGAAGAAAGTGCCAGAAGTTTGAGCAGAGTCAAGAACTGACCTGGTATCTCCTGAGACTGAATCAGGATTGTCTGGGTTAAAATATATTAAGATAGTACTGAGACTGCAGAGTAGCCCCTTGGGGTAGACAGGAATTTACTAGTTCTGCTTTCATAGTGCAGCTTCTTTGTAGAGATATCTACTAGGTGAGATGACAATGCATAGCAGTCCCCAGTGCTCCTAGTTCCAGGAGAGCTAAATTGTTCTGGAGTGATGCTGCATAGCTTCAGAATAAAATAAAAATAAAAGCTGATAAAATAAGCATATTAAATGAGTTTTTTTGGGAGCAGGTGGGAAGAGGAAGGTTGGTGTAGTAAGAGTTTGCTTGCTTGTCAGTTTGCTGGCAGAGCAGTAAAGTGCAGAAACAAATATGGGCAAGTAAAGAGATATCAGCCTCGGCTGAGGAGTGGAGAAGGTGCAATTTCTACATGAAGAAGAACCTTAGACATTCTGAAGTCTTTCATTAAAATCGTAGAGTTGAAGGTTTCAAACTGCTTGAAAGCACTGACCTCAAAAGAGGAAGGCAGGTCTTCTACTTCGCCTGTTTCAAACAGGGACTGAGCCATTCTCTGCCTCCCTGATGGTTAGGGCAAGGTGATAAACACTTGGTTATACCACAACGTAACTTTTCCACTCCCTTCTGCTGAAGCTGTTTCACTGTATAAAAATCAACTACATCAGAGGGATACAGGCTCCAAAACCCAACTCACCCGATCACAGGGTCAGAATATGTATGGACAAATAGGTTAAATTAGACCACACATGTAAACCTAGTGATGAGCGTCCCTAACACTAACAAACTTCAGTCCCTATTAACTGGCTTTTCCTGTCAAGAAACATTTTGTCAGAACTGCCATACTCACTGGTTAGACTTCAACTAAAATCCACTGAAAGTAAGTTTGTGTCCTATAGAAACTGGAAATAAAACATTTATTACTAAAGAGGACACATTTTCTGTGCCAGTTTGTCTTCTCACTGCTGAGTCATGAAGAACCCCTGAGATCGTATTCTTTTCTAAACACCATCACAGGGGCATTTGAAAAAATAGGGTGCTTTGTTTTGTGAATATTATTTAGCAAAGGTGACTAATTTCACATAACTTTCAACTAGTTAGCAAGGAATGTGTACCTCCAGGCACCAGCTTTCTGGGATGGGATAGATCTGCTCTACTTTCTAATGCCAAGGCTTAACTTTAAATTTTGCCTAAACAATATAATTATTGTTCTAAAGATCAAGAAACAAAATCTTTATGGGACTGCATCAGCTCCATCACCTTCCACAACACAAAACTGACATTTGAAAAAGGGATTTCTTAACCCCGAGATGTTGATGGTTGTAAAAATAAACACTAGGAAAAAAAGTATGTTAAAAGGTTATTGTGTTAATTAGTACAGAAAAGTATCAATTAAAAAACATGTTCTACTATTCAATATGCTTTCCACTACTTAAACTATTTGTTTATATTTTGTTTCTGTCTGGACAATAAAACCATTTTTTTCCCAATTCTATTTAGTGTTGATTTTTCACTTCCTGCCTCTCACCAGGAACTCAATATTGTTATCTTTGGTTTCACTGCTCTGCATGAGATGTTTAAACAGAAAACCACAATATTTTTATTGAAACTTTTTATAAAACCAGTAATAAAATGTCTTCTGCCCTAAGTGTTTTTTTAAGTCACCATGCTACAACATTTCCAGGTAAAACCCTAAGATGGCACCAATTGTTGAAAGTATTTTTATAAATGTGATATTTATAGAGTCACTCTGATTTACTTTTTGGGTACGACTACAAAGTGTACTGACCAGTGTACTGATGGGTTGGAGTTTGGGTCTTAAATGAGTCAGTCAAATTCTTCCACTGTTAGAAGTGGAAGAACACTCTTTCTTGTATGTTAAAGTAATGTATAAATGCAATAACTGAAGCTGATATTCACCTCCAAATCATATGGAAGTCATAAAACCAACTATTGCATATTGTCATACTAAGAAGATTTACTATAATTCCAAACAATTGTTTCTGTTCAGCTTTCATCCACACAGAGCAATAAATACAAAGAAAGGTACTGACAGTAGAGTATACTTCATCTGTTCTGCATAATTTACCTGTCAATTGTTTGATCTCACATGAGAGGTATATTTTTGCATCACTGAGTTGTCAGGGTGAATTGAGGAAAGAAGTCCCTTCCCACAGTGAATAATCAAAATTTCTGTTGTCCAGTCGGAGAACAAACCATTCAACCATTGAACTGTCTGATCTGATTTTAAAGATTAGAAAGAAAATCTCCCCTACTGATCCAACTGGATGTTGTCTGTGTGTTGCAAGATGAATAGATACACTTTTGGCATTTAAATTTTTTTCCACTGATGGCCAAGTGTTTCTCAATGGCATCTTAGCTATTTCAATTTTAAAATCTTTGTTTGCACTGAACTTTATTTGTGCTCAGCCTAACAAATCAGATGAGTATTCTGTGCAGGATACATAGCTTGGTCTGATCTTTTATAATGTGCTTGCAGGAAATGCCCCATTAGCAAACAACAAAAGAAAGATGTTTGGCTGAATAAGAAACAATAGGGTAACTGTGGGAAATAATTAGGAAAGTTCTATCAGAGTTGTAGGAGAGCTTATAACATGAATATAAGGAAGAGAAATAATTGGGAGTTTTAACCTGCTATGCTTTTCTTCTGAAAGACAGATGCTCCCGAAGGAGCAAAGATCTGTGTACATCAGTGACACTGGTTTTGTTAGAGGCCTTTCAATCAACATAATTGGCTAAACCTCTCTAGACTCTAGACCTCTAGTTGCTATTTCATATTCAGAATTCGGTAGTAGCATCTTATTGTCCATTTTTTTGCGTTGTTTATCAGAAATACTCTCTACCACAAAGCAATCTGTTCATTCTCAAGTGCCAAAGCTAAAAATGAATTTGGAAAGCTAGCTTATATGAATGAACATGAAAGAGGTGTGAGGTCCATTTTCTCACGAATGAGTTTTAAAAAATATTTGCTCCCTCACTTTCTGAGATTTAAATATAAATATATAAACTGAACTGAACTGAACAAATGACTAAATAAGACTGTAACTGAGTATCTTGTTATATCAGAATCATATTGTCTGATTTCTGAGGCTTTTGTGGCCTTCAGAAAAAAAAAAAAGGTTATGTTGGTCTGTATCATTAACTACCTTCATAAATATATATTAACTTAGTATTATTTGAAAAAGGTGTCATGAACATAAGTGTCATATTAATGGCTAGGAAAGATTTTGTACCAGACCACTTATCTTTGCCTACTAGTGACACCTAAAATAAACTGTGATTGAATGAATATGGACAAAAGCTGAACATTTTATTATTATGTTTTTCTTTCTGTATTACAGGCTATTCTCCGTTGGACTGTGAGTAGAAATATCAATTTAAGTTAATAAAATATTTTGATCTCTCTAGTTTGCAAAGATTTTAAAAGGCAAAATTACTGTTGGTTGTTTTTCTAGTAGATTAGGCTAGATCTAAGAATTAAAAATGTAGATGAAAATTTTTTCTAGTAAATTAAACATTTTATTTTGCCGTGTTATATCGTTTCTGCACTTTAAAAGCTGAGGGCTCCATTTCAGAGTGGTCTTTCAAGTGATCTGATTTCTAGAGAAGCTGCGTAATAAAAAGTACCAGTGCACAAAAAAATGCACTTGTATTACTTACCTGATCAAGATAATTCTCAGTAATATTTCTGAGTAAATATGTGATCAAATTTATGTTTTGATAAAACTACATTTCCAATAACATCTTCTAACCTATAAAAAATGAGAACATTCTGAAAAGCATATTTCAGCTGTGATACTTTTCATTGATGTTTAAAATAAAGGATTACAATTTTAGGAGAACAAAAGGTTCTTGAAACAATGACGCTTTCTGAATTTGATATAATGCATAAAATTATAGGACCAGTACTACTCAGTGGATGAAAATTTTGTTTTTCCAGAAGTAACTAATACAAATGTTATACCAATGAAGGTAACACTGTTATGATGGGATATATGATCAGATACAAGCAAAGATTCCACTACAAAGCCAAATTTTAAATCCACCTGACCTTAGTGATATTCTGGTCCAAAGTAATGATCTAGTTTGTATGGGATGATTTGTAAAAACACCGTCTTTGGAGACTGAGTGAGAAGTCACTGATTCTAATGCAGTGATTCTCATTGATTTCCAACAGAAGGAAACACCAGACTGGTGGAGCTATTCTGTCCATCAGAGGTAAACTGCATGCGGCTCTATTACTTTTGGAGAGGTTATAAGCACTTTCAAATGACAACCAACTTTATTCATGTGGACCAATAACCAAAAGATGGTCAAAGAAGAAAACTGTATTCTTTAAACTTTTTTTCCTCTTGTGAAGCTGTACCACTGTTGTCCCCTGGCATAGCAGTGGTAAGAATACGCGGTATTAAATTCAGCTCTATGTTATTCATTATCATGTATTACTGAGCTTGTAGTTTAGTTGTTATGATACTAGAGTGCTATTACATCTCTTGGATCTCTGCTGAGTCCTGAAGCAGGACACAGGCAGTGAAAACGTAAAAGCCCAGTTTCCCACGCTCTGCATAAGCTATTGTTATAAAAACAATTAGTTGGCAAGACTAGTATCTGGAATAAAATAAGCTGGATTCTTTGAACACCTGCAGAGATATGAGGAGAAAGGAGATCTCTTGATATTTTTTTTGTTGAAAAGCCCTATGGAATCGTTCTAGTGCAGATTGTTATCCTAATCATGCAAATAGTCGCCTAACCAGGAGATGAGTTGCCTTTCTGTAGTGTGCATATCACATCTGAGTGATCCTCAAACCGAAAAAGGAAGATTGATCTATTCATATTTCAAAAAGATTATTTGTTTAGATATCTAGCAGGCCAGAATAGATAATTAAAGCTATTAAATCCAATATACCATGTTACGTGACATAGTTGAGAGTTTACTCGTAACAGCTTCCAGTTCACGGCTAGCAAATGAGAATGTCAATGCACTGTATACACTTGTTCAATTCACTCATTCAATGTCTCTTTGCACTTGGCATTTTGTGGCTTCCCATTATTCCATGGCCAGTTTCAAGTGATGCGTGCTGTAATTATGTAATGCTGTATCATCATTTATCACCTGAGGCACAACAAACAGTAAAATCTTTCACTGAGAATGCAATTAGTGAGTAAAGCTAACTGAGCACTTTCCACAGTGGTTTACAGGTCTGATTGCCCCACAACAGCAATTTAGGCTACTTGGCAGTGCATGATAGAGTTACTATGAGCAAGGCACGATTTTGATTTCTCATGAAGAAGTTTCTTGTATAATGATGTATAGTTATACTGTGTAATTAATAAGCTAAACCTATGAAATAAGACAGCTAATAGAGAAAAGGTCTCTCTCCTAATGGAGTTACCTATGAAATATATGGCAGAAAGAAACATTCAACATGGTGTCTGCTGATCCACAGCAGAGCTCTTCTGCAATCTATAAAAACACCATCTGCTTAGAGTGGGGGAACCATGTGCAGCTCACTAAGATATAAACTTCTAACCAGAATGTTCAAAGCTGTGTTTAGCCACACAGCTCCCCATTAACGTTAATCGGAAGTGCATGGTTTTCATACAACCCTTTGAAAATTATATCCCATGAACTACTTTGAAACAATATATTCCCACAAGAGTTGACTCAGAAACCAGTACTTCTGAAGGAAAACTGCAGTTGCAATAATTCTGAGTCACTGCAGCTTAAAAACATGGAGTTTTTTTTCTCCAAAGATCCATGGGGTGCATGATTTAGAAAAGAGCAGTGTTTTTTGATTTTAAAAACAATGCTAATGAGATCTTTATTGTTTTAACAACTATTTAAGAACCAATTTTTCTGCAAAAGTTAGTGGCAAACCATATTACTGGAACAGGAACAAATTCTGAAAAGAAAAAGTATTTTGATTACTTAGAATTGAGATTTACCCCCTTTAGTTGTAACTGGACAGCTTTTGGTTTTTTGAGAACAGTGGTAAAGATGGTTGTTTATTTACATGGTGTGAACATACAAAACATATGTATACACATATGTGTTCTAAAAAGGACATTTCCATCTCACTATCTGGAAATTTCTTTGAGTTCTTTCTCCATTAGAAAATACTAATTATTATTTTAAAAAAAAACCCACCTACGTAATGAAAGATCAGCAACAGTATTTTGTAGTTTGGGTAAATAATTCTTTCAGGTTAATGATGACTGTGGAACGGCTGAAAAACTGAATTTCAAGCCTCGTATAGTTGCTAGGACTGACTGATACGGATTTACATGGAGAACAAAAGGCACCATAGTTGTTCTTATTGCATGTCTTGCTCCTGGTCACACATCCCGAGGGTAGCCCTGCAGCTTCACGTTCCCTCTCTGTATCAAATCTGGTTCACTCCATTGAAAATTGATGGTGCTTGCATTCTAAAGCATTGCAGTAAGAGTTGAGTGCCTCACCAAAATTTGGCTGGCCTCTGCCTGTAGATAAATGCTGCCCAGAGGAAGACATCCATATAAATTGAATGTGGAGAATAATAAATTAAAAGCAAGAATAAAAAGTTATTTCCTCATTTAAGTTAATTGACTTAGTTTCTCCAGCTCTGTGTAAAGTATTACCCAAGGCCAGAAGTATCATCTGTAACATATCCCTTACCTGCCAAGTTCATAGTGTATCTTGTACCTGCTTGGGGTAAATTAAACAAAATGGTATCTGTTCTCTGTGAAAATATTAGAGATGTAAATAAAACTGTTTTATGCATTTATTTTGTTTGCTCCATTCCCCCTCTATCACCTTGTATAGGCAGACATGAAAATTAGATGAGAAGTAGGGCTCTAAATTTAAGAGCTTTGAATTTCCAGTTTCAACTCAGAACATTTTAGATCAAGCCTATTCTTGTCTCTCATTCTTACTGCAAACTATTTCAACAAAAGTAACCAATTTTCTGAAAATTCCCTGGGAAACACCTCTCAGTTTGTCAGGTAGTTTTTATTACAATAATAACCAAGAGAAACAATGTTGGGGTTTTTTTGTGGTATGAGGGGGAATATCAAAAGTGCTTGCCCATGACAGGAGTCTTCAGCATGATGATGTAATTTGCAATTCTTCTGTCAAGATTTCACTTCTCTGAATGAATACAATGAGACAGCTCTGCTTTCTTTCTTCCAAACACACAAATAGCACGAATACATCTGTTTTGCCTGATCACTGACAGCTCATTTAAAAAAAAAGAAAAAAGCACATTGCACAGCCTTTATCCAAATGAAGTGAAATATTTCATCTAAAGAGAAAGAGATTCCTTGACTTCGTCCACTGCGACTTTGCTTGTTAATTTTATCCACTCCTGATTTTAAAAGAATGGAAGGAAAATCATCTAAGTTCAGCACAAGCGACAGGGAAAACCAGAGTGAAGAAGGCTATCAAAACCCAACACTCTATTGACAAAAGTGGAAAGTGTCTCCAGTCCCCAAATTACAGTTTCTTAACCCCCAAACAGGATTAACAATCAAGAGGCTATAAACTAGTTTCAAAGATGATAAGACGTTGAGCATTTCCTTGGGATCATTTGATGCCCTCTGAAGTGGGTTTAGAAGTGCAACGATGGAAAAAGAGGAGGGGATCAATGCATGCTAATGGTTCTGTTGTGCACTTCAGATTTTGTTGCTATCGGACACATGCCAGTGAAGCTTGTTGCAAACTGGCTGATCGTGGTAGAATGCCAATGTGATGCAGCACAAGATACTGAAGAGATGAACAACAAGCATGTAACTGCAGGGTTATTGCCAAGAAGGCATTTACCCTACTATGCTATTATTGTTATTAACACATTTGTACTAGGATTTTCTTCAAAACCTAATAAAAATTATAAGTGGAAAAGAAGGATGCATCTGCCTTCATGTGCAGTCCTCTAATGAGAAATGTTATCTGGTCTGTCTTCTGCATAAAACATTAATATCAAATATTGTGTCTGGATTACAAAACTGGTTTATTTGTGTCACTAAGTTTCAATACCGTGCAACAGGAAGAAAATGAGCAAATCTCATTCTGATTTTATAAATTGAGGACAAATGTCTTTTTGCTTCCTTTTAAAATAGATTGCCTTGAGCTTTTAGAAATCTTCCCCAGTAGAAACCAAATTATCTAATAGTTTTCATCACTGCAACTCCATTAACTTCAAGGGAATTGTTCTGGGTATACACGTAAATAAGTGAGATCAGAATCAAGTCCACTAATTATCCTTTGAGCTATTGTTGTTTCAAAATAATATGCCTTTTGAGAATTAATCTAAGACAAAATAATTATCTCTGAGACTTCCCCTTGACCAAAGGGGACAGGAATGTACTTGGGACAGGAATGCAGTTGTAGGGAATAACGAGGGAAGGTGATGTTTCGCATCTCTGTGCTCCTTGCATATTTTTTATTTTTTTTTCCAGCTGAAGATACAACAAAGGAACTCTAGAAGCTCAAGAAAGTATGAACAGCCTCCAGGAAACTCTTCTTAATTCTCCTTTTTCCTACGGCTCACTTTCTTCTTAGCATAACTTTAAATATATATATAGTCAAGCATCGAGTTGTTGCAGTAATAAAGTCAGTAAAGATACTGAGTGAATTCAGAGTGGATACTTACAAAATGGACTGGGAAATATAAACTTCACTTGTCAGTTTCCATTGTCACCTGAAATTGCAGGTTCTTCATATTTTGGACTGATCTCTTTGTAGTGAACTGATCTGTACAACAGGCAGAGGAAAAAATCTGCAGAACATTCCAACTGATATTTAGAAGATTAGAACCTTACCATGGCAATGAGATAGGGACAGAATTTTAAGACAATAAACCAATAGGGGTCTACAGAATTGAAATGAGTTTCTGCAGAAGTCATTCTGAAGACAATGTAAAAAATAATGATCTATAGCTTTTTGCTATAATGCCATATATATTTGCTATAATTGCCATAATGGCAATCACTCTCTAGGACAGAGTAAAACATAAAAGGCAATATGCATTGTCCAGTGTCATTGTCGGATTTTCAAACCAGAGTGACTGAATCAGCTCTCCGTTTTCTTTCTGTGTGTAGCAACAAGAGAAATGGAAAAAAGAAAACAATGTGGTTTTGCCCAGTGCTCCATAGCCAACATTGCAGACTCATTTGCAAGTTAATAGCTGATCACATCCTGAGCCACAGTTGAACCAGCTCTACTTCTCCAGCCAGCCTTCACAACTCAGCAGTGGTATATAATAAGGTATAATAAATAAATACCTTATTTATATGATTTTATTTGTAATAAATAAATAATTAATTATATAAGGTAAATAAATAAGGTAACAGTCAACCAACCAGATAAAAGATTAAAGAACAGAAGGGCAAGTATCTAAAAATAATGCCGGAGTAGTAGGAGAAGCAGATAACTTCCTTAAAACTACCAGAACTACCTAGTCTGTTAAACTAGAATGGATTCTATAACATCCCTGGCAGCCGCAGTTCACAGATATGCCACGGTTACATTAGCAATATATCTCAGTGTAACCAGGGATGAACCGACCTGGCTGAAAGAAAGCTGCTTCCACCAGATCCTAGCAGGACATCAGCAAGCAGTGCTTGAGTGTGAGCTCTTGGTTCAGCTGGCAACAATGGTAAAAGGGAACAGTGACACCAGTGTTTGACCTGATGGACTGAAGTTTATTAATGTTAATCAGAGTTTTTCCACTGATTTCATCCAGCTTCAGACACCAGCTCAGCATCTTATTTTGAAAGAATCAAGTCTTGTGGGCAAACCTTAGTGCGTAAAACTGATTATCTATTGATAGTCTTTCCCACCATCTAGAAAGTAGAAATAATTTTATTTCCAGCTAATCACTGATAAATAAGAGATGATAAGAACATTCCAATATAGCACGATCCACTTTTCTTTCTGTTTTTTCTTTTTCTATTTACCAACCACAAGCCAGTTAACTACAACTTAAGAAACTATGAACTGAGCTGAAGAAAGTCTATTTGAATTCAGAAAAGGAAAACATCAGAAGCTTTCACTAACACAGAGTTTCTCTGTTGCAGAGACCCCAAACATGATAAGGATTTTGAAATTATTGATAATGCAGCAAATCAGTTATGTCTGTCTAGGAGGCAAGTCTTGTTTTCAGAAACACTAGTATTTAAAGAGCATGGAATTAGGTTTATGATACATTGGTATGGCTTCTGATGCTAAGAAAGAAATATAATATTTTTATGATCTGTTCCACATAATGGACTTATCTATACTAGTAAATTAAAAAGTGCCAGGGCACTGAAACAGGAGCTAAAAGCCGATCATCTGTATTATTAAGATGTTGAACAGTCCTTGGCCTACTTTTTGCCTGGACCAACTAGTGCTCTCCCTAAAAATTCCCAGAGAAGACTTGGAAGTTATACATGTTGATGTCTAGTGAGTTCTGATCCCACATATCCTTCTGTGTAGCAGAAAAGGGGATATGAAGCACATCTCAGTGCACAGTCATACTGGACATCCATTTGCAAGTTGAGTTGAAAGTAAGTCAGAAGATGTACCAGTGTTTCAGCCAGGCAGGCAATGCCTTTATCTTCAGCCAGCAACAGTGAGAAACACTGATACTTAACAATCATGTCCTGCTTTACCTTACATTTTTTTTGGTCTGTTATGAATTAGCAGTATCTGATATTAATTATTAAGGTTTTAAAAAACTAGGCTCTTTTTGGTACACAAGTCCCAGAAAACTACCCAGTCTGTCTTCAATATAATTTGATCGTTATCCAGTTTTCCTATACTATAAAGATAATATTTTTATAACTTTCTTCAGGATCATGTTGCTGACATAACATACGAGTTTGACAGACTGTTTTATAAAATAAAGTGGATCTAATTCTGCCTAGAACTCTTAGTGTTTTTTATATCTCACAGCAGGAAGCATTTGTCACTGAGCTGACCCTTATGCAGAGCCGGGGAAGCTGGGGGACAGAGGGGTTGGACAGCAGTTCAGCAACAGAGCCTGGAATAGACTGTGGGGCTATATTTCCAGTAGTAAATAAAAAGTCCTAAGGGCCCCTCTCCAGCACTGAGGCCAGCTGGCATGGCTCAAATACAATCTCAGATTTTATACCCTACAGAACAGCCATATTCACACTGTCTGTTAAGAACGGTCACAGAACTGTGCTAAACCCTCAGTTGTGTCCCAGCATTGCTTGGGAGGATGCTAGCCAGCCAAAGCATGTCATGGGCTATGCTGGCGACAGCAACACATTGACCATGGGATAGTAACAGATCCATGCCTTGGAGCAGTTTAGTTTGCTAGCAGAGGCAGAGACTGGTTGTCCAGTCTTATGCTGCCCATTCTAACTGCATGAAAGCTCAACTTTATCTAAACACTAAAGTGTGCTTGATGAGGTTCTTGAACAGGACTAAGTATATTATTCCAGGTAGGCCAGAATTTTTAGGAATGTTGAAATGTCTGACCCATGAAAAAAAATTGTTAAAAAATTCCTACCTCTCTGATATACTAATTCTTCACTGAGGATTTTTTTTTCCCCGAAGAAACTGTAGATAAATCTAGCAATCAGAAACCATGCTATTGAGATGGACAACTATGGAGACCAGCTGGCATTTCATATACCAATTCAAATGTTAGGGGGAATAGTTTTGCATCTAGACTGTCTGTGATTGCTGACAAATAAAACCTGATGTTTATAAACTTCAGTGGACAATGCTGTAAAAATGGCTTTGCAATTATTCAGGCCATGCTCTCCTTTTCATTGACTTAAATCTGATGTTTTCAAATAGCTTATTGTGTGATGCAAAGAGCACATACAATTTAAGCCAAATAGAGTTGGAAGAAACCTACTTTTACTGCAAAAAGTGCTGCTTGAAGCAGAAACTAACCTTTTAAAAGTTGTCACATATGTGTACAAAATTATTTATATCTCCAGGTAGTATGGCCTTTGGAAGAACCATGCATATGTTGTATATTTGGGGCATTCAGAGTGTTTTTAAACTGGTGTACTTTGAGCTGCTTACTCGTTTTTCATTGTTAACAGGAATTATGTGGTTAACTCCCCTCAGTACATATCACACTAAATAATCATCTTGAGTCCCTTTAGACATGACAAACTATATTTTAACCTTGCATGAACAAAATCTAGTTTTTCCTTTCAAAGAAGTATGTGCACATTACTTGCGGAAAAAGAAGAATAAAATGAAAATTATTCCCAAAGAATATATTTATATATAACCTTTCCTTGAAATTTTGACCATTAAATTTGGGTTATAGCTGAAAAACTGAAATGACAACAAAGGTTCTTTGGCAAGGGATCTGAAGTGGGGAATAAGAAAGCTGAGGGCTTTGCAGTCAATACACTATCGGCCTTTTTTATCTGTACCACATTGTCCAGTGAAGGAGGGCATTGGTTTCACTTTGATTAAAAGCAGATGCTCGAGGCAGATGTTTGGAGTTCAAAAGAATAGAGCTCACGCTTATGAAATGCTTCCCTGTGAGGCACTCAGGGCTATGAAAACAGGTACAGAGTATCCTCAGATTCGAATTTCAGATATTCTAGGTAGTGGGGGGAAAAATTAGAGCATTCATCTAATACAATACTTCCCTATAGGCAGAAGCAGTTTTCTGGGGTTTGAGACTGTCTGTACAGTACACTCCAGTCATATTTGCCCTCTGTTCAGTAACTGTTCAGAAAAAACCAAAACTCTGCTCTGCATTAGTACATTACCCAGCTGTCCCCACAGCCCTGCGGTGTCCGTGGCAGGAGGTAACATGGGCAGGGTGGCAGACACCTGCTGCCAGGCAGGAGAAGGGGAAAAGAGCTGGGTGCTGTAACCTGAGGGCATTTGTCCCAGCTGTATTTTTGGCATTTAATGGCATGCGCTTATTTTTTTAAGTAAGCAGTCATCTATACTAAAAAAGCTCACTATTTTACAGAGGAAAGAATAAGAAAATTAAATTGTTGAAAAAAGGGCAACAAAGCCTCAGTATCACTATCATGAGGGCACCCACAGCCTTGGCTGTCCCTGCCCACCCACCCCTTTGGGGTCTCCCCCACGCTGCCCACAACCCAGGACCCCATGTCAGCCCCCTGGTGCCATCAACCCCTGCCCCAGAGATGCTGCAGCAGGGTTATTCTCCAGCTCCCCCCAAGCCCTGCTCTGCCCAGCCATGTCCCTGGCCCATGTCCCACCCTGGCCTGCCCCAGTGTCCCCCAGCTGCCCTGCTCCTGACTGGGTGGGTGGCACCAGGCCCTGCCAGCCCTGGGATACCTGGGCCCCATCTCATGTACGTGAGGCAGCTGCCAGTGCATGCAGCACCCTGACCATCAGTCCATCAGTGCAGGAGCACTGACTACATCTCTACAGTAAAATAAGTGACTTGGAGGCCACCGGGCAGAGTCTGGTCACTTCCATACTGTTAAACTCTGTCAGCCCTTGGAAGCAGGATGGGCATGTACAAAATGCCCCTTGGGGAATGATCCTTGGCCCATGCTACCTTCCAGACCTTCCCTGGTAAGGCTGGCCATGGTCTTCTAGCTGTACAGGCATCACCAGCTTCAAAGACCCTGTCTTTTATCAGGCCTGCTATCTAAAAAAGCCTGAAGTTTTAGAGCTGTCATAATTCAGATCTTGTGGGCTTTAAAAGTAAATGACAGTTGCATACCTAGATAGATTCCCTACTGGAAGAGCACTGTGTTTGCTACAAACATGAACATTTGAAATGCTCCCAAGTCTCTGTAAGCAAACTTGTCTGGCATTGCTTGGCAATGCGTGTGTTTTCCATTTGCAAATAAAATTCTGAGTGTCCCACAGGGGTTATGAAGGATTCAGGGGAACAAATATTTCTTTTCCTACAATATTTTACCTTATTTTAGGACAAAAAAATTTGTATATTTTGAGTGATTTTAGTTGTTTCTATAAATAAAATTATATAGTACTTTATAAAACCTTTTATCCTTTTTGGGAACAGTGTAATCTTTTATGTGTTATATT
Source organism: Ibycter americanus (assembly GCA_035590275.1). Classification (NCBI taxonomy): domain Eukaryota; kingdom Metazoa; phylum Chordata; class Aves; order Falconiformes; family Falconidae; genus Ibycter; species Ibycter americanus. Next base: position 60,562,590 of record JAVJGI010000062.1, read on the forward strand.
GGAAACACATGAAGAGGCTCCTCAGTGGACAAGCTGAACCAGAAATGCTTTTTGTTACCCAGTATAGTTTATATATAGGGAAAAGGAGGAAATCTGAAGACAAGAGGAAAGGGCACAGAGAGCTGCATATTCAGTATTTATCCAGAGACAGTGCAGAAGCTCAGAAACTTGCTGTATGTGTATAATGCTGTACTGGGCTGGACAGTCAGGATAAATCTTAAAAGGGATTCCTGTCATTTCAACTTCATAGATTTTCTCAGTTGCTGTGAGTCTGTAGACCTCTACAAGGACCCATTAAAACTCAGACCGATCTCATTAGACAGTAATGTAGAGAAAATGTACAGAAGGTAGACCAAGGACTACAAATTTAGGACCACCATCACAGGAGTAAGAGGAAAGGTAAGATGCCTCTAAATGAGACACAGACAGTGCATCAAAAGGTTAGAAAGAAAACCAGGGGAGAATGGAAAACCCAGTTAACGGATGGCAGGACTCCAGGTGCATCAGAGACAACAGGAAGCTCAAAGACATTGTGAACAGGTACTGGTCCTGAAAACTGCCATGGATAGGGATCACTAGAAGGACTCCTTTGTTGGGGGACAGTTCTGAATCAGAAACAGCTAGAAACAAAGGGAGGTACACTTGTATCCAGGGTAGAAAGAGAGTATTTGGTGATACTGGAAAAGAAGGTGAAAAGGCCTGTATGGCTTCGGTTGACAGTTTCATGGGGGACTTGTATAAGAGGACAAGAAAGCGATACAAATATTTCATGAATAATCTAGGAAGTCATATGTGCAAAATTTGCACTATCTTATTTTCATCCTGTTCTACTCGAAAGTTTAAAATTTCTACTCCAAGAAAGATCTGTACCTCAACTCCCAAAACATAGAAGTTGCCAGAGTGAACTAATCTACTGTGCTCCTCAAGCAGTTTTCCTTTTTTTGAATGCGATTTATTGAATTTGACACAGATGCTAGATCCTGAAGGTCTCACAAAACTGATCCTTGTAGGTAGTGGACAAAAAGCCACAGGAACAAAAACTTATGGGCAATGAACCTGAGCTAGTTTCTCCCTTTATTTTATTGAATTTATTACCCAGTTTAATCCTAAAAACAATTTAGTCAGGCGTGCAACATATATGTACTCAAAGGCTGACAACAGTAATATGTTAGTAAGACGTTCAACCCAAAATTTCAGCACAGCAAGTATCTGGCTCAGGGACACATGATACATGCAAACCTGGCTACGATTCTGCTCAGCTAAGGTGAGAGTAGGAAGGCAAGTTGAAAGAAATTGATGACAGAGATGGCAGAAGTAGTCTCAGCTCCCCTACTGATAGAGCAAAACCTTTCATAGCTAGAATTGTTCACAACTTGGAACTGGTGCTGTCTGACAACAATTCACAGTGGCCGCTCAACCAGGCATTATCGATGTTGTTGATGGGCAAGGTGGCTTTTCTTATTAGGGACAGAGGTGGTCACTGGTCTTTGAAACCTTGTCACATCAAGACTAGGTCATTGCAATATATTAGTTATGAGGCTACCCTGTGAAACTCTTTGGGGTTAGTATTTGCATAAAAAGTAATAACTTGCTCACAGGGAGAGAATCTTGCTAGCAGATGTTTTGGAAGTGGCATCTAAACAGATTTTTCAGCCAAAAGACACGTTTTCTGCAAGAGACTTTTCTCAGATATCACTCTTACAAGTAATTTATGTGATGATGATTAGTAATGATAAGGATACATGAATACAGTTGAAATGAGACATTTTACTAGTAGCTTCTCTGTGAAAGCAAATTTCCTTCAACTTTATTACCCACAGAAATCCAGTAGAGTAGTTTTTAATTTAAGAAATGGAAACAGCACAAAGGTGAGGAACCACACAATTTTAAAAAAAATGTAAGCAAACAGGGAAGGCAGCCAAACATTTACAGAAGCAAGGAATTATCTTTTGAAGACATTCTATCAGGAGCTCAAACTGAATGTGTAATGCATATCAAAAAGGACTTTAAAAAAATGACAAAAAAGAAAACAAACTGGCAAACAGCAGAGAAAGGGTGGCTATGAAAATTTTATTCTTCAAAAAAATCAATGTTATATTAAAACTAAAAGGAAAATAGAAAATATAAACTTTTATTAATTAAATGCAAAACAATTATAACACAGGCTAAAACATGTTCTTAGAATCAACTGGTTAAAGGCATAGAATGATTAATCAAAAGGGATTAATTAGAAAGCAAACATACCAGAAACTAGAAGTCTGACAGAGTCTGCAGTGTTAATAGATGGTCAAGATATGAAAAGTTTACTCAGAAAAAGTAAGACCTTAAGAGCAGAGCTAAATTAATTCATTGTCTTCCTGCTGACTATGAGGAACACGAGGAAGCTCCCATCCTGGAACTGTTATTTCTGGTGAATGTGTCAGAGGAGTCATCTTGAGCAGAAGAAGCAGCTTAGAAAAATGTTCAGGCCAAGATAGCAGTCATCCAAAATCTTTCCAAAGACTGAAATATAACATTGCCAAGCTATTAAATGTTGTATATAGTGTATCAATTCAATCACCATCCAAATAACATAGAAAATGTTTTTTTCTTAAACAGGGACTCACCTAGGTTATAGCCCAGTAACCCTATTTTCTATACTTGCAAAATTGGAAAAATCTGCCATAAAGGATGACTTAGTAGGCGTATAGCTAAATTAACACACCAGCAAAGAATCAACATGTTACTTGTAATTTGTTGCTTCAAAGCTTCAAAGGGTGCTTGTGTTCTTTGAGGAAGCAGAGAGGCTTATACATGAGATCAGGTTAATACAGTGGACTTGGGTTTCCAGAAGGCTCCCAGATGATTGCTCATCAAAGACCAGTAGAGAATTTAAGCTATCACAGATTAAGGAAAAAGTCAGTCCTGTTATGAATATAAAAGATGAGCGGAGATAAGATGGTATTTAAAAGATGGGAAACAAAGAAGAGGGAGTAAGGAGACAGATTCTCCCGACTGAAAGAGGTAAAACTACCAGCTAAAAAGGCAGACAAATTTCAATGAATGTAAACAAAGTACAACCTGTATTGTACATGCACTGTAACAGGTTCACAATTAGATATTACCACTCCCCCCCCAAAAGAATCTGAGGTCAATTTTTTCTGTAAGTAATTTTTTGGGGGAAAAAAAGATAAAAATCAATGCCCAACATCGACAACAAAGACAAATGGATCATTAGAAAGTGTCAGGATATGTAACAAAAGAAGAAACTACAGTATGTTATGGCATAAATCTGGTGTGTCTACTTACTAAGTAGGTGGATATGAAGTTTCTGTCTCCTTATCTTAAAATTTGCAGAAGAAAAGATACAACTGAGATCAACAGGAATAACAATGACAAACAATGGTTAGCATAGAAGTAGGCTACATAAACTAGGGCTTCCCAGTATGGTAAAAGGAGGGGAGAGATTTGAAAAGCAATCTTTGACTTATGAGTTGCATAGAGAATGTGAGTATGTAATCATTATTTATTGCTTCTTACAGTGGAAGAACTAAGAGGGATCCAAAAAGAAACAAATAGTTCTTTACACAGTCCATACAACAGGTTGCTGAAGACGCCAAAAAGTGTAACTAAGCTCAAAAAGTGACTAGAAACTATATAGTCACTCTGTGCCCCTCAAGGCTTGCTTTACAGAAAAATGCTGCTACAAACTCAGGAAGTCCCTGCACCACTGTTTTCCTGAAGCTGGGAGAAGTACCATACAATGCTTCTCCTTCCTCTTGAACACTTTCTTCCAGCATTTAGCACTGACCTTTGTCAGAGATGCAATAGTGGACTCCTTGCACCCAAACCCTGAATGAAGTATGTTCTTATGTACCCTAGTAGGACAGTTCTCTCCCTTGATTGGCTGGTAGCCCATATACATGGATTGTAATCTCCACACTAATGACAGAAGAATTAAGGGAAAGGTTTGTTTCTAATTTCAGAAACATTAATTTTAAAATTTAAAAATAGAAACTGTCCTTTGGTTTTACACACTGCTAGGCTTTATACTGTAAATCACCCTCAAATAGTTCTTTTTATTTCTCTATACTTTCCTCACCTCTTCTTCAAACAAAAATAAGTAAAAAATCCTCTAAGTTAATCATTTGCTCAGCTAACGTTGTTAGGAGGGGTTTTTTTTACATTTCTGCAGCAACAGTCAGAACTATGTAAAAGCCACAGAACTGACAGGAGGGATCTAAGATGTGAGCAGAAGATGTAAATTAAATGAGCTAGCAAATATGAAGTGGGCTTAGTAAAAAATTCTCACATAATATCATATTTTATGACTACGGCTTTTTAATTTTGGAGGTAAAGGTAGGAAGGTAAAAGCAAATTGAGTTGAAATCTCTGGTCCTGAACTCATCCTGCTGTTACTGAAAATAGGAAAATAGTGAGAGCTCAGTGAAAGTCACAGCTCCCACCGCACAGTCCAAATTTTTGTGCTCTGACACCAAGAGGCAAAGCCTGTTGGAGAATGGCACTGAGCAGCCTTTGTACCCTCTAATCCAAAAGTATTACAGAAAAAAAAAACAGTCTGTGATCTAAAATGGTGCAGCCAGAAAATGGTCAAGCACACCAGCGCCTTCACCTGAAATTGCCTCAAGTACTTAAGTTACCAGACTATTCTCATATCATCAGTATGACTGTAAACTAGACTGGTGAGAAAGTCTGGTGAGGAAGCCTCTCTAGGACAGTAAAAGAGGACTTAAAGTGTGAAAAAAACTTTTGTCATCAACAAATACTCACGGAATTGTGAGAATAAACATCAGGATTTCCTCAAATGTCTGCTGTGAAATACTGTCATTTATCCAGGGCTGTGCACATATAAGGTAATTCCAGGTGTACTTCTTAAGGCAAGCTTTCTCTGACAGTAAAAGCATCAGAATGGCAGGATTACAAAAAATGATCAGCATATTTTTGCATTTTATCAACTGTAAGAAGTCACTCAGAAAACAGCTGCGCCTGGCACCATGAAATCTTTTTATTTTATCATTACTAAAAGATGAGCTTGAAGATTGTTGGGTAAAGTTGTGAACAAGTGGACCATGCCTTGATTTTGTGCTTTCAATTTCCTGTGCGGTAAGTTCATTACCATGTCCCCGTGTACAAGTCTGCTATTTAACACTTCATCTAGCACCCTCCACGAGGCTTTGTGAAGCACAGACCTGAGATCACACTGTCTGTGGGCTTTGCCTCGTTCACAGTGGGAGCAAGCACCGTCCTCATGACAGCAACTCTGGCTTCTCTGGTGTGTGTTAATTACATTTCCTTTTGATCATTGGGTGGGAAGAATCTGTGTGCTTGTACGTTTTATTACTTGGTCTGGCCTATCAGCACATTCTTGATGAATTAAGCCGTTAGCTATGACAGAAAGAAAAGGCTAAAGAAAGCATGAGTTATGAAAAGCAAACAAATTAATTTCTTTGCAGCTTCATGTAGACTATGAGTTTGGAGTCAGCAGATGTTGCCTTACATTCTCTCCTAAATTGCCACCACTTTTTTCACATCCACATGTGAGATTGGTGCCATGGGCCTCCAGGTCTTCTAAATGTTTGCTTGGGGACTGAGCCTGTTTGTCTTGACCAGTACCACCATTTGACACATGGATCTCAGTCCGAGGTAAGATGTCAGTTTCTAAAGATGATACAGACAGGACATTTTTCATTAATGTTTTATTTTCTGAGAGAAAAGATGGCATACTCTGTTTTCCTAAAACCAGCAGCTTTTGCCAGTTAATAGCAACAAAAATATATTTACAGCTAATACCCTTTGTTTACTGTCCTTCAAGCTGATGCCAGGATTGCTCCTGATAGGCTTTTTGGCTTCTCCTGACTCCTGACTGAGTTTTCATACTTCTTTTGCCCAACTTCATTCCTTTGTCCTTGGCTCTACCAAGTCACTTAGAGCTCTCTGGTAGGGAGGCATGCTAGTTCTGCACAATTTACGTTCTATTTTGGAAACCAGGGTCAGCTATTTGGAGGAAAGAAGGTCATTAATTGCATAAAACAGGCCATTCGACCTGAGTGAGAGGTGATGCACTCAAGGATAGATGAATTTTCCACTAATTTGGGCAATAAGAATTTCACTCCCTTTTTGCATAAAAAGGAGCTTAATGAGGAACTATTACAGGACAAGTCTGTTACTTGTGTAATTTTATTGTTGCAATTTAAGCTTACATTACACCTCTTCAGCAAGAGGATGCAAAAACACAAGAACTGCCAGAGCAGACGGGATCAGTGATCCCTCCAATTGACTCTTCTTCCCCTGAGAACAGCTGCGTTAGAAATCTAGTAAGTAGCAAAGTCTGATATACAGGATCACAAGAGGAAATCTTTCTTACCCTGTCAGTCAGTCTGGAGAAGTACATTTTTCATCTTCAGCTGCAATGGCGTTGACTATTTGACCTACCACTTTCAAGAATGATTTAGAATAATGATTTCCAACCAAGAAACCCCAGAAAACTCCATGCTGCTCTTCTGAATGAGACTGGTCAGACACACGTCCAGAGGACATGTAACAAAATAACTGCTCGCAGTGCATCACAAGCCACTGCACTCTGGCAAATAGGAAGAAATTCAGGTGCCTGAACACATGGATCTAGTGACATTTTTTTTAGGCCTTATGTTATTTGGTGCAGGTATGACACATGATCTTATGGGAGACCTGTATCTTTTTGGAACAGCTGTTTGTCCCTCCACTTTCTCACTCTCATGGAGCCCAGTTCCCAAACCGAAAACATCTACCGACTGCTCCCACACAGAAGGTGCCAGGAAGGAAAGCTGTTGCTGCCCCTCACCTTCTGCTTGCAGCCTTGTGACAGCTGGGGCTATGTGCTTTCTTAGCCACAAAATGGTCCCCCCACTTTCTCACTCTCACAGAATCTTGGGCACTAAAGGTCATTTGTCACCTACATTTATATAACAGTACATTTCTTTTTCTGTCAGAGACACATTATTGGGTTAAATGAGTTAGTATCGCTGTTCTTATACTAAATGTCATCTGGAGCAGGCATCAATGACACCACACCTCATTACAGTGTAGATCTGCTCTTGTTATAAACTAGCCGTAGGTTTGGCACTGCAAGGGCATTCAGTCCCTTCTCTGGCAGACCACTTAAGTACTTCCATCACCATGACCACAGAAAGTCACAAACCTGTAAGTCTCAAGCTTACAGACTGATAATTACGCTTGATTTTAAGCATCCACTTAAGTGCTCTGCTGAATTATTATCAGTGTCCTTCATTTCACATGCTCAAGTCCACTATATAGCAGTAAAAATTAATCTTTTTATGATGATAAAAAAGACATATCCTTCCTACAGTTCAATTTTCTACATGAGATCATAACTTAGTTATGAGAAAACATTCTAAGAGAAGGTTATAGTCAATGGAAATTTTAGTGCTGAAAGCATTAAACATTTGTGTTTTCAATGGAAAAACAGTGAGACTCAGCAGTTATGCCTTGATCTTGAGTTTTGAGGTCATCCCTGGTCATGAATAATCTCTTCATGGTCTTTAGATTAAATCGAGGTCAGTTTAACATTCCTGTCAAATTGAACATCACAAAAACAAAAGTTTTAGAGGGAAGGGTGTAAATCCACAAAGAATGAAACCAAGGAAAATGTTTGCAATAACCTTTGCAGGAGTGAAACTGCCCAGCGTTGGGAACAGTTCTGCATGTTCTGCTATCATCACAGCAAGGCAGCAGAAAAATAAGTGGCTGTTAATACTAAAGCATTGATTTTCATATACTTATTTATAGAGTTGTAGATTTGCATGTTTTTAAAGGTTCAGACTATTTCACTTGAAAGCAGGCTAAATTAACCATTCTGAAGTCGAGCAAACTCCCTTTTGATTGTTCTAATGGAATTTATCTTTGAGAATACCTCTTGAACTAAGCATCTGACAGTTTTCTTGTTGCTCTCAATTGTCAAATGAACATACACTTGCGTACCTACTTAAGAACAAAAAAGGAGGAGTTTTGAAAGATGTGAAAACTGAGCGGCTAATGGACTCCGCCGGGCAAGGGGACAGGTCTTGAGAGGAATGTTGATCATTTGGCTGTGGATTAAACAGATGCCCCAGGAAGTGTTTTTGCAGTGAAGTTCATGTTACTCCATCATATTTATGTTTCAGGATAATGGCTGTCCACATTTGAATTAATGGAAATTAACAAGTTCTGACTTTACTGTCTTGAGAATAAAGTGACTTTCAGCAGGTATGTAATAAAACAAAGCAATGTTCTTTTTCCTATTTTATTTAAATGAAAGTCATCATGAAAGGATTGATAGCAAAAAACCTATATATGAATGTTAAACAGTTAATGGAAAGCAAATTGAATAGTCCCTCTGTAACACTACTACATCACTCTGTGACTGAGAATGTTAGAGCAAAATGTTAATTTTAAATCCATGGAGCCAATGTATATATGTAGTGATTTATATGACTTAATTGTATCCATATCTATGTATAGTAGGAACAATCTACAACACATGTAGATACACAAACCATGATTTAATTTTTATGTGTTTAAATACATAGTCACAGTATTGCATCTAACAAGATCCATCCATTTGCCAAACTCCAAAAATACAGAACAAAGCAAACTATGGTGCTTGATTGCATAGAACAATAATCATTCTATATGTCATGAGATATCAAAACACTTCATTATTTAAAATCTAAATATCTGCAGTGGCTGGAAATGCACTCATTCCTATTGAGGGCTAAGCCCTTACCATTTCAGAAATCAAGCAGTTTCTAAGTAATTTGAGTACCTCACAAAGCATTTAGAACACATCTTAGCACCATATTTTCACTTTGCAATAATTAAAAGCAGTCAAATTGGCATTTACGAAATTTATGCCACAAAAATGTATCTCTTTACATATTCAGAATTATGTCAAATACCAATCTCAGGAATAACTTTTGGGGGCAGAAATAGCTTAAGTGCAACAAGAATGAGAGGGTCAGATCACAGTCTCAGCTTTACATTAAAACAAGCAGGCAGGTAAAACAAGGAACTGAACAAGTCTGAGGATCATGGGAGTAATTAGAAATGCAATGGATAAAAGTTTATTGAGTATTCAGAAACTTTGAAGAAGAAATTATTTCCCATGTATTAGATTCCTTTACCAAATGGATTATACACCTCTAAAATTTCACCTAAGTTCCCAAGTCATCCTTTTAAATAATTTTTCACATCTCCCTCATTTCATGGTAGGACCAGATGGTATCCTGAATACAGTACATAGAGGGAAGTGTGCTGTTCATGGAAAAAAATAATCTTGTGTTCAGCTCTGGAAATGATTAAAATTGGAGTTCAACAAGGATTTTTGCATCGTGATAAAGAATTGTCCATGAACACAGAATTGTTGGATGACAGCCTGTGTTCTTAGTTCTTGACATTAAGATTTTGCAATGACTTTGAGGTGTATACAAGGTTATTACCACAGTTTTTGTTTGTTATTAGCATTTTTCTCTAACAATTCTTCTTTGGCTCTGCAAAACTTAAAGGAACTCTTTCAGATTATAATTTACAGACTGATGAAATTTTGAATGTTATTTCTGTATCTGAAAAGTTAACATCGCCAATGGCAAGCTAGTAATTATATTTATTACTTTACATTTCAAAATATAATTATCTGGTCTTATCTTTGAACTGTGAGAGATCTCTCCTCCCTCTTTGTCCTTGTTTTGTTCTTGGCAAAAAAAGTACCCCCAAACCCCCAGATCTTTTAGAACTTTGAAAACTCTGATACCAGTTGTTGGTCGCATTATTCTAACTTAAACTTTAAAGTATGTTTTATTTTAAAAAAATAATAAAAATTGAGGCATCCTGTTTACCTTAAACACAGCTGGCAAATTCTTCCCTTTCTACCTTGTTTAACCCCAGCTAACTGGCACTGTGGAATATGTCTGCCCCATAAAGGAATATTTACTGAAATCAGATTACATCTAGTACAACTCTTTAACCAAAAGAAAAACTACATAGAATAATACTGCATCTTTGACTGGCAAAATCTTTCCCTGCATTCTATTTTAAAAAAGTTCGTTAAGATTTTCCCACTGGGGAGCTCAAAAGTGATGGGATCAAGGTCATGAACCTGACTAAGAAAACAGAATCTAACACAAGAGCCTCAGAAAGACTAATTAAAACTTCCATACCCTCTTAGAGTGAGTGGGAACATGACCTAAATGCTGCTAAATCCTGTAGGATTTTTTTCTGTGACATGAATGCTAGGTAGATCACATGCCTAAGTCCAAACTCTATAGACCTTATATAATTTTCCAGGCACCAGTTCTGCACTATGTGTCCAAATAATTACGATAAGCTATCAGATACCTGGAATGGACCATTCCATCCTTACACTTGCAAAAGCCTGTCAGGAATTTGAATTATTGTGTGTGTTTCTGGTGCTTCATATTTCCTACATACTCAAATAAAAATGGTACTTTAAAATCTTTTTTGTAATTATTGTTTACAGGAGTCTAAAGTCAAATATGCATTAATTTTTAATAGCAGGAGCACACAAACAAGAATCACAAACAACTGTATCACCATAGAAATGTGTCCCCACTCAAAACCCCTCCAAAGCCCAATTTAAGGCTCCAAACTTGTTTTGAAATACACAAACCACGATTTGTATTGGTTTTTCATGAAACTGCGTGCATATCTGCAAGGGCAGAAACTGGATTGTTGTTTTAACACAGGAGGAAAAGATGATCTAGAACAACATAAATTGTGCCTAAGACATAATAAATATTTTTGGTCCATGTCTGACCCACTAAAAGTATCTACTTACATTTAGAAACTCAATTTTAAAATGATAGGTCAGGTGAAGTACTGGATCCTGCTAAATCTTCCAATGTCCTAAAGTTTTCTTATGTTACCTTTATACGTAATATCAATTTGTGTGTGAGCGTGTGTGTGTGCGCGCATATGCATAGGGATCAGAATTTATCCTGCTGGTTGCATAGGCAAAGAATTGTTTTCAAATTTCTAAGAGGTGTGGCTTTCTAAATGGTTAGTCACAATAAGATGTTAGGAGGATAAGTAGAAAAGTATATTCTAAGGCAAATAACTTTTTTCACCTTGGCATCACCAAAAGTTGGATTTTGCTCACAGTTTATTTTTTGGTTGGTTCAAGAGAATGTTATTTCACTGTAGAGTCTTTCTGCTAAATAGATAGGAGAAAACTGTAAATTCTGCTATTCAATAGGGCAGCAGTCGATTTGCAGGGGGCAGAATGGCTTTTGCCAGCTGCGAGCTTGGGCGTCCACAGGAGGCGCCTAAGAACATGCAGGAGATAAAGTGAAGTGGGCAGGACACCATGTGCTTTTTTTGCAACCAATTCTTTGTGCTACTATATTTGGGCAGTTGCCTAAGGGAATAAAGTATACGGGGATGAAAGATTTATATAAGGCTTCCTGAGGAATCAGAGGACTGGCACATCTATTTAATTGAACATCTACTTAAAGTGAACAAAGACAGTAATGTGAACCTTGCTCTCTTCATTCCCTGCTCTCATGTTATTAGATTCTTGAATTATATTTTCATTACAGGTATTTATATATCATGAAGACTGAGCCTTAAGCAAATCCAGCAACGAGCTAAACTGATAATCAGCAGTTTCCAGAAACATCCCATGGAAAGTATAACACTCTACAAAGTAAAATCTAATTGAGGAGACAGGAGGGGAGATTTTCTTGGAGGTCTTTCTTGAAGAATTAGGACTGTGTTGAGAGTGTGGGCCCTAAGTCATCTGATCCCTCTCATGCCATAATCTGGTAGTGGAAAAAATCTCAGGACCACATGGTAGGATTTAGCATGGGTAAAATCTCAAATCTATTGAAAATCCTTTAGTAAGTTCCTAGAAGCAGGTAGGTGTCATTAGGAGGGTTTGAAATTTTAAGAAAATTTGGGTACAAGATGCTAAGACTCCTGTCAGACTTGGAATCTGCAAGTGATTGATTTTCCAAGACCTGTGAATAAAAGAGGGAATATTTCTTTTTACACTTTATTTTTTAGTTGCTTTGTTTTAGAAAAAGCAGCATTAGAAATATTCTGACACAAAGTCAGTTAATAATGGAGAAACTATTGTCCTCTCTGCTTACAAAGTAAAAAGGATGATGAACGAAGCCTGCAGAATTAGGTAACAGTAGAAAGACAAAATGAAATGGTGTCAGAAAGGAATTGTTAAGGCCAGGAAAGTGGGACTGAAAAGAAGACATAATAAATAGCTGGACTTGTATCAATTGAGTTAAAGATGGCCAGAAATTGTCTAACAAAATATCTTCTCAAGATGAATGTAATTTTCTGTGGAGGCACACATTCAGTTTTGACAAGGATGGGTTTTTGTTCGGGGAGAAATGCCTGAGAAGATCTAATACAGAGTTATTAAGATGTTCACTGAGATATAGTGAACAGCAGTTAAGGTTTTTGTTGTGGTGGATTTGGAGCAAGGATTTGACTCTCAGCCACTCATACTGAATGTTCCCAGGTGGCTGTGTTAGGTGGAGTCTTTCATTAACCCCCTGCTGTGACTGTTCTGCTTTTCAGTCTGGAACAGGGGCTTGAGATTTGGTCTTTCACACCCCAATGAGGGCTAACATCTGCTGCTGTGGCTTTTGCACTATGATTAAGTAAACATCTACTATATGAGTGAACTAGAAACTTTGGCTCTGTTACTTGCTAATACAACTTTTTTTATTCCCTCCAATAATGAATGATCAATTGTATATACAGATTGGAAGAAATCAGAGAGACATTACTGTCGTGTCCTCTGCCCTCCTCTGAAATAGCTACCTGAGATGCTGATGCTCCAGTTCTTTTACTGAACCAGGCTGAATAACGTGTTGGTCCCTGGTATTCCAGCTAGGTGCCCTAAGGATATTTAGGTTAGGACAGTTGAGGATCATTTAATGAATAGAAAAATAGGAAAATCTTGGGTTTGTCCTGAGAAAGAATGTGAACTTTTTTTTTTCACTCTTGAGAATTTCCATAGGACAGCCAAACTAGTTCTTTGCTCAAGTCCATTCAATGCCACAGTTTGATTTGTGCATTCAAATAGCTGAACTGCATGAGCAAATGTAAGAGTCAATTAAAAACAAAGGATGCAAAAAATGCTCTGTAAAGAATACTTTGGCATTTGGCATGTGCTTAAGCAAATCAGGCATCTGTGCACATAATAACGGGCATGTGCACTCAAAACTCCAGTGTGCTCTACTTTGAAAATTTATTCTTAAACATCTTTCTAACAAACATATCAGAAGGTTGATATCCTAGTTGAAAAAAGTTTCTCAAACATTTCTTAAAACTCACTGGAAATAAAGAAGTCTGTGAAATAAAGCTGGCAGTCTCACAAGTTTGGACTTTTCTGTATGAAATCACTTCCTTTGCCTGCTTAGACAAACAGCGAAAAGCAAACCACTAACCCATTTAACAATAGTAAGTTGCTTAAAGTGATACCTATCAGCCTTTTTTCACCTTGAAGAGAAAGTTATTTAGCTGGACAAGATATTTTATTGACTTCCCCTGTATTCAAGCCTTTCTTCCAGACTGAATATAACCTTTTGTGCCAAAAAGATAATTCCCCCTCATTTTTCCAATAGGGAAGGACCAAGTATGATGGCCATGATATGGGCATCATTGAAACCAAGTTTTAGAGTTGTTAAGGAACTCTTCTATTGTCATTAGTAGCCTACATGGGGGACGGTAGGTTAGCAGAATATTTTGTCTTCTCCCAGAAGCATGTGAACTCAGATGTTGAATTCATTTTGTCATATTTTAGCAGATGTTTAGTGCAGAAAAGAATTTGGCACTAAGTACCACTTCACAATCAACTGGAACTGGAAGCCAAGCTATGAAAAAGTAGCTCCAAAAGTAGTTCTTAGTGTTTGATTGCAGGAATGAGGTACACTCTTCCTTACACTTTTACCTCTCCCTCTCTAACCTTCCTGGCAAGAGGCAACAAGGTCTCACATTAATGGCACAGAGTGGAGTGATAGCATCATCCAATGGGTGCTATGAATAAGAGCAGATAAATGATTTAGTTGAGAAGAATCATTGCTGGACATTTCCAAATATGTTTGGTCCTTCAGAACTGCATTGAGAAAGAACTACTCCAAATATACCTTACCAGTGTAAGCTTCAGCTGTTTAAACACAGATGCATCTTCCTTGTTTCTACTTGGGTTTAACAAATATAAGAAGAAGAATTTTCTTACATGGAAAATTCTGTTCTGTTGTCACCATGCATCTCAACAATCTTTGCATTACATACCTGACTGCTAAGGAAAGCTCTGGCAGATGTCATTGCTATGCTACAAGGAGTTCCTATACATGGTACTAGTCAGGCTGATTTGTCTTTCAGGTAGGTCTCTGAAATTCCAGCAGGCCAGAGTCTTAGTGGGTGAAAATCAGGACAGAATTAGTCAACATTGTGTTAGCTTAAGTATTGATCTGAAGATATTAGATATTCCTGACTTGTATCTTGATAAAGTCAGACAAGTTTTCCTTTTCTTCTTTATAGCATTATACCTTTCAACACTGCATAGCTTATAAAACAACAGTTACAGTAGCTGACACAGCTTTGCTCATGTATTCAAGTGTTGCAAACCTTTTTTTTTCATCTTCACATCTCTTCTTTTGCTAACCTTAACCACCAGCTAACATCTGCTAAATAAAGTATCTCTCAATGGGATTTAAAGTCTTGATAATGTGTCAAGCTTTTCTGGAAAGAGGATGTTACTGCCTGAAGATATTATACACATGGTGCTTGGATGTTGGAGGTTTTTCATCCCTCCCTTTAAAAGTAAATATACAAGAGGGTATGGTCATATTTCCATTTCTTTTTCCTCCCAGTAGGAGTATAAGAAAGCAGTATTTCTATGTGGGGTGCTTGTCTTAAGCCAAGTGTTCAAGCTGGCTGAACTGCAGATTGTGTAACACATGTCAAAAGGATGCTTCAAGTTAAACACATCATCTGGTTGGATACAGTCAGCTTCACACAGACGTGCTAAATTAGGGCTGTGGTCTTGCCTCTATCATTTCCCTTATACACTTGCTCTGAGGGAAACCAGAATGCAAGTTATCTTTCAAGGCAAAGTGCCCAACAATAACAACCTTTTTAGGAGAGGTTGAGAGTTCTGCAAAAAATGAAGTGCCAGGCCTGGGTTGTCCCAGCAGAGGTTCATCCTGGTGCTCTCGGTACTGCTTCACAGGATAGCTCCAGCCCCACGCTCCTGCAGTTCAGCTCCTCTTCTCCACCTCTATGGATCTAGCACTAACTTGCTATACAAGAGCATTTTGTTTTAGTGTAACTTCCAACACCAACATGCAGAATCTTGCTTTTGTTAAAAATGCTTTTATTTCTATTTTCTGTTCAAAACAAGCTTTTTGGCACGAAGAGCAAAATCTGTCTCATCAAAGGAGAGCGTATAATACAATCCATTCTCGTAACAATGAGGGGAGGCAGAAGGTGGTGTTTAGATATGCTTGTGACTTATTTGCTTTGTGTGCCACACATTCCTGTGGTTGATGGGATGCCAGCAGTAGAAATAACACTACCTACGAAATGAGGGGTGCCTTTCATCTTGAGATCAGAAAAACAGGGCTCATGCACTTTAGGCAGCTTTCAAAAGGCTTTTACTTTGTGCACAAAGTGCAACTCTACCAGTTCTGCCATGGTGATAAAAAATAGCTGACCGGTATAGGAGAGGACCAGGACTTAGGAAGCATGTTACAAGACTATGTGTAGAATTGTTTGCATGGTTTCCAGGGTAATATTTTTTTCACCAAAAGTGTCTATTTGTCAAAAGTCCATTCATTCTGGGAAGCAACACCGACTTAAAACACTTGTTTCATAAGAAAAACTGATTTGATTCAGCTGAAATCCTGCTGTAGGACTTATTGGAATAATATTTTATATTATAGCATTTATAATGAAATCTACAGAAATCAGAGTCAATACTCTTTATTTGCCAGAAGTTTCCTATTTATTTATATTTATTTAAGCCATTGACAGATGCTCCCCAAAGTGCTAGCTCAGACTTCTAGATTCTCATAAGAAGTCAGGTCCAGTCTATACTGACCATACTGTCTAGACTGACATTAATTTAACGATCTCAAAGTAAAAGTCCCTTCAGGTATCTGTGGTATTTTGGCTATGCACAGTAAGAAAATGGGATGGTTCATCTGTTGTCTCCTGACAACATAATACCAAGACATGGAAACCTGATACCAACTAGAAATGTATTTCTGTTGTTTCAAATGTAAGTAAAGTCATGCTGGAAAGTAGGGTGAGATATGGTAAATGGTGATAGGAAGCTGTATTAAGGGACAACTTATAAACAACCAGGTATGTTTAACATTGTTTTCAAAGATTTATGTTTCAGTAAATTCAAAAAGCTTTGGAGGTAAGACTACTATGATGAACATAGATATCTTAGTGACAGATTTTGGATACATTTTGCATAGCCCTTGTTAGGGACATAAATTGTGCCAGCTGCAGGTAAGAAAGAAAGGCTCTGGGGTCAGAGGTATTGGAAGGCTCTGAGATCTTCTAACATAGTAGCTCAGATTCTTTTCTTCAAGGACCTATCAGAATTTCCTATTGGACTAAGCAAGAACATTTACACCCTCCGAGTAATTGTTAGGGGGATTTATTTTCAGAATAGAAATAACTACAGAATGGAAATAGGCAGGTGCATAGACATTACTCTGCCATGCCCTGATCAACCAAATGTAAAGTAATGGTAGGGTAAAGCAGGAGGTATCACTTCCCTGTAAATATCTGGATTCCACTCCAGTGGAGCCTGTCTTTCTCCGTTGACATAGATTGCCTAGACTGTTCTCCCTATGCAAAAATTGGGCTTTGAGACTGGCCTGTGTTGCAGACTAATCAGAAGACAAATTTTTTCATTACTAGCCAGCAAAGTTGTGCTCTAAATTATGGCAGGAGTCTGCTTCTTGGTGTATATCTATGGCATGCCCTCTATTGAAGAATCTGGTGCTTGCTGTGGGTCTTATGCCCACCCTTTTGGGTGGAAGTTGGAAGTGATCAAAGGCCCTCTGACATAGCATCAGCTGGATGCTTTGGGTCTCTGTCTTCAGCAAATATCATAAAATCATCTGAGGTTAAAGTGTTCCTAGTATATAAAGCACCAATGAATTTTCTTATTCTCTGACTAAACATCAAGGAAAGAACCACAACTCAACAGCACTTGCAGAACTCAGAATGAGCTTATTTGACAAAAGGTAAAAAGGGCCTCATAGAGCACAGAGTGGTTCTTTGCTCTTGTATCTTGAAAATCGGTGCCACTTCTAAAATAATGTCACATCTCATCTTCTGTAAACCAGACTCGTGACACTGTTTGGAGAAGGAAGTTTTTCTCTTATAACATCTCACATAGTGTGCTAACCTCTGACCATAGCAACAAGGATCTTGCTTTTTGATTTCCAGTGAGACTTGCAAGACAAATGAAATGTTGTTACCTTCAGCAAGAAAATGTGTCTGGAATTTCAATGTACTGTTTTCTGAACAATTATGGGAAAATACTCAGTGGAAAATGCTTCTGCCTTCCTGAGAGTTCAAAGATGGGATGTGAAGTTCATGAAACCTGTATGAGAAATGGTATTAATTACCATCGTCAGTTTGGGGCAATTGACTTACAATAGTTTTCATTTAGTCTGTTTGTTGGTTATTATTTTTGGTAAAAAGCCGAAAGGAAACTACTCACTACTGAGAGTACAGGATGTGGGCCAGAGGCATAACTTCTCACAAAAAGTTTAATCATGGATAGATATGTAGTTGGGATGGATAGACCATTATACACATAATCTTTTCATCAAGCATTTTTATCAAGTGTTATTGGAAACAACATACTGCTTTTCTCTTCGGTGTTTCACCAGCTTGTGTCAGCGTGCAGTCCTTGCCAGAGGACACCTTCATCTTTGCGGGAAATGCATCATGCAGATGACTAACAGGTTCCAGAACCACTTACAGTTGAGTATCAGGCACACTGTGAATCATCGTGTAGCTGCGTAGTTATTCATGAAGAGAAAGGCCCAGAAAAAAAAGAATTCTAAAGATGAAAACAGTATCCTTATTTTTAAATTCTGTCATTTCCACCTGTAGATTTGTATGTTTCAACCTATCTGATCACAGAATAGTTTACTGCAAATCATAGATCAATAAGATGACTCTGCAAAGTTTTATATCTGAATAAAGCATAGGATTATGCGAAATGCTGCAGCTATTATGCAGAATAGCAATATTAATAAGTAATAGAGTTAATAATTTAGTCATTTTTGTCAGGCTTGCACTCAGTAGGCAGTTGGACTAGAAGAAAAGACTCACTGCAACAATTCTTAGTTGACTGTTTATACGAAAAACCTTATTCTGTGTCTGGTTTTATAACTAACACTATCCATGTAGATAAACTTTTCCTTATCCATCAAGGCTATTCTTACACATGGACCATTAATGTTCTTATGTAAAGACTGGTCATTTTACAATTACTGTATTTATCAGATAGCAAGTGGTGTGTAAAACCTGCCAAGCTGGAGTCTGTCCAAAACATCTTCTTGGGAGGGATGTTGATGTATCCATACCATTCCTCCCCAGAGTTCAAACTTGTCTAGAGACAGATTTTGCATCATTAAGTGTTGATTGCTCATGTGTTGGTTTCATGATTGATCACAAGGCATATACATGGGAGATTTGCTCAATTAGGAGTCACTTCGTTTGATCCTGGCATCTTAAGATGTATGTTTTCAAGGCTATGAAAGACTCACTAACTTTCTCCTTGGCTTTTAGAGAAAAAGTTACGTTTCTTTGGCTCAGGTTATCTTTGAAAGGAAGGCACTGTCACAGCAGTTAATCAGCATCCTACCAGATACTAAGTCTGCAATACATAGTTACATTTTTTGAGTATTCATCCAAGGAAATCCCTTCGCTTTTTAAATGCAAAATTTGACAGCAGTTTAACAAAGAATATTCTGGATATTCTCACACATGCGTCATATATTTTTCTTCCATTTTTCCCCCAAGTACTCACTTCATCCAGTTTTAATCTCCCAAATGTTTCCTTTTCCATTTGTGATCCTCCAATAGAAGTTCTGTTCAACATTAAGATTATGTCTTCTGTTGTTTTAAATGTGTTAGTGACCAAACAGTCTGATTTCAGATCTATAACTCAGCTCTTACAGCCACCTTTATATTGCTGTTATTACGTCATTTATACCTGCTTCAGAAAATCAATGGTACGAGAAAGTAAAGAACTATCATGCAAGGGTTGGAATATGTACACACAGTGCTGAGACATGCATAAAAGAACCAAATGTAGTGGAGTAATTGTATTTTATTACTTTTTTCTTTTCTGTCCTCCAGTATTCTCTGTTCAGCATCTGTGCACTTTTTCCTCTGTAAATTCTCTTTCTTCTTCTGTATTGCTATTCTCAAGTATGTTGCTTGGTCCTCCAAAAGCTGGCAGATTGGGCTCAGAAAAGCATGTGAAAGTTCAAAACTTGTCTCTATATATCCTTATCTCTTTGATCTGAATTCCTCTAAGTACAAGCTTTCCCAGAGACCTTCCTTTCCTTCCTGGTAGGTGCCTGGAAAACATTGTGAGAATCCTCTTTTGCTCTGTATTGCCAAGCTTTCACTTATAGTTCTGTCTTGAATTAGTAAGTGAAAATATGTGTGAAAAAGAAGTCTATAGAATGTTTTTTAGACATCATACAATATTTCCTGTTCAACTTGTTTAATTTACATTCAACTCATGTTTACAATTGTTGCTGTGTTCCAAACCATTTTGTCAGATATCTGAAAAATTCTGTCTTCCTTTTCTCCTGCAACATACAAATTCATAAAATTTCCCCAGCCCTTTTTTTTTTTGCCTCTGTTTTTCCTCTTTCACCTCTCTCCTCACTCATGGCATTTCCTTCTTTCTTCTTTCCTAGTCCTGCCTGAGTGCTGGACCTTCTTCTAAAAATGATAGATCTCCTCAAATACTAGATGTCCTTCTCCGCTCAAGGGTTTCAACTCTTTATTCCTGTTTTCCTTATATATTCTGTAATATTTCTTATGTTGAGTTTTTGCACCTATTTATCCCCTTCTCTTACATTTTACTTGTATGCCTGCCTGACCACGCATGGATTTACCCACACAGATACTTGAAAAGTTTTCTCCATTATCATTGTTCAAATCACAGACACAGAGCAGGATACACATGCCATGTCATGTGCTGGGTCAGCCCCTGCACTGTGCAACCTGCTGTTGCCTACGCAGCCACTGCAGCAAGACTGCTACATGTAAAGCAGCATACAATATATATTTTTTTTTTCACTTGGCCCTCATCTTGTGTAGTTTCTAATACAAGTTCTTTTTCAAGTTATATGGGTAAAAGGATGACTGCCTTCATGAAAGCCAGATCTATATAAAAAACACAACTTTTTCTTACAAACCTTAATAGGGAACCACCCCAGGTGTTCCATAGAACAAAATCACAGTCCTATAACTTGTGTTATATCTGTAGGCATTGAAAGGCAGTGCAAAGAAATCCAGACAGAGAGACAGAAACTAAGGAGGAAATGGAGAAAAGCACAAGACAAGTGATGAAGCAATGAGATTAATGAAGGAATACTGCTTTTGCCATTCAGGTGCCTGGTTGGCGCTCAAAGCTTCAGAATAAAATTAATAGATCAGCCACTGTCTACATAAATAGGAGGAGGATATTTGTTTAATTTCTCATTAACCATACGGATGTGACACTGCAGAGACCATGTGCCCCTGTTAACATCACCTGATGCAGAAAGCACTCCAGGTCATGTGACTGAGAGATGCTCTACTTCTCAGTACAACCCTTCCTCCTTTTCTCTGTCTCCTCCACTTCTTTGACACTGTATCTAATTCTGGCCTCAAGCACCAGCCTATAAGAATGAGGAGCATAATGTTTTCTTGCTATATTGTAAACCCTTTGGGGGCAGAGATCTGTAAGTGTCTGATGGTTAATTTGCTAATTTGTGGTTTGCTATGTATTTTTGTTCCTAGACATAATTTAGCCATAGGTATCAAACATAGACTGGAATAAAGTGTTGTATAGTACGTGTGTATATATGACAATCTGTTAACGTATTGCACTGTAGCAGTCAGCTGAATGCTACACTGCTGAGTTTCTTTTCCCCCAGCTCTTCACAAGATATGACATTTCAGACAATTTGACAGAAATGGGATCCATCTCTCAAATTTTTCCCTTCAATTCTTTGTTGCTATTTATCATTCTTTAACACTTCAGCTCAGCAGCAGTGAAAATCTATGTGCCTACTTGCTAAGCTCCATTTCCTCTTACTTTCATTAATTCCAGACAACTACAATGTTTGTTTAATTACATAGCATGGCAAATTATGCTAATCAATCCTGTTCGCACCCAACTGGGATCCCTCATGATACATAGATGTCTGTAGTTGGTGAAAAATGAAAAGAGGCAAAAGTGATTAAATTAATTCAATAATTCATCATCCTAGAAGCATGCCCAGACCAAACTTCTTCTGCAGACTCCTGTCCAACCTGAAGAGCTTGGATCTGAAATCTGTTCTGAAACCTTTCCCTGAGGGAGTCTGCTAAACTACTGAAAACACCTCTAGAGGGTCTGAGCTCTTTATAAATAGTTGACAGTTTATGTTTGTATTTCCTTTCAGGTGGTTTGAAAAAGGAATTGTTCTCATCATTCTTAGTAGCGGGACAGTTACATTGCCACATGCTGTTCTCTTCTGCTGAAAAATGAATTACAGTACGGGGACAGTTAGGATCTGCAGAAAAAAGGAGGGGAAAGAAAGCATATTTCAATATCATGCTACCCTACCCTTCAGCCGTCTGCTTCTGCAGTCCACAAAATCTTTGCACAAAGATCTACCTTTTTATTTTCTACCATCCCTAGACATTGGTCTTAATCTGCCTGGAGACTCTTTGAAGTGATAAGATACAATTCAAAATATAGTATTATAAATACACTTTTTCAAACAGTCCTTTAGTGAGTACCAAAATATTGTTGCTTCCTTATGTAAGTAACAAAATTCTGATCTATGTATGCTGATGTAATTTCTATGGATTGACAGAAAGAATTGTGAGTACAACACTGCCTCATAGCCAGAGCCTGATAAAAACTCATCAATTAAAATTTGTGCTTGAGTGATATGTGGTGCAATTCACCCTGGAATCTCACTCTGGAAACATATTTTATTTAAAATTCGGCACTTTGTCATTCACTTGATAGTTGCATTTACTCCTCATATCCTGCCATACTGTTGCAGTAGATTGAGGAAACATCATTGCACATGCAACTTCCAATGAAAACTTGAAACAAATTTAAAAACTGGAGGGAGGGAAGACACTTTTTATGCGTACTATGTACATATAATTATTTGGAGCAACGGGCTATTCCAAAAGAACAAAGAGGATGCAATTGTTTTCAGCCACTTCTTTTTCTTACAAACATATTTCTATTTGTCCGGGAAACACACCAGTAAGTTCCAGACACACTGACGTATTTTTAATATTGGCAAAAGTACAGTATCACCAAGGGGGCACATTCAGAGGTAAATTGATTTCACTCTTCTAATGGAAACAATGCATGGTATTCCAAAGTCTTTTGAAAAAACACCAAAGTGAAGCAGCATCCTTTTACATATGCCCTGGAATCATTCCCAAGTGCATAAAGATGCTTAGGTGATTTTTAGTCAGACCAAAAAGTTATATCCAGATGTGAATAAATGGCTATGTGAATTGCTTTTCTGTTTGAAAAATGATCTAAGTACCACAAAATAATATATAATATATACCAGACTACCCTCCTGGTGTCATCTTTGTGATGAATGAACATCATGAGGGAGGAGGAAACTTGCTTTCTTCCTATTGTTCCTTCCATACTTGTAGATTTATATTGAGATGAAAAATGAAACTCTGATGCATTTGCTGTTGTTTTTGAGAGCTACACCCCATTCACTAGCACTGCTCCAAAACATCAGCAATTTGTGGGATAAAACTGTGGCTACACCTGGGCAGCAACTGATGGTGAATGGAGAGGCATGGGGCTCTGTTACCTGCTTGCCTTCCTATTGCACAGCTGCTTCACAGACAGCCAAAAGACTGTCAGTGTAGTATCCAGAGTGCCCCATGCAGGATAACTATCTGTATGTATGCAGGGAAATTTGAGTCTGAGGGCATCTGTAAGGCCAAACAGGCAGCCTGGGCCTGTGAGTTGCTGCACAGCTCCATTGTCTCTCCAACTCCTGTAAAAAACTTTACAAACACTTTCCAAAAGCAGTTTCATGTAAGAGGCAGAAAGGTAGGTTAACCAAAGCAAAGGGAAATCCTTAAAAGCAATCCAGTGCTGTATTTCTGGGAAGCTCTTTAAGCCATGCAGGAAATCTCCTCCATGTTGGCTGACACATCATTACAAGAAATTTTTCCCATTGCCCATCTTCTTCCACATTCTTATGAAGTGCCTTTTACTTGCACATGTGAAGGAAAAAAGGTGCAGCACTGCTACATGCATCCAGTTAAACTCTGACTTCTCAATGGGAGCTTCAAAAGCAATCTCAGCAACCGTTGTTCTGACCCAGACAAGTATGGATGGGCTTGTGTGTTTTGCGCTTTCCCTCTGATTAGCATATCAGAAGACAGGACCAAAGTATTACCCTCCTAAGATTATACTTTTCCCTGGGTGTATCTTACCTGATGTGAGACGGGCTGCTTTACATACCCCTTACAGAGACTGGTGACATTTCCAAAGGAGAGCAGACAACCCTGGAGGGATCATGGCTTTTTGCTTCACTCTACTGTTGTAGTAGTCAGGAGAAGATAGACCTGAGTTTGTTTTAGGAGGAAAACTACACATCCAGATACAAGACTTTATGCTTGTGAGGACAGATGAAGTTAGAAGAAAGGAAAGGAACTGGAGGAGTGGGGAAAACTGATGTTGGACTCATCGCTCAGATTCAAATGATGAAGAATATTTTTATCTATGTTTGTATTACTTATAGGAACTGAAATGAAATATTTGTGACTTTTTCTGATGCTACCAGGACATTCTTGGAAAAGGAAAACATTATTGAGGTGTTACCAGTGTGTTTGCAAGATTTAACTGAATAATATGGAGAGAACTTCCAAGGCCTTTGGCTTCCAGATAATTCAGATTATTTTGTTTCCTTTTTGGCAGTCTTACAGAAAGATGAGAGAGGAAGTGCTACATTGTCAGCTGGGCTGTATATGTCTGTCTGCACAGGAGCCTCTGGTGACAAAAGGGTCGTGAAATATCCAAACTATCCAAACTGAGGATTTCCTTCTTTTTTCATTCTTTTTTTTTTTTCCCCTTTTCTTTGTCCCGTGTTGTCTGTCATCCCCCCATCCCGCCCCAGTATGTAGTATCTTATTTATGGTGCACTTTGAATACATGGTTTTTTAAAAGGTTTTCCTGGAAACCCTCACAGATTTTAGATTTGAAATAAACTATTTGCAACTATGTGCAGCAGGTATATTTGGTACACATCCCACACTTCTTCTCTAGAAGAAGATTCCAAATCTTCCAAATAATTTGGGAAATAACCTCACCTCCAAGAACAGCAAGCCAATGACAACATGAAAAACGGATGCCTGAACTCCAAAGGCACTTTCAGAATGATCACCTGTCCTGTCAGTTATCTCAGAAGTGGGAAGGAGATAATTTTGACAGTCATTGATAATAAAAACAGTTGGAAAAACAAAAGACATTTTAAATCAACACTTCAGCATAGCTCCCTTATTCCCAGTGTTAAAATAATTGGTGTGATGCATGTATCACACAAAAAAAGACCTGAGACAGACCCCCCTGACTTAATTTTCCCTGAGGCTTTGGTCTATACCAATTACATAGCACTCCTTCTATTAACAGGTCTAGCTGAAGAAAACTCATGGGCCAGAGTAGTAATCAAAACCATTTGGTGGATTGCCCAGTTCACCTCACTCAGCCAGGATGTACTCCTTTACATCCAGGGCATCAAGCCAATGTCTTTCTCTGCTGTTTTTAATAGCTAACATCAACAACATTACTGAGAGACCTTGCTGGAGAGCTCAGGGGCTCTGGCGGTCACCAAGACTTTCCCAAAACTTTCAGTAGGCAAAGGCACAAAGAAGGTGTTTTCCCCACCTGGGAAAAAGCAGTAAAGAAGTTCATAGGACCACTTTCTTTTGCTCCTGCCTCAAAACAGCAAGTGCCCCTGCAGCCTGGAGTGCCCTGTACATGACCTGAAACAAGTCATTTAATCCATCTGTGCTTTGCTTCCACATCTGTAAACTGGAGATAATCCTTCTGCACTTCTCCAGGCAGCTTGGAAGATAAATTCGTTAATTCTTGGGAGCTGCTCAGTACTTTGACAAATTGGGCTCTCTGCATGCAAGCACTTACAAAAAATTTCTGCTCCTGAAGCAACCCTTCTTCTATCTGACAGCTGAAAGATACAGGTTTGAACATACTAATCCACTGGGCCTTAAGACTTTAATCCTCCAAAGTCACCCTAGTGATTATTATGCCTGGTTGAGCATCAGAACTGAACAAGCAAATGCTGAATAAAGTTAGCCTGCCAAAAGATTTCATTTCAGACATTTAGGTTTTGTTGGGGTTCCCACCCACCCCCTATCCCCCCAGCTCTCTGAGGAAAAAGAAAACAAGATGATTGAACATTAAGACAGCTGCCAGACTTGGGTTTTACCACAAATACCATGAAACAGCAGCCATGGAACTCAAACCTCAACCATCTCGCTGTGGCAAGGGAGGCAGGAAAATGAACAAGAACAAAGAGAAGAAGAGCATTTGAGGACAGAGGAAACTGTGATAAAGGTGATCTTGGTCAGGTTCATTAAAACATTGGGTGTCTTCACAGGCAGCAAGCTGTAGCACAAGGTTGGTGCATGGGTAACCTTAGTTGTCACTGTATACACACAACAGTGACCAGAATCACGCTGGCGGCGTGTTTCCTTCTACTTATTTTTGTTTTACCATTTACTTTGAACTAAGTTTGCTTTAGTGTCCTGAAGAGATGCACAGAGAGAAAAATGCTTTAAAAATAGACTGTGAAAATTTTGTCCCTATGAAGAAAATAATATTATGAGATAGGCAGATCTTTGAGTCAGTCTTGTTTGATCCCCAGAGGTGTGATGAGATTTGGATGGATTGTATGTGAGCCATATTATCTGCCTGGTGATTGTGACCATAGAAATATATAACCAGACTGTGAATGACAACTGATTTCCTATATCTCTGCATACACCTTCCCCGTACTATCTTGCCAGATATTACTAGTGCTTTGTACAAATCTCATCACTCACTTTTATAGGTCTATGAAATAGGACTATATTACAAATTGTAATTGAAAAGCAAATATTTCAAAACATAATTCTCTGGAAATACAATACCATTATTCAGGAGAAAGCATTCTGTAGCAACCAGTCGAGCATTTAGAAAATGCAAATCACCATGTATGCTTAACGCTAGGACTACGTGAGTAACAGTCGTTAGGTTGAAGAAATGTTATCATCCAACCTGATACTTATAGGAGCATGTACTCATCATTTGCTTTTGACTTGGCAGTATCACTTTGAGATTCAACACTAACTTCGCATTTGCGGGTGGATCTATGGTTTACAAGTTTGGTGTGATTCTAATCAGCAAC
This sequence comes from Ibycter americanus, assembly GCA_035590275.1. Lineage (NCBI taxonomy): Eukaryota > Metazoa > Chordata > Aves > Falconiformes > Falconidae > Ibycter > Ibycter americanus. The sequence goes on from JAVJGI010000062.1 coordinate 60,589,322, forward strand.
ATACTGTTCAAGTACTATTTATGAGAACTTGTTGATACGGAAAATGGGGCTGGAAATATTGTAAAAACACACTCAGTCTGGTATGGAAACAATTTCCAAGAAGCTATTTTTGAGCAATTTCCACTTCTTGTCTTGGCCTTAAACAGGAAGCAGTAAGAATCATAACAGTAACTATGTTTAAGTTCTTAAGCTTTCTAAAACCTTGGAAACAAGTTAAAGTTTCTGGCATAGCTACTGGGAGATTCTTCTTTAATTCAGATAAGTTTTACCATCCTCATCTTGTGCTTTCCTGGCCAAGAATATCTGTAAATTCAAAGGTGTTTTCGGCAGAAGGGTTTTATAGAAATCAAAGACTACATTCTTGTCTGTGACAATCCTTTGGTAGCAAAGGATTTCTATCAGTTCTCCACAGTTGGAGAATTTGGCTGAGGTCTATTCTAATGGTTTCTTCAACATATAACTACATGAATCACGATGTTTGCTAATGTTCCAAAGCTGCAAATAATTCTCCAGCAAATTAATCTCCTCATTTGTAAGTGCTCAGGACTTTACTTCAGGACAGGGTGGACATTTGTTCAGATTAATAGAAGGAACTCTGCTTTGTGCTTCAAATATACAGTTAGTCCAAGCGAGTGCCAGTAACACTGTGAGCGTGATGTGTTTGTCTTATCTGTCCTTGGCTGATAAAAAGGAACAGACATCTAGTGAGAAAAATACTTTTTATGGAAAGGGGAAAAAAAAAAAAAGAAAAGAAAAAAAAGCTGCTACTTTCCTTTTGTCAGATAAGGGAAAGGAGTAAAAAAACCCCATCTTTCACCTGAAATTACTATTAGCAGGAGAAAAGTAAGAAAAAGCACTTTTTCACCTTTCATATCTCTCCAATCACTCAGCATGTCCTGCTTGTTTTACTGGAGAAATCATTTTGTCAACTAATTGTGTTTATGTAACAATAGCTGATGAAGCACTTGGGAAGCTGAGCTACATGGTCACTGCCCTTGCGCCTGCCCAGGATGTCCACTGCATGCAGGTGGCCTCACAAGCCTTCCCTGTAGAGCCCATGTCTATTGGCGACCTTTGCAGACCTCATGCTGGGCTTTTTTTTTGGTGGGGGTTTTTTTGGTTGTGTGTGTGTGGTTAATTTAGGATATAAACCAGGAAGGAACTTCTTACCATGAGGGAGGAAAAATATATTATAATCTTTGGGGAAGTTTTATCTGTGGTCCATATCTCAAAGTCATAAAAATGACTCTGATTGATATGCATGAGAATTGAACCCAGCCCTTAAAAGAAACATTTAAAATTTACAGCAATTTCCTCTTTTTCTTTTGCCCTTCTTTCTTTTCCCCTTCTCTTGAAAATGAATCTGGTTTCTCCAAATGTCTTCTCCTTAGTCCTCCCTTGTTTAGTTCAAAGGTATGGGCAGATTTCTGTTTTATTTAGGAGAAAACATTTCATTTAGGTGATGGACTTTGGTAAAAAAGGCAAAAATATAATGTTTTTTTTAAACTGCAAAGAATTATTAAGAAACATTGTACAAAACATGATTGTACGCTAGATAAATGAGTTAAAATGATCAATGTCAGTATAGTTTTACAAAACGAAAAACATAGATGTATCTTGCTGAAAAAGACCTCAGAAAAGCTGACTGAGAAAGGACCCTAAGAACTGAAGTAATCCCTTTTCCCTTTCTCCGCTTTTAAATATTTACCCCAAGTCACCGTGGATAGATTACAACGATGAAAGTATATGTGCTTCACAGTGCCATTGCCTTAATTAATTGAAGAACATGCAAGGGCTGAAAATAACGCTTACTGTCTTCTGCTTGCTGTAAGAGACAACTAATACCTGTACAGACATACACACACATATATACGTGTGTGTGTGTGTGTGTGTGTATACGTACATGCGTGCAATTATTTGTCCTTTGATGTTAAAACAAGATGTTTTAATCCCCCAGGAAAGGACGCTTCCTCCAGATGTGCACACTTTTCAAGACAGAGGTCTAGATGATGGTGCAGAATGGGGATGGGAGGAATGTTGTTTGGCACCTGCTTTCTGCACAGCTGAACAACAGGATTTCTCAGTGCCATGACACTATAGAACATTTTGGAAACAGTAAAAATCTGCGATGAGGATGCTTCCGCTGGAATCTGAGAGCTCAACATAGAGAAGTGAGAAGACTGGGCAGTGCGGGACTGAAGTAAGCCTTTAATTACCAAAGCTTTTCAGAATTTTAGGATCGGTTTGATATTAGTCTTATTTTTCTGGAGAGATGAATGCATAACTGTGCTAGACTGGAAAAGAATCTCCCCAGTTTTTAAAATTATCTGATCTGTGTCTTTCATAATATCTCTGTCACACTCTCAGCCCTCTCTTAAGGAAAAACAGCAATAGGGAATCTGCCACATCTCAAATAAGCTGGCTCACTAGAAACTGTGGCTAATTAACCTGACGAAAATGTGCTGTTACTGAGTTTCATTTTGCCCTTCTCCCGCTGTTTAATCTTCCTCCTTGTTTCTCAGTGAAGTTGAGGAAGTAATCTTTTAATCGTATTCTGGATCAACTAAAAAAAGAACTCTGAGTCTTACAGCATGCTATTTGTTTCTCAGTAATACAAGCATTGCTATACTTCTCTTGTTTTTGTTTATCCTTTTCGAAGAAAGAGTAACAGAGCTGGAAACAGATAGCAATAATGGTTTCAGTAGTATCCTATTAAAAGATAATATTATCTGCTACTTTTTCGAAGTATACCTTTGTTTATACATCCAAAATTGACGTTTACCCTCTAAGTGTTGCTGTCTCTGTAGGAGCTCATGCTTAATGTGTTACCTACTAAGGAACATGAAATCCATGTCAGCATCACTACTTTGCAAGATATAATCCCTCTTATAAATATGACTATACACCTAGATGAATGACTGTGCGTTTTGCTGTGCTAAACTGCTTATTGTACAAATGAACCTACTTTATGAAGTTATTTTGATTGCTAAGTGCCACTGATAGGAAGAAATGTGAACTCTCCACAATCACTCAGGGCAGAATTAATCTTGTCAGACTTAACCTAATTAAAAACTGGCTGTCCAGGCTGCTTTAGCCACCTAGGCTCAAAAGATAGAAACCAGCCCTTCCTAACAGTAATTCATGTTTAGGACAAACGGGATAAATCAGAATCTGTAAATTCCTGATTTTCCTTCATTGTATGTGAAGGCAGATGATGTGATTTGCTTGGACTTCACTCCTAACTTACAAGGGACAAAATAGATCAGATGATCCCAATTTTAAAACTTCTACCCTTATCCATTACAATTCTGACAGTTTGTCTTTCTGAACCATGCCAGGAACTTCTCCCTCCCCTGCAGGTAATAATACTGATGTAGTAGTAATTTTAGACATTATAACAAGATCAGTGATACTGCATTGCATTGCCAAGACCAATATTCATGTGGAGAAGCTATGTTTTTTCTTCTGGTATCATGCCCTCTGGGTTTCTCTTTGTGGTTTCTCGGAATATGGGGTGGTTTTTTCTGTATTTTTACAAAATGTAAAGTGAAGTTTATGTTTATGAACAGAGTCTTGTAAACCAGAAATATTTATCTCAGAAGTCCAGTAAGGGCACCAAAAGGGCAAGTGAACATTGTTCTGAGAGTAACCCTGAAGGATCCCACACTCCTGGGAGAGTGAGCCGTTCTGATTTTTGCAGTGGCCGATTTCAAGGTGGCTCACCATCGAGGTACAGCTTCGAGAGCTTTCTTTACCTGGAATTCATCCTGCTCTATCTGTATTTCTCTCATAAATTGCAACAGCTATCAGAAGAGAGAAAAAAACTGTAATCAGTGGTAGTCCAGGTCAGAATTGAAGCTATGACCAAGAGTAGAGAGGCTTCCTTTCCCCCATATTTTTTGCACCCTGAAGGTTTCAACCTAAAAAACCAGATCACACAAAACCCAAAATCTAGGCCCAAATCTTCCTATTTACAACTAGGCAACCCTCACTGATTCCTTAGCCAAAACCTGATGCTGTGAGACCCAAACCCTAAGACTCTAGCAGCAGAGAAACTAGGAAGGTCATATATTTATCCACAGACCACAGATTTCCTAATTTTGTACTCAGTATCCTAGATTATGAGACACCAACAATGCTGTCCAAACCTCTTTGGGTTTGGATGTATTAGCAACTGCTTATCACACATATATTTTAGTTCTTTTGTAGGGAAGCACAACATTTTTTTAAATTGTCTTTTTAAATGGTGCGCTGAAAAAGCTTCTGTAGATGTAAAAATTAAGTGTGTCTGAATTTGATCAAGACTTTGGGATTTTTTTCAGGGAAAACTGATACTGTGATTAAAGAAATGGACTGGTATTCTCTCACAAAATTTCCAGTTTTTTCCAAAAGTACTGTTTAAAAGCCATTTATTTACAGAGGCAAACATTTAATAAAGGGAGTTAGGGCACTGTAACGGTGTAGCAAAACCTATGAGGCAGTCTCCCAGTTCCAGGAGTATAATTAATTATGCTGAGATACCTCACTTTTATAGGTGGTTATATGACATATCTCTTATTGGAAGGAGTTAAGCTTCTGCACTGAGATACTCAGCAGCCACAGCTGGGAGCTGGGATGCTTCAGAGAGCCAGTAGGAAGTGCCCAGAGAGATGTAGGTTTGAAATTTCCTCTCCAGATTGAGTTCAGTACATGTTTCAATGACATAGTTAAGAAGAATTTATGAGGATTTGGCCTTCACAGCCTGAAATGGCTTCAGTTTATCCGTCTCAGCTACAGTTTTCTGTCAGGACTGTTTGCCTATGCTGTATCAGACCACTGATGGAAAAATCAACTGTATTCTACAGAGCAGAATCTTCCTTTTTTATCTGCATGTTCAGGGCCCAGAAATACTGCTTTTCTGATTTCACATTGGTCTGACTTGTCCTGGAGATATAAGCAGCATTTTTATACAGAAAATCTCATAGCCTTTTAGTACGGTCACTCTCTTGGTATCTTCTGTTGGAGACTCAAACCTCCAGAGGCTAAGGAGCATGCAGAGACCAGAGGTGTGAGGTGCTGGAGGTGCTCTGCACTCACCAGCCACCATCCTGACCCAAAGATGGCAGCATCTTTGAGTGGAGATAGCCATACAGGTAGTCAGCCTAGAAAAGAGAGAGGTGCTACTGATACATTCAGTAGACAAGGTGTTAGATAGAGATTTTGCTTCCCTGAAATTTTAGGCAAGGTTACCTAAATTTCTTTGCTGGATCTTGGGTCTCACACTAAGGATGTTTAGGCACACAAGTCATGTGTTGAACCACAGTGATTTACTTTTCTGAAGCAGATGGTCTGTGGACACCTGGACATCTTGTTGCCCATGGCTGTGGTGCACTGAGCTTAGTAACTGGGTTGGTTCTTTCCAGTCCTGTGTTCCTACAATAGCATGTGAGCATAGGAGCAGGATTTCCTTTCTTCCATACCTTCTTTGTGGTGCTAACTTAGTTTCTAGACTTTTTCACAGCAAACACTCTTTGCATGTTTGCATCATTTCTGGCATGAAACTTCAGTCATGGCTGGTGCCTGAGGCATTACTATAATTTAAATAAAAAGATGACCCTAACATTTCCTGGAAATCTCTCCTCAGCCTCTGGGTGCACAAGTAACGCACAATTTGCTTTATATCACAGCACAACCTGATTTGTACTTGTCTTGACAAGCTCAGTTACTGCAGTGTGACCTGTATCTTTGAACAGACCTCAGGTTTTCACCCCCACATTAGCCCACCTCCAAGAAACAAGTTACACACCATTAAAGGCTTAGTGAAAATAACAAACTGTCATGCGCCAGGCCTTATCTTGTGGACATCAGCAGATGAAAGCAGGAGAACGCACCCAACATTAGGCAACCTTCTTGTGTGGGAGGATGCAAGTGGCTGGGGTCATCAGCTAGGCACACACACAGCAACAGGAGGAAAATTCAGCAAGTGCAGTGCTCCTAGCCCAGCCAAGCACGGAGAACACGAGCCTTGAATTAAGATGCCAGTCAATGCTGCCTCCCTTTGATGTCATGCAAGATGGGAGGCATCAGCCACAGGTATGCAAACACAAAAGTTGAATGCCATCAATCACAAGGGAGCAGCTGCCTCAACAAACCAGATGAAACGTGGGTTTCCATTTGGCTAAACCAAATAAAATCTGAGAGAAAAGAAATAAATGCAGATGTACCTAAGCCACAGTTGAACCCTTCACTGTGAAAGACAGGACAGGAAACACAGAAAAAGGACAGATTTCAGATGCACATTTTACTGAGATTAGTTATTACAACAAATGGTGGGTAGGGAAAGGGAAGGATATTTGATTTTCCATTGCCTTTCAGTAAGTTTCTGAGACTTTATTTGTCATAGCAAGCAACATGCTTTCTGAAAAGCTCCACACATTTGCTCTGCAGATGTAGCTTCCATTTTTATTATCACTTCAGATTGGTTCGTCTGAATCCCTTTGTTACAAGCATTAAGACCTAGATCACGTCACTCCCCAGGGCTGGGAAATATGGATCTCTCATATTTGATGACTGTCCTGGGACTTCCTGGATCTGCAGTGTAGATGTGGAGGGCTGCAGATGGGCTACAAAAGATAGAGTGAGCTAAGGAGTGGATGGAAACCTGACTGAGGTTTCCCAGTCCCTCTGCCTCAGCTGGCAGAGCCACTGCTCTGTGTTATGCCACACTTTAGAGATGCCGCAAAGCCAGCGTTAGTTTAACTCACTTCTTTTCTTTACTCCAAACAGCACCTGATCCAGGAAAACTCTTCAGATCAGGTTTACCTTTAATAGCGAAATGGACTATGGGACTACTGATAACTCAGTATGTACTTCAAGGCTGGCAAAATTCCTCTGTAAGAGACAGTTCCACTGGGCACAAGTTTAAGCAGGTGTGTTTTTCTGAAAATGTCCATAGGCTGTGATATAGTTATGGAGGATAGTGACTTCAACAAGATGGCAGGTCAGGCCCTGTCAGCAAGCCTATTGGGCTACTAATTTCAATGGATGAGTTGAGACAAGTTGGAGTGAAGAATAAAAATATCTTGTCCTCTATCCATTTAGCACCTTCTCAGAAATGTAAGGCTGTAATTAAGGTTTTAATTTAATGCTGAATTATTCTGAGTAGCTAATGCTTTCAGCAAGGTGATAACTGGGACAATAAACATCATGTAGGTGATACACAGAATATGTATGTGTAGCACTAAACATCAACATCATGTTTTCTCAGGAAAGGATTTTCTCTAGAAGATCTTTTTTCTCTATGTAAATTTTCATAGACTGCCTGCATGAGAGGTCTAAAAACAGGTGACAAAATACCTCACAATATATGTTAGCACTGTCTGCTGAGATTTGTACCACTCTTTCTGCATTTATTTTTGTCCAGGCGTTCCTTCCCTGCTTCACATCATCTCGTTTTGATATAGGACTGCAGAGAGAAGCCAGGCAGAGACCAAAACACTCCAATCAAAGGCTTTTGCAGTATTAAGATCACATTTACAGCTGTTTCAAATCACACCAGCCCATCTACCCAGAGACACAGACCACAGAGAGCACATGAGTCTGTCTTCTTTCTCTTCACTGGTGCCCCATTGACAACTCAGTTGAATGCAAGGCTTCACGCTTCCTTTCAAAAGCCCTGAGCGGGACTGGCTTCAATTACCGAGTGCACTTCATACTGCGTGACTCCCACATCACTTACGTCCTGCTGGAAGGACGGACTTGTCAGCTTCCAGTAAATATTGTAAGTGCAGGAAACAAAGCTTCCCAAAGGACAGCCCATGACCGCGGAGCTCACTCCTCGAAAGGCGCAAAATGACCAGGAATGACTATACCAGGGCAAAAGGCAGCAAAATCTTTCACTTTGTCCCACAGCTGCAGCAGGGGATCATGGAAAGAAGCAGCTGCTCAACTAAACAAATAAGAAATGCACTGCAGTGTGGGGAGCCATAAGTTTCCCTAACAGTTAAAATATACAGTGAGTGGCTAATATAGCTTGTGCTTCATTGAAAGGGGCCAGTCACATGCATGAAATAAAAGGCAGGGGTTTGCTGGATCTGGGAAGTGGTCATCATTTTATAAGACCACACATTTTATGTGTTGCCAGTTCATCTGAGGCCAGAAGCACATGTCTTCCTTCAGTTTCTCCTTGCCCAGCACTCTTACTGTGGGTAAAGGTTTTTCCTGTTTCCTTAATTTTCAGTAGTAGCACAGAGTAGATATGATTCAAGTGCTATAATACATTGATTTTAGTTTTAGTGGGTAAAGCAGGTGACTTCTTTTTAAAAATGAACCTTATAATGCTGTCAGGTTTTAAAAATACTAGGTTTTCATCTTTTTTCACTATACTCGGTCTGCTAAATATATACTGATGAATTACCCTAATGGAGCATTAATGTTATTTATACCCTTGAAACTGGCTTAAAGTCCAAATTCCTTCACTTTAGAAAGAAAACAGACTATTATTTATGAAGTTGTAGGCTGTTGTTTTAATACTTCACATTATATCTGTTATTCTAAAGAGTAAGGCTATTTATGTACTTTTTTCTGCATTTAAAGAAAACAAATATATCTTTTAAGCTGTGTGCTTTTAAGGATAAAATTCTTTTTGTGCACATATAAGAAAAGACTTCAAAGCAGCAGAGATTGTTCTTTCTGTAGAACAGCACAGTCCTACAGCTGGTTAGATTTTAGAATACAGTGGAGCAAGTACTTCCACAACTGCGTAGGTCCGCAGAACTGTAAGCAGCACAGAAGAGCATGGGTAACTATGAAAGCTGTCTGGAGAGTGATGCCCTCTCCACCCGTTGCTTGCTGGTGTAAGTGGGATGGTTTTCTCCAGCTTCTGTGACAGGCACCTGGGAAAAGCCCATTGTCTGGCTTTTGAATTATGAATTGAAAAATAAGCTGCTTTTAACTATTTTCAAACATTTGTTCAAGTTTAAATATACAGTAAATAATAAGCCATAAAAATCCATTTTGAGGATTTGTTTTTTAGTGAATATACACAATTTTTCAACATATAAAAGCAAATGTTAACATCCTCCCCCACCCACCCCTCACCCCCCACCCCCTCCACCCCAAATCATAATGTCTTCTGGATCCTCTTTATTAATGACATTGTAAACATGACACTGAACATCTTTGGAACTGAATGCAAAGCATATAGAATCATAGAATATCTCAAGCTGGAAGGGATGCATATGGATCATCGAGTCCAACGTAGCTGCATCGAACCCGAGTATAAAGAAACTTTATACTTAACCTTATTTGCATGCTTAAATACTAGACAAGCCTTGCATTGCAGTCTAGGTGGGTAGCTGCTGTCACTGGTGAACCAAATTCTCCTTCTGTTTTACTTCTTTTTGGAACACTGGGCTCTTATGGTAGAAATATCTGGGACTCATTAATAAAGATTGTACAAGAACACATAAATCCAGCTTCCTTTAACCACACACAGAGGCAAATGGTTTTGTTAAATAGCAATTCTCATTTCAGAATGAATTATAATTTGAGATGCATTATGTCATTTTTTTTCATGTTGTGCCATTTGGTCTCTGATGAGTGAGGAGGCCCCGTGCTTTCTATGGAATCAATTAACCCTGAAGACTGGCCATAGTTCTAACCCCATCCTTTAATAAAAACCACTAGACATTTTCTTTAGCCACCTCTAAAGTTATGTGTGACTTGAAACATACAACCCTGTGAGCCAATCGGCCAGGAGAGTACGATTCCCTCCATCTCTCCATTTTCATTGCTATGTGAGATACCTGGATAACTAGAGCACAGCATATGACAGCAAATAACAGAAGCTGGAGGTGGCCTGGCAGACAACTAGGGAAACCTTGACTTTATCTCTTTTAATACAATGACAGAAAACAGAAGTGTGTGCAAGGTGCTATGCTGAGCAGAAACAGTGAAATTCTCCAGTCCAGAGCACAAAAAAAAGTAACTTAAAATACTCAGTGACCCAAATGTTCTCCACCAAGGCCACCAAATGAAATTCTAGCTAAGGGTGTTGTCTAAATACACAGAAAGACATAAAGAAATAATCTTGTCAAAAATTATGAACCCATACCGGAAGAATATTTCTGCCTTTCCCCCAGTATCAGGTTATATGTTTTAACTAAACTGCTTCTGTTTTTTCATTTCTCTTTTCTCTTCCCTTAAAATTCTTCAATTTTTTTAGCGTGGGTATGTTTCTCATCCTGGCAAACAGCATGTAAGAGGTACCTGTGTATTATTTCTGTCTTTAGTTAATTTTATACAAAATAACAGTGTTCCAGGAGACATACCCAACTATTTGAAAACATTACTTAAAAAAATCCAATCACTGAATTTCCACAAGTTTTTGCAAAATACAATCAATTTTGCAAATTAAAAATAAATTAAAAATAAGAAAGTCTAAAAGTCACCCTTGCCTCACCACACATCTCCCTCCCTGTTACTCTTAAAGCCAGGGTAAAACATTAGAGTTTTGCAATTTTCTTGAGGGAGATAATCGATGCGGCTGCCTTCAGCCCAAAGATGAAATACATTCCAGACGAGTGTCCGTCCTAGCCAGTGGCTTGCCAGCAGTCTGATACTTTCTAAGCCAAGCAGGTTCCAGCCTGTGAGCCTCATCTAATTACCATGGTGACAGATTCACACTGGAACGGAAAGGTGGTCCTTCGAGCAAATGGTTCCATGCCACTAAGCCAAAGCCAAAAAACCTCCTCCACAAACCAGCAGACCAGTGACTTTTAATCTCAGGGTTCGAGGACACTGTAACTCTATAGCCCTGTTCACATCTGGAGGAAATGAGTCTGGTGTGGAAAGGAAAGCACGATGTTGTCCACAGCTCACAGCCTGCTCAGCTGATGGGCCCGCGACAGCTGGGGACCGTGGCAATCTCACTGCAACCTCTCCTGCATGCTCATGGAAAGATTTGCCCTCAGCAAGTGGATGTCTGCTTTTTTGTACTTAACCCACTTTGAGTAAATGCTCACTGTAGTTCATTTGTGACTTACCATGTTTTGTAGCTTAGCCAAGTTTAGAAGTGAAGTTATTGTTTATTTGTTTTACTGTTAGGGAGTGTTCCTTCTTATAATTTATTTTGGAAATTTTTAAATATACTTAACTTAAATATTGTATAAGAATGTTTGTCTTCTAGATCTCTTATGTGTCTTCTATCCAAGAGTACATCATCATAGACATTAAACAAGTTTAAAGATACAACGAGAGAAGCATTTTGATTTCAGGGGTACAAAATTAGCCGTAACATTGTAAACACATATCAGGGTGGAACATAGCAGGAAAAGGATGCCATGGACTTGTGGGTCGGTTGAATCTGACAAAGGTCAGTTCAGGTGTGACTGAAATCGCTTAATGTGATTGGCTGTAAATGTGATGTGAAAGCTGCAGATCACAATTAAAAATTAATCTGACTCTCAGTTCACAAGGAAAAGGAAGCTGAGAGTGAGGAATGCAGCATGTGACTGTATGCATGTGACTGTATGCAATTACCTGCAAGTCTGGAGTCCAGAGGATTTTACTAAAAACTTTTGGCACCAACGAATAGATTAAAATATATCTGGAATTTCAAAAAAATATTGGTTTTTAAATAATAAATTATATCTCCATTTCATTTGGATCCCATTAACAATGCAAAATAAATCCTTTGTGGTTCTGAATTCCAAATGTTTTATTCTTAACTTAGGGGTTTTGTGTTGTTGTTCATGAGGATATTTTTATTCAGAATATTTTATGGTTCCCATATCACTGATTTTATTGACATTTATTTCATTTATGTGAAAATATTGTTTTATTTATAAGTGGTTTAGTTGATCAAAACTCTCCCTTTTTTCCATAGAAGTAGCAGCTAAGCAGAGGCAAAAAGCAGAGACAAGAGTATGCCATATATCCCCTTTGGTGGGGCATCCTTCCTGTCCACATTTGTGTCAACAATAACAGAAAGCAATAGGCAGATTTCTGAGAGTCAAAGCCAATTCTTTATGGCTTTCTCCTGCTCCTCCAAGATAATATATGATGTGTGAGCTATAGAGAGCACAGCCAAAAGTCACAATTGATTTGATACAAATATGAAAAAGAAACTACTGAAGAGGAGAGTGTCACTTGTCAGATGGGATGGGACTATATTCCGCTCACCTGCCTATAGAAGACTCATCTCACCAGTTTTAGACATCAGCTACAAGTGAGCTGAATCATACTCTAGAATTCTTCTGTAAAAAAAGAAACCTAGATGATTGCTTAGATGTATTCTACCATCAACGCCTGCAGTTAGAAGCCCAATGACACAATGCAAATCTCTTAGAGTTTATTTAAACTGGATATGCTGGTTTAACCCTGGAAAGATGTGCTGGTTTAACCCCGGCCGGCAACCAAGCACCACGCAGCCACTCGCTCACTCCCCTCACCCAGAAAG
>JAVJGI010000062.1:60601860-60652435 GCA_035590275.1 Ibycter americanus
AACTAAAAACATCAGCATGTTATCAACATTGCTCTCACATCACAGCCAAAACACAGCACAGCACCAACTACTAAGAAAATTAACTCCATCCCAGCTGAAACCACAACACTGGACAGTTAAACAATAATTCTTCCACTAAAAGTCTTTTTTTTCCAAAGGTACTTTTTGCTACCATGCAATCAGACTAACTCTAAAAGAATAAGCTTCACTAAAATATTTTATCTCCTCCTTCAGCTCTGTTGGATTGAAGATCTTTCTACTTTCCAACACCACTAATCTCCTGGGTGTCTGGTGTTGCATTTCAATAGCTGTACTGGCTGCAGACATGGCACAAGGCTCCTGAGCTGAAGCCTTATTTCATCTTAAGTGAGTGGTATGAAGAATCAGCTAGTCTGTTCCCCTTCAGGGTTTTTGTTCTGTCTCTTTGTATTACAAGTTTCCTAAAGTAGGAGCAACTTACCTAGCACAGCTCTTAGCAATGATGGACTCCCAGACTGCTGCGACAATTAGTAATTACAATAGCGAGAAGTTCTTCAGCCTTTATTGCTCTGCTTTTCTTGTAAAACCCTTGTCCAGCAGGAAATATTTGAATACCTATTTTGTTCTTGCTTAATGACAGGGTTGCACACACTTCAGTGGCAGAACAGGGTGCAGGTCTCTTGCCTTTGAATCTGCTCCTCTGTCTGATACTCTGCACTACCTGCACAGAGTGGTCTGAAGTAGAAAGAGGAGGGTAACATCTTGTTTGTGGGGTCATAAGACTCTTCCCAGTTCCTCTGACCTGTTTTAGTTCTCATCACGGGTTGACATATCCAAATCCGTTGAATATTAATTTCAAGTGAAGTGAGGAAGGAGTTAACCTCGGTGACAGGAAGAGTTAGCCTCAACTGTCCGTGTAGCCACCTGGTACCCATTAAGGAGTAGTTATGAAAGACGGGTGAGAGATAAAGTAGGGAAGTTTTATAGCACAGGAGAGAATGAGTAGCATTGGGACAGTTGTAGGGATGGTAAGCAGATCCAGGTGTTTGAAGCCATGGAGAGAGGGGAGATTTATAGGCTTCTTCAGAAGGCAAAAAGATACTTTCTTCTCCCATCTGTAGGTAATGAGATAGTGGTAGGGCCTAAACCAACTAAATGCCGATGTAGAGAAGATACCGAAATAGTTAGCATGAAGGTGAGTGGATATTTGCTTAAGATTGGAGCAAGGATCCTGGGTTAATATTCACTGGATGGAGTTACTTGTGTTCCAGAACTCAACTCATGCCCCCGTCCCTGTTGTTAACCTTTTGAGAGTTTTACTTTTAAAAGAATCTAAGGAATACCCCTGTCTGCCAAGCGTAATTTTTAGGAGACATCTGGCCAGACTACTCATGAACCAACACTTTTTCTGCAAAATACTTCTTGCCTGAAAAAGACAGTATGTTTCTCAGCTTCTATCACAGCAGGCTGGGTATTATTAATCTTTATTCTCAATTGTTAGGGTGTCTGCCGCTCCCCTTCTCCACCTTCCTATTTCCCAGTTCAAAATCTATTGTGAGAAGTATATAAATCACAGTAGACAACTAACTCCTATATAAAAAATGACTTTGCAGTTTGGTTGTTATTTCCCCTCCCAAATAATGCATTCTTGTTATTTGTAACACAGGAATGAAATAAGACTGCTGCATTAATTTCTCAAAGGTCTTAACTGCAGGACAAGCATATGAAGTCTGAGTAGCAGAAACAGCTCTGGGTGCCAGCTTCTGCCCAGCCTCCTCTGGGGGCTCCATGGCAGGCAGTAGTGCCAGAGCTGCAGGTGAAAGGACATATCATTTGTCCATGCCTTGCTCTAACTTGCAGGTGTTCAGGATCATCCTCCTTGAGTCAGCCTTTGTTGCTGAAGACATGGTAAGAAGTAAGTGGCCAGCTGAGGATAAGGGTCCTTTCAACCTCCTGACTTTTACCTGCTTGCCTGAGAGGGTTAAAATGCATGTTGTGGTAATGCATGCAATTTAAATGATAAGACCTGGCCTTACAGTTCCTTTCTGGGTTCTGCTAGCTAAGTCTTAGGGGATTGCGTACATGCATTGTCTTTGTGGTAAAAATGATCAAAATGCAAACTCCTAAATTGATGTGCTTTTCTCTACTCATTAATGCTGTGGCATAAGCATTGTTGTCAGAGGCGCCGTTTTGTTCAGTGGTCATTTGGCAACAGTGAGTGCCAAAAACACAAAACACAATAGTGGACGTGCTGGAGCACTTATCTGTTCCCAGGATCCTCTGTAAAGCTATTAAATTCATACATCTTAACGCCAGCAGAACTGGAGTAATTTGAGGAACAGATTTTGCAACATGGCTTTTGGGGAAGAGGGAGGGGCAGGGCTGAGAACATTGAATCTTCCCTGTGTGAGTACACTGGCCATTCTTCCCTGTGCAGCCAAAATACAAGATTCTTTTGACATATGATTTTTGGTTGTTTTTTTGGACTGCCAGAAGTTTCAGAGTAGGTCTGCTAAGGCACTCTAAGGATCCCATTCCTTCCCCTTCCCTGTGCAGTTCTTCTGCAGCTGGTCAAATTTTTTATGTTGGGGATTGGTTGAAATGATTTGGTCTCTAATTAACTCAACTAGTGGTAAATTAATTCAATTAAATACTGGCAGTAGTTCTGCATAATACTGGTTTAACAACTCACTGTTAACTTAGGTGTTTTCCTAAGTGAAAAGTCTTAACAGAGCCTACGCTTGCCATTAGAGTGCTTTCAAAATGCCCTAGATTTTAGAACATCTTACTTTTTTCCCACTGATTTAAAAACATAACAACGTGTAAGCAGGCCTAATGGAGTACCAACGACAAGGAAGAATGATGTGTTTTTCGGAAATCCGAGTATGGTGTCTGTGCCTTGAGAACCCCATGCTGGCTGCAGCTACCTGTTTCAGCAGATTTCTCCCCGTCCCACACAGAGCCCAAGGACTCAGCTGTGCCCTGCAAAGTTTCCTGTTTACAGCCGTGCATCCTTTGAAACCAGAGTGCGCTCTGCTTCCCACATCTCAGAAGCCATAGACGGATCCCGTAACATCCTGTGCCTTTCCGTCATCACAGCACTGCTTTTTCTGAGAATTGCCGGGAGAAGTTGCTCACAGGATTGTTAACAATTGGTCATCACCTTCTGGATGTGTCAGACTGTCAAGTACTCCAGGCCATTGAGCCCACTGACAAGGAAACAATATCAACAAAACATTTGCCCTTTGTTCCTGCTGTATATAGAGTTCACTGCGTATCACAGCGGACAGCGTACTTCCTACAGGGAGAAAACCCACCGCCTTTTGATTTGAGACTGAATGTTATATCACTTAAAGTGCACAGACTGAACCAGGACGGAAATGTATCTCAGTACTGAATGGTCCTGGCAGCCGCACAGCTTATCTTCCCCGCTTGTCTCTTGTGGTTATGGCCAAGGCCAAGGTATGTACATTGTCTGGCTCCTGCCAGTGATGTAGCCTCCTTGAGGAGAAAAAAGTCCAGTCTTCAACTACCTGCAAAGAGGAGTCTAGATTAAGACTTCATTCTTCTTATTTCTTCCTCTGCCCTCTGCCCTACAATGCATGCCTATTCTCCTCAGCGGTTACTGAACAGCATTCAAGAGAGAATAAGCAAGAGCGATAAACTGAAATACAAAGAGTGATATCCTCCCTAGTGTGAAAAAACCAATAATTGATTTCACTAGTACTACAGGTAATAACTTTTGTCTGCTGAGGACTGCCTACACAGGCATACTTTGGGTCATGGAGAAAAATTAATTAAGGCTGAGCATGCTTTCCCCCCCTCCCCCCTCCCCCAGAAGTAAGGTAGCTTCAGACTGTGTAACCCAAACCTGACCTCAGCCTTGCACCCACTTTTAGTAAGAAGAAATCTGGCACCATGAGTAGTAGTCTGCATCACCTTCTGCAACATCCCACTCGCTAAGGACTGGCAGGGAGCTGCTCTGGTCCTTCCCCCGGTCCTGCCCATGGCGCAACACTGGGATGTTGGTGCCTTTCTGTGTGTCACACAGATTGTGTAAATAAAGGTCAGAATTTGGCCTCAGTTTGCAAATCTAGATTTTCTCTGTAGCATTAAGATTGCATAAAGTTTGGAATTTGTATTGCTTGTGTAAAGGTTACCTCCCATTAAGCCCTCCCAAACATATTTGAGATTATAGGTACCTCACAACCTTTCCATTGTTCTTGCAGTCAAAATAGCCACAGCTGCAACCATGCACACCACATTATTAAAACAAAAGCAGTAGTTTAAACTAAAGACTATAATTACACACCACTAAGCAAAATGTATACTTCAGAAATTCCTTCCAACATATGAAATGATTCAATAGAAGGTAAAATTTAATGCCAAAAAAAGTTGCATTAAGCCTCAAAGACTGTCCCTACTGAAGAAAAAAATACTGTCAAATATAAAAAAACCTGAAGAAAGGTAAAATGCTTGAAAAAAGATTGAATAAATCCAAAATCCACTGCCGAAAGAGAGCAAATTCTTCAATTTACAGTTTAAATTAATGCAATAAAAGATGAACTGTATGGTAGGGGAAAACATACTTCCCTTATTCCTCAAGTAAAATCAGTAATGAAATCAAATAGTAAACAGATCTTCCTTCTTACATGTACTCTCAAGAAGTAGTCAATGGACACAGAATTTGTGTGAAATAGGGCTTTGGGAAAAGCAATTAGCTGTTGTTAAAGCTCATTAACTCTACCAACTTCTTAATTCTTTCCCCATCCATCTGCAATACACATATACACAATCTTTCTCACTGAAAAATTACACACACACACACAATGTCAAACAAAAAGAAACCCAAAGGGACAATGCAATAACCTGGCACATGCCCTGGAATTTTAATGCATTTTTCTTGTCTTTGTGTACATATGCAGTACCTTTGTAGGAAAGGAAATACAGACTTTGTTCTTAAAAACCTTACTTAGTTAATTGCTGGAATGCTGGAACACTATCATAGAATAGTTTGGGTTTGAAGGGACCTTTAAAGGTCATCTAGTCCAACCCCCCTGCAAAGAGCAAGGACATCTTCAACTAGATCAGGTTGCTCAGAGCCCTGTCCAACCTGGCCTTGAATGCTTCTAGCGATGGGGCGTCTACCACTTCTCTGGGCAACCTATTCCAGTGTTTCACCACCCTCACCACAAAAAATTTCTTCCTAGTCTAAATCTACCCTCTTTTAGTTTAAAACCATTACCCACTGTCTTATTGCAACAGGACCTGCTAAAAAGTTTGCTGTCATCTTTCTTAAAGCCCCCTTTAAGTACTGAAAGGCCACAATAAGGTCTTCCTGGAGCTTTCTCTTCTCCAGGCTGAATAACCCCAACTCTCAGCCTTTCTTCATAGGTGAGGTGTTCCACCCCTCTGACCATTTTTGTGGCCCTCCTCTGGTCCATGTCTTTCCTGTGCTGAGGGCCCCAGAGCTGGATGCAGTACTCCAGGTGGTATCTCACCAGAGCAGAGTACAGGGGCAGAATTACCTCCATCGATCTGCTGGCCACACTTCTTTTGATGCAGCCCAGGGTATGGTAGGCCTTCTGGGCTATGAGCATACATTGTCAGCTCACGTCCAGCTTTTCATCCACCCATACCTGCAGGTCCTTCTCAGCAGGGCTGCTCTCAATCCCTTCATCTCCCAGCTGCAGTGATACCAGAGGTTGCCCCAACCCATGTGCAGGACCCTGCACTTGGCCTTGTTGAACCTCATGATGTTCACACAGGTCCACTTCTTGAGCTTGTCCAGGTCCCTCTGAATGGCATCCTGTTCCTCAGGTGTGTCAACTGCACCACTCAGCTTGGTGTCATCTGTAAATTCCTTGGGGATGCACTCAATCCCAGTAGCTATATCATTGATGAACATATTAAACAGTACTGCTCCCAGTACAGACCCTGAAGGACACCACTTGTCACTGATCTCCATCAGACATTGAGCCATTGACTCTCTGGATGTGACCATCCAACCAGTTCCTCATCCACTGAACAGTCCACCCACCAAATCCACACCTCACCAATTTAGAGAGAAGGGTGTTGTGGGGGACAGTGTCAAATGCCTTACAGAGTTCCAGATAGATGACATCTGTAACTGTCAAGCAATAGATTTAGTGTCACTTTGCTTTGTTGATGTTGGATCTTTGGAATTACCACCGGCAAGGTAGGGTTCAGTTTGCTAGAGTAATTTTGGATGGGAAGCTTTCTTTTTGCTTGGAGGGAATTTCAGACACCAGCTGAGTGCTCTGTCTCACAAGGGTATATATGACAAACTGTGCGACTAAGATCTCTATATATGTTTATTTCTGTGGGACTGCTATGTGATTTCCTTTAATTGGGTGGTATCTTGTTGCTAGATCACAGTAATAGCAAAGGTGACTCAAGTTCCCTGTGAATTTTGCTGGGATGAAGCCCCCCATGTAATTCAGGAAAACATCCAGCCCAGCCACATCCCACAACTATTGTGTGATTGTCATTGAGTCAACGAAAGGGTCTGACCCTGACTGAAATTTACATGGGGCCAAGATAAACTTATCAGTCTCAATAACCTTCACACTTCTTTCTTCCTTCCTTCTATTTCAACGCATGCTAGTTTCACTGTGTGGCAACACAGACGTCTTAGGAGCCACTGTGACCTTCCTTTCCCTTTCTAAATCTCATTACAATATGTCTTTCTCCATCCAAAATTTAATTTACTCTGTGGAACTTGCTACTACAAGCTCTCAGAGAGGCCTTAGCATGTTGTGGCTCTAGAAAGAACAGTATAGCTACGTGCAGGACTCAAAGTGGTGCAGACTAGCACTCGAAGGGCTTGTTACCTCCCAGAAACAAAAGCCTGGAAGAGATCTACTGTCTCATGCTTAATGACATAGGTCACCCTCTAGGTTAGGGCAGATCACGCTTGTCACTCCAGATCTCAGGCACTGTCCTCTGAAGTATAAAAGACAGCTTATCTGCTCTAACTGCTGCTCTGCCCATTTCTGTGATCCTCTCGTCTTGTGAGCCCTCAGGTCACTTCACCTTAACCGTTGCCAGAGACAGCAATTATTTCTGGACTTCAGCCACTACTTTATTTTTCAGTGAAGACAAAAGGGAGCATTTGCAATCCCAAACAAAAAGTCTATAAGAACCATGGTAATTTTACCAGCTCGACTTGAGGTTAGGGCTCTAACTTGACTGTATTTAGTCATGCTCTAGTATGACTACACTGCACCACAGTCACTGGTCTTCTAAATCATATCAGCACCAATTGCCTGACTCCTTCATTGATGCTACAAGCACTTCAACAGGTAAATTTGGCATTAGCTATAAAACTCAAATTATCTGAGTTTGAATCATCCAAGGGCTTCAAGGGGGTTCATTAACACAGGCCACAGACTGTGCACTGTATTCACTATGTAGAGAAAGCAAATGCCCTGAAATGGAACAACGAGTTATGCAAATTTTAGTAGCAAATATTATGTTAAAGGAGAACCTTTAACAAAAAAACCAAAACAAAACAAAACAAAAAAATGCAGAAATGAAGTTACAGAGGTCTCTACCCCTCCTTTTCCTTTTCAGCTGACATTTCAAGCTCCATGCAAGGAAGCAGGCATATGCCCAGTTCTAACTTTGCTGTGCAACACTAATTAAGCACTGTCTGTGAAAGAGGTGCTGTCCTTGGGGAATAGCTGTTAGACTAAGGTCATGTCTGCACATCTCTGGTATTTGTCTATGTGCCACTTTTATTTAAAGAATATAGAAATAAACGCCAAAATCCTGGTTAACATTTCTTCTATCTCTGCTAAGCAGTTTCTTTGTTTTGAGACTCTATTTGTGAGCTTTCTGACTGCTACATTTACCACAGTAATATGCTACTCTAGTATTTAATGCCATGTTTTGTTGGAGTTTCTGGACATCCAAGACACAACATCCATGATGCTTGAGAACTAAGTGATTAAATAGGCACACTCCTTAGTATGTAAGCAACCCCACTGTTTCTTAAGTTACCTGAATATGTGTGTCTCCTAGCACAGTCCTTTCTCCCATGCCATATCACAGATAGTGGCAATTAATTTCCAGAAATTTCTCCTGCTTTTCTGACAGTAGAAACACTGCTACCTTCTACATTGTTTTTTATTAAATTCCCTGTAGAGAGATTTGTAGAAGGCTAATCAGTACTGATTGTATACAGTTGCTTCTGGGATGGTGGGTTGGCTGATGTGGATAATGTACAGCTGTGGCTTCTTTGGGCTAAGCAGCTAAATGGCTCTGAGGACTGTGGGAAGATGGAGTTGGTTGGAGGAGGAGTAGTGTGGACTTGCTCCTGAAGATATGGGTTGCAGTATGAGCAGTGAGGGCTGGCTATCACCTACTAACCTGCCCGTGCCTGCAACAATTCCCCTCTCCATAAATAACAGTGGGATATGCACTTAAAATATAAATGCCCATAAACATGTTTTTTAAGTATTTAGGCTCTGCATTTAAGAATGTTTTACTGCAGACTTGCTAGGCAGGGCAGGATCTGGTAGGTTTTTTTGTGATATCCAGCAGCTCCTCAGTTCCTCTCCAAATGTATGTAGTATTTATAAGTCTTGTGTTTTACTGGGGTAAGTTACATCCTACTGACAGCCTATTGTCCTTGCTGCTTGCCAATGGACTCTGGTAACTTCTTCATTCTCTCTTTTTCTGTACCCGAGGCAAGTTTAGCTGAGGACTGTGCTGGATGGCTTGTAAAAATTCCATTACAGCACCTCCCAAGGTGAAGGAGTCTTGGTGGGGCATTTGTCATACAGACTGCCTGAAGACCAAGAGACTGTGTCTATGGAGACAAAAAATGCCCCCAGTGAGAAAGCAGATGAATCAAAAATCTTGCCCTGGCCTTTTCTTGTCATGCAAGCAAACAGCAGCCAGACTGACCCGAAGGATAATCAGGTGGGAGCAGTACGAGCAGCAGGATAAGCAAGCTGCATCTGTACTGGTGCTCTGCAGTAGCCTAGCAGAGGAGAGGAATTCGATCCAGATTAGTTTCCTCATTAATTTCCTTTGTAATTCAGGTCAATAGGAAACACTTTACAGTGATTAGAAAGTGATCTTGACTTAGTACTATTAAGAATAGGGAATGGAAGTGCAAAATCAAGGAGTGAAGATGCTCAACTAGAATGCACACAATTTATTTGTCATCTGTACTGAGAGTTTGCTTATGCAAAGTATAGTCACCCATGAAGGGCTCAGCTCATGAAGAACAACATCCATCAGGGCTCCATTCTCCAGTATAACACAGCCAGTATCAGGGAATCTAGTTTCTTCCTTGCTTAGGGCAACATAAACAGAAACCTAATCTTGCCCCAAAAATGAGATACCTTTCAAGCTTGCTCTCCCAGTTGCCTTTTCTTCCTGAGTAACTGGAACGTGCTGAAAAAATAAGGTAAATAAATTCAGAATTTAGAGTTGAAGGTGGCTGATTATGTTACTTTCTCAGCCTCTGCAGAAAGTCTGGAGAAAAAACGTCCTAGAAGTACAAAGACTGCACCAAGGCTTTGTTGTTTTCTAGGCCATTTCCCCCTGAATCTATAAATGCAGATCTCAAAATTAGTGGATTTATATTCATACAACAACAAAAAGAAAGCCCTTCCAATCTCTCACATTACTGACAATTTAAAAAATGTAAATGCTCAATTCTTAATTATTTTCTGCTTCCATTCATTTCCAATCTCATAACCTGTGACAGATACTTCTGTTGCAAGACATGCCCAGGCTGCTGAGGGAACGCTTCCAGCATATGTTTATATTAGTCTTTTGTTCTCTTCCAATTTATTATCAAATCTGTAATACAGAGAGTGATATGAAATCTGACCCTGTCTCTTTAACATTTTACCCCCCAGTGGAAGATCTGACTAAGGGAATGGACACCTGAGAACTTGGTAAATCAAACTACACCAATTCCAGGACAATATCCCAAACATGAATGACTCAACCCTGCAAAGGCAGCATAAGCGCATCCAGTAGTGATTTTTCCCCCAAAAGCAGGACAAGCAATTTTATTGGGATTTCAGATCTCTACCTTTTAACCTGCTTGTTTTTGCACAGCTACTGTAGCATGACTTGTTTATGCCTTAGGCTCAGCCCCTCTGGTCATAACTCCACGGTGTGGGTACTGGACTCAATGAAAGAAAAAGTTACTTCTGCAGTGAGAGTTAAGAACACAAGATCAAAGTTAAGAAACCAAGGTGAAAGATGAAGAGGGGCTTTTTACAAGGGCATGTAGTGATAGGACAAGGGGGAATGCCTTTAAGCTGAAAGAGGGTAGATTTAGAAGAGCTATTAGGAAGAAATTCTTTCCTGTGAGGATGGAGCAGGTTGCCCGGAGAAGCTGTGGATGCCCCATCCCTGGAGGTGTTCAAGGCCAGGCTGGATGGGGCTTTGAGCAACCTGGTCTAGTGGAAGGTGTCCCTGCCCATGGCAGGGGGGTTGGAACTAGATGATCTTTAAGGTCCCTTCCAACCCAGATCATTCTGTGATTCTACGATCTCCCCAGCTGAAGGTTAAGTTGCCTCTTCCTTTCTACTCGAGTTTAGTGCTATTGAGACAGAGCTGTAAGTTATGTTGTGGAAGAGAGATTTATAACACATGGCACAAAATCAGTTGTTACCCTGTCCAATTACATATTTTTTGAGATTGATCTACTCCCCACTGAAGTCAGTGGGTGGTTTTCCACTGAATTCAATAGCTTTTGAATTGAGCCAAAATGAAGGAATGAAGCACTAGGGCACTACAGCACATACAAAGACCAGGACAGTACATTAAGTGCATATGTTTTTTCATCACGATTGATGTTTCAGGGTGTTAAACCACTGCCTCTCCCCATATCATAACAAAAGATATCTGGGCCTGGAAAAGGTAAATTATTTCTGTGGGTTTTCTTCCATTGATTTTTTTTTTAGATGTATCCAAATAGTACATGCCAAAATGTGACTCAATTCCTACGTTTATGTAAAATCATAGAAGATCTGTTCAGAAAAAAAATGTCCTTAGCACTTTTTAAAAAATAGTCACCTAGCTTTTCCAAAGTATGTAGGTACTTAAAGTAAGTATTGTAACATTCTCATAGGAAATTACATGCCAATACATATACATATATTCAAAACCAAGCAAACATCATCAGAATTTGCCTTTTTGGTAGCTCGTATGTCTTAATATCTGTTAATATTAGTCATCTGCAGGTTTAAGTTTTGTTAAATGTACAAACTATGTGGCACTCCACCCTTATTGCAACATCAATTTGCAGTGTCCAGCATTTTTTGTGGATTAAGGACATGTTGTCTATCAGGCTAGTGGTCTGTAGGAAACAGTATTGCCATAGTGGGGAAAAAATAAAGAAGGGAAAAAGAAAAAGAATTATGAGATTTTGCAGACACTGAGGTAATTTAGTCAATGCATAGAAATTCTTTATTTAATTAAATTTTCTGAAACAAAGTTAAGCCCTGAAAAGTTAGAAACTAATCATGCTAGGGTCAGCCTTTCAATGTAAATTCACACTTGCTGCATATGTACTTCATAATAAAGCTTTACATATATGATCAAATAGCTCTTTTTTTATAAAACTTCCTTTCATTCAGAGGAGGGATTGTGCTGGAATAAGAGTAAGCTGTGCAGTAATGGCTGTAAGGAGAAGGGGTGATATCAGACTGTGTTGCTCCAGCTGAATAAAGTAGAGAGTGAATAGCTGCAGGTCAGTGCTGGTGGCAGGAAGGAGCCAGAGTGGGGCAAGACCCTACCTGATGCCCACTGAAATCTTTCATTGAGAGAGGGATCAAGACGATACGTGATAGCATGCAAGAAAAAGATAATTTTTGAAATTCAGGTTTGGATGGCTTTAGAGAATTAAGTGTCCATGAGATTGCAGAGGAAATCAACTTGATTCCTAGTTACCTTCCCCATTTCCACTCTGTGATTTTCCATACTGCGTGCAGGTTAATTTGCCTGTGAATTTTATTTTTTAAAAAAACCTAACTCTTCTCAAAGCAAAATCCTGGTGTAGTTTGTCAAGGGACTGCTGCTTATATGAATTATGAACAATATTTTATTCAAATTTGCCACCTCCTCTCCAGTTTAATTTTCTACCACTGTTCCCATGGTCACTTTGTCCCCCAGCACCCACTCAAGCCACCACGACATATTTCAAGACATGCAACAAACACAGCATGGGAACTCTAGCTATATATTTGCATACGAAGTCCAGAGAACACTTCAAATATCTTGTCCTGTGGCTGTGTTCAATACAGTGTAGATGGGACTAGTTCTGAGCAATGTGAATTTAAACCATTTTGTATGACTTGGTCTAGGTGTAAAGATGAGTCCTTGCAACAGAGGCCTTCAATAAGGCTTACAGGACCTGGAGTAGAATGGAGACTTAAAGAAATTGAATTAATCTGAGTATATTATACAGAAACCATCAGCAGGCTTTAATAGCAATCTCTGTGGAAAAGGCAAGTGACAGCAGGAGGCAGCAGGGTCTGTCTAACCCCAACATACATTGATTTAACCATTCACTCAAATGAAAGGGGTTAAAACTTCGTGGGTACATGCGAAATGAGAAAGAACTTATTGTGTGCCATCAGCATAAAAATGTCCTCTGCAACAGAACAAGTAGAAAGAAATTGACATATTAGAAAAATAGTGGAGGAAAGGGACAGGAAAACTAAGATGCATCTCCGTGGAGCCGGTGCTGGGCCTCCCAAGCCTTTAGTTTGTTATGAGTAGCCGCAATATATTCTGCCTCATTTCACTTCCAGAGGAAATTACAAATCCTTACAAACCCCACAACAGTCATGCAGCATCAAATATTGAAAATCTGAGAAACCTTGATGCTTTGTGGGATATTTCCAGATCCCACTTAATGCTTGACTCATGATGGCAATTATCCTCTCCATGCTAGAGGTACAGTAACTAATTAAGTGGGCTCA
Organism: Ibycter americanus; assembly: GCA_035590275.1. NCBI lineage: Eukaryota > Metazoa > Chordata > Aves > Falconiformes > Falconidae > Ibycter > Ibycter americanus. The sequence continues at coordinate 60,614,820 of JAVJGI010000062.1, forward strand.
TGAAGGCACATTCAGAATCTGGAAGGAAAACATAATTGATGTGATTATATTCCTGACATATTCCTCAGTCCAAAGCAAGCTTAAAACTGTTTAAGTCCAGAGTTCAAATGAACAGAAATCAAGTGCCAGGGATTGGAAGTACTACAGTTTAATGTACCGTTTACTTTAAAAGATATTGTTCTTTGAAGGAGTCATTCTTTATATTTCATGGTGTTTGGAGGCAGAGTTGTCTAATGACTGCAACTAAAAGCTGTCTGTGTTGTAAGTACAAGTGAACTACTTAAACATCATTCATCATGAGGGAAGACTGATGGCTACATTGATTCATAGCCTGCCAAGTTAAAATAAGGGGAAGGTACTGGACCTCCTGGAAACAAATAAACTGCACATCCTGAGTGGACCCAAAGGACAACGCTAGCAACAGCCATGCTAGCTCCCTCTCTTGAACTCTGAGTTCCTGAGAAAAAGGATGATCAAAGCTCCTGCGCTCCTTACAGTAATTCAGCTGCTTTGGTACCACACCTTTACATCCTTCCTATGGCGTTTTTTTTTTTTTGTTACAATCTACTAAACAGAATTAAAAGAAAGAAGGCAAAAGAGAGAGTAAAAAAGAAAAATGAAAAGAGGAAAAAAGAAGAAAAAAGAAGAACGAAAGGAGTCCAAACTTTCTTAGAGAAGAGAATATTAACAAAAATAATGTATTTGTACTGACATTGAATGAAAGAGTTATGGACCAAGATTTGCTGAGTAAGGAGCTGTGTACAAGGGACCAAAATGTCTTCAGGTTTTTCCTACATCTATACCTGAGTGAGTCACTCAGTCACACCTTACGCTATTGAACTCCTTTGGAGGTGGTGCTGCAAAGAACGCACTTTTCACATTGTAAGGAGAAAGAAACTCCCTACTCCATCCTGGATAATTAATGCTCAAACTCCTCCTTCTTCCCTCAGGCAATTGCTGACAATCCAGTTGCTAGTATATAGATGGATATTTAAGAAAGAAGAAGAGAGTTGCTTGGAAAGTGGGGAAATGATGCCTAAAGGCTTCCTAGAAAATCTGTGAAATCTGTGAAAATGTGATTCACGTTTTCTGTTGTCACTATTTCAATTAGCTGAGAATCCAGTTTATATATAAATATATGTATACCTATATTTGTGTGCATGTGGTATCAATACATATGTAGCATATAAGCTTCATATTCTGTGTACGTGTGTGTGTGTGTGAGTGCACCAAAATATATAGCTCTTTAGAGTTTTCTGATGACTATGTCCTTTTACTTTCCACCTCTTTTATGATTTATATTTAATCAGTTAAAAACAGAAGACTGTATTTTGCATGTACTCAGCACAAAACACAGACTAGGATATCAGTAATATTTGACAATGTGATACTCCTCTCCCACCTCCACACACAGTCACTTTCACACACACGTGTTCAAAACATAGTAACTCACATTTAAAAAATAGAAGAACACTACAATTCATCTGAGTCCTTTCAGGAGCAGAAATAGTTCTCATTGAGTGTTCAGGTCACGGGATTGCGTTGTCACATGCAGTTTATGTGGCTGATTATACCCGGGTGACTTCACAGACTTTTGCCAAAGACCTCAAGCTTTTTTAATGCTACTGTTAAAGTTTTCCCTCTGCAGCTAGGTTTCAAAGATTTAAGAATTTGAAGTATTTTCATTACAGATCTCTGACACCGTATTTTCCACTCCGATGCATGCTTCTGAGAACAAAATTATATAAATAAATAAAGCCCACATGTGACGTCTTGAGACTCAATACTATAAAAATATGGTTTAGCTATTTATGTTAATTGATTTTTAGCTGATCCTTAAACATGTCTGCAATTACTACTACCTTTTCCCTGAAATTATAGCCTCTCTTTGGCTGAACTATTTAGTCTTTCAGAAGTTTGACACCAATTTCTCAGTGCAATTAGTTTGTTTCATGGTACTTTGCTGTAAATTACTTAAATTCTAAAGCAGGGAGGCATGTTCACCTGCTCAAAATGCTACGTCAGCTGAAAATACACAATGTTTTTCTTTTCAATAGAACTATCACCTTTAGGGAAACAGGAAGCTATTCCTTTTATGTCTCCTTCAAAGGCATAATGCTTCATTTTATTAATTTTATACTGTATCTTATTGTCTTTTGTTTTAACTATGCATTTTTAAATATAATTAACTGGACCATAAGACAATGATATTGTGTAACTACACTCAGGAACAGATGAGTCTGCCTCTTGTAACGGAATGAAAGTATATTTCAAAGTAAAGAAGTTGCCTACTATTACAGTCTTTAGTGCAAGTTTCATTTATTTTACATCAAAGAAAATATCAGTCTTCTGAAGTCAAGGGGGCAATGATTTTAATCTATGACTTCTGGTAATGGAGGCTGAGTTATTCAGAGCTATCTGGGGTATTTAGCTACAAAACTGCAGTTAAATTAATGTGAACTGCATGGCTAAGCCTTCTGCTCGGTATTCAGTCATAGCATCTGCTGTAGGATCCCAAAAAACTAGAAAAGCTGCTGTCAGCTTTGAAACTGGCTGGATTGCTTAGCGTGCCTGCTTACCTCAAGCCTTGTTGGGCAAAGGCTAAACCTTGACATAATTGTTGTGTTTTCCATTTGGCAATAAAGTGTGGAAATCACTTTGTGTTAGTACAAAGGCTTTGAGCTTATAAATCTTGCCTGTCATTACAGCTGTAGTAACCAGGTGGGGGACAGTCACTGTCTTACTGTCCTGAATTTAAGAAGCAATATTCCAACAGGAATAACAGGAAATAAAATGTAGAGAAGTTGCTGAAGAGAGCAGTGGGCTGTAACACAGAAAATGAAGTTTTATAGCTGCAGAGCCGTAGTATCTCTAAAAGCTCTGTCCTTACTTCGGTCCGTGTTATCTTACATTTGAACATTTCACCTTTATCCTCCTATTTGCAAGCAGATAACCCAGTGCAGGCACGTTAGACACTGCCCTCATATTTTCAGTTATTGTTATAATTCTCAAAGTGAGCCCAAAAGGAAAGCAGAAGGGAGTTAGAGAAAACATCCAGGCAAAATAATAATATTCTATCAAATTTGCCCAGATATTTTCAAATGTTACAGCACTCACCACTTTGCTGCTAAAACATGCTCACACACAATGGACGCTGATGCAACAGGGCCAGGGTTTCACTCAGACTCACTGAGATTCTCCTTATTTTTGGTGTGAGCCAGTTCCCAATAGACATCAGAAACACTTCCACCCCACAGAAATCAGGGGGAGGTGGTCAGGGGCTGTCAAGGAAGGGATCGTAGGGAGGGATTAGTAGGAATTCTTTCACTCCCCTATGGGTTGGTGCAACCAAGCAGTGCCCTGAGGAATATTGCTGCAATTTATTCACCAAATGACTCAATGCCAGAAGTTTTGTCTTTTGTTAGTCATAAGCTAGAAGGCTTTTAGGAAAAGGTATATGATGTTTCAGAGCTCTTTTAGCTTAAAAAAGGAAAGTGAGATGTGAAGTGCTGTTAATATGAAATACCTTTAAAATCTAGCGGACAAAGTAATTTAAAACCTGATTGCTATAGACTTAAGAAAATGGAAACTACTACTTTTCTGAACATTAATGTTTATTGGGAACTACATAGCTCCCAACACACTATGCAGCTGTGTATGGCCTTGCCACACCAGAAGGGTGAGACAGAACCGCTGGGGCTCCACCAGCTGCAGAGAGACTCTGGAAGTCTGTGAAGTGCATGGAACCATGGGGAACCAGGGAGCCAGGCGCTTCACTAATGCCACGGTTCTTCAGATCAGCTGAGAAAAACCAGAGAGGCTGAGGAATCAGCAAGAACACTCCAGAAGGAGAGAACTGGGACAGAAACTAATTGTTAAATTTTATTGCATAAAGGAAACAAAAAGAGCTACTACTGGGAGCAACAGAGCTACTAAACCCAATCTTTCTAATTGCCTTCATGGAGCAAAAACTTCCTTAGCTGGGATCATGTTGGATACTTGCAAAAGAGTTACCATTTCTGACTCTCAGTTTCAAGAATCCGGAAATACATATCAGCTGGTCACACGATTCATGCGAAGTCCTAAATAAAGATTTTAAATGTCACAGTGAAGAAAATTAATAGACAGTTTCAGTTAAAACAAACAAAAATAGAATTTATTGATGATAAGTTATTTTCTATGACTTTTTGCCCATCTTTTTCTAGTGGAGCAGCAAGTTATTTTCATGGATAGAGTTGTTCTATACAAACATTCCCTTTCATGGCTCCACATTTTGCACATCAAATGGAAATTTTTTAAACAGTGTAAGCCTTTAATTTCGTATGGGTGCATGCTTTGTAGTAGGAAAGAACCTTTCATTTTAAAAGTATTAGAAAATTGAAAATTAAGTGTTCTTAATATCTACCTCCCTGCCAAGTTTTCATTCCCTCCTGAGTAGGAAAGTTCATTTATTCAGTGTTCATGAAATGTAAAAAATGTTTTCTCTTAAGTCTTCAGGATTTTATCTGCCTCTTTAAACCACACACCCTGCTGTCATTATCAAAGGGTCAAAACAAAGAGATTTTCAAATTGCAGGAGCAGGTACCAAGGGAAAATGTAAATCTTTCATAATCCAAAAATCTCTTTTTTTTTTTTAGTACGCTGTAGACCAGATAGATAATGTCGACATTTTTTCATAAATTCTCAGACCACCCACAGGCATCAGTAAATATATAGCCATACATATATGTATTGCATACACAAAGAAATAGTGTATAAAACAGAACTCTTTGGAGAAATATTTTTGTCACTTCTATAAAAAGAAAAATAAAGTCAATAAAAAGATTTGCACAAAGCAAAGAAGAATCAGTTCCGGATTCCTTTATAGCCACCAGGTGGTTGTGTAAATATACTTTTAAAATTGCATACAATTCCATTTCTTTGCTACAACTCAGGTGCCCAAATTAGAGACAAGCACAGCTTGAAAGCGGTGACTCATTTTGTCTGTACACATACCCAGTTCACCTGAATCCTTTCATGTCTTCTCTTCCTACTGTTTTTTCCACATTTCATTTACCTGTCTTGTGATCCTTCAGTGCACAACTCTGACCATCTTCACAGAAAAAAGCTGCCAGAAGATCCTTCCAAGGCAGTGTTCTCCCTTCCAGTTTCACCTTAGGAAGCAATTTTCCATCACTTGGGTTGTCACTCTAAAGGCAAATAGATATGTTCTATTTTTCATAGTATGAAGATACTGAGAGCTAAGTTCATTCAGGTCCTTTGAACAAGAGATCTCCATTGCAGTAGATTGACCTCCATCTCCAGCCTACAATTCTCTTTGGTGAACCTACATCAGGCTGGAGGATCTTGAAAAAAGCTGATCACTGAGAAAGAGGATTATAGAATCATAGAATTATCAGGTAACTCACACCTAGCCACTCTTTGGAAAGGAATCACTTCCAATTAGCATGAAAAGCTAGACATGGACAGAGATTTTTATAAAGAGTGAGGAAGAACACCATGCCAAGAAACAAATGTGAATATTCTTCACTCTAATGCTGCCTGTCAGGTAGATTCGTCTATTTGTCTTCCATCTCTTCCCGAAGTAGTCTGCAAAGAGACTTCAGCCAGTGGTTGAAGGGGACGAGGGGAAGTAAAAAAAAAATCTATAAAGAATAGTAGGGGAAAACACGCCCACCTATGAGCTCCACTTGGTGCACAGTAACACCAAGTAACTTGGACACAGTAACTAGGAAAGCTAGTTTTGGATCTCCATTTTTTTTCCTGCTGTGAATCTAAACAATGCTTTCTTGTACACACATGGTGTTTTTCCATGGAAGGTGAGATTCCCCTCACCTAGCTCCAGCCATCTGAAACACAGGTCTCTAGCCTGAGCTAATCCCTGAGGGCTGTGCTATGGATCGTGGTAAGAAAGAGGCTCCTCCAATGAGTAAGTCAGATACCTGTCTTGGGGCAGGATGGAGCGTCCTCCAGACATGCCCATCTTCCTTCACTGATTCCAGAGGGAGCTTAGGTGGTTTGTTCAGACCAGATGACTAACCTTCACGTGGCTAACGTCAGGCCAGCCTCAGCTTGCAGTATAGTAGCCCAGATAAGGAATGGCAGAGCGGACTACAGCTTCAGCCATTCTTCCCACACTAACCTGCTTTCACTGTACCCCTTCTGAGGAACAAGTCCCTTCTGCATGTTTTGGGAATCAGGGCATATTTCAGTGAGGAAGAGAGATATATTCTGCCTCCTTTGTTCAATCAAAGTGCCATAAAGTTCCAGCACCAAGTTTCCACGGTTAACTTTTAAGGAACAGGCTGCAGAAAGAGAAATGATCCTCAGACAGTTCTGCAGGACAGACCAGCTCAGCATTAAGTGCTCAGTTCACAAAACAGAAAAGGGTCAAAATATGTGAGGAGAATTTTCCTTTCGAATTAAATAGCTAGTTGTAAACTCACATGTTATTCTCACAACCTAAACTGTTGTGACAGCCATGCACAAGTGAAATGGAAGTTATAGGAATTTTTATTCTCTTTCTGGTAACAGCTTTTAGGGAAAATATTTAAGATGGTTTCCAGAATAGTTCTGTGTGAAGACTGACTGTCCTTGCTATAGGGTCTTAGCTCCATCCAAATAACTTTATGAAACACCACATAAAAGCCAATGAAAATAAAGTCTGCAGCATTCAAACTATCCTAAATTTAGATGTCTGGTATTTTATGTCACTACTAGTTATCCTGCCCTTGTTTTAATCCTCCACCCATATCAGTTTTATTTTCATCTAGGCTAACCATGTAGCTATTCTTATAACTTTGCCATTCTTCCAAAAAAAATTGCTGTTTTTCTACTAGGACAGGCTATTGAATATTGATACAGTATTAAAGCTTGTAAGCACCTTCAAAAGAGTTTAAAATACATCTGAAAGATTTATTTTTTTATCTCGTGACACATGGTAGAAAGTGCCACCCTGCTTTACATGTTAAGCAGTTAATTCCAGAGAAACATTTGCAATTATTTCAGGCACCCCAGAATCAAGCCCATTAGACTAATCAAAATGACATATTATTAGCTGTCACTCACATGACAGGATACATTTATTCCACCATTTAAACTGCATGAGTAATTTATAAGGTATAGAAGAATCAAAGAGAAGGAAAAATTTGTATCTGTTTAACAATCACTTTTTGTTCTGAATGGTTATTTGGACTTAAGTGTCTTTTTTTTTTACTGCATGTTTAAAGACAAGAGAAACATCAGGACTTCTTTGCTCTTTGTGAACTACCTATTTCAACATCACAGTAGTGGGATAATTTACAGCAGACGTGTTGACTAATGTACAAGTTTACACCTCTTAAACGTGACAAGCTGCAGGTATGAAAACTGGGTGGTGTCTTAAAAGGATATAGCATTGTTTGGCCCTCATTTAATGTATTTTACCTAGAAATGCTAGAATACTTGCAAAATTGAAAACACCTATTACATTTTTATAATGATTGACATATAATTAATATACTGATTCTAGGTGGTTATTGAGCTATTCATCCAAGTCACTCTCTGGGTTAAGGGGGGTGGGGGTGAAGAAAAAAAAAATAGTGAAGAAATTTCTAATGTGTATGGTGTAAGTACTCTTAGCAGACTTTCCAGCTCCTTTCTGAAAACGCAGAGATACCCTTCTATTCGTGATGCTGAAGGAGACCCTTAGGCTAAAGCTATGCTTCTGCAGTACAATATACAACCCAGAATAGTGTAGCCTATCTTACTGATTGGAACTAATGTACCCCAGTAAAGTAAAGCCTAGGTTTTTGAAGGTATCTAAAATCCCACACACTTATCTGAAGAATTTCTTAGAGTGCTGCAGAAGGTGATGTAAAGTATCTATGCCTGATCTCAGGAATCTTTTATACAGAACTGGTTTCTTTCCTCACTTAGCACTGGTCTAGAGGAGGCTCATATTAAGGTCAATGGACAAACACCGAGACACAAAATCACATTCAGATTTATCCTTTCAACTTTTTAACCATTGTGTCTACTTTTTCACATAAGTTCTTCTGAAAAAAAAAAAAAAATTCCTATCAGTATTTAGGTAGTCATAATCATATCGTGTGATTTTATATTATTGGAAGAGGAAACTGTACCTCTACCTACTAGATGAAGTAAAACTTGATACATGACAGTTTCTGTTCCACTTTGCTTACCAGAAGGACAATCTGCTGAACCACTTCCATTTCTCTCATTCCTTCTGTAGTAGGAAGCAACAGTCACATTGGAAAGTCCTGTCCCAGTTGTTCATGACTGTTCATGGCTGCAGATCTTGCACTGTGCAGAATTCCAACACATTCACTAAAAGTAATAATGAACTTCTAACAATGGCAGGGGAAAAAAAAATATTAGTAAGAATCTCTCACAGACACATGAAAGATATATGCAGTACAGCACAATGTAAGAATTAGACAGGATACTATATTATGGCATGAGTTTTTTCTTGAACTGCTGTGAAATTCTTTTCAGAATAGGAAAGTAAGTTTCCAGAGATCTGGATTTTCAAGCAAAGGGTTTAATTTTCCAGAAAGAAGAAAAAAAAAAAGAGGTTTTGGAAAACTGAGATAAAAAAATTTGACTTGGGTAAATTCAGCTAGTTAGCAGAATATCAAAATGCTTCTTCTTATTTGAAAAATGATGAAACAAATTAGGTTAGTATTTCTGAATCAAAATGCTTTATAATTTCTGTTCTACAGTGTGCTTTGACCTTTTGTCCCAGTTTGGAAAGTAAACAGGTGCTGAAATGAATAAATGTGACAGAAACTCCACTTCCATTCAGCTGTACTTATTTCCATGTGCAGCACAGTTAAATTCTGGAGGCCCTTTTAAGCATCCTGCACTCCAGAAAGAAGAACCAGGAAGAGTTGATTTGGGAGCTTGCTTTATTTCCAGCTAGAGCTGTCTATTATACCACTAATGGAAATGACCTTTACAGAGATTAGAACCAAAAATATATACAAAATTGATGGCTACACATTGACATGCATTTCAGCTGAACAGTTTCAGGTTTAATTTGGATACGGTTATAAAAATAACAAATAGAAAAGTCTCTTTAATCTGCAGTGCATTCTCTTTTGCTTTGCCATTTCCTGGCCCGTTTCTTTCTTCATTCTTCATGCCACTTCCATCCCATAGATAAGCCTTTTTTGTTGTTGTTGTTTTCAAGAGAATGTAATGCATAACATCTGCCTCTGAAACAGTTAGCATAGGACAGAGGGAAGTGGGGGTGATTACATTTTTTTGGTAGTGTGTTTGCAAGTTCAGTGCAGACTTGGGTTTAAGCCACAGACTTGGCACTAGATTTGATGTAAACTTTAGGGAGGAGGGTTCTGCTGACAGGCAAAACCACGGTTTGTGAAAGCTTCATAGCACTTCCCTCCCTGCTCCCAGAAATACTGCAGGCATGCGCAGCACAAAGGGAGATGAGATGCCGGTACAAGCTGTTTCTTGCATTCTGCAGAACAGGCCCTGGCTGTGGGAAACCAATATTGGTTTTGAAAACAATCTTTGGAAGCAGTGTACATTTCTCAGGAAGCTCTGCAGGTGGCCCTCGTGCTGAGCTTTTAAAAGCACAAAGATTTTAGGCATCATCACACAGATCTGCTGTATGCTTAAGCCTGCTCTTAGGGTGGATGGAAGGTGCCTAAATACAAGGTTGCTATAGTAGTAGTAATAATAATAATAATAAAAAATAATAATTAATAATAATTATAATAATAACAACAACACTATTAACAAAAACTGTGAATACTCTACCTTACGTGATCCTTAAAAGAGAAGCTTAAAAGCTGAAGTGTAGAAATAGCTTTTTATTTGTTTCTCCTTTCTGTGACATTCATGAATCACAGATCTGTCAAGAAAAAAAAAAACTCCTTTTAATAGTTTAGCTGAAGTTGGAGAAAGATGATGCAAGCTGTTTCACCCACTGCTGACCGAGCTTCTTGCTTGGGACACGACAGAACTTGAATGCAAAGTCAGTAACTCCTGTAAGTGGCAGAATGGGAAAAGGGGTATCCCTGGAGGCTGCTCTGTCTTTCATTGCCAGCCTCTATAATTATACACTGTCTTTCAAAGCAAGTTGTGAAAGCTGCCTTTGCAGCCTGCTTCTTTTTCCCAGGCCCTGGGGAAAGTGCATCACAGCCATTCCCTGCCAAATCCAAACACCTTACGATCAAGCACTTCTAAATATGGCTCTGTAGTAGAGCTGATGGGGGGGGGGGGGGGGAGAAGATGATGAAACCTTTTTTCCCCAGAAAAATGGCATGTTGTTCAACCCATCAAACTTTACCGCATCAAGGTTTGCCAAAATATCTAGATTGTGATGAATGTCTCACCTGGAAAGTTTTTCCGATCCAGAATAATGCTGGAGAGTGGGGAGTTGAAAGACTTTATAGTAGCTGACAGCCCTAACTCTCCGATATTTTTCTTTCCATTTCCAACTCACTAGTTAAAACAAACTGTGTTTCATTGTATTCAGCAAAATCTTTCAAAACCTTAAACCTCTTCAGAAAATGGAAGTCCTCTCAATCTAGCCCTAGTGTCAAAGATGCTGTCAAAACCGTGAATAAAAGTCTTTGTGCTATTACTAATAAATGCATATTAAAGCATGGATAACAAAGGGTAAACGTATGTCCTCCTGTGTGCTTATAGGCAGGGGGAAATAGTGATTTTTTTTACTCTCCACGGCCTCATGTGGTAAGAAGCCGGATCATTCCAGCTCATGTTATTGCATTCCTTGGGAACATTCCTGTACAATACTGCACCGCTTCCCCGGTGCTAAGTGATAAGGATTGTAAGTCCTTGACTTGGTCTGGTGAACATTTGTGTGAGCAGATTCAATTTCTTAAGTGAATAAAACCACACTGACATAGGTATGAACTGCAGAGGCTACCTCTAGTTAGGGGAAGGCAAACACAGATGTGTTCCTTGGTTGCTCTTTTCTCAGCTGATTCAGGTTCCTTGGACAAAACTTGTTGTGTTATCCTTTCCAGTGACTGTGCACATTGGAAGGATAAAGAACTATTTTAAGTTCTCATTTATATGGTGTGCTATAAAATAAGGCCCAAGACGGATGAACAGGGGCTCTGTTTTTTAACAACAGTGACTTAGAGATTTGCACATCAGCCATCTCTCCTGTAGAGTCAGACAGATTTACAGTGCCTGGAAATGTTTGCCAACAAAGATGTTATTGTAACTCCAGTGCCTGTTCAGGGAAGTTTATGAGGTAGAGTTAGAAACTGTTCATGTTGTCTTACTGCGCTTGATGTATAGGAGAGACAATATGCCAAATGCATTTCTGAGTTAAAAGCAAAGCTACTGCAGTGTTCGGATTGTATCTAACATCAAGTACCTCATGTTCTGGTCTGTTGTCTCCACCTAGAAAAGAGCTGCCATATTTAACCCTCCTTGTGTGACTGTGGGCAACTCAGTTATCTTTTCTGTGTTTTGGCCTGTACAACTGATAAATAAGAGAAATGTTCATTATCTGGTTCAAATTATTTTCATCCATTCAATTCTTTGTGAGAAAGTTGCCTAGACTTTCATATGATTGGTTGTGGTTTACTATACTAATAACTGAATTTTCTCCCTCAGATGACATCAAAGATGTGTCACTAAATGACGGGTCATTTCTGTAAGTGGGCATAACTCCATTGGGATTCACAGCAACTGAACTTTTGCCTGGATATACTTTTTCTTTCTGAAATATGCTAGTGCTTTTTTTTTTTTTTTTTTTCATATTGACCTCTTGGGTTGCCATTTTTGCTTATTCTAAACACCCATCAACTGCTAATACAGTTAGTCAAGACAGCTCATAAATCTTCGTCCAAAGACAGTTCCTCTTGCTAGTGGACAACAAGAAGTAGCTCAGCTTCTTCTGCTTGTAATTCTTGGAGCGTACAGGAGTTTTATATATGGTTATATGTCTAAAATGCACCTTAACTAAATCCCTCCTGTGGATGTCAAACAGAATATTAGCTGTCTTTTTAATTAGTGAGATTTTAAATAACTTTGCTCCTTTTTTTGTTCTCTTGGAGAAGGCTAAGTAGTGTCCATAGTAAATATGCTGCTCAGGAAAGATCCCCTGCCTCATTTCTTCTACACTTTGCACTGATTGTGTTAAGCCTATGCTCAAGAACCAATGCTTTCCTGTGAATACATCACTGACATTAGCTGCACATTCCTTGGATAGCGGCAAAGTATTTGGCTGTCTAGACACAGCCAAATAAGAGCACAAAGCTTACTTTGAGCAAATCACTAACAACTTCTGTTGGCCAACAATGGGCAGAAAGGTTCTCTGATCCCTTTAGCTGTGGTGCATGGGAGTAAGTCCAGGCTCTATGTGAACTAAGTCACTGCAACATTTTCTTCTCCATCATTTCCATTCTAGGAAGAAAAATATGATCCAGGGAGACTATAAAGAAATGTGGGAACACAGCCAGAGCAGTCACTGCTGAATCTCTCATATTGGTGTGGTCATTTTTTAATAGCCCAGGTGTAAAATAATGTTGGAGGGATATACAACAGGCAGACAGTACCTGGCCAATCACTCTGTTAGAATGGTTCAGTTTCTCTCACATTACTGTCCAGTTATATGTTTGGAACATTACTTTGTTTAGGCTGAAAACTTAGCATTGAATATTTTTTCTACTTGTGGTGAAAGCAGATTTTCTTTTTGTGATCCATTGGATTTAGAAGTAAAGTTTTGAGAGGAGTTGGTTTTTTGCCTTCTTCCTTGGTTTTAGGAACTATTTGCCCAGAGAACTGACTCTTTAAAGTACCCAAGAGCCAGATTTAATCATATGTCCCACTAGAAAGAATGAGAAAACTGTATGCACTTCTGGATAGCAGATAAACAGGACATGATAAGAGTACCTTCATTCAATGTCTGAAGATATTTTTCAGGCCTGAATGAAAACTGGATTAACTGAAGCACTATTTCCTGTGATTCTATTTTTGTTTCATTTGTTCATTAGAAACAAGCAGAATTCTACTTAATCAAAGATGCAAAGTCATGGCACATGTAGGTCATTTTTCAGTGCTATGTGTAGCATACCACTCTTGGTATAACAGAAACTGATCATTTAATCCATTCTGAATAGCACAATAATGTAGATTGCCACAGTACGTGCCATTAAAGTCAGTTAGAGAAGTTGACCTTGTGAGGTATGTGGACTTTCCATCTGTTTTGTAAATGATTTTTTTTTTTAAATTTTTAATCATCTTCGTACCAAGAAGCCTTGAGATTACCAGTAATATTACAAACAGCACCCATCTCATTTATTTTCCATTCACATTAAAGTCACTGCATCATTCTAATTATATTGCAACCCATAATAAAGACTGAAGTGCTTGGATCCTTGCAGTTGTGTTGAAAAACAGACACAGAAGGCCTTGTAAACTGTGTGCTGGTACCAATGGGGCACGTAATCCTTCAGCCCACTCAAAGGTTTTAAGCCTGTGAAGGCTTGTGAGGAAATGACAGATAATAAATTATTTACATGAAAATATGTTAAACAAGCAAGAACCAGAGCCAGTAAAATGAGTACATCCATTCTGCTTCATGAACCTTCTCCTGCTTCTCCCACTGGGAATAACCAAGAGCTGGTGCTGCTTCACTGCTGCTTTGATGTTAAAATGCACCATGCTGTAGAGCATTGTATAATGGGGGGAAAAAAGGTCCCAAAAGGGATGAGAAATATTTTTTTTCTCCATCTTTCTTTTTCTTTCTCTCCACCCAAAATACTTCCCTTAGTCCACCAAATATATCTAACAGAAGGACCTCTGAGTTTACACGTGCTGCTGTTGTCAGCTGTCCCCAGCCAAGCTGTGGATACAGCAGCAGAAAAGCTTTCCTTTCAAACATTGTATTATTATTTCAGGATACTGATAAAAGATCTGTGATGCAGCAACAAGTATTCAAGTGACTTTTCCTATCCTTCAAAATGTATAACCAAATGGCTCAGACACAGCTAAAGATTTCCTGCATGCAAACCAGAAATAACTGAAATAGTAGTTGGCTTTCAGACAACTGATTTTCCAAAGTGCTCTAAGCACATTGATGGCCTTTTTGCCTATTTTCAAAACGCAAATGTTTTATTTAGAAGCAGAGGTTTATTTAGAAGCAGGTGTCAATGACAGACTTAGAACATGCTCTTTATACTTTTGCAGCCTCAGCTGGCCTTGCAAGGAGTGAAGTTCAATGTCATCACCAAGGAATGTTCCAGAAAGTTATCATATTTAGCACAAAATAGCACACTCATCCATCATCTCTGTGAAGCAAAAAGGATTTTGACAAACAGCATGTTTGTACAAAGTGCCTGAAACTATTGCTATTTTAGGAGGCCTTGCTCTATTGTCAAAGTAGAAGTGCTAAAGCTATTTTACTTGTGTAGTAAAATCACCTGTTGAACTGTGGCACTACAGTCTTGCTGATAATCAGCCTGAATACTTTGTATGTGCCTATTCTCCCTGCTCTGCTGTAATGCATTGCACACACCATCCTCAATAGCAACAGAGTGAATAGGGTCCCTCTGTCCACTTCAGCTGACTGAAGGCAGAGCCCTGTTCTCCAAAGGCTGCACAGACAGAGCTCACTGGCAGTATGGTAAGACACCTCTCCCCTCAAACCCACCTGGGGATGAAGACCTATGTCCCTCAACTGTCCTTCTTACCAGCATGCTTTCTCTTTTTCCTTCCTCCTTCCTCTTTGGTGTGCTAGATGGCCATCTTATTTTCCCAGACAGTCTTCTGCCATTTCATTACAAAGCCTTTATTTTTGCCTGTCATGTTGCAATGTCCTTCAGCAGCACTTGTGAGTAGATACCTTGAGAGGTGGAAGATCTGATGAGAAGGATGAAAGCAGTGAAGATTTTGTCTCCAGATAGCCTCAGTCTCTCAGCTGTCATAAGACACACACAAATGAGAGACACAAGAGGAGAGCCTGAATAATACAGTCAGTTGCCTTTGTTGTCTTAATATGCCTTCACTTTCAAAATTAGGCAGTGCATTCTAGTATCTTTCATATTTCCTCCGTCAGAAACTGCTAGTGTGTCAAAACCAACAAATACAGGTTGAATACTAACAATAGGTAAGGCAAGTATCTATATTTCCTATGCTTTGTAATTCTATTGTCTTATTTTGAAATTTGTTGGGAATATGGTTGTTGGAGGGCATTCTTTTCTTTCAATTTGTTGTATATAGTGTTTTGCTATTGTTTTTGTAACCTTTATGAGTAGGTTTTAATAGTAGTATTATTCAAATTCTGTTGTGCTTTTATCGAGCTCCCATGACTGTACTCTGACAAAACATCATATTTTGTATCCCAAAGACCATCAGCAGTATCAGTGTGATGACCTTCAGCACTGCTCAGTCTAAGCAGCAGATGCTATCTTTGAGCTCTTTATCAGACCTTTTTCCCCTCTCTCTTACTCATCTTGCAAATTAAAGCAGAGGTTAACCTCAGCCCAGTACCACCCATAGGCCCACACATCTCGATTCTCCACTGCACCTCATCCCACAGCTCCAGTCTTTTTGGCATGCTGCATTTTCCATTCGCTCTGTAAGTCCCTGAAATAGTTGAAGATATGTACACACAGGGAAATCCTAAGAATTCCTTTATTTTAGTTACCATGGGAAATAGATCAGTCCAAGAAAAATTATACATATTTCCCTGTCTTAAGTTTCTTACATTTTTGAGCAGCTGAGGGATATCTTTCATATTCTACATTGCTCCTCTTCTGTCTTTTTGTAAATGTCCAAATACCTGACTTCTCTGGTTCTTCAGCCACAAGTAATTTGATAGAAGCATTTCCCTGCTGGATAAGCGGCCCTTTCCCTTCCTATCTTATGTTCATATTGCTTGTTCCCATGTGTCTTTGCATTCACCTCTTTGGCCTTTCTGTTTTCAAAGGGATCTACCACAACTTTTTTAGTTGGCTCTGTCTCTGAAGAAATGCTAATGACGTAGACCCCAATGCCTCACACAGGAGCTTTCCCCTAAGTTTCAGCTATCCTATTGTTTTGTCTGACCAAGTCTATTCACAAGATAATAACACTTAATGAGTCCCTCTCTCTCGCTCATTCCCACAGACAGACTTGGAGACGCCACTCTTCAGCTTTTTAGCGTTAAGGGTAGGAAGCAGTCACTACAAAGGCATGTCTACTTTGCAGGCAGAGATGTGATTGCACCACTTACAGCCATGCTTGAGTTACCTTTGCAGTACTCCCAGTACCTTGCTGGGTTACTGGGACCCATTCTGTCAGCCCCAGGAAACAGCGTGCTTACCTGTGCCCTTAGTCTGTGCTAAACTACAGCCTCCTGCAACTCCATTTCCATTTGCAGCTGGGTTCCCCCAAGTATATTCCCACAGGTGTGTGTCCAGCAGACCTTCTGTTGTATTGTAAATATTTTAAAAGGCTGTCAGATATCCAAATAACATCAACATTCATAAAACCAATCTGGAATCCACGCAGTTATTGAGTGAGTTTCTATGCAGACTCATGAAGAAACAGGCTTATGCAGTGCCTGGTAAGAGATATTATGTTATAGAAAAGTATTTTCTGAACAGGTGACTTTGGCCAATTTTGTACTAATAGTGTCATCCCAACATATGCAACAAAACGGTCTTAGCAGGCTTACAGATATACTCCTGCAGTGACTTTTGGTGTCAGGGTAGTATAGCCAGGTGCATATTTATAGAGCAACAAAGGAGAATGCATCTCTACTGGGGTGCTCCAGTCACACACATGCACTGCTGGGCACCCTCTATGCTTACAGCCTCGAATACAAGTACTCTTCTGACACAACTCATACATGTAAAAATGTGCTGAGCAGCTAGTGATCTATTTCCACTAAGATTTGTCTGTTTCTGTCTGGAGTATCCCACGTTACACCATCTCCTTCCCTGCATCATGGACAGAAATATGCTGGCAGAGAGGCAAGTGTGTCCTGGCTGGACACTTGACTGCCTTCTCCCAGGAGAACCCTCATTTTTAGCTCATGTCATGGATTTCTCACCTCAGTTGCTGAATGGTGAGCAGCTGCCTTCCCCTTTCCTTTCTTTCTTGTTTTTCTACATCTGGCCAAGATCCCTGAGGAACACTTCCTTCCTGGTCATAGAGACAAGAGGGCTTTTGCAGACAGCTGTTCCCCTGCAGATGCCAGACAAATGATGAACCCTCCCCATCCTGAAATTTTGCTCTGCAGTTAAGCCCCCTTTTCCCATTCTCCTTTTCCTAATAGATATTATATCACTTGGGTTTTTTTAAAGTCCCTTTGTTTTGTATGTGAGCAATCACTGTTGCATTAGTTATTGCACTTACCTGCTTTGTCTGAGGCAGTATTTGCAGATTAGTGAGATCCATAATTTGAAAATTATATGGATAAAGAATACAGGAACATGAAAGTAGTGGCATGTTCTGGCAACTGTGAGGATGATCTGCAGGTGTGAGTTGCAATTTGGGAAAATTAGCCCTGAATTTTGAAGGCTGATTGTTAAGTTTGTTATGTCTTGCTTTTGCAGCCTGTATCCGATTGCACTAGGACTGCCAGTTGGTTACTTCTTTCATATCAACAAAATGCAGCTATATATCTTTTTCTTACATATCAGACCTGCATGAGAACTCTAATTAAGATTCTTTTAAAGTATCAGGGATTATTTTAGACCAAGATCCTGGCTGTTAAAGTAGCTAAAGCAACAGTTTTTATGTTTTCATTGAGAATTCCTTGATACCATTCATAATATTAACATTGAGCTGCTAAAGTTGCTGGCTTGCTGAACACTAGCTCTTTTGTTGCATTTTATGTTCCCTAATTTCCTTACTAATAAGTTGTGTGTCCTTAGCATATTTAGCACGTTAGCTGCAACCTCGGCAAACACCAATCCATCTGTTCTTTGAGTTGGGTGCAAAAAAGGCTGACAATGCACAGAGGGTGCCTAAAGCAACTTGTTCTGCAATGAATTCAGCTGCACAAGTGTGACTCGGTGCCTGCTCCTCTCTTTAAACGTAATTGTCCAGAACAGCTGACTCAACCAGCATATAAAACTCTGCCCATACAAAGAGCTCACCTACGCCGTTTGACAACTTGTTTTTGCTGTTTTGTAACAAGCATTCTCAAGCTATTCCTGCAGGGTGAACCCCTGCCCATAGGACACCATCCACCTCCCTATTGAAAGCATTGAGACCTTTGCAGTTGTCTCCAGCAATATGTGAATCCTGTGATCATCCCCATACAGATATTAGCCCCCAAGAACAGTCCTCCTCCCACCATTGTTTTCATTATTTGCTGGACACCTTCCTTTCCCACTGCATTTTCACGGACGGACTTTCCAACTCTCCACTCATTGGACTCCCAGCCTCTGGAGAGATAACTTCAGGGATGGATAGGTTGAAAGTTGTGAGGGACTGTCAAAGGGAGTGCCATGGGACACTGAATACCCTGAGTCACAAGAAAGTGAAGTGGTATGTGACTGTGTGGTCCTCCACCCGCATATCTGGCCTGGAATCTCTCCTCGTATTAAAGAAAAAGTGATAAACATAATGTAAGCACCATCTTCTGAGGTAATCCAATATATGGAAGCAAGAGGCACAAAATCAGGGAACAAGCTTCATGCTGAAAAAAGTGACTGTTGTTCATACCAAGCTATGAGGAGGTCTGTGCTGTGGTGTGTCTTGTCATATCCATGCCAAGGACACACATGATTCTTCATAGGATGTGTGTCAGAGCTTACAGGTGCATCAGGTCACACATCTGACTCCATGTTCATGTGAACATGCCCCCTGCATGTTGATCAGATAGGGAAACTCATGAACTTTGATCAGAGAAGGAGGGTTAGCTAGCAGAGTCATGAATATCAGAGACGAAACTCTTGTTTTATATTGTATTAAAGGGAAACAAAAAAGGAAGGATACACTGGTAGACAATTGGGACAACAAGAAAAGATATAAAAATGTATGGAAAATAGTTGCAGAGCTATGTATTATCTCAGCCTAGCTTCAGTCACCAAGTGCTGCTCTGGTCTACCCACTCCAACCTCTTCACTCCTCTTCATTTTGTCTTACTCTAGCTTCCCTCTCCAGTTCACACAAATTATCTTTTATTAATCACAGATTTTTTCAATTATTATCCATGTTTTTCAATTTGCTCACCTGTCAGCTAGTTATATTGCCATCTCCTTGTGTCCAGGACTTCTGTGTTTTAAATATTCATCCCTCTGCCAACTTTTCAGAGTTTATCTTCAAGATTTGTCTCAAGACTTCGTGGCCTTCTACCCATAACTTCCTTACCATTCTATTCAATGGAAGTGTCTTGTCCAGTAAGTTTTATATCTGCTTTTCCAAAATCCATTTCTATTTCTCCCATTGAAAATGTGTCCAAGAGATTGTGCAAAGAGAAGCAGAAATTTCCCCTGAAAGGAAAATCTAGGAAAATAACTGACAAACATACAGTCATATTTGTTAAGATTGGGGAGGTCATAAATATGAATTTTGTTTTCAAAATTTCCTTTAATATTGACTTTGTAATGGTGTCATTTGGAAATACATAATTACAGTACAAAAATATTAAAGATTGAAATTGCCACATTTCCAAAAAATAGCATGTATTGGATATTCTGAAAAGATTGGGTATTTTCTTCAGAATTTCCCTTCGGTGTTTTTGGTATCATTAATGATGCCAAAGTTGAAAAGGGCTGCTTTGTTTTACAAGGAATAAAAACTTTGAAATCATAACACAAACTACAAAAGTCCTTCTTCTGCATGGCTTTAAATAAAATAACTTGTAATTTATGGCACACGCCAAAATACTTTCAAAAGTCCAGGGGGAAAAAAATTATATGGAAATATTGGGGACAATTCTGTTTCACAACTATTCTGGATGGATGACTAGACTATTACAAGAACTATCTGATTTTCTTACAGGTAAGAACATGTTAAGTGTCCGATCCAATAGTTTTGTGAAGTGTTCCTGCCAATTTCCGATTGCATATATAGAAAAACCTCATGATTTGAAATGTTTCCAACTCAAAGCAATCGTGTTCTAAATCTTCCTTCTTGGTATGCAAAGTCTATAAACTCTTGAAAATTCTTTACCAGTGTGTGCCGTCATAAAAGGATAATACAAAATTATATGTAATGTCTGCCTTGAAAAACATGACAGTATTGCATTTTAAATACAAAAATATAACTTGATTCCACTGTGAGTGTTATTAAAATCTTCTACATAAAGATGAAATTGTACCTTATTTTAAGATGTATTCCAACCCATTTCTGTAACAACTGAAAATAGGCTTGTGTGAATTCTTCAACAAACCAATTCTTTCCTAAGTAAAGCTAAAATTACAGAATCAGGTTATATTTCAGTAAAATAAAAGTGTTTTGACATTACTCATGGGCCACATCTTGAAGGCAAACAGAGAAGTTATTATCTCTTCCATGACACATATGAGTAGCCACTTTAAGTGGTTCCAGCTTTGAAATCTGAGGAATTTGCAGCCATGAAAAGCAAATCCATTGTACTTCTGCTCCTCCTGTCACCAGTAACTGTGCACTAGTGAGAACAAAATCTTCTCACAGAAACTAATACATGAACTTTATAAAATAATTGCATGGTTTTCCATATGATACAAGCAAGAAATGAAGCACTGAAGTTTACCCAATACAGACTAACTCCTGCTACAGTTTTTAGAAATGTTTTAAGTTAGATCTTTCTGCTAAAATTCTCTGTTATCAGTTATGCCAAGGAGTTCACTCCCCCCAGATATGTTTTATTCTCAGCTGATGGGGATTTTTCTACAATACAGTAGAGCAGTAAACCATATTGTGAGCTAGTATATTAAGCCCAGGCAAAACTGTAGATTCCTACTTAAACCAAACACCAAAACCTACTCATGCATTTGAGACAAGTGGTCGCACACTCTTGAGGTTAATATACTGACAGCAGAGAAAAAATAAAAATCTAAATCTACAGTAACTAAATTACACAGATGAGAAAGTCACATATTAATCTCATTACTGGAAAAGAGTCATGAAACAGTGGAACATCAGATGTAAAGCTGAGGTTTTCCTTAACCCTTTCAAAAAGTGATACTGGATAAAAGGTGGGGTAGTGTAGGCACATTTGAATAAACTCTGTCCAGATGTGCACCATGGGCCTGATCCAAGCTGACCTCACTGATTTCAGCGCTGTTCAGAGCTGGCTCTTAGAAAAGTGACTTCTCAGCCAAGTGCCACATCACCAGGTTGTGCCAAAGACTGCTCCTTCTCTAACAGTCTTTAGTCTTTTGCGTAATGCTTCTGGTTGGTCATGTCACAGCACTCCTGGGAAAGGATGGAAAAGGAGGCGGAAAAGTAAGGAAAAAATAGGCACTCAGATGAATCTTCCTTGGAGGGATAAAGGGAGAAGGGGAGTGGGGGGTGAGGTGTGGTGGTGGTAGGGGGAAGAGAGAACAACTGGGAGAGATCAGACAGAAGTTTTTGCCAGGATTTGTGAGTAAATGACATCAGGCATTTATGGAGGTTAAAGCAGTAACAGCCAAATTTCTCTCAACCTTGAGAGAACCCACTAAGGGCTCTGAAGTGAAGTGAAAGGAAGGGCAATCTGTCTAGTACGCCTGCTTGATGTATGTGCGTGTTCTGAACATCGACTGTGCATAAGCCTCCAAAACCACAGCACTTCAGTATGCAGCCTCTTCTTGTGCTGCAGAATCAATGTATGAATCTTTTGCATTACCCTGGAGGGGACCATGAGCTGATTTTCCAAAGATTTCTAAAAAAAGTTGTGTACCTTCACTGGTCTGGAGAGAGAAATATCTGTGACAATGAAAGAAACACATGGTTTCCTGCTCAGGCTCTCAGCTTCTGTTGAAATCTAAACATGAAGCTAACCACAAAGCTGTGGTCGAAGTCTGTCTTGGTGTCAAATAGCCAAACTCCATTGAAATTCATAGAGTTGAAGCCCACAACT
Organism: Ibycter americanus; assembly: GCA_035590275.1. Classification (NCBI taxonomy): domain Eukaryota; kingdom Metazoa; phylum Chordata; class Aves; order Falconiformes; family Falconidae; genus Ibycter; species Ibycter americanus. Next base: position 60,636,811 of record JAVJGI010000062.1, read on the forward strand.
TCATACGTGTTGTGTAAGCCACAACGGCATACACTTTTTCCGCGTGCTTCTTTGCATTTTTGTTTCTTATGTTTATCTCAACATTCCTATAGTAATATATTACTCTCCAATTTTCCAGTATAGATCATTGCACAGACATTTTACTTAAAGCAAGATGTCTTTTTGTTGTTGATGGCAGTAGATCAATGTGAACTGGCCAGTAGAGGGTGCTACTTGAATTTGGGAATATATATCAATAACCTTTAAGAATAATCAGATTTCTGTGAGATTATGCAAATCATGGGGGTCATCGCCTCCTTCTGCCGTCACTGCTAAAGAAACGATGATATATTTTTTTTCCTGAAATACTTGTTTCAACTGGCAGTACAAAATGCTGAGGCGTGATCTAAGTGAAGCTTTGGATTTATGCTCTAACAGCAGTCTAAATGGCACTAGGTACTGCTGCTCGGAAATAAGCATTGCATACACAACCCAATACTCTTGGTTCACTTTGGTAGATTTCTCATTCTATATTCTCTTCAGAGAGAAGTTGGAAGTCAGTGTTCCACTCCAGGTGAGGATTTTTACCTCTTTGCCTTTCACCAGACCAAACCAATCTGCTTGAAATTTCATGAGTGTATTATTCTGCCAAAGTAGAAGTTTAATGGAAAGTTCGAGGCAAATTCAACAAGATGTTTGGGAGACATGAGGGCTCAAAAAAGGAAGCGGTTTCACCTCCCGAAAATTTTCCTAACATTTTTTTTGGCTTACAGTAACTGCAAAATGGCTTGGCTGAGAAACTAGAAATTTGTTTTAATCTTTTGTAGATGGTGATTTCTGTTTCCTTTGGCTTCTTTTGGGGTGCTTCAGGGGGCAATTATTTAGTCACTAAAAAACGTTTATGCAAACATTTAGGGTTCCTAAATCTGCATGTCAGCTTTTATAGGGCTTATGAAATCCACAATAGGGGAATGCAGCCTTCCCAGACTGCACAGACTTCTTGACTTCACTCGTGATCAGGGCAGGGCAAACTTCATTTCAGAAAAGACTTTAGTAGGCTTCAGTGGCCCTGTGGGAAGCTCTGGAGGGTCCCACGCACAGCACCGCCAGGGCCTGCAAGACCTGCTCCAGGCAAAGGGCATTCCCATGAAGGCATTTTGCTTCCTTTTTGTCTCTATATCTGCTTAGAGCTCTACTACTTGCCTCTGTTATCTGCACGTACGTCTCTTGGCAGGATTTGAGGGAGAAGATATTCTTCACCACAAATCTAAACTGGTTCTGTAAGCTATGCCACTCCTAGTGCATCGCCAGAGGCAGGCCTGGATGTAAAGATGTACCCCAATGACATCCAGGAAAAAAATCAACTTTTGTGCTCTCACTGGTTGGCAAAATATCCTGTACTGGCCCTGAAGATCACGTCTTTTAAGTGTAGTTAACAGTTTTTCAGTAGTTAGCAAAACTTTCTATGTTGAGATTTGAAGGTGGTCTGAATTTTCACAGTACATGACTTGTTACCTCTATTGGCCCAAAGTCTAAGGAGTGAAGCAATTTACTGGCAGCATTTTTTGTAGAATAATGTTAAGAAAAAGCTGAGGTTCCCTAATGATTTATGAACAGAATATGGTCAGAATTAGCATCAACCTGGTAAAGATACTGTTCCATTTTTGAGATTTTTGTATTGCTCCCAACTTCTTGGATTTACCATGAATTACATTTTTTTCAATCCAAAAATACAGACATAAGGAGGTAGGATCCAAAAATATAAGTCAGAAAGAATCTGTGGAAGCTTGGGAAACTTGAGACCAGGCTGTCAGAAAGGAATGAGGGAGGTATGCAAAAGGTATAAGAGAATTAATATTACACCTGCAGGCAGAATTACCTTCCAAAGCACAGAACATTTTCTGAAAATAATTTAGTGTTATTGAAACACTGACTAGAAGGAACAATGTGCAAAGCTAGTTCTGAGCCAGCCATTGCATTATGAGTGAGATGTCCTTCTGTCACCAAACTTTCTTTTTCCTGCTCCGTCTTTTGTCCTGTCTCCCCACACCCTGCTTTACTATGGAATCTATTTTATGACGGGAAAATATATCTTGAAGAAAGCCTTGCTTATAGTCACCTATCAACCTGGTATGTATGCAGTTACTGGCCCAGAGTTTTGTGTGTCAGCAAGACACATAAAGACATTGTCGCACAGTAGTGTCACAGAAGTAAGAAAGTGGTACCTTGAAAGGCAATGTGCTAAATTTGCATTGGTTAGAGTAATGAGATCCTGGTGAGTTCAAAGAAGTATGGACTTGGTAAGGAGCAAAGCATGCCAACCAAATGAAGTGAAGAATGAAGTAGAAGTGGCAGCTGTGTCAAAAGGGGGTGAGAAGTAAAAATAAAGAGCATCTAAGAACTATAGAGAAAGAGGTTCTCAAAAATTTGTTTCTGGAGGACAAAGGGAACACCGAACAAAAGTCTTTTCAACGAAAATCCTTGTTACATTTAACAAAATGGCCATGATTTCTAAGTATGCAGCCTGTTTACAAAGACTTTGTGGGCTTCACTTTGCTAACCACTTCTGTAGAAGGAAAGTCTTCACTGGATGATTTTCAACCCATTTGGTGTTTCTCTTCCAACAAACAAAAGTTTTGAGAAAGCACTGATGAACAGAAGAACAGAAATGGAAAACAGATCAGAAAAGAGCAATACTAGGGCACCTCAGGGGCAACCCTGAACGTTGTGCCTCTTCAAACACTTTCTCAGGAAGAGATATTTTTCATCGTGCAAGTAATTATGAGGCCCAGTCATCATCTAAAGGAAATTTCTTCATTAAAATCCATTTGTCTTGTAATGTCTCTGTTCGCAAATATGTGGAATTTTTTTCATCAAACAAGTCAATCACCTTTCCCATACTTGAAAGGGAAGCTCCAACAAAGAGTGCTTGTGGGTTCATTATTTGGCTCAGTTATTTGCCAGATGTGAGTGAGGCCGTGTTATGGCTAGCCTGTATGCCTTAATGTAATATTAAACTAATAAAAAATTAAATGGGGTCCAAATGCAGACCTGCAACTAAGAGAAACATTTTATGAAAAAAGGAAAATTCCTGAAATTTTACCTGCACTCTTGAGATAATCTAAATTATTTATGCCAAACCCATAAATTCAGCTCAATATTCTGTTAGAAATATGACAAAATCTACTATTTTTCCAATTAATCTCCAGCATTACTTGCCCTATTTTACCATCAAGATAACATTGCAATGTCTGGAAAGACTGCTTGTAAGAGATTCTGACTTCTGTTTCCAATACTTCTCCTGAGAATTGCAGACTGTCTGCAGACCTGGTTTCTATGTATCCCAATTTATAATCATATCAAGAAATTTATTCCTTTATTTAAATGGAAAAATTGATGTTTCTGGCTGGCAGTTCACAAGAGTATCTGAATTATTAACTCATCCACAACTGCCAAATGGCAGGTTAGCTGCTGGTACAGTTACAGACTGATTGAAAACTGATAAAATGGAAAGCATTGTTGTATGAAAATATGTGGTAATTGATTTATTTTTTTTCTGTATGCCAAAGGATGGCTTTGGAAGGTTGATAACATGTTTATCATTGTGACTCCAAAGTGTGCTTGCAAGATTAATTGATCTCTTCCCTCTTTATCATTGCTATATTAATGAAAATGTACTTTACATGCTTTTATGACTTTATGCATTCAGTTGTGAACATATAGAACGGATATCATAAAACACTACCCTAAAGAAACAAGGCATGAAATATGTATTAAGACAACAGAACCCACATGAGGAAGCTCAACAAAAAAGTCTGATTTCTGGTGTCACCTGAAGGCAGAGGTCTCTAACTCAAAGTCTATTCTTTACTGGAGGATGTGGTTTTAGTACCAATCTGCAATTAATGTAAAGCTGTAAGATAATTCTGTTGAAAAATACTCTTTTTCAATTATTGTTTGCAACTGTGAGTCCATATAGTTCCACAAATGACCTATTTTGGTTTAGAATAAAACTTCTGTCAGAATTTTTCTGCCATCCATTGTAGACCAATTAGGAGGAACCAGGAGGTTATCCGAACCTTGAGGTGCATGGATAATCATGAAAATGGCTTCTTGCTTGTTTATAGGAAGCATGCAAAAATTACCCTTGTAATTGTTTGAAAACTCTGTAAGCTATCCCTCAAATAGGATTTGTTTAGTTTCTTAGAGCTGCTGTGGGGTGATATGCATTTTTCACTTGCAATCCATCACCTGTGACCGATCACCGACTTGTGAGTAGCACAGCCATCTTCAACTAATTCTGGTATAAGTTTCAAACTACATCACAGCATGACAACATTCATTTCTTTTTTTCTCTGCACATGTATTGACAATAATAAATATACAAATAAATATACAAATAAATAGGATGGTAACTACGATTTCATCTGTATGCATGCATACATCCACATATATAAATATTTATGAAAGAAACACAAAAGATAGATGCATACATAGGCTAGAAAATGAAAGAGTGCACAAAGAAATACTTTTTGGTGTATATGCAAAATTCCATGTACCTGTATCTGTCCTCGACCATGCACATGCAGATGATTGTACACGTATATGAATGTTATGAGTTAAAGGGAGGAACAAAATAGGGTAAACTAACAACTGTTTGAAACAATACTGAATCTCTTCTTAGTGCAAACTAACAGGAATGGAATGATGTTGAGACAGGCCTTTTGTTTAAAAGGCTTTTTTAGCTGTTTGAATTTTGGGCAAGGAAAGGCTTAGACCTGTCTGGGTTTGTAGCATTTTGCCCTAGCACCTCCACAGTTAATGAGTGTAGCAAAGCTTTGTGAAAGTTGTGGTTGAAATACTTGTTTGTAGAAGAAATAAAATATATAAAAGTTATTACTTATATTTCAAAGCAGCTGTGATTAGCCATGAAAAATAAGCTTTGCAATTACTACAAACATGAATATCTTAAAAAACACCTGTAGCAAGAACTAAACAGTGATCACATTAAGGCCATTTGATACAAACTTCTAATTTGGCAACAAACTGTTTGCTTGGAAATCAAGCTGTAGTAGCCAGAAATTACTCTAGGTTTAAACAGACATTGTTCAGAGTTTATGGACAATGCAGCACATGTCCCCAGTGGGCTGGAGGCAAATTTACACCCCTGAATTTTGCCTAGGTACTCTAACTGCCTTGCAAGAGATCCACACTCCTGCTGGGTCTCCCTGCCTGCCTGAGTCTGTGCTCCTGGCATCACAGCTTTCAACTGAAACGCCAAAAAACCCTCTGCCTTTGAATACCCTACACAACAAGGACTTCCTACTGTAAACTAGCATGCTTTTTGAGGGAGGTGGAAATTATGTCATTCAGCCTGGTGGGGCTCGACCAAAAGCCAGGTGCCTCAGTCCCTGGATGTACTCTAATCTTTAGGCCATTGTACAAGAGGAAGGCATCAACCAGTTTCTTCAGCAACGGTGCCTACAGCTAGTGAACTCAAACCCATCCAGAAGTGTTACACGCGCTCTGAGCAAACAGAGAAGAATACTTTGTCAATAATTCTCAAATGGAGCTAAGTAGAAAATAGTCAATTGTCTCAGGTGAGCAGCCACTCTTCTGGACACATATACTTTCAGTATGCTGCGTGGGCTGGGGAGCTTCCATCAGAAAAGGTATGTTCATGTGCTATCTCAGATACTTTGGTGCATAAGAATATGAGTAGTCTGGCTGGGTCATACCACAGGTCCACCCAGCTCAGAGTCCTATTCTCAAAAAAGTAAAAAAGAGGATGCCTAGGGAGGGGTATAAGTGATGCTACTCAAGAACATTCAACCAGCATTCAAACATTTGTGCCTCACTGACTTTTTGAACCAGTTGTCTTGCATACAATAATCATCAATGGATTTTTCTTACATGAACTTCTCTAGTTGCCTTTTGAAATCATGTGAACTTTCAGCATCTGAAATACCCTGTGATAAGGAATTCCACAGCTTAACTGCATGTTGACATAGATGGATTAGGGCCAGCTTGTTTGAATCTCTCTCTTGGACCTGAATTACACTCCTGGAACTTAAGAGCTATTTACAGTTCACTCTTGGTCCCTTAAACTGGTGACTTGGTTGAACAAAATCTGAAAGCCAAATAACTGCCAGTCCCACTGAAGATTAAATTTGTTGTCATTACATTTAAGGTATTTTTCCAGGGTGACATTGCAGTGCTGTGCCAGGACTGAAGTCTTAAAAATGGGCCGCTTTACTAGGCCTGTTGACCCCTGCCTCTCACAGATGGTTTTATTTGTTCCTAAAGTGCATTTCCTTTCGCTAACACTTGCACTGTTTTCTTCCTTTTTATCAACAGATATAGCATGTAATAATGACAAGCACAACAGGAAGAATAAGAAATTTACATTTTAAAAAATCCAATCAGACTCAGCTGAGGTAGGGTTTTAGGACACTGAAATCCAATTTCCCTTCTTAGGGGGAAATAAAAATTCTGTTCAGGTCTTGGACAAGAAGCAGCAAGGAAAGGCATTAAGTATCAGATTCCTTGTGATGGAGATAGTATACTGGGTTTCCATGGCAATGTTTTGGAAGCCGGGGTTGGGGAGTGGAGTGGGGTGGGGTGGGGTGGGGTAGGGTGGGGTGGGAGGGTGGGTGGCTACAGGTATGACTTCTGTGAGAAGCTGCTAGAAGCTTCCCCCATGTCCAATGGAGCCAATGCCAGCTGGCTCCAGACAGACGGGCTGCTGGCAAAGGCCAAGCCTGCCAGCAATAGTGGTGGCACCTCTGGGATAACATATTTAAAAAGGCAGTGGGAGGGAACTGTGCAATGGCAACTGCGGTCAGAGAGAGGAGTGAGAATATGTGAGAGCAACAGCCCTGCAGACACCCAGGTCAGTGCAGAAAGAGGAGGAGGAGATGCTCCAGGCACCAGAGCAGAGATTCCCCTGCAGCCTGTGGTGAAGCCCATGGTGAGGCAGGCTGTCCCCCTGCAGCCCATGGAGGTTAATGCTGGAGCAGATACCCATCTGCAGCCCGTGGAGGACCACACACCGGAGCAGGTGGATGCCCCAAGGAGGCTGTGGTCCCATGGGAAGGCTGTGCTGAAGCAGGTTTTCTGGCAGGACTTGTGACCCTGTGGGTTACCCACGCTGGAGCAGTCTGTGCCTGAAGGACTGCACCCCATGGAAGGGACCCACGCTGGAGCAGGGGAAGAGTGTGAGGAGTCCTCCCCCTGAAGACGAAGGAGTGACAGGAACAACGTGTGATGAACTGACCACAGCCCCCATTCCCTGTCCCCCTGCGCTGCTGTGGGAGAGGAAGTAGCAAAATTGGAAGTGAAGTTGAGCCCAGGAAGAAGGGATGGGTAGGGGGAAGGTGTTTATAAGATTTGGTTTTATTTCTCATTATCCTACTCTGATTTTATTGGTATTAAATTTAATTAATTTTTCCCCAGGTCAAGTCTGTTTTATCCATGATGGTAATTGGTGAGTGATCTCTCTGACCTTATCTTGACCCATGAGCTTTTTGTTATATTTTCTCTCCCCTGTCCAGCTGAGGAGGGGAGTGATAGAGCAGCTTTGGTGGGTACCTGGTGTCCAGCCAGGGCCAACTGACCACAAGCAGAAAGAAAAAAATCTGATTTGTAGTGCAAACATCTTGGTTTTGTCTTTTTTATCGGTCATTTTATCTGTGTGCAAACGATACATTTGTTTGACTATAACCCACAGGTCATTTTCTTGCCATTGTAAATGCCATTCCCACTGTGGTATTACAGATAGGCAAAGCAGATAAACACAAGAAGCAAATAAACAGTCTTCAGTGTGATGAATGCAATTTATAACTAACATGGACAGGGAAAAGATTCTAAGCAGAGGCTTAGAAAAATTACAAGTCCTGATGTTCAACTTGTTTCTAAATTTGTCTGTGAACCACTGATAAAATAGAATGAGAAAAGTCTTTGTAAAGTAAATGATATATTATTACACAAAATAATAGGAAGATGCAGTGCTGTAAGTATGAAGTAGGCATTCTGTGGTTGACTTTTGCATAATATAAACATACTAGTCAGTCCAAAGCTGAAAACAGAGCCAGGAAATAAGTAACCAGTGTGCCTTGTCCAGCTATTAGTGACTCCCAAAGCTCCTTGGTATAAAGGACCCATACGGAACTACTCTTGTAAGGCAAACTGCCAGAGTGAGCTATATATGATCAGTAATAACATATTAGCCAAAAATTGAGAGTATAAATATATGAAGCACAATTAAAGCTCACTGAATTAAATTAGATTTTTCTATCAGATTTGTTGACACTGAATCACAATGGGAAAGGAAGACTTGCTTAAGGTACACCTGAGATGATACATACAAGTACATCATTATTAGTCATGCTACCAGTACATTACATCTGTTGAGCAAAGGCCTAACAAAGAACTTCTGATATTGGATTTGGTAATTTTCAAGATGGGAAATTTTCCTCTAAAACCTTATGAAATTTCAAGGATGCTTGAGCGCTGATAATATACCTGAGTTGTTTTTTCTCCTTGCATAGTGTGGATACATGCTTAGGGAGATTATCACCCTGCTTACTAGTTTGGTTCAGTTGTCAGCAGCAGACATTGGGCTTTCTTCATTAAAATATTAATCCATAAAGACTCAACATCATTTATTTCCAAGTCACTGCTGAGCCAGAAACAAATAACTTCATTTTAATGGACTGCCACTCACTCCATTTACTCAGCTGGCCCCTTTCTGTGTTAAGTTCTATAACTGTGATATTAACGTTCAATTCATGAACATCTCTCCAAATTCTATTAATACCAACTAAGTCAAATTAAACCCATAAAGTGAGCAGTTCTCATTTCTCTTGTTTATTACTCTGGATCCTAGCACAGACAGATAATTAAAGACATTTCTTTTCTTCATACTTCTTGGTGCCTTGATTAAGGCTGTTCTCTACAGTCTGACATTCCACTAAGTGCATGTCTTCTATTCTTGCCTTTTGCTCTAAATTTAAGTCTTCCAATTAGTGCAGTGGGCTGGTGAGATGGGGACCGCTTACCTTGTGCATTCACTGGACCATATTGTCTTCCACAAATAATCTGCCAAAGAAACCGTTCTTTTTACCATTCTTGTCTTGCCGGTACTTCTGCCTGCTTGCTGCTGTTAGGACTAGGGAATGGCAGCAACATGAGGTGCAGACCAGCAACAAGGGGATAGCATGAAGCTTATTAGTAGGATTCCTAGTAGTGCTGTAGCCCCAGGATAACCCAAAGAATCTGCCATTATCAACAGAGTTCCTTCATCATTTAAGCTAGCCCAGGGATCTTTCCTGCTCCTGGGCAATCCAGTTGTTAGGATGTCCAGCCTTCTAGTAATCTTCCCCCAGGCACAGCACTCTTCATTCTTAAAAGTTTAGAAGAGAATATGATCATCTCTGAATTCTAATGCATTATGATACTTGGAATTGTTCTGGAGTACAGTTTCTCACTGTCTTTTATAGCAGTGATGTTATAGAAGCATAGCATGCAACCCCGAAGCTTCAAATTCATGTATGTATTTCTAGAAATTCATAGTTCCTGAGCGAACCTGTTTACATTTACATATTACCCTGGAATGTTCACACAGGTTGGCTCAATAATTGCATAGATTACAAAATGAGAGTAACTGATTTATTTTCATATGGTATTGTAAAACTATGCAAAGCTTTGCTTTCTAGTTTTCTGGTGGAAAATGAGTCAGCAGGTAACTAACATATAATTTCTGAGATGTCTTGAGACTTCCTAGGATAATTTCTCCCAGATTATAAAAACTCCTGTTTCCAAATATAATTTATAATTATTATTGCAGTAACAGTGTTTCTGACTCACAAGGGTACATTGTCACAAGTGCTGCATTTTCAACCCTTGTTTTACAGGCTCAAGTCCTATTACTGACTGTAGCTAGTGACTTCTACTGAGGTGAGGTTTTGACCTGGCCGTTGGACTGCTTCTCATGTGCATGGGATGGCTGGTGGCTGAGACCTAGAGAAAATGGGGCTGGGATTCATTTCACCCAACTAGAGATACCAACAACACAGACACCAACATGTGATCAGGTTAATCCCACCCTGAGTGGCTTACCTGGGGTCCTACAAGAGCCTGGCAGTCTTAGAGTTGGACCACAAGTCTAACTTGCTGCTGGCAGAACAGTGGTGACAGGCAGGCACCAAGTGACATTGTCAAAATGTCCTGAGAGCTTTGGCAGCCAAAAATTGCTGTACAGGTGGCTGGTAGTCAGAGGCTGCAGCACACTTGCCATTTCCAGCTGCCCATCAGCTCCCTCCCATGCTGCTGCCACCGCTGATGTGCTGCGCTTGAGGTGGGTCCACAGTGACTAAAGCCACCAGCTGGCTCATAAATGCAACAGCTCAGAAGCTGTTTCAAAGGGATCAGTCTTTGGTAAACGGACAGGGCAGACCATGGTCACACCCCAGGACACCAACTGCCTCTGTGGTTCAACACCTTTCAGTCTCACTGCTTTCCAGCAGCAGGTACTGCACAGAAATGGGCAGGAACATTTTCCCCTGTTGCATGAGAATTTTCAGGATCAAGCAGTCAAATCAGTTTTCAAATTTTTGCATGCCAAAAAGCTAAAAGAAAAATTTTACTAAAAATTTTTTTCAGACTTCCATAATCCTTTATTCTAATTTCTACAAAATAATTTTACATTTGTAATTTGAAATTATTGTAGGGTTTTCTTCATTACAAGTATCTTCTGGACATTTTGAAAACTTTTATTACTTTTCAAATAAAATGTCAAAAGGGCATTTTTTTTTCCTGTGAACAGCTTCAGTGTTCAAAGTTCAACATTTAGTCTTTAGAAAGAAAATAATTAAAATATTCTAAACAGGTTCGTTCTTATTCTAGATAGCAAGAGATATATGTTCTGAGACTTGCGATTGCAACTCAAATGCACATACAGAATGTGAATGTAAACTTTGAAAATGTAAATGTAACTTGTCCAAGGACAGGCTAAGAAAATAAGCCTATTTAAAAAAACAATTAAAATGAAGGTTTGAACACTGGAAACCTCACATGAACTCCAGAAAATGCCAGCAGGGTTCTCTGCTTCCAGCCAGCCAGGCAGCACAAACAGACTAATTAACAGCATGACCATGGCCATTCTCCTGTTGTTTCTTGGGTGACAGCTCATGAATACACCACTTGCTCCTCAAGCAAGGCCAACCTTAGGTACCAGAAGTCCGTTAGCTTCCCAGAGCTCTGTGCTCCTCAAGACCACCCAACCTTTCGTTCTTCACCATGCGCTGTCATGAGCTCAGCACTTCATGGTGAGCCCGGTGTGCTGACTGTCTGTCTGCACAGAAACCCACAAGGCAGATTATGCCTTTACTTGATAGGTAGGTGACCTTGCAAGTTGCATCATGTGGATAACCTATTCCTGTTCCAAGTCTTGTCTCCACAGTTATTTCACCAAATGCTCCAAAGTGCCTGAGACGGTGATAGAAACCATATTTTAAGGTAAGAAAATGGGACAGAGGGCATAGGAAAGGATGGAGGAAGGGCTTTGTGGTCCTGGTTTAAGAAAATATGTTGGGAAAGATGGTTCATGAAGCTGGAAGTGAAAGGCTGGAAGGTGATATGGATGATCTTTCAAGCTGAATATTTTTAAAATGCCTTTAAATTTCGCATGACCTTGCACTGCCTTGTTCTTAAACTCAAAGAATGAATTGTGATTTCCTCCTTTCCCTCATTCATGCAATAATTCAGTTTGTTTAAATGGTTCAATCTCACTGTCTGAATCAACAAATCTCTGAACATCAGTGAGCACCATTATCAGTGTTTCAGTAATGGCACAGAGCATCTAGATCCTTGGAAATAAATCCAGAGCGATTTGGATGGAGAAAGACCTAGTCCTAGTTTCTCACTGAATCAAATATTAAGAGGTGGAGCAGGAATGGGCTTGAACTTAAGCATGGTTAGAAGGGTGGGCTGCATGACTGTGGAGATGTAACACCTAAACTATGTCACCGCCCATCATGAGAAGAAAAGAAAAAGGAGAAAAGAAGGTTTTAATCCTTTATTTGTGCTGTTTCACAGAATAAGCACAAGGGTTTGCCTTATGGATACTAAAATAAAGATTTCGCTTTATCATACTTGGCAAAGAACAAGACTATGACAGCATTAAAATACCTCTCCAGCTAGCGTAAACATGGTATTGGACCATCTCCGTGCTCAGCTAGAGATCTGAGAGAAGTTCATTCTGCCAGAAAGCCAATTACCCTGTCTTGTTAACACAAGGAATTGCAGAGAAGTCAAGTGACCACATCCCTGGAAAAGATGAGCTGGTTTCAGGATTTCTGAAGTCCCAGACAACAGCCAACACTTTTGAAAAGCAGGTCATTGTTTTAGTGGCTCTACATGGATCAGGAACCTAAAACTGGGTAGCTGCTTTTGAGAATACTATCTTGTTCCCAAATATGTTCCATCACAACAAAGGAGGAATAAACAATAATAAACTGACATATATTTCAGGGGCCAGTTCCTGCAGGCCTGCAAGCATCTGAAAAATTCCAAATAAACTGGCAAGTCCATGAAAGAAGAAGGACCACCCAAAGGAAGTGCAAACCTAGATCTGAGATATCATGTGTCTTTCAATTTTTCAACTTTGACGTCCACAGCACTCAGTCTTCTAGTAGCTTTGGGTACCTTTTAGGCAATAGGAAATCACTTTGCTGCCTTTGACCAGGGTAAATAATGTCAATAATCATAGCATCCACATTCATGTGAGATCTCTTCAGTTTTCAAAAACATTGGATTCTGGTAAGCCAGAGCAGCTGCTTCTGGGAAAAACTTTTCTCCAAAGCCAAGGACAAATGTTTAAGATGTTAACTTACACAGTCTGAGTCTACTGCTCTATTCTGCAGTAGTTGTCCGTTATGGACAACTTGAGCAAATCGATTAGTCTTTCTGTATCTCATTTTCCTACCTTCAAGTAATACTACTACTTTTTCCTCACTCTTATAGCTGCTTCCTTGCAAGTGTTTTCTCACAAATCTTGGTTAAAAGACTCATTTTAGTGGGAAAGAGCACATCTGGGAAGAAACACCTTTATATGATGTCTTCACTAAAAATCCCAGACAATCCTCCTGAAAACCAGTGCTGTTTTGCCTCAGCAAACCCTGGCATAGTCTCAGCCTGCACTCTGAGTCATTTCAAATGGTAAGGAATGCGGGGACCAGGCACAGGTTTTGTAAAGGCATAACTCTGGGTAGAGAACTTTTGCTATTGAATAAGGCTCCTGGCAGCCTAACCCTCTCTGCCACTAGAGACGCCACAAGGTACCTTGTTGTTCTGCACGGAGAGGGAGGGCAAAGTATGGTTTATGGGCTGTCTCTTCTGAGTGTTCATATGGTTCTGGCCATAGGACTGTAGTCCTGGCCAGCTCTGAAAGGAAACACATCGTTCTTTTAGACACAGTACTGTATGGCGACGGGGGAGAAGATGTGCATGTATCTACTTGAAGCTTGGCGTGACCTGGATTGAATGAATATAATACTTGTAGGGACATAAACTCAAGAGGTCATGGGATCAGGCCTGGCACAATGAATGACTTCTCAGTGGTATGTAATTTAAGCTAATATCCTTTCCTTCTCATGCGCCTCCTCTGCCATGTCATGAAATTTCTGTCCAAATCCATTGTTGCTCAGCCCTGACCCAGGCTTTGATTAGAGACTTTCCTCTTCTGTGTTGCATGTTCCCATATCTAAGAATCATGTAATTTCAGTCCAGACAGCAGCTCTCAAATGAGGAAAGAAAAAAAAAAAATCCAGTATATGCAGTGCCCATTAGAGGGAAGGACGGAAAAAAAAAAAAAAAAAAAACAAAAAAAAAAAGAAGGCTTACTTTTATTGTAAGTGGGACCAGGAACGTAAAAGTTCAATTACCAGAATGCATTTGCTTTGTACATTTTAAACCTGCTGTAGCTAGTATAACCAGCACATGCAGTTGGGTCTAATTGCTGCTTTCCAGCTTGACCTAATTGATGCTCTGATTTGCAGTCACCTACCTCTACAAGCCCATGTTTCATTACATTTTGCCCCTGCTTCCAAAATCCTAAAATCCCCATGGGGAGAAATAGATTACAGCAACCCAGAGCTTTTGTGTGTGAACTGACAATTCTTTCTCCCCTATAATTTTCTCCATCTACATGTGAACAATAGAAATACAGTAGATTGACAGAGAGATGTATTGGTTACCCCAAAAAACTCCTTATTTAGGCAGGCGTAACTCCTTTTAACTCACTAGGCGTTTTACTTAAACTCTGAATGAAAACTGCAGTGGTACAAAATCAGCTTAGAGATATTTTTGTAACCTAATTGAGATGTTTATATTACAAAACTGTGTTATTCTCAGTCCCTGCTCACGATTACAAAGAAAAAGTTCTTTGCTGAAGAATGTGTCAGTATTTTCCATGGAAAATTATTTAGAGAAAAGCTTTTGAAATATGGAAACCTCTTGGTTTTAGCTTTACATAAGCATTTCAGCCATCATAAAAAAAAAAAAAAAGAAAACAACACCTCTAATGTCTTTTGCAGCTTTGATTTCAAACACGTCACATTCTTCATTAAAGCAATCATTGTTAAAACAGAGGGACATAAAGCAACATAGAATTTATTCCTTCATTAAACTGATGATCCGTATATGAAGCCAATTAACATTATGAGTCTGGTGAACATCAAGTGTAAAGAGGTTACAGAAAATTAAAAGCAGTCACCTTGGTCTTTAGATAAAGAAAGAACACTTTTACATTATAAATTATAAGAGTGTCCAAGCGGGACAAATCGGCAAATTTGGTTAATTGGAAAATACATTTTACTGCACATGAATTAGGGTAAAATAACCTTTTAGCTGCTAGCCTTTATTTGTGGTCAGGTATTGGGAATCATGGGAAAGGAAGTGTTTGGACATGGAAAGGCTAGAGAGCCATTTCGTCAAATTTGAGCCATTTAGACTTTCTTGATTTTTACAAATGATGCCCTCAAAGCTGAGTGCTCTTAAGGAAAACGTCCATTCAGTGATTTTGTTCATCAGTTCAGTCCTAGGTTTTATTGTCATGGGTGAAAAATAGGAAGAGGTGTGTTTGTGTGTGCAGCACAGGGACAGCTCTTCTTTCAGACAGACACAATCAGCAAAACATCTATCCAGAATTATATTTACTTGGACTTTTGCTTGCAGTAACTCATATTGAAGAAATAACAGTAACCGTGATAACAATAATAATGATGATGTATGTGAGAGAGACTTTAAGGACTTTGCACAAAAAGGGATCTTTTGCTGAAATATTGTAGCTCACCTCACTGTTATTTCATGCTACAGCTTGTTTTTAGTGGTTGCCTTTGGCAGCTAGATGAGAGGAACTACCACAGAAACACTAGCCGTGATCCAAAGCAATGTACTGAGGTTTTTTTTCTTTACCTGTGGTCCCAGCTTCGCAGGAAAGCGTCTGCAGAGAGGGGACACGAAGAGACCAGACGCTGCCCGAGAGCAGCCTTGCGCGGGGCAGGCACCGTCCCGGCCGCAGCCCAGCCTTGCCCGGGGCAGGGCCCCTCCCGGCCGCAGCCCAGCCTTGCCCGGGGCAGGGCCCCTC
>JAVJGI010000062.1:60662361-60691909 GCA_035590275.1 Ibycter americanus
GAAATTCTTCACTATGAGGGTGGTGAGACACTGGAACAGGTTGCCCAGAGAAGTTGTGGATGCCCCATCCCTGGAAGAGTTCAAGGCCAAGTTGGATGGGGTTTTGAGCAACCTGGTCTAGTGGAAAGTGTCCCTGTCCATGGCAGAAGGCTTGAAACTAGATGATATTTAAGGTCTCTTCCAACTCAAACCATTCTGTGATTCCATTATTCTATGAAGCACAAAGTCCTGCATATGGGACATGCAGTGACAGGACTACAGGCAATTAGTACAAACTGAAAAACAGCACGTTTCCTCTGAACATCAGAAAACACCTTTTCACTGTGAGGGTGATAGAGCACTGGCACAGGTTACCCAGGGAAGTTATGGAGTCTCCAACCTTGGACATATTCAGAAGCCATCTGGACATGGTCTTGGGCCACTGGCTCTAGGTGTCCCTGCTTGAGCCAGTAGTTTGGACCAGATGACCTCCAGACATCCCTTTGACCATTTGGCGTTTCTGTGAAAATGCAGGAAGTTTTGAACAGAGACTGGATCCAGCTGAGGGCATCTCTGTCCCTGAACTGGAACTCTGCAACTTTTTGCCTTAAAGCAGAATGCAAAGCATTGGTATTTGTTAAAAAAATCTTACGTAGACTGAGACAGGCTAGCCAAAGGGGATATCTTTCATTCCACATGATACCTGCAGTCCACAACAGCATTCCACCTTCCTCCTAGAGAGAAGCAGCTGACAGGCCAGGTTCAGCTCAGGCTCTGGAATTTGCAAAACATGTGCAAAACAGTCCAAACATAATGACCCCTGTAATGTGCTCTAAGACTTCTATGTGAGCTTTTCCAAAGCTTTTTTACTTCTTAGATGATGAAGAACTGGAAAATAGTTTTGGACATGGTGACAGGGTTCCTGCTGAGGGGGGTCATAACGTGACTGCTGAGATATGACTATAGGGTCAGTAGCTTGCTAGGAGGCCTGCACCATGAGTATGTACCCTTGTCACTATTGAGATTTAAACCAGTGATACGTGTTAGTTCACGTGTGGTAACAATCACAAGGCAAAATCCTAGGCCATGTCTCCATTTAATTGCAAGTCCTGTTTTAGGGTTCCCGATACTTTCCATGTGGTCCAAAACACTGATTGATATCAATTCACAGTGCCAGATCAACCACGTTCAAAAATAATGACCAATCAACTTCACGCTGGCAGGTATCATGCTGGTTCAGTTATCATGGACTGCCCTTCCTGTGGTGCTCCACAGGCTTCCTTCCCTGCCTTAATCTCTGTCCTTTATGTCCAAAGGTCATGGCTCCCAGATGTTCCTACATCACATTATAGCTTTTGAGATGTGAATGCTCTCTTTTTATGCCATGCCTTCACATGTAAAATTACAAACTGCCTGTCTCTAACACACAGTAAAATTATTACAAATGTGAAAGGAAAGAAAACACCTTTCCTTTTACTATGGACAACGGTTGCAAATACATAGTACATTATACCTGTGGAATTCAGTTTTTTAAGCATATAGGAATGGATAATTTGTATAAAAACATTTTAGATAAACAGATTGATTCCAGAAAAGGGGCAGATATTGATGAAAGGTCCTGTGTTACTTATTTTCCACTAAATCAATATTTGGCACATAAACAGTGGTGTTGGGGTTTTTCCTCAGGATTAGAACTATCATATGCTGAAAACCCTGGAGAAGCAGAACAAAAATCTTCTTGAACAACATTTGTAGGTGGGAAATCTGCGTGCCATTAAATGCAATATGCCATTAAAGTGATGAATAAAACCATACACAGACTAGACCTGTATGTAGAAGTCATAAAATCAGTTGTGTTCAGTTCTGATGTGAGGACATTAAATACTATAACAGAAGAAACCTTGCACTGAAGTACAAAGATAGCAAAGATGCACTGAAGACTTCAGTATGTTTTGAATGGGCTTTGGAACCACTCCTAGGAAACCAGTTATCTTTGTGAAGGTGGCACCTGCAACTCTTGTTATAATATCTAGAGCTGGTATATCATTATCCAGCAATACCCACCACAAACCTCAGTTTTCAGGTACTTAAAACTTGATGTATATGCATTACGCTACAGACTTTATCCCTGTTTTCCCCTTACAAGATGGTGATGGTGGCCTCTTGAGCTGCATCATTACTGTACAGTAAAGAAAACCTGGGCTGCAGGATACCTATTAATGTCAGTCACTAAAGAGATTCAAAATGGGTGGTGAGTGACACAAGGAACTGCAGAAGTAGTTTCTTCTTCAAGATGGGCATTGGCGTGGGGAACTGGGCCCTTCTCATGCGTTTCTGCTGTGTAATTTTAAAAGGTTGACCAAATCACTCACCATCTGAGAGATGGCCAGCAGCTACCTTCACCTTTTGATGAAAAATATAATGTGATTTTGAAAACTGTCAAGCTCTTTCAGCTGTAAAGGAGGTGAAGAGGAGCAGTGCTTGAATATACATCATGCAAGATAATACAAAACACTTGAAAATCAGGTCTTAGATACCTCAAGTCAGGTGCATAAGATCAGAAATTATTCTAGCTTAATATGTCCATGCTATGGTTCCTCATCTCTAAATGGAAATAAGTCCAGTTTATTTCACAGCAGTCTGACAAAGGTAAGCATTAATCAGTTTCTGAAGGTCTCTAATACCAACACAAGCACCACAGCAAATACTGTGAGGAAATTAATAATTCTAATTTTAGAAAGGAGTGCAGTAAATAAGATATCCAGCCATACACTAAACTAGAATGCAGCTGAACATTGTTTGGTATGCGAGTGCAGTCCATCAGATGCACTGAATCAGGAAAGGATCCTCTTGAAAAGATGATATGTGACCAGATCATCAAAAAGAAAATTATAATGTATATGTAAGATAATTAATTCAGCCTTATTTCCTGGCATTAGTATTGCACTTTGCAGCCTTACTCATCTACCTCTTTTAATGCACGTTTTGTTTTTAATCACTGATGCTTCCACTCTGCTCCTCCAGAAAGTTCTTCCTCCAAGCAACTCCTCACAGTTCAAGAACTGACAACAAAAGGTAGAATGACTGGTTCAGCCTTCCCTTGTACACTGCCAGAGCTCCAAAAAGTTTAAGAAAGGTATCACAGATGTCTCTAGGAGTAGCAGAAGGACCAGGGCAAGTAGTTTAACTGCATGATTTATCCCTCTGCCATAGCCTCTTTATGCAATTTGGAACAAATCTGGGAGATTGTATGAAAAGATTCACACCTTCAGCTGAAGGAATCAGGCAGATGAAACGTGAGAAGGTTGAGACTGGCTTAGGGAGCATCCATTCATCTATCCCTCAGTCAGTAATGAAAAACTCCTGATACTCCTCCCCACGTTTTGGGAGAGAATAGCCTCTGCTTTACTGGGTTAGGTTTCACTCAGTATATATTGGGAGGCTTTAATTCCTACCTGTAAAAAGAGGGAAAGCCAAGGAGTAATAATTTGCAGTCATTTATCACACATGACTGACAGAAGTTACAGAAGGCTCCAAACTCCTTGCTCTATGTCCCAGCTTCCCCTCCTTGCGCTGCTTTGACTCCCTGCAGATGGGAATCTCTGAGTTACACCACATCACATCTTACTCCTGCCATGTTCAATCAGTGGTAGCCTTTGGCCTTCCCAACTTATATAATGGAAAACCATGAAAAAAGTTGTGAAGGGGACTTACTAGGCTTCTTTCTGTGTGATGATTTTCCTGTGTGATGAGTTTCCGTAGTAGAGCTCATCCCTGTGTGGAGCTCCCTTTCTACAAACATCCTTAATAGTCACAAGAATTGCACACTGTCACAGGTGTCCCTGCTCCAGTGGTATCTGCCATCATGGGGCAGAATAAGGTCCAGCTGTAAATCATTCAATGTCAGCTAGATATAGATTGTCCCAGAAGCTCTTGGGAGGTTTCCTGCTACCTGGACTCCAGCAACTGAAGGTCTCCATTGCTCTGGCCAGAGTTGCTCGGCACCCTTGCCATTCAAGTGTGGGGGGGCGGAGTTTAGGGCCAGTTTAATGAAATCAGCAGGTAAGTTCTCCTTTTCTGTCTCTTTCCCCCTTCACCTCACAGACCCTATGTTAGTCATCTCCATCCCTCTGGCCTTGGGATGGCCTAGAGGTGAATGTCTCTGGTCTTACGCCCTTCCACTAAGAATCATAGAATCATTTAGGTTGGAAAAGACCTTCAAGGTCATCAAGTCCAGCTGTTAACCCAGGACTGTGCTGCTCTCTGCCTTTGAGTCAATTAATGGTATTTTTAACAAATCACTGCAGATACCTTACTATCCCCTTTTTCCCCTCTCACTATTGCCATCAAGCATCCTGTCCTTCTGTTCAGGTTCAGTGCCAGTGGACTTGCTTTATCATAGGACAAACTGTGTGAACTTTACCTATTAGAGCCAACAAGAATGTCTCTGCTAATTTCAAAAAAACTTGAATTCACTATGAATCTTTTCTTACACTTCATACATTTCAATTCTTCAATGGACGGTTTCATCAAAATGAAAAACAGTAGAAGTCTGACTAATAATGGTACAATATTGGAAAGAGAAAAAAAAATCCGTAAAATCCAAGCTGAAAATTTTCACAGCTCCTACAGCTTTAGATATTGGTATTCATTCTCTTGAATATTGCATGTCCTCTAGAAAATACTGTACTTAATTTCCATACCACTACAGGCGAAATACAGAGATAAAGGTGAAAAAAAATATTTTAAAGGCCTTATTTTTCCCCACAACATTAAAATATATAACAAACTTGAGGTACAGTAACAGAACAATTAAGCAGTACGATCAAGAAAACAGCCCCAAAAATCTTCAGTACCTGCCTGTCCCTTGAGGAGCATGGTGCTATCAAATTTTCTGTCCTGTACATGACAGAGGTTTTATTGTTTCTCTGATCTGCCCCAGTCTGCAGGTAACAGTGTGATTAAGATACTACCTTTAATGGACAACTTTCCAAGTTACACTGTTCACCCTGGAAAAGTGCTCTAAGATACAGGGAGAAGCAATAAAGGGGTGGACTGCTGGACTGTTGTCAGTTTTTGCTATTGTTCTTTCTGCTTTTTTTTTTAAAGTAAAGCATTTTAGTTAGTTGGCTGAATGGGCTAAGTATCTGCCAAAGGAGACACATATTGTCTATTACACAACATGGGGACTACCATCCTTTGCTGCTGAAGACAATGAAAATATCACATATAATATAAACATCCATAGGATAAATAAATACATTAACCTTGCCTATTATTTTATGAGCTCCAGCTCATACCATGTCAATGTACTGTGGTGTGGGAAGCCAAAATTCAGTTCAATTGATTGCCCTGGGAAAAAGAGAACAGTATTTTTTCCCAGTTTAGGTTACCAGAAGGTTATAGTACATCCTGTACTCTAGAGCACACACTAAATGTGTTTCTTTCTATTCCATCACCTGGTCCCTAATAACAGAATAAGAAACAGAACTTTGAAAACAGAAAAAAAAAAACCCCCAAAACCCTATATCCAATATGCACATACATTATATAAAAACATTCATGTATATGTATATATATAGTCAGTATAAATAAACGTATTTGCATACACATACACATTCTTACGATGCAAGAAAGATCAGATGCAGATTCAGACAGTCAAACACCCAGTTCATTAACTTTATAAAACAGCCAAATATATGTCATTGATTTACCTTACTAATATTAAAATGTTATATTTTCCATACAGTCTTCCACGAGCTCCCTTAAAGGACATGCTGTTGATGTAGCATCAACCCTTTCCATCTACTACTTTCATTACCATTTAGAGTTATATTTGCGGGCATTGCTGATAAGGAGTTTTATGAAGAATGCACAGCGATAATCTGTGGTAAATGATTGTTGCTTGACTTAAAATAAAGAGGAGCAGCCTTTTAAGGTCAATATCAGTTCCGTGTTTGGATTGTGTCTACTATTTGGAAGGGGTTGACATGTTTTAAATTACTAAGTAATGTGAAAATATATTAGTAGCACAAGACTGTTGTGTATGTAAATATTTTATGGGTAGAGTTACCCACCATTGGTTAATAAGGTAACACAGATTCAAAGCTATTTATGTTGACTCATATTTTTAAGATGAGGAATTTAAAAGCAAGTAAATGTGACAGCTAATCAGGACACAAGACTTAGACAGACTGTTTGTGTCTTGCATGCTGTGAACAGCTCTTTTCAATTACTTATTGAAAAGAGATGTAACATTGTCCATGTGAAATATATTAAATGCATGACACTGAGCCACCTAACAAACCTAAGTTAAATAGCTATAATTTTTTTTTTTTTTTTGCAGGCATGAAAGAAAAAGATCCTGATAGGCTTTGCTTCTCCTGGGTCAGGTATTCTTATAAGAATAGAAACTATCATTTCCCGTGTGTACATGACATCAAACACAATAGGAAACACATCCGTCATAAGTGTACATGCATACTCTTACGCTGGGGTTAACAGTATGACTGGGGAGTGAGTGCAGCTCATGGGCTCAACCTGCAATAGCCTTCCCCTTGCTACTCCCCCGTCTGCCTTCATTCACAGGCAGCATAAGGATTTCCATGCTGAATTGCTCTGTTTGGACCTGTTTTCTGCCTGGGCTGGAGCAGGTGGTCTTTCTCAATGCTCTTGTCTGATCTTCATTGAACAAGACCAAACAGAAATGCAGCTCACGCTGTCCCACTGCCACTGTGGGAGGGTCCCACCACCCGTGAAACAGGGAGATCAGGGAAGCAGTGATGTTGTGCAGGGGCTGCAATATGATGGCTTGCCTTGTGCAGAGCCCATCAGAGATGTGGCATGACAGCCAGTGGCTTCTGGAAGCCTTCTTCCTCTACATGCTTGCCTCAAGAGAGATAAATCCTGTAGCACGCTTTCTTCTGAACAATGCCTCAAAAGCCTGTCTTAGTCTTTTGCAAGGGACTTGGGGGTAACAAAACACATACAGGCATTGCAGCTGCTTTTACAGAGCTGCACAGCGATGAACTCCTCTGCCTCATTTCTGTGCAGGACAGTTTTACAAGTTTATTGTAAGGTAAACATTTCCATCAGCTGATCACAGATTTCATCAGGGCCATGAAGGCTTTGACCTAAAGTCTCTCCTGAACACTCTGGCCAAATAAAATACATGCCTTTGCTTAAATACTGGACCATATGGCCCAATTAATATGCATGTGAAGTGTCTGTAATTCAGCTAGTTCCAGGGAGGTCCTCAGGCAGCATTTTAATTTCATTTTACAAGTTGATCTCCTGCAGTTTTACTGTGTTTCATTACTTTCTGCACAAAAAAGTCTTATGCTCAACATACATTGTGCATAAGGCAGGGTGAGAGCTGTTCAAGAAGAAGCTGTTTCACAGTATTGACTGTTTCACAGTGGTAAGTGTACAGAGACAGATAATACTCATGTTTAGAATAATCTGGCAACTTGATACAGTAGGATTTAAGCCACAGGATATCAAGGCATCATCCAGACCCAGAGCAGAACTAGAGGTTCTTGTTCTTTTACCACCGAGAGAGCTTATCTCAGAACGTCCTCACTCCTGTATAGCTGGTACCAAGCTGAATTGCCAACAGTTGCAGGAGCCTCAAGTAGTTCATCCAGCCATTCCTTACAGCCAGGAAAACATTTTTAGTATGGGTTGGCACCTTCAAGACATTTATCATACAAATCCAACAGTTAGAACTATATCTTTAGGTGCTCCTTCTAGCAGTCTCGATTGTTCATCCACACTTCGATACAGAGCCAAAATGTTATCCTACTATTCTTAGAAGAACAGGAATGTGTGAAGGGTGTTCATGAGGAATTTGAAAGAAGGTGGCTATAAAGCACATTTCCACTCTAGAAGATACATCTAAGCAAAGAGCTGTGGAGATCCAAAAGCCTGGTGGAACTACGAGATAGCAGTTGTAGTGAAAAGGTCTCTGAACTTGTAAAGAAGGAGATGCGCACATTTTCCTGAGAGGTCAGGGTATGCTTTGGGCGATGCCCAGTTCCTAGGAAGATAAATCATTCAGGAGTGAGGCATCTGGCTGTGCTGGGTGGCAGCATGTGTCACTCACTTTCCATAGGCCAGGTCAGAGCTGCATAAGCAGTGAAACTTTTTTCATTAAAGTTTAGGCAGACAGTTTAAGCTTATAATAGGCATCCTCACACCCTCACACATGACTGTCACACATGCATACAATTGCAGAGGCACAGTCACACCCACCCACCCTGAAGGAGCTGAAGACAAAAACAAAAAATCCAAACAAAACCCCCAACCCTTATGTTTATGGTTTGGTGCTGTGAAACCTCACATGGGAATGATCTGTTTCTGGGCTGCTAAAATAAAATCCCTGAGAAATGAAGTTTATGATGTGCGAAATAATGTACATGGACAACATTCCCTTCCCCCTGCTCCTCAAAATAACCACTGTGCTCCCCATGTACACCCAATCGATCTTCCTCTCTGAGGCCACAGCCCAGTGGAGCCTCATCCCTTCCACCCTCATCCCCCACTTCAGTTTATGCAATAGATTACATGCAACACGTGATATTTGGAAGCCACATCCTGCTGTAGGCAGGGCTGGCTGTACTCCCTAACACAACACTTGGGGATGACTCTACTTCCAGCAAGTGGAGTCGATGTGCTGGACGTGGCTTAATTGGTGCCAGCTTTGTCCTATTAACAAGTGTTGGCTTTCTTCACTTGATGCATCAAGTTCTGATGTTCTGCTGGTTATAGCGCCCTTACGCATTAAAGCCTTTTGTATATGTTGCTGCCTGATTAGACAGGAAATAGTGCATGGCACCAGGGGATAATTCACATGAGTAAAGTTACTTGCATGCATATGCATGTGCAAAACTGGGGCTCCAGATGCAAAATACATCTTTTTCTAATCCCTAAGCTATTCTCTGTGTGTATGTCTATATACACATTGCATGCTTATTACTTGTTATTACTTTTAAAACTTAAAAATAAAATTGGCTTGAATTTAGTTTGAGGATTGGCACCAATCCAGGACAATTCTTGTTTTAAGTGAAACAGTTTGCCCACTGCTAATTTTAACACAAGTGATTTACTTTATTGACATGGATGCAAATGGTAAGCACACTCTCCCTTCCTACTAGGAAGCCTTGGAAGCCTAGCACAAAGCCTCAGAAACAGCAGTGCCACAGATCTGGGGAGATGCTCTTTTTGTCTGGGAAAAGGTGTTTTTGAGAAATGCCTAATTTTCATCCCTGCCTTTGCTACCTATGCAGGAAGGAGGGAGCTAAAAGCCTCACACTCTCAGATGTCTGCAAGGATCTGACTGGGTGAGACGCCGAGTCTAATTATCCCAAGCCTTTCACTCTCTTTAACTTCAGTGAACATATAGAGGACCTGACTCAGTTATGGCAGATGATGAGACTGTAAGCACTACACCTACAACTAGGAGCAGCACAGCAGGGGGAAGCGAGGGGTAATTGCTGTGTACAGACAGTGCAGTTATTGAGAGACCTTTAACCTGTTTATCTTTCCTTAATAAAGTTTTTGCAGTCTATGAAAGAATGACTCTGTTATTCCTCACCAAGCTTCGGCACATGACCCAGCTTTTTCTACCATTCAAGGAATGTAATTTAAACTAGATTTAGACTCCTCTGCGTGGCCGAGTGTGATGCCCACTGGAATGTTCAGCTTATGTGGAATTGTTTGGTTCGGTTTAAATAAATAAATAGCATTAAAATCGAATCATGGAAAGTGTAACTGTTAAAAATAGATTGAGGTAGCACTCACCCAAAGTATCAGGAAAAGGTATGTGCAGAAAGGATTCTGAGAGCCGATTCATCAAGTTCAGGAGCTACCAGACGACCAGTGCTGGCGAGGTTTCAGGCACGTAAGCATCACTGCCGAGTCTCCCCACCCTGCAGCAGGAGTTCCCAGCAGGAGTTAGACCTGTTTCTTTTTTTTGCACTTCAGCCACCTGCTTTCCCTTCAATCAGATTCTCCATGGGGACACATGATCCTCATCAAGCTACCTGTGGTGAGCCTGGCACCCAGCATGAAAACCACCATGTACAATATTTCTCCACTTGTGAAGCAGCTGTCTAAAAATGAAGCAATATTAGAAAGGATTTTACTTGTTTGTTTGTTTGTAGCTTTCGATGATGAGTTTTGTTTGTCTGTGCCACGATAAAACCTCAGTAAGCAAAAGATGTCATGAATCCAGATGGCAAAGAGTTTCTGTCTCAAATTGTTTCACCTTGTGTCCCTTCCTGCTTACTTTCAGTCACCAGCCTTAAACACGAAACTGTTATCATTCTTGATTAGGACATACAAGTTAATCGGGGCATTTAATGAAAAAAACTTGCAAGACATTTTACATATCAGGTTCCATGATCAGGTTGGGTTTTGAGAATTTGAGAATATTCATGAATGGAAAAGAATATTCCTTCTGGTGCAACATATTTTGGATTTTCCAGGATGCACCATGGGAACAGTCAAGAGGGCTGGCCATGATGCCCTATGCGACCATTAAAGTAGCCTGGAACCCAGCCAGGAGAGCTGAGTCCAGAAAGCAGCTGTCACAAAGATCCGGGGTATCTTCCAAATGAGCCCGCTCCCTTTTTCACTAAAAGTTTCAGTTAGAATGCCACTGAATTCCACTTTCCTTTTTGCTCCTCCAAAATTAAATGCCTATGGAAAACAGAAAACTTTCTGACCGAGTGTACTCAAGCGTAGCAGAGGTTTTGGTAGTTGAATTGATGTCTATAGGCTTTTGACAGACAGATGATGGTGCTGTCAGAAGGGATGGCAGACAAGGTGCTCAGCCACCTGCTCCACCTGCACAGAGAACAGACCAAGTCATGCATCTGCTCCTGAGCCACTGGGTTATAGTGAGATTTGGTTTAAATTATTACTGATTAGATCTTGCTTTAGAAATGAACTTGCTTTACACATGAAATCTCTGCAGGAACTGACTGATCAGCAGGCCATATCTCCCAGTTGTGGGGACCAGGTGGACACCCACAGCAATGACTGTAACCCTTCTCCAAAGGTGACCTCTCCCTGTGTCTCAGCTAAGTCTAGTTCTGCATAACAGTAGTCAGCTCCTTGTCCCCAAACCTTACCATTTCCATATGTAAGGCAGACAAAAGATGGCAGTACAATCATCGTTTTCCAGAAGGGAAATCCGGCACTCAAGGTCATTCAGTCACAGACTGGAGATTTACTGAGTCTTCTTCCAGTGGCCTGTGGTCATGGATATTGGCTCAGACAACTCCCAGTTCAGATATTGTCATGGGTGGCATCAGGTCACCTTCAGAAATTTCACTTAAGACTTTACAAAATGTATGTCAGTTTTAAGTTTTTCAGGAGTGAATAAAGGAGGTAAAAAAATCTATGAGAAATATGTACATTCATTATGAATGTTGCCTGGAGAAAGCTACATAAAACTTCCATTTCATTCACTTGTAAATATATTAAAGGACCCAAGAGCACACAGGTGCCAAAAGAACAATTTCTCTGACACTCTGGTTCTACAAACCTGCAACATGAGTCTTCCTCCTTTGCCCAGGACATCTAACCATTAACAGATCAATTACTCAGTTTGCATGCTGCTGCCAATGGCCTATTTACATTTGACAGGGAATGCCTGAAAAGCTCACAGTTTGAAAAGCTTGTCTGACTGTGGCCCAGAGCAATGGAAAACAGAACAAAGGAGAGAAGAGCTGGTGGCATTTAAAGGTGAGATGCCACAGAGAGCAGATGGGATCCGAGAGCAGATGGGATCCAAGAGCACAAGTGAAATCTGAGGGAAGGAGCAACGTGGAAGAAGACACTGGGCAGGTCTGCTGTGTGCAGCGACCTGGTGCTCTTCCCTGAGATTGCCAGTCTCTAAGCCAGCATCAGCCTGGGCCAGCGCCTCCCGGTGACTCAGAGCAGCGGGGTGTGACAGCTCCAGGAGCCACGCGGTCACACTGCTGTGGCACTCGGCCCCGGCTAGTAACATCGCCTTCTCTGTTGGACACATTGAGTCAGCCACAGCGTCGCTAGGATGTGGAAATATTGCCCTCAGTCCTAGGGCTGGCCATACCTCAGGATAGTTGTACCGTGCTCGGCCAGGCAGGGTATACCTGACCACCGAGTGCAAGAAAAAAAAAGGAAGCAAAACCAGATTAATAATAAACAAAGCAGGGCCAAGCAGGGGTCCAACAGGGAGTGACAGTGGGAAAACACAGCTGTACAAATGGTTTTGAAAATGAGAAGTTTGAATCCAAAAAAAAAAAAAAAAAAAAAAAAGGAGAATAAGTTTCCTCATCAGACCCTTGAACTGGACAGTGTGCCTCAGCGTGGCTGTATGCTGCTCGGCAGAACTGCAAAGCAAGCCACGTCTATCTTCTGAGGTATGTATTCATCATATGTTTCAAAAAAGTGCACTGTCAGGCCCGGAGAAGATCCATGAGTTCCTGGAGACTCTTTAAGCTCTGAGTTTCTCACCTCCAACACTTTCCACACTGTAATCTCAAATTCAAAGTTCCTTTATTGTTGCATATGGGAAGATCACAGAACAGCTACTGTTGTGCAATTCTTTCTTTTCAAACATCCGTTTCCTGGCTGTCAACTTTTTTTCCTACACCACCTCTCATGTAGTTGTGCCTAGTCACTCCCTTTCCTTCCTCCTGCTCAGAGACCTGCAGCTCCACCACTGTAAAAATAGCTGGCGTGGAATGCTCGCTTCTCCTGCTAGAGAGCTGAGACAGCTGAGGTTGCTTGAAACGTGGAAGGACTGCCCAAATGATTCATCTTGCTGCTCTTCCCCAGACCTTTTCTTGCTTTGCTGCTTTTCCAAAACATTATTTCTTATTTGCAGATAGCTGGTTGTTGTGGCCGTGCTGATGAAACTGTCCTGATGCACCATGGGAAAGAGAAAAGGAAGCTTTAGGATGTCCCTGTCATACTCTTCAGGTCTTCTGCTGACTTTTCCTTAACTAGTCCAGGAGCAGCTAAAAATATGCTGAATATAACACACAGAGAGAATATATTTCACCTAAAGCAAATGGAATAAGCAGTAAAAATAAAAGCAAAGAGACTGAGTCCAAACCATTGCTCATCAGTAAAAACCTCATTCTGACATATGGTTATGTTTATGGGTTTGTGATATTTAAATATAACAGGGAAGAACACCAGTATTTTTTAAAATCACTGACCTTAAAACAGAGCAAAAATCAAGGCATGTGGATGCATGTGTCTATTAACTGCATGGGAAGCACAGTTACTTCTGCCTGATCACAAGTTTTGAAATCCAATCTCAAGATTATTCTTCAGATGACCATTAACACATACTATGGTTTAAAAGGGTATACATTTGCCCTATTAAATCTCTAAAAGAAAAATGTATTTGGAAAAGGCAGATAAAGCACATTAGCCTTGCTGCTGAGAATATACATGCTGGTCAGCGTACAAGTCTAAGACAGAAATTATGAAAGTTCAAAAATACTCCAACTTTTCTATATGAAAATTATTCTGTTCCTCTGCACTATTTAATCGCCAGATTGAACGGGCTGCGACTGCTTTTTTTTTTTTCTTCTCTTTTCTTAATGGTTTAGTTTTGAAGAGGCTGTTTGCAAACTTCTGTTAGGGTGATAATCTCCAGCAAATGCCAAGCTGGTTTAAAGAGCAAGCTCCTGAACATTCACAAGGACCTGTTGTAAGCGTGCTGGAAATACTTGGAAAATACTATAATTTTTAAATTGTGCTCAACTGTATTGTCAATTGCCAGTGGTGTACTCCAGAGAAGCTGCTACCCTCCACCAAATTAAAGCTTTTTTTAATAAAAAAAAGATGGATGTATTCTAGTCACATGAAGACAAAGACTCCATGTAATGAGATAATCTACCTGTGATCTGCTGCCAGATTCGCTGAGACATAGTTCAAGGTAAAATGTCTTCAGAGATCTGAAGTAGTAGATTACCAGCAAAGAAAACATTCCTGTTTCCTTATCTTAGGGAGACTGGTTTCCTGCTAGTTGTGGATCCTCCTCCTGCATTAAGTAGTAAAATACCCTTGTTCAGCATTTTTTATTTCATCTTGTAGTGATAATGGAGGTTATGTATAATCTCTGTGGCTGTTCAAATTCCCTTTTGGGCTCCCACAGTGGGTAGTACTGGAGTTCACGCAGTATCACAAGAGATGACTCCATAGCACACTAATTATATTGGTTTTTCAAAGTGCTTTGAAGATGAAGTGCTGTATCAGTGCAACTCCAGGTATTATTATTATTATTATTATTATTATTATTTATATAGCTTACATAATAATTAATGGAAACCTACCTTTAAGTCCCTTTGGGACTAAGGTGGGAGGAAGATTTGGACAAACTCCATGTCCTCGCACTTTCACTGCATCTGGTTAAGGTAGATAACTAGCATTCTGAGTTCCTCTGCTGTCTTCCTTAATTATGAAATACTATGAAAAAGAAAGTGATTGAAGCAAAACCAGATACAAAATCACTTTCTAAGCTGTCAGCCAAAACTTATAGTATTTAACACCTGTGAGATTCATTCTGAATGAAATTAATAGAATTAATTCATTCATTCTGAATGAACAAAACAGGAGAAATACTAGCTTGTTAACGAAATAGGAGAAACACCACCTTGTTATTTAATAGATATTTAACGGAGCAGGATATTCTAAGATATTTGAGTGCTCCTTACCACATGATGCAAGGAAACAATAACCACTACAGAAAGCTTTTTCAATACAAAACATTAAATACCTGTTGCATAAGTGAAATGCAGAAAAGAAGCGGGCAGTGGGACAGGATGGTTGTATGGGAGGAGTGGAGATGATGACGAAGATAACAGGATATTACAGCTCCCAGGTGAAGCCCCAGTCAGAGTGGAAGAAGGATGAATTTCTGCAGTTTTCACTATCACCCATGCAGAAATCCCTTCACACATTTACAGCTAGAGTTTTCAGAAGAAAGAATGGTGATTGACTAGCTTGCCTCATTTCTACAGGAAACCCTACGGAAACAATCAGGATCCACTGTCTCTGCTCAGACACCCCTTGGCAGCACTAATTGAACAGGCACCCTGCTGCTGAGGGATCGAGTGCTATAGTCAGTCCAAAGTCCATATTGCTAGCGGGTACCAACACCAAAATGGAGGCAGAAGAAATTCCTCAGAGCTTGCCCTAGACCCCAGCAAGTTACACAAGGCCCACAGATTCACGGCTGGATCCTCTGTGTGCTCCTGAAATAAAACTACAGGGACTTGAATAAAAGAAAGTACTAAGTAAAGCTCAGAGCAGGGTGTTCATCTCACGTCACTCAACAGCAACTCCTTGTCCTCAACAGAAGTACACCGGGTCAGACCGGGTAGGATTCTTGCCTGCGCAATACTTCGCCTCCACACACAAAACCCAGGTGACATTACAGCTGGCTATATATTCAGCTTCCAAACAACTATGATGCGTCTCCCAAACATATGGCAGAGTACTCCCAGTGAAACACTTTGAAGTAGTGATGCACAGATAATGTTGAATATTCCCCTTTGAATAGGGAAATTCAAAGTGTAAGCAGAGCCTGTGTTTTGAAGAGGTCTCCCTGCGGAGGGTGTCCTATTATATGTAAATACCACTGAGAATAGCATGCAAATATGGTCATTAGTGAAGGTTTGAACTTTTTCAGAACTTCAATTTTGAGCCAAGCTACTTCAGCCTTCAAAGGCAGCAAACTCTATGACTCAGCAGAAGCTGAGACTGAAAAAGCCTGTTTCAGCAAGGACCAGTCGTTTTAAGATGCTAAAGCATCCAGAGGCTTTTCTAATCCCTTAAGCCATTTTCCATGCTGTTTTCCTATGCAGTTAGTTGCAGACATGTAAGAGAACTACTGCTTATTCCGTGATTACATTGTTTTTCTGTCAATTGTCATTGTATTTCCGTACATATTTGGGACTGCTTACTGTTTCCCCAACAGAGCTTACATTATAGATAGAAAAAGAAGGAGGAAGAGGAGGATGCAAAGGCTCCTACCAAAGCAAAGCTCACAGAATTGCTGCTGAGAACAAAGGCACATTAAGCAGCATGGGAAAACTGCTCAGGTGTTTGGAATATGAAAAACTTTCTAACATGGATGAGGAGAGGCAAAGTGAAGATTTCACTCAGCTGCCTGACCCAGCTGAGTTAGATGCCTGTTACAGAGTACACTACACTCCCTTATGTAGTCCTGTGTAAATTTGACGTGGACATCACATAAACGTACTTTATTACATTTACAGAGTTCACATCTGTTTGTAAAAAAGCAAACTTTTAGATTACTATTCATAAACTTCCCTCTGCATTGAGTTACAGTAAAAAGAAAGTTGTGAGGAAACAGTATGATTACACATATTCAAGTGGTCACCATTCAAGACTTAGTAGTTTATACCCATAAGCTTTCCCTTTGCAGTTACATCAGTGAAAATTAGATGTCATAATATATCTTTCTGGACCCAATCTGTTTATGTCTCAGATTGAGAGGAACTTTAACATTGACTTAAATGACTGAAACTCTGGAACTCATGTGGGTATTTTCTGTCAGTTCTAATGGGAAGTACGCAACTGCGGTCTAGACTTTTTTCAAGGAGCAATTTAAATGTCTGAACATTTTCCCTTTTATACTGGTCTAAGCTCACATGTCTCATTTGGTTATGCACATTTCCTCAACACAGAAGCAGAGACTGGTCTTTTTAAGTGACGAAAGAGTCCACAGTCACCCGAAAGCCATTACTTCTGACCAGTTGACTCCCTTGACTGTGTATTACTAACCCAGTACAGCTCGTCCCAGACTGACTCTAGCTTCTAGCACTATGCTTCTTCAGCACTTAAAAGGAGTTAACGCAAAATGATCACTGTAAAAACATGTCTGTCTTTGCCCAAGGTGCCTTTGCATTGCAAATTCCAGCAAGCTAGTAAGCCAGATGCAGGATGTTGGCTACCATGAGAAAAGAGTGAGGGCAACCATTTCGGAGGCAGTTGGTTTTACCAGATCACTGAGCAGCGGTATCTATTTAAAACACTTTCTAGACACAGTAGCCATACATAATTCTTACCATGCATACATGCACAGTGTCTGTATTGCTTCAAAGGGTCTCCTGGTAGTGCTGCACATTAGGAAGCATTTAAGACAAGTTTAAGACAAGCATTCTTTTTTTGTGTGTTTAACAAAATACCTTTTAAATAAGTACAGGAACCAGTAAGCTCTTCCTGTTTCAATCTAGTGATGTGCTAGCATCATGTAATTTACATCTGACACACTTTCCAGGACTAACAGAGTCTGGGTGTGAATGTATCCTTGGGCACAGTCAAAAGCATGTGGTTTAGGTAAGGGAAAGGCAGCCATCTCCTCGCAGAGCTGATCTTTCTGGACCCATTATGTTAGAATAAACTAGAATAAAGTGGAGGACCCTCAAACAGTTTCAAGGGACTGAGCCAGAGAATACATCTAGGCAGTGATTTCTCAGACATGACTTCTGACCTTATTGTCTATGTTCGCAGTAGAAATGAAAGTAATGTAGGAGTAGCTTCAACAGCTCTGTACCATCAGAGGACTGCTTTTTTTTCCAGAGAAATCCTCAAGGGCCTCAGTAGTCAGAGTCCTCTAGCAGAACTAACTGCAAATAGCATGAGAAGGAAAGGAAGACACCTCCAAGGATATTATGGTCAATTTGACTATTGGTATAATACACCCTTGTATATCAAGGGTAGTTCATGAGCTCAGTAGAAGGCTTCTTCCTTCCAGGTTTGGATTAGTAGTAAATAGAGAGAAGTTCTACAGGAGGAAGATAAATCCTATTTTTGGCCCTATTTTGTTTAAATTCTGGAAAAGGGAGCAGTGGTAATCATGAAGGAGTTACAAGAAGAATGAAAAGTAGTCCTGACCCAGTGGGGTAGAAACAGACATCACCAAAATTAGAGGAAGTTTTGATCTGACATACCCAGACCTCCACACTAAACAGTCAAGGTAACTTCAGATCTGGATCAACTCCCAGACCTGAGTTGCAAAACTACACCTTACATGACTTTTTTTTCTTTTTTTTCCCTTTTTTTTCCTTGAATTGAGACAAAGCTGCAGAGAAATTCTAGGGAAACACCAGCACGGTGGTCATGTGCTGTCATCAGTGATGCTGTGTAGCACAGCAGCACCGCAGACAGCCGTGGTTCTGGAACAGTGAGACGAATACATAATTTACAAATGACCGATTTCAGGGGGTGTGACAGGTACGCTCACAAAGTTTGTTCTGCTTCTCAACTGTTACTGTAGTTTCCACTTTAAATATGGAAATTTCATTTCTAAATTAGGAAATAACCTCCAGTATGTGCTTACTGTATTTAAAACATCTGGAAATTACATGACCTGCATATAGATTTTAGGCTGTCTGTAGGCTGATTTAGGCTTCTAACTTTACTCTTTACAAACATTTCAGATTACTGGGGCAGGGTGGGGTCCTTAGGATGTATTTGTCTTTTTCCAAAACACTTCTACACAAAACGTCAACAGAAATTTGAAATACTGAACAGGTTTTGAATTTGGGGTTTCTTGCTGGTTTGTTTGTAACCCTGCTTTTGTTCTAATTACCTTCAGAGGTGTATTTTCACAACATCTTTTCCAGTTTGAATTCAATATCTAACATATCCTTCTACAGAGGTTAAGTATGTACTAGTGTTGTATCACACATCAATTTTTTGCCAGCTGCAGACAATGCAACTGCTACTGCAGAGATGCACTGGGACAAAACATACAAAGAATGGGATGAATGGCACACAAAATTATGTTACTGTGATGGCTTTGAAGTGTGTAATAAATACACTCCACAGAAATAAATCTAGACTGGAGAAATGGCCCATGGGATATCTTTACCTTATACACACACACACACATATTTCCACCAAAAAATCACTCGGAGAACCTTGGCACTGGAGTGCCAATTTCTATCAGTTGTCCAAGATGCCCCAAGGAACTGAGTCCTTGGTTTGGGACATACCTGACAATCAGCCTGTCTAGGAGATACTAGATTTTGTCTCAGGGTGAGCCCTTCTCTGCATGTTTCTGTATCCACCTTTCCAACGGCATTATTTTCACAAAATGCTTGGAATGCCCTTCCTGTTGCACAGATGACCTAGGACAAGCCAGCTTAAATATGACTCATTGTTATTATTTCAGGAATACTTCAAAGAGTCTTTCCTTGTGCTGGCGCTTCTGTAGTATCTCTCAGAGCTGTAAATCTACTACCACAGTCCTGCTTATTTTTCCCCTTTTTTACTAATAGCAGTAGGAAGAACTTGGACAAATTGACAAGCAAATTCGAAAGTAGAAAGCTATATCATAACTGCATGACCATTGTATTTTGATCTTTCAGGTAAAAAAGGAGTTGAACCATCCTTCCTTTCGAGTCAAATGATGGAAAGCCAAGCGCTACGTGCCTTCATCAGTGACAGGGACCTAAATGGTGAAGCAGTAGCCAGTACATTAAATCCCAGCCTTATCAAAATCAGTATCTTTCTCCCATTGACTTTGAAGGAACGAGGATTTCATTCCAGAAATTGAAACTGTCAGTCAAGCAATCTGATTACATGGGGAAATGTAAACTAGAGGCAATGACTTCATAATGTTGATTCTAGGCCATATACAAGAATTGCTTGAAAAATCAGGTGATAGTATCTTACTAGTACCTTTTTAATAGTTTGGAAATAAATACATATTTTCTGAGGCTCATGGCAAAATTTTAATTACAGTAGTTCATGCTGGGTATGACTTCGTTCCAGGAGTAGCACAAACAATGCTTGTTTTTTCCAGTGTTGTGAGAGTATCTCAATCTGGCTCTGCGAATTTCAGTTCAAAGTAAACCCAGATGGATTAAATCAAGAATACTGCTGAAACGCAGAGTGACTGGGGAAAAAAATGAAGAGGGAAGGAACGAGTTTGTACTATAAGACTGAGACAAAAGGTATATGGACATATAAAACAGTAAAAGACAATTAGAAAATATATTTATACTAAATTAAAACTTTATTGACTAATGTTCTCCAGACAACATGATCCAATGGACTATGGCTGCATACATGCAATGAAGTTGAACACAACAGCAGTTTAACATGGAATGTCAAACAAATTAATATAATGTATTAAATGAAACAATTTATCTGTGTTGTTGCAAAATGAAACCAAGCTATGCATTTCCTTGGTCAATCTGTGTTCATCTAAGAGGCTATGCATTTGAAGAAACTGGTAGATTTCTTTAGCATATATTTCAAATAAATTAGCTAGAATTGTACTCTTTAAAAATCCTTTCAACTTCACTTGCATTTCAAACAAAATCTAAGTGTAAACACTAAAGTTGCTAGAGTCATCTAGAAAGACCTAACTGTCAAACTCAAGAGTGGACGTTACAGTTCAGTAAATGTGAGTATTTAGAACAAGAAAAATACCAGTTACTGCAAAAGTCATGTAGGCATTTTTATTATTAATCCAGCACAAAGCATTTTTTCTAAGTTTCTCACATAAAAGACTAAAGCTTGCTTACAGTACTACATCTTCTATCATTCAAGCATCATTATTACCTATCAGGGAGATTGGCTAGATGACCTAATGGGTCTTTTCCACCCCTAACTTCTACAAAAAGAAAATCATTCATGCCAGCAAGAACATGGTTCGCTATATCTTGGGCTTGATCCTGTAGCCTTCGTTCAGGCAAAACTCCCACTGACTTAAAAGAGAGATTTTCCAGACCAAGACATCCAGGATTAGACCCTTTTAATTTTTTATTTTTAAAAAAGCATCCATTTAGGATACATGGAAAATATTCTATAGAATTAAAAAAAATATCATGACATGTGCTTCACTTGCATTGAAGGCTTCAGAGAATGTAAACACCATAGTGGCCCACACCTTCACAATATCCAACAGAAAGTGTCAACTGCAAGTAATCCGTGTGCGTTCATTTCTCAACGTATGCTTCTGAGGGTGTTTTGTGTATACCTTTACCTCCACATCCACACACACACGCACACCCTTAATATACACATAAAGGTGTGATGAAATTCACTAAAGGCAGTTGCTTGCCTGTCTCATGCTTAAATCCGCAAGTGGCAGCAAACCAGGTTTTAGATGATGCTAATTAAGACTGTACGTGAGCAGCAGGACACAACTATCGCTTGTTTGGGCAAGAGAGCGTGTTTGTCAGTTCTATGAGTGTGGACCCATCCCACTTACGCACATCACAAAATCTACCTGCGTGAAGGGCTGGAAAAGCAGGTGACCAAAGTATTTCTTGGTGGGCCAGATCTGAAATTTGAGTTGAGTGATTCAGAGGCTGTGGATTGTCCTCACAGGAGCCTTTCGACAACCTGGAGGACCAAGCATGAAAGTTTACCTTCAAAGTGCACTTTCTAAGAATGGAATGTTCTTGACAGGGAAATGATCAGAGGCAAGCCTGGACTTTTTTGCTTGTTGAATAGGAAAAATGTTTTCATCTTCAGGCAGCACTTTACCCTGACAAATACGAGTTCGGTTATTATTGGGTTTTAGTATTACAGAAGATTCTTTAGAAACAAACATGATAGTACACACATACACTCAGATATTTACAGCCTTTCTAGAAAAACAACCCCCTACCTTAGTACTGACTACCTATCTTTTTCCTTTTTTTTTTTTAGTATTTAAATTTTTTAAACCAGCTACATTAAATACCAATGTGTACTGTACCACCCCACACCAACCCCACATCCCCCAAAAAACAGCAAATATTTTAAAAGTTTGTTTGCTTGTTTGTTTTTATGATTGTTAAAATCTCCTGCTTGAGACTGTTAAGTACCACCTCCACTGGAACAAGATCAGCACTGACTGCATCTTCCAATGCACGTCGTTTCATAGTTGAGCAAGTACTGCAGCTAGAAGCTTAGATCTCCAGGTCATCGGGTCGAGGCCTGCTGCTGGCTCGGCTGCTGGCTCTGCTGGGAGGCCTCTGGTCCACAATGGTGAGAGGTTGCAGCTCATGTCCCGACGCCAGTTTTTTAGTGTTCTGATGCTCATCGGAGAAGTCGAAGGGCTGGGCGTGGGAGTTGGAGATGGTGCTGCCAGCCTGCCCCATTCTGTTCTGCTCCGCGCTGTAGTTGGCCCAGTTTTGCTCACTGGCTTGCTTATTGTAGTTACGACAGGAGGAATTGTTCCTGTCTCCAGTAACGAGCTTGTACCCGGGGGGAGACATGGGAGACAAGGGGGCGGTCGGTGAAGAGCAGCCATTGTAATAAGCATATTTGGGGGAGCCACAGTCCTTGGAAGGGCTCATGGCACCGCTGTGGGAGTAGGGGTCGGTTTTCCCTTTCACACGATCCTTGACACCCTTGAAGAACACGTAGAAAAGCTCAATGATGTTCAAGGCAAGAGACACCAAGGACACGACCAGCATGAAAAGGATGAAGATGGTTTTCTCAGTTGGACGGGAGAGGAAACAGTCCACTCTGTGTGGGCACGGATCACGCTCACAGGTGTAGATGGCGTTCAGGCTAAACCCATAGATGTACCACTGTATCAGCAAGAAAGCCACCTCAAAGACAGATTTAAACAGGATGCTGATGATGTAAGTACGGAGCAGTCCCCCACGCATCTTCACTTTGCCATGCTCTTCGATCCCATACTTGAATTTCTTAATTTCTATTTGCTTGAGGTGCATATCCACATTCACACCATCATTTTGGACCACCTTGAGTTCCTCTTCTCTTTTGTTCAGCTTCTCTTCTTTCCTCATTACGTAGAACACATGCGCCAGGTACAAAAGGGTAGGTACAGACACAAATATGATCTGCAGAACCCAGAAGCGTACATGGGAGATGGGGAAGGACTTGTCATAGCAGACGTTCTCGCAACCAGGCTGTTGAGTGTTGCACCGGAAAGCAGACTGTTCATCTCCCCAAGCAGATTCAACTGCTGTCCCCAATAGCAAGATTCGGAAAATAAAGAGGACAGACAGCCACACTTTCCCTCCTGCAGTAGAATAGGCTTGGACCTTGTCAAGAAGTTTTCCCAAGGCACTCCAATCACCCATCTTCACAGGATGCTGGCTAAAGGATACAAAGGGGAAAAAAAAAGTGATGGTTAAGACAGAGCTTCAATACCTTTGAAACACCAAATCACAGATCGATGCTAACAGAGTAGTGATGTCAGTTTTGTTTTAATTCATGTGTTTTACACGTTCTGAAGAGAAACCAGAGTTTTATAGTTAGTCTGCAGGTGGGGTGGGAAGTCAGGGAAACTGAAAAGAGAAAGTGACACATAATGTCTCAGAGCACAATGAAAAAAGAGGTTTCTAATTTCACTCCAGTTTTCAAGAAGTCTATGACAACCCTCAGCTGCCATTGTGGTTGGCTTGGCTTCCTTGGTGGCAGCCTCAGTTCAAGGATCTACACCTGCCTCAGGTAGAAAACAGCTGTGACACACTGCTGGAGCAGGGTGTGGGAGTACGTAGCAGCGCTGCCTGCATATGCCAGAAATACATGAAAGATTTCTTTCTTTCAGTGTGGATCATTCACGGTAGTTTTTATGTTCAGTCTCTAAGACAGTAAGAAAGCAAACCACAGTATAACCTAAATACAAAAGATTATACTAAGTTAATGTTAGGGTTGGACACCTAAAATTTTATCATTGCAAAACGTGTGCTGTTTTTCCGACAGCAACATTAAACTGAGCTCTTGCACATGGCTACATTGTAATACATTTAAGAGTATAGTTCCTAATGCTGTCAAGTTTATACTATACTCAACTTCAGAAAAAACTTGCTATCTACATAAGGTTTATACATTAGTATTTGCAGCACAAAGATCAAAGTTAGTATTCTTTGCCTATAGTTTTATGAAGGAATCAAAAATAGTAAATACATGGAGTACAGCTGAGCTCATGTTACCATATTGGAGGAACTGGTTTCCTGTTTATCTGTGGCTTGCTTAATTCACTGTAATTTCAGCTTTGTATTTGCATCTTTTTGTATTTAAATTCCTTCACTTTGTTTTGAAAGGGAAAAAGATTTAGCAAGAAAAAAAAGGTAAATGAACTCTTTCTGTTTTTAAGGCAACTCCTGGCATGCAGTTTGCATTCCAAGTGTTGAACACTGCAAGTTTAAATTGTCTCTCTCCACTTGAGTTTTAAAGTGCGCATTTCTGGGACACAGGCAGCTTCTCGGGGATATCTGGAAATACACAGGATGACATAAAAGAAATGGTTTATTTGATGTTCTAGATTCCTAGGGAAAAACAGAGTTCACTATAGGGTTTTTATCAACTGAGGAATGGTAATCTTCTCTGCATAAGAACTTAACATTTTTAACTTGACCCCCCATGAACAAGTATGTGAAATCAGGCACTTAAAAGGAAAAATAATGACCAAGTTTCCCTTTTAAAGTAGATACTGCTGGGTATAGGTATTTGTTCCATGCATGCTGAGTAATCCCTTCCTGGTATTAATAGTTTTGATAATGCCCAAATGATTTCCTCCCCATCACATCATGGATCTATTCCCCAGTGAAGGTCATTTATAGGAAAAGCCCTTTTTGGATAATTCATCAAATAGGAAATTTTAGCACCAAGGAGATTTGCTTTCAAGAAGCAGTGAGTCACTGGAAACACAAGATTGTAAGTCTGGCAAAATCAAGCATAACAATGGATGCCAAATGAAAACACACTGGTCCTGCCATCGGAAAGAGTCTGAGATTAATGGCAGACAAGCATTTGAAGTACTCGCTCCGATAGCTCCGAGATGCCAATTTTCTTTGAACCCCTGAAAAATATCCCAGGGCCATTTCCTCAGTCCACTTAGTCAACTTGCTCTGAAGTCTACCTACTGCAGCGCGCAGACCCTTCCTCCTGTAATTAGTTCTTCACATGAATGAAGCCCCATCAAAGGCCCAGGCCTGCTTCAGACTTAAACCTGGAAGCCTCCGCCGGGAGGAGGCGAGTACACAGCATGTTTCTCTCCGACACATCCCTTCAGCTTTCCCCAGCTTTAGTCCTTCCCAGGAAAGGCTGGTTTGCCTTTCTGGGCTCGGAGCAGCAGGGAAGAAGTCAGGCACACAAGCGCAGAGGTCTGGAAAGGCTGGAATGAAATGTGACCATGTTCCTCCTCAGGCTGGGATTGTTAAAACAGAGAACAGCCTGTAACTATACAACACGTGAAGTTTGTTTTAAAGGCAAGCTATTTGCTCTATGTCCTAGAAGTGGAAGTGGACAGAAGGAGCTTTTTTCAAGTAACAGCTTCTTGATTTAATTAGTCAGCTTTCCGGTGATTCCAAACTACTGCATTAACAGACTTTCCTCAGACTCAACATATTTTTTTATTGTCTAAATGTTATTTCAGATTGAGAGTCTGATTAAGAAAACAGAGGACGTTTTATTTCTAGGCAGTTATGTGTTGTTTGTTTTTTAATTACACTCCACTCTGGTCCATTAATGCAATGTGATTTACTTCAGTTTTGACCTACTTAATCCCACACCTGCAATATTTTGAGAATTTACTACCTATTTTTTAATTTGCTTCAGCATGCAAAATTGCTAAGTTTCATTTATGTCCTCTGGCAATATAAACTCCAGGAGGAAACATTCCATGCTTGAATTACTCATACATAGTTTTGAAAAGCAACTTTTTTTTTTAAAAGAGATCAGTTACACGCTAGCCTTTGCCAGTGATAAAAAAACCCCACGTCAATTCAAAACATTGTACTGTTGATCAGATAACCTTGTGGTGGCACAAATATATTATTCCTTTGCTTAAGTGGATTCTATTGCTTTATGAAACACAGTACTCTGTTTTGTTGTAAAGAAAATTCATTCATTGGATCTAACTTGTTTATTTTCAGGGCACTGAATGACCATTTTTATTAACTGATTACAGTATCTGTTTTACTGGGTATAAACCTAGGGTTTGTATCAAACAGTTATTTAAGTAGTCTAGCTTTGTAAATAGTTTGAAATGGATGGGAGATAACCTTTAAAAATAGTTCTTCAACATTCCAGACTTAAACTTCTTTTAACACTTCCGAACACCTTAAATGAGGCCACTGCATGACACAGGTTGACCTGATTGATTGATACAATTTCAGTACTTTAGAAGTTTCAGGATATGGCTGATGATGAGTATGTGTTTCACAAGTTCTTAC
Source organism: Ibycter americanus (assembly GCA_035590275.1). Taxonomy (NCBI): domain Eukaryota; kingdom Metazoa; phylum Chordata; class Aves; order Falconiformes; family Falconidae; genus Ibycter; species Ibycter americanus. The sequence goes on from JAVJGI010000062.1 coordinate 60,688,530, forward strand.
TGATTATTGCTTCACAGGATTATAATCTTTTTCTGAGACAGACTAATGCCAGCCTAGTAAACTCTTTAAAATACAGATTTCTTCCAGGTCCTACTGTGTGTGGGTAAAGATAGGAAAAAAAACCCACAGAGCAGCAGGAGATATGACAGCATTCATCTGCATGGATTTCAGATGACCACATACATAAGAAATTTGATTTGTAAGCCACAATTAAGAAATTCTAGAACTATTTTTTTATGGACAGCATTCATCATGTCATCTGGTTCATATTTTCCATGAGGAATAATGCAAACTCAGTGCTGTGGTAACATGCCCAGGTCTGACTACAGTGTTAGAAGGTCACATGCTAGCGGATGGAAGAACAGTAAGGGTTAGAGTGGGATCTAAAATGGGATTGTGCAGCTGAAGCAGTTGGGAAACAGGCCAAAGTTTTGGTTTTCCAACCTTTCCTACCTTTTTATGCGTGCTCCCACACACATTAGCAGCCAGCAAAAGAGAAGATTCTGGACCCTGAACACCAATCATCTTGAGCATTTCCCCAAAGCAACCAGCACTGCAGAAAAAGCAGCTAAGATGTACAGCTGATGGGGTTTGGATGAGTTGGAACAGGGAAGGCTAGTTTCCTGAAATGTTACAAAAATCAGCAAATGTCTTCAAGACATTCCCCTGGGAAGGTGTAGCTCGTTTGTCAGTCTGCAGATGAGCGTCAGTTCATTTCATCCACCGGACAAAGATTACGCACTAAATGGTTGCAGTAACTAGAATTTTAACTGTCACAACTGCATGTTCTTTTTGTTATCTGCTAGTACTGCTGGCGGCCAGCCATCAGTGGATCTACCCCACAGCCTCTGCCTCTCCTGTGCTGTACCCTCTCCACCTAACTTAATTCTAAAGCACAGTTACAAAGCAACTGTAAACACTTTCTTGGACATTCTCTAGCTGTACAAGTCAGGTCTACCCTCTGTATCACTGCCCAGATTCACCCCTTCTCTCCTGACTCACTTTGGAATTAAGAGAAGAAATGTTGAATTCCCTGAGGGGGCCCGGGCCTTCTGATGCTCCTAGTTGTGGATTTTGAAATCTGGATTTCTAAAACATACATGTGGTATAAACAACAGCCCCAGTGCCTCTGACGAGATAAATTCAGTGGGTAGCATGGGGAGTGAATACCAGAGACTAGGGGGGAAAGAGAGCAATGCATCTGATGAAAGAGATACATTGCTCAATGTCATCTAACCTTCCTCATGCCCACAGGAATCCTTGGCCTAAACCGATGTTCATTTCAGAGACAAATAAAACTAACCTTTCAGGCTTGCATAATATGAGCGCTTAGATAACTTTACAGCGTTTAATCTGTTTGCGCTCCTAAGTGTATAAGCATTCAGATTTATGTGGCGAATTGAACCCCTTGTGTCCACTCTTCCCTCTCCTGAACCCAGCCTGCTGCTCACCCTTCTCCCATTTGTATGCTTCTTAGGTATCGTGGGTCAGTGCCAGTGTTTGGCTTTGAAGTTTCTGAAGGAAACACTTCAGTAAACATCCCAAAGACTAGAGGCTTAAATTCTGTACTGTAGTGTGCTGTCCAGATGTTAAAAATGGCAGGATGAAAGCTTCACGCAAGTCCTCCAACTTGCTCACTATGCACACACACGCACTCACGTAGAAGTCAGGCACAAGGTGCCCGTAGCTCATTTTTGCCCCCATTACCAGGGGTTTTTATCATAAATCTCACACACAACAACCAAAAGGAACTCCTCAGACAAAATACGCCACTTCGTGAGGCTCACTGGTTATCTCAAAGCAAAATGTGAGGACACGCATAAGCACACAACATTCTGATTTAAGAGGAGGACGTGTTACTCAGTAAGATAGACTGTGTTTCGTCTTTCAGCTGAAGGCTCCTTTTCCTGCCTCCTCCTGTTGCTCTTTAACTAATGGCAAGCAGCAGGCAACAACTGCTGTAAGGAACCACTCCAAGTCTTGCTATGTAAAAAGCTTTTTAGTTCTCCAAGAGATGCTGCTCAAGCAGCATTTTTTCCTCTGCATTTTGGTATTTAAGCCTTCAAGGTAATATAAAGGGAATGCGTCACATTGGGATTATGACACATATTGTGGATATTCTTGCACGGTTCTTCCTAGACAACTTTCATTTATATCTATCCAAGCCTTTCACAGACATTGCCAACGTGGTAAGGCATATCGTGCTATCTCACATTCCTGCTCTAAAATCCTTCACCGAGGTTGCTAAAACAGAGTAACTATATACAAACCAGGTTAAAAATCCGTAACCCACGTCTGGGTTTTATCACATCTATTTTAAAAGAAAAGGGGAAAACTTATCTGGAAGACCACGTGAAAGTCACCACTTTAGTAGCTGCAGCATTTAACAAAGCACCTAATTAGGAACCTTGTTCTGCACAAACTATTAGGCATCAATCAGGATTTCCACATGAAAGCAAAACGTGTGGGGCAGAAATGGGACGCACTCGGGACGAGGTCTCCCTGTTACTGACTTCTGATGCAATTTCGGTACAACAGAGGAGACCAAAGCACACCTCGAGTTTTTCTTTAAAAGAGCTCATTTAGTCTGGGGCAAGCACAGAGGAGCGATTTCACCCAAACACCAGCAACAAGTCTGCAACTTAGCCCTGCAGTTACTACTCCACCGCAGCTTCTCCTTCACTGGAACGAGGTTAGAAGTTATAGAAGTGTAATGTTGGAAGAAATGTATAGAAATAGGACGAAAGAAAGCAAGAAATTCCTACAAGTTTGAACGTAGCACTTTAAGAGAACTTACACTTCCATAGATGTGTATTTTTAAACAAGTTCAACCATCAGCGCAATAACACGAAATTCTTAGGGTGGAGAAGAAAAAAAAAGTGTTTGCAGAAAAAGTGATACACTAAAAGATGAAAAAGGAAAACTTTCAACTTACCCTTGCTGATCAGCAGTGAAACTGGATCAGAACACTTCTTTGGAGGGTCGAAGTAAAATGGAAGAGCACGTTCAGGCACTCAGACCTGCCTATTTAAACTTTAAAAGTCTACTGCTGTTTTGTCTTTTTCATCCTTCCTTCCCCACTAATGAAAGAAAAGTGCTGATACCTCGTAAAAGTTTTTTCTAACTTGGAACACTGGGAGAGCTTTTAACAAGTTTTCAAGCCTCTGACTGCGGGAGAGGAGGGGAGAAGGAGGGGTGGCAGCCCAGGGGGAGGGGCGCGCCGCAAATGGAGAGGAGGAAGGTGGGGGAGGAGGGAAAGAACTGAAGGCGCAGCAAAAACGAGCCCGGGGAAAAGGAGTGAGCGAAGGCATGAAAGTCCACTCTTGCTGATGTAACAAAACAAATATAAGGGCAGTCAGCAGCCGGGGCGGGGGGGGGGG